>CM060335.1:14968379-14995879 GCA_030674155.1 Stramonita haemastoma | reverse complement strand
CTGTGTCTGTCTGTCTGTCTGTCTGTCTGTGATCCCCACCCGTTCTCCAAATCCTGCATGCACATATGCATGTATTCACCACACAGGCAGCAGGTTACATCTGTGAATTTTGTGATTCAGTATTCCACATGGCACATGCTAAACATCCCCTGTGAACAATGTTGTTTAATCTTGGAACTGTTACAAGGTAGCGTATACATACTTGACATTTACATACTTGACATTTTCTGAACTGTACACATGTATGTCAAATTTTTGTAAATTTACATATCATTAGGTTTTGGGGGGGGGTTGCAATAATCTTGGGATTAGAGCACTGAGCTCACGATCTGAAGGTGCTGGTTCAGCTGCCACCAAGACACCCCTTGGAGGAGATTTTCCTCCTGGAGTTAACATAACATTGGGGGGCGGGGGGGGGGGCTCTTTTTCTCTACCTCTACCCCTGGTAAGGTAATGGATAGTTCTCCTGGTCCTTTCAACTAAACTGTCTGATAGTATAATAATATATTTGTTTCCGAGGGCTTTTTTTTCATCTGTATCCTTTGATTTGATACTATGCCATCATCCTCATGATTTGTTTAATGAAAATTGACTTGCCCTACCATCAGACGACTCTCCTCCTTCCCTTGCACTGTTCTTTTTTTTTTTTTTCTTTCCTTATTCTAGTTATTTATTACCTAGATTCATTCATTCATTACTCATATTATAATACATATGAGCATAATTACATAACATTGTTATATTATTGGTATATTTGTTTATGACTGAATATAAATGTTTATGGTTTAATATTCATTCACTGATTCATTTTCCATTTATTCATCAATGAACTATTACCAAAGTTCTATGATATCAACTGAGTAAGTTTTCCTTCTTGTGTTGTTGTAAAAATATCAGATTTCATTTTCTCTGTCTATCTGTCTGTCTGTCCCTCCCTCCCCCCCCCCATCCCTCCCTCCACTCCTCTTCTCTCTCTCATCTCCATCTCTTCCGTTACTCTTCTCTCTCTCTCTCAGATCCTCTCTCTCTCTCTCTCTCTCTCTTACAACACATACATTATGTACATGTATGCCTTATCCCACCCATAATACTTCTGGCAGCTGTCACTGTCCCCTCACCCTCAGGGCATCATTCATCAACCCCACCAGGTAACATTAACAGCAGTGCCTGCTGCAGCAACCACCTTGCCATGAATGAAAGGCCACAATTCACAGTTGCCTCACAGGTCATGTAGTACTTTTAATAGATCTACATGTGTGCCTAGAATCAGAAATTTATCATTAAAAGACTTACATCATCAACTGATTCCAAAGCTGAGAGGAAAAAAGGGAAGAGGATACAGGAAGATGACAGTGTGAGAAGAAAAAAGAAGTTGGAGATGAACGTTTTCAACGATTTCTTATAACGCATTTTCTATAATTTAGGAAAACTGGATTATTAACAGTCAGACAGACATTGCTGCCAAGGCCACAGCTGCTGTGTGGCTTTATGACAGACCGACAGACTGAGACAGGCAGACAAAGGGTCCATCCCAAGGTCACAGCTGCCATTGATCTCTTCCATAGGGATTACAGACAACCAATAGGGAAACTCTCCAATTCAGCATGGTGGGGTAGTCTAGTAATCAGTCAGTACTAGAGGTTAGACTAGAACATTGAGCACGCAATCGCTACTGATAGTGCTTGAGCAAGTTCTAGGCCAGTGAAGAGAATTTTTCACCTAGAGTTGATATTTAATTTAATCATCAGTACCAACTCCATTCCCTTGATAGTTCTTAAAATGAGACCAGTAGCCAATCTTGTACACTGTATACGAATGTACACAGAACTTCTTGCACACTTAATACTCTTTCTACATTTTCAGAAGAGTAGGCCATTGTATGCCAGGGGGAATGGATGGCAAAATAATTTCAAAAACTGCCATGCACACTAGTGACATGTTTGATACCATCTTTAAAGTTGGAATGCAGGCCTTAACATGAATTGGGGTGGGCAATCAGTTGCATCGCAGAATCTCACCATTCATGAACTTCAGAGCACAGCTAAGGAATAGAAAAAAAGGGTGTTTTTTCATATTTCATCTTCAATCTCACACACACTTTGCGACTGATTTTTTTTTTTATCATTCCAAGATTTTGATTTTGGGGGGGGGGGGGGTTTGTTGTATTGTTGTCGGTTTTGTTTTTTGGGGGTTTGTTGTGGTTTTTTGGGGGTGGGAGTTGTGGGGGTTGTTTGTGGGTTTTGTTGTTGTTGTTTTGTTTTTTTGGGGGGGGCTTGTTGGGGTTTTTTGTGTTTTGGGGTTGTTTTGTTGATGTGTTTTTGTTTGTTTTTGTTTTTTTGGGGAGGGGGATCTGTATGACACTAGACTAGTGACTATACAGTATACTGCTTTGCAGAATGACAGCACATCAAAATGTGACATATTTCTTGTAAATTTATTGTACTGTACAGTTCTGTACTGATTTTTTTTAAAATAACTTATATAAATTTATAAGTTATTGTGTGTCATGTCATGCTATGTATCAATACCAAATTGCACTATACTGTTGTATTAAATTGTATTGTATTGTATGGCATGGAACATACACACACAGTGTAAACTGAGTATGCACATGCTCACCACACACACACACACACACACACACACACACACACACACACACACACACACACACACACACACACACACACACAGAGTATACACAGCACACAAGTCTTCACAGGTGGGTGAGTGAACTGCAGCCAAAAGAGCATTGGGGAAAGAAAAGAGAGAAAAAGTTCTAACAACCCCCCCCCCCCCCCCCCCCCCCCCCCCCATTTTTTCCTCCTCGTAATATCTCCAGCAACATCTGCTTTTTAAAATTCTGTGCATCAGAAAAAGCATGGGAGTGTAAGAAATAAAGCTGTGTGAACTGTAGCAGTGCTGACAGGAAAAGGGGCTTGTCCTTCCCATCAGTACCAATGACAATATCATACAGCTCAGGCTACTCTGGGGTTTGACTGACCTAAACATAAACTAAAGCAAAGAAAAACAACAACAATACTAATTTTGTGTGTGTGTGTGTGTGTGTGTGTGCGTGCGTGCGTGCGTGCGCGTGCGTGCGTGCGTGCGTGCGTGCGTGCGTGTCTGGAGCTGCTCTCTGGTCTAGCTCCTCTCTCTCCTCTCTCTCTCTCTCTCTCTCTCTCTCTCTCTCACTCTTCCCCCACCACCACACCAACACACACACACACACACACACACACACACACACACACACACACACACACACACACACACACACACACACACACCACACCCACGGCACACACCACACACGCACACACACTCACGCACACACACCATGCCACCATCCAACACACAGTGCGCGCACACCATCCTACAAGACCATGTGCATACATCGATGGATGCAACACCATAAAACCTTTGTTCACACCACCTTTCAATTTCATCCAACTCTGATCCCCCTACTTCTCCTCTACTTTGGGGGATGGGGGGGCAGGAGGTGAGAGGGGCAGGCCAGGAGGAGAAGGGTGGGGCGAGACGTTCCATCTTTTTTTAAAATAATTCCCAATTCTACATTGTGAACAAAGCCATGTTAGTATGATTCATGCAGAACCAAGGTGTTACCAGCAGACCCTGCCCAACTCAAACAAACAGATGGCGCTCGCCATGCACACACACATGCATGCACATACATTGTCACCTCTCTCTCTCTCTCTCTCTCTCTCTCTCTCTCTCTCTCTCTCTCCTCTCTCTCTCTCTCTCTCTCTCTCTCACACACACACACACACACACACACACACACACACACACACACACACACACACACACACACACACACACACACCACACACACACACACCACACAAACAAAGCACTGACTGCCTTCAGAGTGTCTGGAGCTTTGTTTGGGTGCATGCAGGCTATGCTCTCCTGTACCTTGAGCCCTTCTGTAAACTTCAGCCAAGCCTTGTGTATTTTTGTTTTACAAAGCCTCTGTCACTTTCACACTTTCCACCAAGTAGGGGGAACTGTTACACCTTCTCTTGTTAATGTTATCCACAACTTTTGCACACTGCGTTTCACACGGTCGCATAACACGAAACCTGCCCCTCTTTTCAGTTTTGAAAGCAAACAAGACAGAGCAAAAAGAAACATTTCCAAACATTTGCCACCTTAAAATTTGAAGTTGATGCTTTTAGAAGATCTACAGATTTTGTGTGGAAAAGAAAGTTGAAAAAATTAAACTAACTTATCAAATTTATATGACATACTGCGAAATTCAACCCAAGTACTGTAGTGTTTCTATAATTCAGGATTGAGTTTTACAACTTTCCTCTGCATGGTTTAGTTACCAGTTGGCAGGTGGAAACATGAGTTTCTTTTCTTTTGTTAAAAGTTTCCCTTTCTTCCCAAATCTTGCCACTGAAGTTTTTGTTGAATATAAGGCCAAAGTGAGTATTATAATATGACTAAGTTAACATGAAATATCTTTTTTTGAGTATAAATTTTAGTATTTACACATGAAATGATTTTTTCTTTGCTTCTGAAAACTTATTCCACAGCAGGCAGATTGGTGTGGGGGGGGGGGGGGGTTTGAACTGTTTCTTGTTTTGTTTCTTCAGGGGGTTGTTTTTATGCGTATGAATTATAACTAATACTATTAAATGTGTACAAGTATTGTCATGTATGAGGCTCTTTTCGGACCGAGTAAGTACAGTTTGAATAATTTATGGTTGGGTTGGGTTTGGGTTTTTTTGTTTTGTTTGGTTTGGTTTTTGGGGGAAGGGGGGGGGGGGGTTCGTTAATATCGCTGCTTTCCACTTAAAGTGTTATGCTAAGTAAAAATTGCAAATCATAAAAGTAGCAGACAGATCTATCCAAATTATTACCTATGGCATTGCATCACTACAGGTACATAATAGAAAAATAAGTAAATCTATAAATGAATAGATTAACAAATTAAGTAGCATGTACCCGCAAGTAAGTTAATTTAAATTACCAACTCACACCTAGGTAAAAGTCAATCTATCAAGCATTACTACTTAACTAGACAGTATGCAAACCAGCAAAGCAAGCCACAAGTCTTTGGCAAAAGATGCTGGTTCTGGCCATTCCTGCTATCCAATACTTCTAGATCGCAACTGACCAAGTGCTACCAGGGCAGTGCTCTCAGTATAACTAGCATAGCACCACTTCTCTCCTGGCTGACTGACCCTTAGGTCTAAACAATGCTGTGGTCAGCTAATGGCCAGTACTAATGGCTGTAGAGTGGCTAACAACAAGGGGAGCCTGGTCACATGAAGGAGTGGGAGAGAGGATGAGAGATGAGAGAGAGGAGAGAAAGAGAGAGAGGAGAGAGAGAGAGAAGGGGAGAGAGAGGAGAGAGAGAGAGAGAGAGAGAGAGAGAGAGAGAGAGAGGAGAGAGAGGAGAGAGAGGGAGAGAGGGATGTGGATGATGAGAGTGAGAGAGGTTGGATGACCTCAGTGAACAGGTGCTATAGTCAGCTGGTTCCTTGCCAATGTTGTCAGGCTTCCTTCCTTCCTCTACACACGCCTCACTGATTAACCTTTTACACACGCTCACACACAACATACAACAACACACAAAACACACACACAACACACACACACACACACACACACACACACACATACACACACACACACACACACACACACACACACACACAACACACACACACACACAACACACACACACACACACACACACACACACACACACACACACACACACACACACACACGACACACACACACACACACACACAACACAACACACACCACACAACACACACACACACACACACACACACACACACACACACACACACACACACACACACACACACCAACACATACAAAAGAGAAGCTCTGTAGTGTAAACCCAGCAGCACCCCCTAATCAGCAAACACAAGATTTTTCAAAACTCCTTTGTCTCCTCCTGACCTTGCCCTCTTTGCCTGTAAGTAACTAAGTTCCCCTCCTCACCATCACTCCCACGTGATCATTATCTAAAGTTATCCTGACAGAATCATCTTCAGCCTCTTCGCTTATCTCAAGAGCCAAAATACAACTGAAGTTAGTTAACTTCTTCTGAATAACCATGGCTGTCTGGTAGGATAAATCATCAACAAGTAAATAATGTTTTCTGCTGATCATGCATCAGCCTTCAAAGTTCAACAGTTCAAACAATATACTAGACACATGTAATAATAATAATATCCATACCTGTATGGACATGTAATGAATTACCATGTTCCATGCTGAATAAATCACATAGCAAAGTGAAGAACAAAAAATAAGTACTGTGTCTTATGCACCACACTTAATATTATGCATGGCTTGTAAAGTTCTATCATACTTACACTAGTTACAGTCACAACATATTTGAAAACATCCATTTGCCTTCATGCACATGTATACTGATGGGTATCACTCTCAAACAACACACACACACACACACACACACACGACACACACACACACACACACACACACACACAGACACACACACACACACAGACACACAGACACACACACACACACAACACACACACACACACACACACACACACACACACACATGCGTAACCTATCTTTCATTAGTCAGACTCTGCAGAAAGGGGGGGGGGGGGGGGGGCAGCGGGGGTAACTTTCTTTTTCTTTTTTTTTCTCCCTAAAAACATACAAAAAAACTGTTTCAAAAACTGAAAAGGACACAAAACAGAAGGCTTTAGCTTAAAATCAAAGAGACTGAAAAAAAGAGACAAAACTAGAAAAGGGAGGTTTTCCCTGGCAGCTCAGTTCTATCCCTTTCAAATTCCACCTGTGCACACACTCAAGGTCTCAGTGACCTTTACAGTTCACCATGACCACTGAATAAAGACCAAGACCTGTATTAAAAATGCTTCCCCAACTTCCAATTCAACTGATTTAAAATGATCTCCATGTTATGCACATGACTTTTTTATATTTTAAAAAGGAGAACAGAAAAAAAGAAACCTGCATACATAACATAAAAACTGCCCAACCTAGGATAACAGAAAAAATCTCCAACGATATTTTAGTTAGAACGATCTACTGATGTTGGTTGCAAAATCTTCAATGGTGCACCAAAAGTCTACAAGATTACAGGATAGGTGAACTTCCGTGAAGACCATGAAGGCAACTTACATCTGCAAAGACACACTCAGACCAATTTCAAGACTGCATTAGAAATCAAAGTCAAACTGATTCCCCTATAATACACAGATAGTGCTCATCTTCAAAATAAAAATCTTTTTCTATTAATATTATTAAATTACATAATATTCAAAACCCCCAGATATAAATCAAATATTCTCTTGAACTGCTGAACTGAGTCTTGAAACAGCATCAGATTCATCAGAATACCACACTCCACAGTTAACCAAGCAAAACTAATCTGTTCATGCCTGTGATGGTAGCAAGCCACAAAGCGAATCAGAATGCTGTCTGTTGTCGAATTGAGATGATTTTCCTGACTGTGACACGCACACAAGAGTCTCTGGCACGCTGACCTCTGCCAGTGCCATTTAGTGCCAAGGAGCAGAGTAGTGCTCCAAAGTGCCAAGTAGCTTTCACACACACACACACACACACACACACACACACACACACACACACACACACACACACACACAGAGTCTCCTCTCTCTCTCTCTCTCTCTCTCTCTCTCTCTCTCTCTCTCTCCTCTCTCTCTCCTCTCTCTCCTCACCTCTCTCTCTCTTTCTCACACACACACTCACACACACACACACACACACACACACACACACACACACACACACACACACACACCACACACACACACACACACACTCCTTCATCCTCTCCTCCTCTGGTTTCCTCTCAAGTGGGCCACTTTGTCTTGTGCCCTGCAAAAGGCCTAAGTGCTGCTTCTTTTAATCCCCCAATAAAAGAATGTGCACAACCTTGCCAGGCGACTGAGGAGACACACAGACACTGAGACACAGACAGGCAGGCAGGAAGCAGACAGACAGGCAGGCAAGCAGACAGACAGACAGACAGCAGGCAGGCAGGCAGGCAGGCAAGACTGGCAGACTGAGGTCATGTACTATAGATGGGTGCATGTATCATTGAATGCATCCAAATGTGTGCAATTTGATTTTGACTTTAGCCTTTAGAGTGTGACCTTGCACACAAGAGCATATGACATGATTTATATCTTGTGCGTGTGTGTGTGTGTGTGTGTGTGTGTGTGTGTGTTGTGTGTGTGTGTGTGTGTGTGTGGTGTGTAGTGTGGTGTATGTGTGTGTGTGGTGTGTGTGTGTGTGTGTGTGTGTGTGTGTGGTGTGTGTGCACCATGGGTGTGTGCGTGCATGTGTGTGTGTAACTAATGTGTGTGTGTGTGTGTGTCACTGTGAGAGAGAGAGAGGGAGAGAGGGGGAGAGGAGAGAGAGAGAGAGAGAGAGAGGAGGTGTGTGTGTGTGTGTGTTGTGTGTGTGTGTGTGTGTGTGTGTGTGTGTGTGTGTGTGTGTGTGTGTGTCTGTGTGTGTGTGTTGTGTGTGTGTGTGTGTGTGTGTGTGTTGTGTGTGTGTGTGTGTGTAACTGTGTGTGGTGTAACTGTGTGTGTAACTGTGAGTCTAAACTGTGTGTGTACTGTGTGTGAGTGGAGTGTGTGTGTGTGTGTGTGTGTGTGTGTGTGTGTGTGTGTGTGTGTGTGTGTGTGTGTGCATGCATGCGTGCGTGCGTGCGTGCGTGCATGCGTGCATGCGTGCATGGTGCATGCGTTGCATGTGTGCGTGCATGCTTGCGTGTGTTACACTGAGAGAGAGTTAAGGGGAGTTAACTAAGAGAGATTTGGCAGCAACATTTCAGACAGAATAACTAAGTAGTTCAAAATTTACAATTAGTTTCTTGGCATGAAAACAAAAGCAGAGGAAATTAAAACAATAAACAAGAACAGTAATGAGAGAGAGAAAGAGAGAAACAGAAACAAGAAACAGAGGGAAACTGTGTGTGAGTGTGTGTGTGTGTGTGTGTGTGTGTGTGTGGTGTGTGTGTGTGTGTGTGTGTGTGTGTGTGTGGTGTGTTGTGTGTGTGTGTGTGTTGTGTGTGTGTTGTGTTGTGTTGTGTTGTGTTGTGTTGTGTTGTGTTGTGTTGTGTTGTGTTGTCAACTTGTGTTGTGTATCTTTGTGTATCACTGTGTGTGTGTCCATGAGTGCTAAAAAAAGAATAAATTTCTGACGTACTTAAACCTTGTGAAAAAGTTACAGTTGTAATTATCAAGCACACTATTTCTGATACTTTCTTTCATCAGAGTGAAATGCTAACCTTTTCAAAAGTTCAAAAGTGAGGAGGGGAACAGGTAAGGGGGGGGGGGGGGGGGGGGGTGACATACCCATTCAAGAAATAATATTTAATCACTAGTTCAGGTCCCTTTCACAATTTCAGAATCAGACCTACCTTATTTTTTTCCTTCAATAGAATACATAAAATATACTAATATAAATTATAATCTACTAGACCTCAGAGTAAGGTTTGGGCTGTTCATTGTCTGCTCTCTAGTCACTGCCCTGGCTAAAACAATCAACTTAAGTAAGGTCTTATGTAATGCAGTCTGCAATTACCACAGGTTATTAACCCTGGGCAACAAGAGTTTTCCTGAGTGACAAACTTCTCCAGAAGAGCTCCTCTCAGACATCACAAAAAACACAGCACACACAAAAAAGAAAAAGAAGAAAAGCTGGCATTGTACCACAGTGCTCAGTGTTCTTAACCTCTTTCCTCAGAAACACTGGCAGTGTTTGGACTTCATAGGAATAAGACTGAAAACTACTGTTAACATACAATGTTTTACAGTCCATTTACTTTCAAGTACACCAAATGCTTAAGTACTGTGCACATTTTTAGATGTCTTGTTTCATCTGCAAGACTATTCATGTGTACACCACTTACAATGAGACCAGCACTCTAGGTGAAGTAGCGTGGGGACGAAGAGATCTGACCAGTGAGTCAGATGACTCACAAGTGATTTGAACCTACAACCTAACCACTCAAGCTATAAAGCAGTATGCTTTCTCTTTTTTTTTTAGTTGATGTGTTCAGGATTTTTATTGTAAGGAGAAGAAAAACAGTTAGACTGAGATTTGATGCCTTACGCATTTAACTGTGTAGCCAAAATTTACAGCCTGTTTAAAATGTCCATCTGATCTTGAGGATTTTCGGATTTTCCCCCTACAGTGAACACTGATTCTAGCTCCATCCCCGAAACATTCTCCACATGAGATTAAATAATTAAAACTGAAATTTTTTGCGCAAACACACATGAACCTTGTGCACAACTTAAAAACCCATTACTGTATTAGCCTATTCACCCATAAGTTGGATATATCCTGAGCCTGACTTGTCAGGTGCTTAACCGACAGTAGCGCAATGCATTTTTCGCTCATAAGACAGCCTATAGTTGCTATCTCAGTATTCAACAAAGAAGCAGAAAATGTATGCAACCCCAAAGTCAGAATGTGGATGACTTTTAAAAAAAACAACCAACCTATCCATGTTCCAATTCGAACAGTAGGTCATGGTCAGCTATGGCCAGTGGTTTGGATGATGCCAACATACCCAGTAAATGAATCCATTTAATGAAATCTACACATGTCCAGGAGCTGTAGGGATGGACTCTACCGGGTTTACCTTGCCCACGACACGCTACCTCAAACTAAAGCTTCAATACATGTGGTACCCTGAGGACTTCTCAAGAAGCTAAAGCCAGGAAAAGTCAAGTCAAGTCAAGTCAATCAATTCAATACTAAAATCAGCCCTTCTCACAGATCTATAGCGTCAAACATCAATGATCAGACATCTTCAAAAACAGATCACAACAATGGACACATTTATTTTAATGCTCGGGGCTGACAGTATTCTCTCATGCAGAGGTCCGAGGCAGATTTTCCCCTGTGTCAGAGGCACTGCAAGTTTCCCATGAGAAGAGGGGTGGGTGCCTGGTGTTTGAAATGAGTGCTCACTGTAATCAAGGGGCTGAATGAGACCGGGGGCCATCTGGGCATCTATGATAACAGGTTAGCTGGCAGGCCTTCCCACTGTTCAGTGCCTGAGTCATTCTCCAGTCTGGCTTCGTTCATGATTCACACTTTTGTCAAGTTACCTTCCGTTCACAATGGGGAAAAAAACCCTCCCATCCACCCCCTCCCTTTCCCTTGCAATTTAACCCTTCTTTGTTCTATCTAATCTCTTAGTCTTACATGTGTGTGTGTATGTGTGTGTGTGTGTGTGTGTGTGTGTGTGTGTGTGTGTGTGTGTGTGTGTGTGTGTGTGTGTGTGTGTGTGTGTGTGCGTGCGCGCGCGCACGTATGCTTGAATGTGTGTATGCGTGAGTCTGTGTGTGCATGTGTGTGTGCCTAGTAATTACTATACATGCATACATTTGCAAATGTATGTATGCATAGTGCACATGTGCATGTGTGTGAGTGTGAGTGTGTGTGTGTGTGTGTTTTGTACGTGTGTGTGTGTGTGTGTGTGTGTGTGTGTGTGTGTGTGTGTGTGTGTGTGTGTGTGTGTGTGTGTGTGTGTGTGTGTGTGTGTGTGTGTGTGAGTGTGTGTGTGTGTGTTTTGTACGTGTGTGTTTTATTTATTTTATTTATTCTTTTATATTTTTATTTATTTATTCATTCTTTTATATCGAGGATAACAGAATAAGCAATCATGTGCTTTTTTTCATCCGGTCCCCGTGTGTATGCAGTTTTGTAAATATTGTCATCTGTTCCACCGGCACACGATGGCCTACTCTTACGAAAAGCAGAACAGGATTTAACGTGTGCGCAAGATGTTCTGCGTGCGTTCGCACACGGGGCCTCGGTTTAAAGTCTCATCCGAAGGATGTGTGTGTGAGTGTGTGTGTGTGTGTGTGTGTGTGTGTGTGTGTGTGTGTGTGTGTGTGTGTGTGTGTGTGCAAAGAAGCCTTGTAGATCATGAACTACCCTCAATAAAACATTAAAACAGTTCAAAATCAATACACAATCTCTCTCTCTCTCCTCTCTCTCTCTCTCTCTCTTCTCTCTCTCTCTCTCTCTCTCTCTCTCTCCTCCCCCCCTTCTCCCCCTTCTTTCCTTCCTCCTTCCCTCCACACCTTAATCTACACACACCTTAAAAAACATGACTGAATGCACAGTTCTAAGCAGCCTACAGACATGGGCTGAGATCTGAGGACCAAAAAAAAGTCATCTCTGGAACCCCGAAACTGATAACAGCACAGAACACACAGTCTGTTACTAGTGCTTATCACCCCTCACTCCCCCTGAAGAGACTGAGAAGAAATTGTGGTAGCAATACTAACAACAACCAAAAACAACCAAAAAAAAAGAAAGAAGGGAAAGAAATAAAAAGAAGAGAAAAAAAACTCAGAAACACAAGCTTCCCTTATCCATGAAATGTTGAGAGGTGGAGGACTAAAGAGGGCTTTTTGTGCCCCGACTAACATTATAGACAAGGCTTCTGCTGCTGATAACCCAATTGTTATGACACTGGTCTCCGTACACACGCAGTGACGCACACATGACTCATGCATGCAGGAACACGCGTGTGTGTGCGCGTGCGCACATGCACGTGCACACACCACACACACACACACACAACAAAGCATCGCACATGTCCCTTGCTAATCAGCAACCCTCTAGTAAAAGCAATTAGCTTAAAATTATAAACTTGAAAGCAAAGCCCTGGATTCAAAAGGAATTAAATCTGATCCTGTTGCTACTCTTCAGCTTATACCATAAAATCAGTTTAATGTCTGCATTTTAAAAATCATGTACACATTTATAAACCAAAAACAGGAATCTTCATTAGAATTGGGAATCAGCAGTCCATCTAATTCTAAGCCTGACAGCAGTGACAATGACAGGCTGTACACCAGTGAACAGCTTTTCCTAGTTTACACCTCTTTTTTTTTTTTTTCCTTGGCTAGAGCTCTGGGGTTCACTGATGGTGAGATATGTTGCGACTGTTTGCCCACCATTCATCATAATCATATGTGACTGTTTGCCCACCATTGCAGTAGCCACATTCTGACTTCAGGGATGATCCAAGCACAATGCATGCATATACATGTATACTTATGTGGGTTTCTTTAACAATTTTTGGTCATATCCATTCCTACTGGCACACAATAGCCTACTATTCCAAAAAGGCAGAACAGGTTTTAATATGTGCTACCAGATGTTCTGCATGCATTCCTAGCTGGGATCTCAGTTTTTGTGTCATTCAAAGGACTTCAGGAGGGGTGGAGCTGATCCTCCAGAAGAAAATCCCCTAACAGGCGCCTCAGTGGTGGCTAAGGCTTCAACCAGTGCCATCAGATTGTGAGTTGACACTCTTTCCACATTCACTAAGCTATACATCCCACCCCCAGGACATTTACATCTAGATCCACAATCTCTTGAATCTGTAGACTCAAGCTCAAATCGCCTTGTAATGCCTGGTAGATGATCAATTAGATATTTTTTCCAATCTACACTGTTACAATCAATTAATATGCAAGCAGACTTGCCAGTGCCTTAGTTTATGTATCTTTTCAACAACTACAAAAAAAAGGGGGGGGGGGGGGGGAGGGCCATACAATAGCTAAATGTGTTTAGTCAAGATCTGATGGCCTGGGTTTAAGCACCATTGAGGCACCCTTTGAGGAGAATTTTTCTTTCCAGTTAACATCAGTACAAAAACTGTAAGCCAAGGCCCTGTGTGAAAGTACGCAGAATTTCCTGTAGCACAAAAAAAACCTGCTCTGCTTTTGCATGCGGTCAGAATTTGGATGACAAAATTAATTAAAAATGCATGCACACTGGCACTGTGTTTAGACATCATCATCCCCGGAGTAAGAATGTGGCCCTAACTTAATCATGGTGACAAAAACAGCAAATGATTTTATGTTTAAACAAAAAATCTCACCATTGGTGAACCTCAGAGCTCTAGCTGAGGAACAATAATCTTTTTTCTAAGTTTGCATACTACTATGAACCAAATAAAATAGTGTTTGCAATCCATAAAGTATTTGGGTTTTTTTTTTAGAAACTGAAGAGAAAAAAACACAAACTATGCTATATAAAAGCTATCACTGACAAAAATTGGAAACACAAAAACATTTAAGCCTACACAAATCATTGCTTCAATTGCGAACAGATAGAGTCCCATACATGCATGTATTCCAATGAATTCATAAGCAAAGCAAAGGGAGGAAAACTTTTGTCCTTTAAAATAGTACATACACTATAAGGAATGAAAACAGTTGGGGGTTTTAGGCATACACATTTGTGAAACCTACAGAAGTGCAATACAATTTTCTTTTTCTCCACTTGTGTTTTGGTGTGTGTGTCGTTGTGTGTGTGTTGTGTGTGTGTGTGAAGGGAAGGGGGAGCAGAGGGACAGAAGAGAGAGAGAGACAGACAGAAGAGCAGAGAGACAGAGAAGAAGACAGAATAGGAAAGGAGATGAGATGGGTATAAATTTAAGGTTATGGAAACATACAAAAAATACAGTCTGTGTGTTTGTGTGTGTATGTTGGAAGGGGGGGGGGGGGGGGTGAACAATGCCTGCTCACAGTTGCAATTGATGCACACATACCAAGACACACCAACACTGAGACAGCAACAACAACAAGACACATGAGACAGAGACACACAGACAACACACAACACACACCACAACACACACACAGCACACACACACAATCTTGTGCACAACATCTTGGCACATGTTAAATCCTGTTCCGCTTTTCTGAGTAGAGTAGGCCACTGTGTGCCAGAGGGAACAGATGACAATATTTACACAACTGCATATACACAGGGACTGGATGAAAAAAGACACGAGTGCTTATTCCATTATCCTTGATATAATAATATGAAAATGAAATATTAAATGAAAACACAAAAAAAAAAAACACACACACACACACACACACAACACACACACACACACACACACACACACACACACACACACACACACACACCTCATGAAAACATACTCACAACAATATAAAACATCTGAAATAAAACTGTAAAAGTGTAAAATATGTTGTTTATATATCAATTACTCAATTACTGAAAATTTTTCTTTTTTTTACATTTTCCTTGCATTGTTGGTTTCTTTTCAACAACACCCCCTCCCCACTATCTTCTATCTTTCTTTCTCTTTTCATTTTAATTGGCTGTGCACTGCTCTACTCAGTTTACACAGCCAAAGCCACTCAAGAGGCCTGAAGAAGTAGCTAGGACAAAGAAAAGTCTTTTCATCCCACATGTGCATACATTCACACAAGCAGTGGGCGGTATGAGAAAAACTTCCAAAAAAAAGGGACAGAGACCCACACACTCCTCTGACAGACAACATGATATATGTCGTCCCTGGCAAACTGGCAACAGACAGACTATGTAGATCACTAGATGTATCTGATCGACTAATAGAGTAATAGTCTCTCTGTGTAAGAGAGAGAGAGAGAGAGAGAGAGAGAGAGAGAGAGAGAGGAGAGAGGAGAGAGGAGAGAGAGAGGAGAGAGAGAGGAGGAGAGGGAGGGAGGGAGGGAGGGAGGAGGAGAGGAGGGGAGGGGGAGCTCACAAAGAGAGAGAGAGAGAGGGAGAGGAGAGAGAGAGAAGGAGAGAGAGAGAGAGAGAGAGAGGAGAGGGAGAGAGAGAGAGAGAGAGAGAGAGAGAGAGAGAGAGAGAGAGAGAGAGAGAGGGTGGTGGGAATGAGGTTAGGGAGAGCTAAGGGAAAAGGTATCAGGTAGACTAGACAAGATAGGCTAGCTCTAAGCAAGGTTGGAGTTCTAGGTCTACACTACAGGAGTGCCTAACAAAGGCAGCACTTGTTAGTCTCATCCAGGCTCCTCAGTTTTCAACACATTGCTTTTTTCTCCTTTTCTTTTCTAAGCCATGAACATTCTCAACAAGCATACCTTTTTTTAATGTTATCATCCATTTCTACCAGCATGCAATGGGTTGCCCTTCCAAAGGCAAGTTTTAGCATGTTACACTTACAGTTATAGTGCATTCATACATCATTTTACAGGGCCTTGATTTAAAAGTCTCATCTGAAGAACTTTATTGGGAGTGGAATGATACTTAATATAAATGTTAACTCCTGGGGAAAAATCCTCTTGAATGGGCATCTCGATGGCTCTCAAACCTGTGCCATCAGATTATGGAGTTTAAAAAAAAACAACTCTTAAGTCCAACCCCTAGGCTATCCCACACCAGAGATTGACACTGATTCACACTGATGTGATGGTAATGACAAGCATGATAATGCAAGCAGTCACAAACCCTGCAAACAATTTTTTAAGTCTTAGAGTCCCCGTTACAACACACTGACATACAGGTCTACACAAATTAAATTTAGTCAGTCTAAAATCACTTGTTAGTGGATCTAGAGACGTTAAAACAAAGGCACACAAAATTAAATTATGACAAATGGAGACGTAAATACCCTAAGACAGTCTGTGTCAGGCAAAATGCTGCAAACAAACACAGACTGACTGATATAGTAACAGACCGACAGATAGACAGACACAAACTACTCATTAAAATACCCAGGAACTGATTCCAAAAAGTGGAAATAGACAGACACAAACTACTCATAAAAATACCAGGAACTGATTACAAAAGTGAAATAGACAGGCACGAACTACCCATAAAATACCGGAACTGATTGATAAAAAGTGGAGACCAAGAATTTGGATGGAACTACTTCAAGTTCCAACTAGTGTAGCAGCTGTAGCGCTCAGCAATTCTGTGAAACTGTATCATTCTCCACCTGAGAATTTTTCTCTCTTCCCATCTTCCTTTCTAGCTTTCTTTCTGCCCCCCCCCCCCCCCCCCCTTCCCCTCCCCCTTTCACCTGTTGCCTAACTGTTATCTGGGAAAGTAACAAAGACTGGTGGTGGCTCAAGGTATGTAATGCAATTGCTGTCAGTGCCACACAATTCTGTGTGTGTGTGTGTGTGTGTGTGTGTGTGTGTGTGTGTGTGTGTGTGTGTGTGTGTGTGTGTGTGTGTGTGTGTGTGTGTGTGTGTGGTGGTGTGTGTCTGTGTGTCTGTGTGTCTGTGTGGGTGTGTTGAGTGTGTGAGTGTGTGTGTGTGTGGTGTGAGAGAGAGAGAGAGAGAGAGACAGAGACAGAGGAGAGAGAGGAGAGAGAGAGAGATCTGTCTGTCTGTCGTCTGTCTGTTTCAGAGTCTGTTTCAGTGTCTGTTTGTCTCAATCTTGCTACTTATGTGTGTGCATGTGGTCTCTGTTTGGCTTGCATGCATCGTGTGTGTGTGTGCAGTGGCGTGCATGGTGGTGTGGGTGTGTGGGTGGTGTGGTGTGTGTGTGTGTGAGAGAGAGAGGAGAGGATATAGTGTGTGCATGATAAGTTTGTCGCATGCGTAACGTGGGTGTGACAGGAGAGTGGATGGTTTACTGTTGAATGTTTGGCAAGAATGAGGACAGCTGGGTTGCATATCTCTTCTACTCTACCACACCTTCCTGTCCTTGCTTTCAGATGTACTCACTCACTCACTCCCTCTCTCCCTCCCTCTCTCTCTCTCTCCATGCTGATTTTAAATTTGTAGTTTTGTGGAAACTCCTCTCCCTTGACATTCCGTTTTTAAGGGCTAGATAAAGCTTATGAAAAAAAGGATCTGAATCTATCATGTAATCATGTTTGACTGTTAATTGGGCTCAAATTTATTAAGTTCTCAATATATCATATGATATTTTTGTGTGTTGTGCCCAGCCCCCGCTCCCCCCCCACTGTTCCCTATTGAATGGGCATCTTGCTTACAATATAAATTTTTGTTATCTTATACCACACACACACACACACACACACACACACACACACACACACACACACACACACACACACACACACACACGTTAAAAAGTTTCCTGATTTGTCAACTTTTTGTCTAAACCAAATTATAAGTAAATAATTAAGTTACACATAGAAAAAGTGAATTTATAAATCAGGAAGTTTCAACTTCAGGTCTATTTTGAACAACAAAATTTACAAAGTTCTAGAAGGAAGTTTTGAAACACGTTCTTCCTGTCCATTCTGAACACATATTTTGCAGTACTTACTACGTTATATTTTAATGATTAGAATAAGAGACAGTGTGTGTTGGGTGTGGGTGTGGTGTGTGTACGTGAGTCTTTCGATGTGTGCATACATGTGTGTGTGTGTGTGTGTGTGTGTGTGTGTGTGTGTGTGTGTGTGTGTGTGTGTGTGTGTGTGTGTGTGTGTGTGTGTGCACATGTGCATGCAAGTTTTCCAGCTAATCACATCAATGATCCCATTTGATTTTCTCAGAATACAGTGTGGTGATGGTGATTTGTGTCCAGTGTGATTGTAATTTAAACAATTTGCTGTTGTTTGCATGCACATCTGTGCACATTTTTTTCTCTGATTAATTTTTTTTTTTTTTAGCAAACTGTGCACTCACTCTTCTTTTTATGCTTTGCACATCTGTGTCTCTATGGCAGGAGGCAGTAGGTCAATGGAAACTGGGTATTACTTAGAAAATACATACACTTAGCGACTGATATAGTATGCAGAGATATAATTTGTGTAGTGTATACATGGTAGAGCCAGAGTATACCAATGTGAAAAATTTATTTTACAAGAGGAACAAGAGAAAAAGGGAAAAGAATAATACTAAACAGTGTCCAGTAAAAAAAAAAAAAAGAATGAGAAGAAAATGTTTTTTTCTAAGTGGGAAAATATTTTCAGAAAAAGTCTATAACTCAGCCTTCAGTTTAAAAAGAGTTTATCAAAAAAAATTGGGGGGCCGGGGGGGGGGGGGGGGGGGTGTATCAAGAAAACAAAAGAGAGACAGACAGACCGACCTTGAAACATGACACTGACAGAGACAGACATGTGGAGTCTAAACAGAATGAGACTACATTATGTACATAACAGAGATCACTGTGGATGCTTTCTTGTCTACTCAAAGGGTGATGGGAACTCGGGGTGAACGATCTGTAGAGAAAGAAATGATAACCCCCACCTGGGCAAAGTTAATGAAGAGATGTGAATGATCATCCCATTTTGGCGCTGGGCCCAGACCCCCTGATGTGCCCTGGCTGTCAACATCAGTATGCTGCTGCTAACTATAACAATTACTAAGTAAGATCACACACTGAAAAACTAAGTACTACAACTTGGGCAAGTTTGGAAGGAGCAATCTGTCTTTTAAGGAGCCAGCAACTTTAGACATTGGAATGCTCAGCAAGGCTTTGTTTTCGACTCCTGTTCATGATAGCACTGGGAATATGATGTTACATCATTCTGTTGCCAATGCCTCTTTTCTGAAGTATAAACTTGTGGGTGTTTTGCTTACAGTTCTCACAGTTGAGTTGCGCACACACACACAAAGACAGACATAATACCATACATGTGTCAAATAATTCAAGTCAGCTTCTTCATAATAGATGATAGTTATGTACATGTATGTTTTGTACAATTTGATGGGGAAAACAAAGAAAAAGGTCACAATGTGTGTACACATCAACATCCTTTTTTTTTCTTTTTTTTTAAAAAAGGAAGAAGACATTTTCTGTCCATTTTTTTTTCTATTTTCAACAGCTTTTTTACAAGTCCTGCAAGAAAATGAATGGATAGCATAACAATCAACAATCAATCATTGTTGCAGTCTTTTTACCTAATAATTCTTTCTTAACTGCAGTTTCTATAAAAAGTAAAAGCACAAAAAAAAGACAAAAAAAACAAAAAGATCAAGAACTTTTCTGTCCCTAAAGTAAGATAGACTGACACTGTGACAGACACTGAGACAGACAGTGACAGATCTATGAGAGAGAGACAGAGACAGAAAGAGACAGAGATAGAGAGACAGAAACAGTGTGTGTGTTGTGTGTGTGTGTGTGTGTGTGTGGTGTGTGTGTGTGTGTGTGTGTGTGTGTGTGTTGTGTGGTGTGTTGTGTGGTGTGTGTGTGTGTGCGTATGTGTGTGTGTGTTGTGTGTGTGTGTGTGTGTGTGTGTGGTTGTGTGTGTGGTGTGTGTGTGTGTGTGTTGTGTGTGTGTATGATATTCAGTTAACTTCTATTCAGATCAGTGATATTGACAGTGTGTGTGTGTGTGTGTGTGTGTGTGTGTGTGTGTGTGTGTGTGTGGTGTGTGTGTGTGTGTGTGTGTGTGTGTGTGTGTGTGTGTGTTTGTTTGTTTGTTTGTTTGTTTGTTGTTTGTTAAAAATTGTGTGTGTGTGTCTCCGTGTGCGTGCGTGCATGCGCGTGTGCATGCATACATGTGTGTGTGCACATGTGTGCACACATGCACACAAAAATACATTCAGGTCTGTATGTAACGTAAATAATAAATAATACATGTAAAAAAAAAATTTTTTAAAACTATAGTGTGTGTGCGTGGGTGTTTCTTTTTGCATGTGTGAGCATAATTATATGCCTGGGTGTGTATACACTGCGCATACCTGCATCCATACATGTTGTTTGCTGTATGTTGTGTTGTGCATGCCTATGTATACAACTGACATTGTTTGCACTGAGTGTCTAAGAGTAATCTTGAGCATGACGTGTATACATAGTCTGTGGTTTTTCATTTTCCACTGAGTTTGCCATGGTGGCAATGAGGCCTACATCCTTTGTTTCTCCTTCTCTGCCCCTGTACCTGCACTGCCAACCTGAGGTCACACTGTTCAGCTAGGGAAGGGGGGGGGGGGGGTAAGGGGAGGGGGGGGTTGGAATGGAGTTCAGGGTCGTGAGAGGAAGGGGATTGAAGGTAAAGGAAGCAACAAGAGGGGCTGGGGGGAGGTGGGGAGAGACAGGCAAAAGAAACAAGGTGTCCTAAGTTTGAAAAAAGTTTAAAAGGTTAACGTCTTTGCATATAATGTCAGGGATAGGTGTCTTTGTTTAAAGCTGAAAATGACAAGACTAGAGCAATGTTGTGTGTGTGTGTGTGTGTGTGTGTGTGTGTGTGTGTGGTGTGTGTGTGTGTGTGTGTGTGTGTGTGTGTGTGTGGGTGTGTGTGTGTGTGTGTGGTGTGCAGGACTCTGTCTGAGCCATTACATTAATTAAAAATTGAGCAATGCTTCTGATGCCTATACATGTACAGCGATACATGATATATTATATATTTTGTCTCCATGGCTTTGTACTGTCTTCTGTACACTGTTGCAATACTCTAGGGATCTGCCCATTACATCAATTACGAGAGCACTGCTTCTGATGCTTTTGATAATGCTGCTGCTGCCTCAGTGCCTGTGTTTGTATTTTTGTCTCCATGGCTTTGTACTGTCAGTGTTGGCCCATTGTCTTCTGTTCACTGTTGCAGTAAAGTACTACCTACCAGTCTGTGCCATTACATCAATTACAAGAGCAGTGCTTCTGATGCTGCTGATAATGCTGCTGCTGCCTATGTTTGTATTTTTGTCTCCATGGCTTTGCACTGTCAGCTTTGTATACCTTCTCTGGTCTGTCCTTTTTCTCTCTGTGTGTGTGTGTGTGTGTGTGTGTGTGTGTGTGTGTGTGTGTGTGTGTGTGTGTGTGTGTGTGTGTGTGTTTGTGTGTGTGTGTGTGAGTATATATTACTATAATGTGTGAGTGTGTCACTGTATGTGTGTGTGAGTGTGTCACTGTGTGTGTGTGTGTGTGTGTGTGTGTGTGTGTGGTGTGTGTGTGTGTGTGTGTGTTGTGCATGTGTGCATGCATGCTTGCATGTGCGCGTGCGTGTGTGACTGATAGGCCTGACTTAAAATCAAGTACAGAGAGACAGAATGTGTTTGCTAAATTATTCATGGTGTGTGTGTGTGTGTGTGTGTGTGGTGTGTGAGATGAGTGGTGGTGTGTGTGTGTGTGTGTGTGTGTGTGTGTGTGTGGGGGTGTGGTGTGTGTGTGGTGTGTGTGTGTGTGTGTGTGTGTGTGTGTGTGTAGTTGTGCTGTGTGTGCTGCATGGTGTGTGCATGCATGCATGCCTCTGTGTGTTCACAAACCAAGCAAGCATTTGCATTATTAAGAATGGAACAGTGTGTACACATTAAGAATATGTGAACCTATGTATGCATGTATGCATGAATTTCACTTACACGCCACCAGAATTCAATCAATAATTACTAGAGCTCTACAAGCTTCCTTTGCACTCATTACTGAATACTGTCCAACTTTTTGGCGGAAAAAAAATGTAAAAAATGGAAGTGATCGTGGAAGACAAGAAAAGCTCAAGACATGGCCTCTTTGTCTTGCACTCCCAACACTTTAGCACTCCCTCCTTCACTCCCTGTGGTATATCTGACACTGTGTAGACAGCTCTCGGCCTACTAGTAAGTACTACAGGGCTTTTCCTAACCCACTTCTCACCAGTGCTACCACCCTGTCCCTTTCACACACACTGAACTATCAGAGTGACTGGTCTGTTCAATCACTGTCTTCTGTGTGTGTGTGTGTGTGTGTGTGTGTGTGTGTGTGTGTGTGTGTGTGTGTGTGTGTGTGTGTGTGTGTGTGTAAAATTAAGTAAAATTACATGGATCTATCCCTTCGCCTGCCCCCCCCCCCCCCCCAATCCCCCACTCTCTTTACACAGATTGTTTACAGTTTAGTCTTTCTAAGTTTACTCTCTGCTTAGACCATATTAATTAAGTATAACCTGTGAACAATGAATCCTCATGAATGAATGCTGTCAAGACTACGCATAAATTTTTCATTTTGAATTTTCTAAGTGATTCTCTTTCTCCGCCCCCCCCCCCCCCCCCCCACTTTTTTTTTCTTTTTACCAGCCACTCCTGTCACTTTTGTGATTGAAATGCTTTCCCACCCTTCCTTTGTTTTCCAAACTTTGCAGGGGCTGTCAGCGTCACTGTGTGAACTCAGTTATCATAGAATACAAGATTAGATATAAATAATGCTCTTTTCCCTCAATGACGATGAAAACATTAAGTTGGCTAACAGCAGTGACAGAAATCCCCTCACACTCACAAAAAACATCTATAAAAAAAAAAAAATTAACAGAGTGAAAGTGAGAGTGAGACAGACAGACAGACACTGAGACAGACAGACAGACAGGCAGGTAGACAGACAGAAAGACAAACACACACACAGAAACACACACATACAAACACATGCACACACACTAACACAGCCAGATCTAGACAGACCAACAGACCGACCAACAGACAGACACTGAGATTGAGACAGACAGACAGACACAGACCTGTAGACAAGACAGATTGAGAGAGAAACACTGACATAGTGAGAGAGACAGACACAGAGAGAGAGACAGAGACAGAGAGACAGAGAGTACCAATGAGTTTGTGTATACATAGTATATATATACATGTTTTGTTTTGTTTAGTATGTGAGTGTGTATGCATGCGTGCCTGCCTGCCTGCCTGCCTGGCAGCCTGCATACCTGTGTGTTCATGCGCAAGCATGTGCATTATGTGTGATCCTGCGCTCTTGAGAAAGGGAGAAAGTTAAAGTGTGTGTATGTATGTAACCCATATATTTGTGCGCAAATGCCAATGTGTACTTGTTTACAATATAAGCAAGTTCTACATGCCTGAATAGTTCTCTTGACACTACCCAAACAAGAAAACTAGGTATTCTCTAATGATAAATTATGCACATCACAGGCCAGTGAAATGTTCTCCCTCTCTTAACGCAACGGTCTCTGAACTCCCAAGTTGTTTGTTTGCCTACTAGGAGACGAGGGGCTGGGATTGTGCTGTGCGTAGGAGTGACACAAGACAGTTTTAGGTCACTGGGGGAGTTAGCCCTGAGACGGAGAGAGAGAGCAATGGAGGGAGTGTACTGTAAAGACAACCAAGCAATGTGAGGTTGTCAAATGGGGCACCTTTTGAAGCCCAGGTGGGTCGCTATTCCCCTTCAGCAGGATGCGTCACACAGTCTGTTGTTCAAACTAATGCAGTGTCCCCGCTTACTACCCAGAAAATGAGGATGACAGTAATTCTTTACAAACACTAACAGTCTTATTAATGACAGCAGCATCAGAAGTAAGGCTATACTCTATACTGATCACAACAACAACCAAAACAACAGCAATAATGATTATTATGACATGATATTGTCACTGTTGATGACAACTACGACCACAGAATAAATCATAGTCAATAATGATTTAACAACAATAATTTAAATATTGGTACTGATGAATGTGTCATGAATTTGATATGGGAGTGGGAACATGTCAATGTTAACTCCTGAGGTAAAACCAGGTTCTAACAAAGTTTACAAACACTTCAGCAAAAACTTGAATGGGTCTACACCTTCACTTGCTGTCAGTGACAGATCACAGATTAAATACTGCTCTGAGCATTTACAGCATTAGGTTACTCCATCCTCTAATCATTACAGCATCACTCAGGCTACGTCTCCAGCCCCTTAAAAAGTTAAATCTGTATACATACATGTATACCATATTGATATTGAATAAGTTTAACATCAGAGCAACAGCCCAAAGCATATATATTATGATCAATAAAACAGTCACGAGTAAATTATTTATTGATTTTCTCTCGGCAAGCCAAACACTGCATAACGTCCTTGAACATGAGGAAAAGATGAAAGCACAGGGCGCCCAGCCACTGTTTCTACGCCTCCTGTCCAATCTCCTCCTCTGCATCCATCACTCGGGCGTTTGGAGGAGAGGAGAGGAGAGGGCTGCCAGCAGCACTGGCTGACTTTATTGATCATCCCAAACAGCCAATACCCGAACAAAGCAACATGGCTCTGCAGGCTGGGGAAAGGTCGGAGGGTTCAACAGGCAGTCAGCCATTATGATCATGATGGCATTAGTGCTCCTTGCTGCACCCCCCATTTGCTCATTCCCTTCACATGATGTGCATTGCCATTATGCTGGGGAAATTTATCATCCTTTTTTTTTTTTTTGCGGATGCATTAACACTTTGCTACCAGAATGCAGACAGATTTTTCTTCTTTTTTTCCTGGGTGGTGGTAGTGGTGGTTTATGCTTGTGTTTCGGGGGGGGGTGAGGGGTGGGGGGGGCTTAGGGGGGCTTTTTATGTTTAGAAACCTGTGTTGAGGGAGCTAACTCATGCAATATAAATACTGTACCTCAACTTTAAAAAAAAAATTATTTACAATCATTATGATCAGAAGCAGCAAAAGATGGTGATGAAACCAGATATGATCTAGACAGTTTGCTTACAGGATAGAGAGGATGAAAGCATGTGTGTGTGTGACTTTCTTAAATTTAAAGTCTGTTCACTTGAAGTTGAAGTGATATTGGACACACACAAAAAAATCATGTGTCACTGTGTGTGTGTGTGCATGCATGCATGCGTGCGTGTGTGTGTCACTATGTGTGTGTGTGTGTGTGTGTGTGTGCATGTGTGTGTGTGCGTGTGCGTGTGTGTTTGTGTTTGTGTGTGTGTGTTTGCGTGTGACAGTGTGTGTCTTTAGAACTAGAACTGTAGAAGTGCTCACTGTCCCTTGGAAGTAGGGTAGGACTAGGAGAGACCGTTGAAATGAAAATGATTTTTAAAAGTAGTAAAGCTACTGTTAAATCATTGCTTCATACAGATTTGATTAAAAAAAAAAGATACTACTTTTTTCTAACATGTATGTGCATCCATGTGAGTTTGAATAACAAATAAATCACCATACCTATTACCATCACTCAACCAAATCACAGTGATAAAACTGTGATCCAACTGTAAAAAAAAAAAAAAAAAACTTTTTAATTTAACAATTTTTGTAAGGAATAAAAAAACAAACACAATTTTCATCTAGTTCTAGTTCTACTGCATTCCCTGGCCCATGGCCAGACTGGGTAAAATCCATCTATAGTACCTGGCCTTCTCCTGTGCTTGTGACTCTGCAGGAGGTCTGCCCGCTGGCCTCAACATTCCAACTTCTGGGCAGCTCATTAGTAATTCCATTCATGAATAAGAAAAAAGTTCAGATAATACATTATGCTTGAAAAAAAGGCAAGTTAATGGGCTGGGTAGGCAGAAAATCAGCAAGAGACAGCAAGGAGATAGGGAGGCAAAGGCAGAGGCTGAAACAAGGTGAGTACTTAATAGAAAAAAGGGAAATTCCTACTCTAGATAATTCCAGGACAGAATCTCCAGAAAGTGGGGATGTGCTGCTATTTATATATAAACTATTAAAGGTTGCCCCACATCCCCATGGGGATAAAACACATACTTGTGTATTATAAAATAGAAAAGACTTGATAATTCAAGCCTTTTTCACTGTTTGTGTTTCATGTAGACACAGCCCAAGCAATAGTGCCACAGCATCCATTCTGACACTACACAGCATAAATTCTGATGACATTTGATACAGTCAGTGGTGTTTTGGCAGAGGCAGAGCGGAAAAGGCCAGGCCTCAAGAGACAAAGGAAAACTATGCAATGTTGCATAAACAGGCTGAGCAAAGCACAGAACTCCTTTTGGTTACTGAGTCCTCCCTCACACTGCTGTAGAGCTGAAGTATCTTGGAACCTTAGAACTACCTCTCTCTCTCTCTCTCTCTCTCTCTCTCTCTCTCTCTCTCTCTCTCTCTCTCTCTCTCTCTCTCCAATCAGTGCCTGAAAAAAAGTGTCTAACCTATATAATATTAATAATCATCAATTCATAATATATTAAGCACTTCCAGAATATTTATTTTTACAGTAAGATTACTTGCTTCCCCAAATTCGATCCCGACGACTCAAAAGACAAAACAAAAGTATTCCTCTGGCCCATAGAGTTCTCTGTAGGAAGTCCATTAAGGACAACCGTTTGGTGTCCAGATGGTTACAGTGGTCCTGATGTTCTCCACTGCCTGGCTCTTGACCTTCCTGACCAAACTAAGCTCTTCAACAACCCCTTCCCCTTTAGGTTTTTATACCCATCATCCTCATGGAGTCAGTCTTGGTATCTCCCTTCTCTGCTCTGGCTAAATCTGGTCAAAGAATAATGGCATGGGACTAAACTGGTGACATGATGATGACTAGATTCATCACTATATACGGTATACAATTTATATAATTTATAAGCAATATATTCAACACAAAAAGTTAGATATTACAAACAAAACTATTAACCAGCAATATAAATTTGATGACCATAAACCTTCAAAACTAAGAAACAGGAAAGTATAAAAAAAAAAAATTTAATGAAAAAAGTAAGCATGGAAAAAAACTCAAGCAAAAAAACAACAACAATAACTTGAATATATATAAAGGTGAAGCTATGTCACCATTGTGAAGTGAAAGCAGTTCAATCATTTGACATCAAGGCTTTCATCCCTACAATTCTAAATGAAGTTGCTGTATAAACTTTGTAAGATTCAGTTTGTATTAAAAGCAATTTGTTTAAATTAAATTCATAGACTATTCGGGGGGAAATAATTCCAAGAGTAGTAACTTAGTAACAACTACATTACTTTATACTTCTTAGGTCAAGAGGAAGATCATATCATCAACATGTCTTCAGTTTAGTCCAGAGCTCTCT
>CM060335.1:14953379-14963379 GCA_030674155.1 Stramonita haemastoma | reverse complement strand
AAATATATATTATCACTGTTGATGTTATAGAATACAACAAACAGATTGTAAACCTGACTTAAAGACCAAGACTAACTTTTTTTTAAAGTTGCTTTTGTCTGTGTGTAGGCTACAAAAAATGTGTAATTTTCTATTACTGTAATTAATTTACAGTTTTGCTATTTTAATAGGGTCACTCATTTTTAAATGTTTTTTGTTTGTTTGTTTGTTGTTGTTGTTTTGTTTGGGGGGGCTTTTCTTTTTCATGTATTATATATTTCTCTAACACATTTTAGTCATTTTCTGATAAAAGTAATATTTTAATAATATTGATAATGTTTTGCTGTTTTTTATAGAATCACTCATTTTTTCAAAAGATTTTTTGGTGTTTTATTTTTTCTTTCTTTTCTTTTTTATACATTGCAAAAAACATGTCGGGCAGATTGATAACATTCTACGTGGAAGAGCTTAATCGATACACTGCTGCTTTCTTCAGCATCAGTCCATTTTTCTGATTCAGCAGCAGACTGGATCCAACACATCATGATCGCGGAAATGGTGTCGTCTGAACAATTCGCAGACCTGACACTGGGTCTTTTAATTATTCATAGGCCTTCCGTTTCACATCGGCAAAATTATGTTTTTCAAATGAGCAAAATTTGATAAAATTATACTTGTTGATATCCATGTCTCTGCTTAACCCTACTGAGAAACAAAACCAGTTTAGACCTCAGCTAAGATAACGGACAGAAAAAGTCGGCTCCTTCCGTACGGAATAGCAACCAAAACAAAAATGGAAAACAAACTTACCGGTGTGTATTGTGTCCGCGAGATCATATTTTGTGCAAATCTTGGGGTAATCCCTCAGTTTTCTTCCACTTAAATTCACTTCTCCCGTAAACTGTGCATCTTCAAACACACGATCGACTGGTCGTCCTATCACAGGGGGGCTTTGGCCGCCCGCTCCATAAGAAGCGGCCATCTTACAACTTGGACATGCTTACTGCGCATGCTCCATAAAAACAGTTCGCAGGAAGTGACTTCAATGATTTTTCCAATCCCAGAATGAGCTCATCAGAAATACATGTACGGGGAGACTAGGGGAAAGTTGACAGAACCTAGAATAGAATGTTGACAAACTGTTGACAGTTTAGTTCCCTCATCACAACTATACAGATCAGCAAAGAGCGAAGGAATATATCAACATATCATTAGTCATAAATTTCAGAGCTCTCTCTCTCTCTCTCTCTCTCTTCTCTCTCTCTCTCTCTCTCTCTCTCTCCTCGTGCATTCCTAATGCATTGCAATATAATGCTGTTTATTTCAAGGATGTGGTGATCCTAATAACATTATCAATTCAGCTTTATACTAATGCAAAGATTCAGAACAAGAAATTATGATGTCATATTTTATTTTTAGTTTGTATTGTTAGTTTTTCACTATGGGTTTGATTAGCAATTGTTTGTCACTGCTGCACTTTAACATGTATTCTTCTCAGATCAGTAACTTAATTCATGTAAGCCTATGAGCCAACCATCTCTTTGTGAATAAATATTTTCGGAGTTTTTCCCATGTACTACGCGCGTGCGTGTGTGTGTGTGTGTGTGTGTGTGTGTGGTGTGTGTGTGTGTGTGTGTGTGTGTGTGTGTGTGTGTGGTGTCCAGCAGAACTTTTGATTTTAAGGGTTTAAATTATTGTCACAGAGGAAAGGACCCCAAGGGAAAAAATTGCAGAGTAGAAATGGGTCTTCAGAGAAGAAGAAACCGTCTTCTTGCAAGTGTTTCGACCCTTACACTCAAGGAGAGGAGAAGAGGGGGGGGGGGGGGGGGGTAGGGGGGTAGCATCCAGCTCATGTGCTCTGCTGATCCCTTCTGCCTGTCAACCTGGCAATGGATTTGAACCCATACTCTACATACTTGACACATACTCTACTTTCTTCCGTTAAGCCGGATACCCTGAAGAATCATGAACCACATAGAAAGTCACTTCGAGACTGACACACCCCTGCTGGTATAGTGTGACTTGTGGCACGGTGTCGTATTGCCCTGCCCTGTCACTGACACCTTGATGGACGTTTCATTCAGAAAGTCTTCAGTCAGCTATAGACTGATTTCAGTGTAGGCTACTTTCAGAGTTACTGATAATGTGCATCCTACCCGTTTAAAGGTCCACTGGACCTTTAGTTGTCCGGGATGTGGCCTTGCAGTTTGAATAGATGGCTCGATGAAAAAAAGCAAATATATTGCTTACTCAATGTACCATCTGGAAATAAATTTTGATTTGACTTATTATTTGAATAGCATCTGCATGGCTGCATTGAACAGCTACGCCGTACGCCTTTTCCATTCACAGTTGGTCAAACCTGATCAAGATGGCCACTATGCCAGACAGTCCGTAAATCGGAAAGCTCCGCAGGGACAAAAATACTATAACAGCAACAAACAACAAAAACAGCAAACAACAACAATTCTGAGCCAGTTTGAGTTAGCAGGGCAAGAGGTAGTTCCCTTAACTATTTCACTTCAGATAGGACTGCCAGCTGATTTTTTTTCTTCTCTTAGCTGACTTTCAAGCGTAAACCATCGTAGTTCAGGTTCTGGTATCATTCCAGAATACAGTTTACAACTGTGAGTGCTTGTGGGATTTTAAGTCTAGTTTCTTAAGTTCTATGCCATCAGTTTGTTTCTGTGTAGTATATTTGACTGATTTTCTTTTTCAGTCAAGGTGTTAGGCTACTTGTGATCACTCAGTGACTGTTGTGAATGTGTGCGACGAAAGGATATGGACTTCACCTAAATGTTTCCCCCTTGTTCAGTCTCACTGAACACTGGTGCATATCAATGAGACCTATAACTTTCTCAGTCTTTTTCCCAAATCAAAAGTCAATGTGCTACGAACGCACGTACGACCCCCCCTTCCCTCCTCCAAACCACACACACACACACACACACACACACACACACACACACACACACACACGCACACGCACCACACACACACACACACACACACACACACACACACACACACACACACACCACACACACACACAACACACACTTTTCTTTTCCTAAATCAACATCTTTATCAACAACATTATGTTACAAAAGTAATGCCTACTGTAGATCATTTTAAATACTGGGATGGGGGGGGGGGGGTACCCTTTTTTTTCTCCCTAGAGGTTGATTCCAATTGCCAATATTGAACCCTAAAGAACAACATTAACAACAACAACAGCAACGTGGAAAAGAAAAGATCAAGAAAAGAATAAATTAATTCAATGAAGAAGAAAAAAAACACCACTCAAATAAGCAAACACTGACACCCGTTCTTCTTACTGACAAGCCATAAAGTATATAAATGGTATCCATTTATCTTATAAGCGGTAACATTTATATAAAGGCAATGTCCTTTTTTCAATCTTCAGTTCTACCTCACCCCATCACCCACCCCCTGAGAGAGAGAGAGAGAGAGAGAGAGAGAGAGAGAGAGAGAGAGAGAGTGTGTGTGTGTGGTATGCGTGCGGGTGTGTGTGTGTGTGTGTGTGTGGTGTGTGTGTGTGTGTGTGTGTGTGTGTGTTGTGGTGTGTCATGTGTGTGCGCGCGCGTGTTCAATCAATTCTCGTGATCCACCCGCAACTCATGATAATTATATATCCAAACTCTGGGTAACACGCAGTTTTTCTCTGTCTACTTTTCAAGCATACTTGCAGCCTTGGTCTCCTGAGATAGGAGCATTGCACTGCTCCAGTGCTCCATGATTTTTATGTGGATTTTTTTTTATTATGATGTGCAGACGCATGCTGAGTGTACCATCAGTCATCTGGTGGCTATGCTATAGGTACTAAATGTCTCTGATAAAATATTTGTTATGATCCGGACACAGAACCAAAATAGATCTGAACAGTAGCCACCATGGCTCAGTGGTTCGCACGTTGAGTCTCTGGCTGGAAAGTAATGGGTTCGAATCCCATAAAAGTCTCTGTTTTTTTACAGACTCCAGCAGCTAGCTCTTATTTATTATTATTTATTCTTTTTTTATCAGGACAAACTCACTCTTACCTAGAGTGAGTTTGCTAATGAGCTCATTTGGAAGACTGAGACCACACATTGAGCGTCATCTTCATCGACTTTGCAAGGTGTCATTTTGACATTTTGCACAGATTACTTGGCAGGTATTGCAGATGTCTGTAGACTATCTCTCTGGTCCTTGTTGATGCCCAGTCAGTTAATAAGATGAAAAGTGTCAAGTAGGCCTACAGTCCTGCCAAGAGGACGACAAAGGTAATGCACTTCCATAACATTGTCAGCAAGCATCCTCATCACCATCGATCATCACGCAGTAACAAAAAAAGTGTTGCTCTGTTCTCATGGTGACAGTTTCAGTTTCCCCATACACTTCTAAGGCTAAGGTTGATTGAAGAAAGTCGTTATAAGGGATGTTGTGGCGGTCACATCCCTATATTATGGTTGTCTCACTCAGTCTGGCTCCACGACTAAGCTACAATGATCCCGTTAGGGGGCAGAGTAGGTTGTGTCCTGCATAGGTTGATTCAGACAACAACAAAAATTCAGACCCAACACCATTGAAAGCCACTGAAGTGACTAAGCAGCAGTGCATAGGCCTAACCCTTCCAGGGTGTGGCCTCATGGCGACAGAACATCTTGCGCACACGTTAAATCCTGTTCCGCTTTTCGTAAGAGTAGGCCATCGTGTGCGGTGGGAACAGATGACAATATTTACAAAACTGCTACACACGGGGACCGGATGAAAAAGCACATGAGTGCTTATTCTGTTATCCTCGATATAAAAATAATAAATAAATAAATAACAACACTAATAAGCTTCCAGTGGAATTCTTGGCCATGAGAATACATGATGAACTTAGGGTATGGCCAGGGCAGAGAGATGAGATCAGAATAAGCAGTGTGGGAAACAGGAAAACAGAATGTCAGAGAAAGTGGAACAGCAACCTCCATGACCCCCACCCCCCTTCACCCCACCTTCCAGAAGCCATCTGAAAAACAAAATAAAACAAAGTCATACGAAAATGAACAATAATTATGTAGCTGTGCAAACAATTGCAGACAATGTTTTAAACACTACCGGCTAACTTATAACTGTTTCCGACTTTTAAAAAAGTACGTGCATACACACAATCATCATGAATTGGACTGCCCTACAACTGATACACTGTGGCAAATAGATCTATACATCTCGTTACAATAATCTGTTTGTCGCCTATTGAATGAATGCATAACCACTCAATTGAATAGAACAGAGTAGGCCTATAATTGATGTACATTATCACATTAATTTTGTCCTTGCATCAGTCTATAAGGAAGCCCACATAAAATTAATAGAATGGGAACTTATATCGGTTTATCATAATCATGGTATGCGAACACGGAAATGTAAACGGGAAGTTAACAAAAGAGATTATCATGTTTGTTTTTGCATCAAAAAGCAGGCCTTTTTTTTTGGTGGGGGGGGGGGGGGGGGGGGGTAAAGTGTGAAATAATCTGAACAGCTGAAGAGGGGTGCAAATAAGGAGTACGAAAAAAAAAGACTGCATCAAACATACTTAAAACAAACACTTTAAAAACAAGAACAACAACACAGTAAGCAGCAGAACCAAGGAACAGAAAAAGACTTGCAAATGAGTAAACAGAACAATGCATCTGCTTGCATGCTCTCTAAACGTGTGTACGCCCACGCACGCACACACGCACGCGTGCACCCACACACGCCCGCGCCCGCGCATGCATGCACGCTACTGCATAAATTCGGTGCCAGTTGACGTATTAATCAAGGGAGCAAACTTCTTTTATGACACTGCAAGCATTATCAGTGATGGTAAACAGTGAAGTACCTTATTCCGTACGACAGGAAAGAAAATTATGCAGAAGGCGGTGATGATGGTGGGGGGTGGGGTAGGTTGAAGAGGGGGGGGGGGGGGGGGTGGGGGGGGTTAAGAAGCCCAAAAGAAATTCTGATGGACAAATTGGAAATCCACTTTTATGCTCGAGGTTACTTTACATCATTATTAGGCCTATTCTTACCCTTGTTATTTTGTATTTTCATTATTTTTTGTCGGTAGGAATTGAGCTTATGTTGTACTGTCTTTGTTTTTGTTTTATCTTGCATTGTGAGGTCTGGATTTTATTAAAAAAAAAATTTCCTCATTATTTTTGTTCTTGTCAACTAGATCAACATGTCTTTTGATGCTTTTTATAACGGCACTTCTCTTGATTTTTTTTTTTGTTGGTGAGGGCAGGATAAAAAAAAAAAAGTGCCACTTAATCTTTTACCCATAAAGATAATTTGACTTGATTTGACTCGACTCGACTCACACACACACACACACACACACACACACACACACACACACACACACACACACACACACACACAACACACACACACACACACACACACCTGTGGAGGATAAAAAGATTACAAAATGCATACACACGGGATGCAAAACAACAACAAATAAACAACAGCATCAGGATGGCTTATCCCAGTATCCTCTAAATAAAAGAATAAAACAAAATTTAAAAAATCCACACCCACACACACACACACACACACACATACACCACACAACACACACACACACACACACACACACACACACACACACACACACACAACCATGATAAAAATAGGGAAAGAAATCACTTGAGGCGTTACATAATGAAAGTATTCATGAAGATGACAATAGGATCACTGGATATTGTTTATGTAATGAAAATAAGAAATCTTAGCATTGGAATGAAGCATGTGTAGAATAATCATAGATATATTAATGATAATAGGCCTACTCTGCAGTTAAAGCAAAATGTGGAAGAATAACACTGAGCCTTTTTTTTTTCTTTTTTTTTTAAAAAGGATAGTTTTCTAAGTTGAATGTTTACAACTCGGTTTCACATTTATATAGACTGGAGTCGTATCTATTGATGTACCAGAGAAAAAAAACAACCCAGCAACAACAAAAAAAATGACAGTACAGACGCATTTTCAACCGATTTGCCCCAGCTCGGGAGATATCAAAATATACACAGAAATAAAAACGAATATTGTGACAAACTAGAATATGAGTAGCCTATCATTAATTTAATATTTTGTACATTATATGATGATCTGATATTTTTTTTGTTTTTATTAAATCGCATGCCCAAAACAAACAAAACAAAAAGCAACATTAAAACAAGAACCATATTGTGACAACGTTTTTTTGTTGTTTGTTGTTGTTTTGTGGGTTTTTTTTTTTAACGAGGATGACTATCTGTGAGATGTAACTGGATATAAGCTTGATTCTTTTTCGAAATGAGCAAAGACAGATAAGAACATTTTCCAAATTCACGTAAGCCTAGTTGACTGTTTATAGTTTGTGTCGAGTAATCCTCGTTCTGGCATAAGCTTTCTGGTTTGGATTTTAATTTCACACACACGCGCGCACGTGCGTGCATGAGCGCTTTGTTATTTTCAAATCCGATTAAACACTTTTATCACAAAATTTAGCTAGGATGTTAATGTAATGTGGATTCTTCAGCTACAATTTCACACTTGCACAAGAGCACACACACACACACACACACACACACACACACACACACACACACCACGCACGCACGCACGCACGCACGCACGCACGCACGCACGCACGCACGCACGCACGCACACACACACCACACACACACACACACACACACGGCAGCATTCCTTCTAAAAATCCGTACGATCTCCCACCATTCTCTGTCAGTCTCCCCTTCTGTCTTGTTTTTATCCATATTTATTTTAATGTTTACTAATATTATTATGATTTCGATTATTTTAAAAATATTATTTTTAAATTTAAGTTGTTGCCGCTATTTTATTTATAAATTTGTATTTTCTTTTAATCTATTAAAATTGTATCTTTTTTTTTTATGTCATTACCCTGTCCAGTATCACTTAGGCTAGCCTATAAGGAAGGAGTAAAATTAGTCGTCTACTACTACTACTACTACTATGGGGGACGGGATAGCCTAGTGGTCAGAACATGGCGCGCGCAATTTGACGACCCGGGTTCGATTCCCGTTCGAAAGGATTATTCCCCTGGAGTTAATATTGGCGCTGACTCAACTCTCACCTAAAAGGCCTTCAGATGAGACTATAAACCGAAGCTTCCATGCGCGAACGCACGCAGAACATCTTGCGTACACGTTAAATCCTGTTCGCGTTTCGTAAGAGTAGGCCATTGTGTGCCGGTGGGAACATATGACAAAATTTACGGTACTGCATACACACGGGGACTGCATGTAAAAAAAGCACATGGGTGCTTATTCCATTATCCCCGATATAAAATATAAATAAATAAACTACTTCTACTACTACTACTACTACTACTACTACTACACTACCACACACACATGCACGCACGCGCAAGTGCGCACGTGCGCGCGCTTGGGCGCGTAGATAAAATGAAGGGGGGCAGGGAACTAGACAACAGACTGGTATTTTTTAGTGATCGATCTTTTTCTTGGGCCAGCTATACAAGTGGCCCACTTGAGCCTAGGACTTGGCTAGGCCTACTTGAAAATCTGAATACCTTGACGTCACATGAAGATTTCGATCTTCGACCAATCTACGTTCAGTTTACATCTTGACTTTTCTTGGCAGCAGACGTTTGTTTAGACATGGCGGAACATGATCTTTGTACAAGAGTTGTCGATTGTTTAGTTGAGTGTAAATCTTGCCAAACAAAATGACCCCACGAAGATTCCAGTCAGATCGAAGCCAGATTTGTACACAGACTTTTTGTTTCACGTTTGCCGTTTGAGTAAAACTGTGCGGGAAAAGGTACTGTTGTCTTTCTGAAATCATTTATCGATTGTGACTGAAGTTAGCTTTAGCAACACAACACGGAGCTCTTCTCTGTGATCAATATCGAGTAGGGTATGAGTTTAAGTGTTTGTACTAGTTGTTTATTTTAATCATGTAAAAAATATGGGTTCTGGGCAAATGTTTGAGCTGATTTGAGTAAAGTAATTTGTTATATATATATATATATAGAGAGGAGAGGGAGAGAGAAGAGATAGATATATATATATATTAATATATATATATATATATATATATATATAGATATATATATATATATATATATATATATATATATATATATATCTTTGCCCGCCCCTCCCCTTTCAAAATATTAATTTCAGTGATATGTAAGTTCAACTAAGAAATTGTAATTTTTGGAATAAGTTCTGTAAGTAACAAAAACCGAGTGTGGTGACACATATTCATGGCAGCACACTGTAGAAAAATTGAAAGATTGAGCAGTAATCTCTTATGAAGTGTCACAAATAAAATTCTTCATTTAATGTTTACTTGACATAAGTTTGATTTAATGAATGCAGAGTTTCAATGAAATAGCAAAAGTTCATTTTACTAACTTACTGAGTCAGTTGTCAAACAAGTGACAGATTTAAAAACTGGTTCCAAGTAGCCATTATGACATTTTTACCAAAGAGTAGATGATGAAAAATGTATTCTTTAGACAACCATTCAATCATACTCTGAACAATCTGTAACATTATATATATATATATATATATATATATATATATATATATATATATATATATATATATATATATATATATATATAGTTTTTTAGTTATTTAGTGTCACATGAACTGGATATACATACATGTATGAATAAGTCAAAAGAAAAAAATATGACTTCAAGTGTTATTTCACATAATTACTATTCAAATTTTAGGTGTTAAAAAGTTATACTATAGAGATCTATATAATTTACATTGCTGTTTACTATACTTTTATGGCTGCATAATTTTGTGTGGTCACAGACTGGTTAAGAAGTCTTTTGGTTGAGAGCAATAGATCAATGATGCATTTTTTGCGTGTGCTGTATTCAGTATTAGTATAGTGAAAGTAGTGATACTGTATGACTTGGTTATAGTCTTTTTCAGTAAGCAGAGAATATGTTCAGAGAGTTTGGGCCCAA
>CM060335.1:14943379-14948379 GCA_030674155.1 Stramonita haemastoma | reverse complement strand
GCCAATATCAAACACTGAGTGCCAATATCAGACACCATTTAGTATTATCAAACACCGTTTACCAATACCAAACGCTGTGTGCCAATATCAGATGCCATTTAGTAATATCACACTGCAGTTTGCCATCATCAAACACCAGTTTACCGACATCAAACACCATTTACCAACATCAAACACCATTTACCAATACCAGACACTGTGTGCCGACAGACAGCTGATGGCAGAGAAGCAGCGCCTGCAGATGGCGCAGGACCGGCTGAGAGAGAAGCGTCTGGCCTTGCACCGCATGCCCACGCCCGAGGGTAAGATGACACGGCGCTACTGGGGTCACAAGTATGACTTTTACACCCCCCTCCGCTACAACACGTACTATGAGGTGTACTCCCCGGTCCCCGAGAACGGGTATTACACCTATTTCCCCCAGGAGCAGTTGTGGCACCTGCCTGACCGCTATCCCGATGAGGACGCTCTGTGGGGCAGCCACACTGACCGCTATGAGAGGAGGAGGAAGAAGAAGAACAACAGGGTGGTGTTTGTTCCTCGTCCTCTCTACCACTCTACCACCTGGTGATAGAGCCTTTGGAGAGGAGAGAGAGAGAAAGAGGTTGAGGGTGTAGGGAAAGGAAAGGGGGGTGGGTGAAATATACTTGTATTTGTAGAACCTGCAGTCCATGTAAAAACCGGTCAATAAACCAACGGTCATATCACAAGGTCCAACGACCTTTAAAAAGCCATCTTGCAAGATACTGCCCAGGAAATAGTGGAGTCAGAAATTCTTTGCTGAGACTTAGGCCTTTGTACATGACTGCCAAAAATGAAGAGACCTGGCGTTTTTATTCATACAGCATCCACACAACTGCTCCTCGTTAAGAGACTAGTGCAGTGCAGTGTACCATAAACCTGAATCCATCAGAGAAAATTTCTGCCACACTATGTTCCACATGGAACTTAAAGGAAGGAGTAAGATACACATGTTATATGAATTTCTGACTTTTTTCTTGCAGAAAAGATTTATCAGTGAAGCTGGTTGTAGATGATCCAGATCTCAAAAGAGACATTAAACATGCCTGCTCCAGGACAAGCTGTGATATAAGAAGTCATGGCATACACACTCCATACCATATCCCCATCTCTATGGTAGTGCCACAACATTGGTCTGGGTGGGATTGTGTATGATGAGATCAGGGGGAGTGGCGTGAGAGTTAAAGTAGTAAAACTTCACAGAAAAGGAGACAGCTAAGAAAATGTGTGCGTGTGTGTGTGTTCATGTGTGTGTGTGTTCATGTGTGTGTGTGTGTGTGTGTGTGTGTGTGTGTGTGTGTGTGTGTGTGTGTGTGTGTGTGTGTGTGTGTGTGTGTGTTTCATGCATGCATGTGTGTGCATATGTGTGTGTGTGTGTGTGTGTGTTTGAGAGAGAGAGAGAGAGAGAGAGAGAGAGAGAGAGAGAGAGAGAGAGAGAGAGAGAGAGAGAGAGAGAGAGAGCTTCTTCAAACTGTTGACAAAAAGACCTGACAGTTAGCCAGGAGATAGTTCATAGCATTGAAAATATTTTTCTCTACAGCAATCTTGTGATTATATTGCAATGTAGGCATAGTTTTAAGTGCCATTCATATATATATATATATATATATATATATATATATATATATATATATATATATATATATATATATATATATATATATATAATAATTTTGTTGGCCCCATTGTTTTTTGGGGTTGTTTTTTGGGGAGGGAGGGGGGGGGGGGGGGTGAGCTTTGGCATCTCATCTTGCAGTTGCAGCATGCTTGATTTTTTTTTTTTTTTTTTTTACTCATCCAAGCAATTTATGAAGGATTTATTAAAAAAAAACAACAACAAAAAACCAAACAAATCCTCTGATGTATACCTAGCATGGCTGTAAACACCATTCTCTCAGAAATTTTTTTTTTCATAATCCATAATAATCATGAACATTTGAGTTCTTTCCGTACATGTGAATTAAGCATAATACCCATGCCCTTTTGACCCTGAAAATACACCGTGGAAAAATACAACCACACCTAACAACTCAGTGAATTTGAAAGTGACCCCAGTTGCCTGCCTTTGTGGGCTTTGTGTTGATGTTTCCAGTTGTGTTACTATATTTGGACACACTGTGGATAGTGCAAGGTATGTTCATTTGGTTGGTGATTTTTCCATTTTCGTTGCATGCTTAATGTCTTTACATTGAAAGAAAGGTTTTCTTTATGCCATTGAATGAAGGCTTCACTGCCCATAATGGTGCTTTGTTAATTTAATGGAAATGGTGAAAGGATGGTCATTTTTAAAGGCCTGCTTCATTGCTATTGCAATGTCAAGTAATTAGTGGACTGAAATAGAGAAAAATGTTCAGGGCCTATCTCATTCCATGACTCTCACTTTCCAGCAAATATTTCGTTAGAGAGTTATGGGAGGTGAAAAACAATGTAAGCTGTGGAGAGGCCTTTTATCCATTACTTTCAGTTGTTTTTTTCTATAAAGGATTCTTTTGAACTTTGTGTAAATCACAGCTGTCCCCCATCAAATTTCAAGGCACATATATTATTTATATATATATATATCTTATATTTAGTATCAGAGTTCAGATGTATCAACCATCTTATTCAATATTATATTTATTATGGCATTGAAATTGAAAACAGTTTCAGTATTTGGTCAAAAGCTGACCAGATGACCTGATGGGTCTTGAAGCATAATTTAACGCTAATTTTACTGAGTGCAGAAGTTATGAATTACTCAACCAGCACTGCGACAAGCCATAATTCATTCTTACCTCTCTCCCTTACCACCTGAGCAGCCCAAAAATATACCCTGGTCTTTTCAACAGTGGAAAAGGGACTAAGTTTCCAATCAGACTTTTTTGGGGTGGGGGGGGGTGGGGAAAGGGGTCGGCAAAACAATAGCTGGGACTACTTATTGTATATACATGTGGCATATCTTACAGCAATTTGTTAAATATTTCTGTAATTGTTTGGTGCAATAATAATGAAAAAACAGGTGGAGGATTTATATCTGGTTGATTATGATGATGACTTGCAATGATTACTGTGTCTTAATGCCATGAACATGTTTTTGTCTCTTTTCTACACGACTGTGATATCTTTTCCCTGTATCATACTGAAGCAATGTAAATATTTCATGCAGCTTAATTACTTTTCAGAATTAAACCACAGAGGATAATCTGTTGTCTGTTTTGTCTCTTTCATAAGGAAAAAAACCCACTGCTGTTTCTTCTTGCTAAAAAAGGACACATCTCCAATTCATATGATGTTTATGGCATTTGTCTTTTATAAGTTTGTCTGTCACAGTCTGTATGGGTATTTGCTTGACACAAGTTGTCCCCAGTTTGTGATTCTGATGGCTTAAAAAACTCAACAAACAAACAAACATAAAGCAAACAAACAGCAAAAAAAACAACCCTCCATACAGAAGCTCACAGGAAGTTTGGGAATGGGGAAGCTTATTCAAGAAAGCAGTTTTCTAGAAAAAAAAGAGAATGTATTTCTGGCAAAGACTGTTAATTGTCTGCAGTGCAGTTTTTTATTAAAATACGCATGCACTTTCGTTTGGTTTTTGTTTTTGTTTTTGGGTGGTGGTGCTTAGGAGAGGCACAGAAGATTCCATCAGATAAAAGGTTCACAGGCTCGTTTTTATTGTTTGCTTTTTTGTTTGTTTGTTTGCATGATTGTTCCATTGCTTGGTTTTTCTTGTTCTTTTTTGTTTTGGTTTATTTTCAGGCAAGATATAAACAAGACCTTTGTCCTTTTTTTAAAAAGAAGAAAAAGGACTTTTTTAAATTCGGTTCATCTTTTTTTGTTTTCAGAGATGGATTTTGTTTGGCATTTTACAGGCAGATAACTGTGTTGTGTTGAATTGAATTATGTTGAATTAGATTTCATGATACTGACATCAGATTATTTCTCTGCATACAAATCATGATGCTGTCTTATGAAGAAGGAGATGTGTTTTTTTTGTGTTTTTTACAGCAATATAGCATCACAGTTTCTTTCTCCTTCCTGTGTACTTTATCTTTGTGGTATAAATATTTTCCCTGTCAGATTTCCTTTGGCCACAGTTCCTTTTCTGTAGTTAAAGTGAGTGTTGTACTCAGGACCTTGATTTATAGTCTGATGTGTAGGACTGACCACACAACCATCACTCAGGATTTTGTGAAACAGGGGAAAAGATGGAGCCTTTTATCGAGTTTAAAGAAAGCTTGGCCCTTTTGCTTTCTTTCATAGAGGCCTTAATTCATAAGCCACCAGAATATGATTTTATTCAACGGTTGAAGATTTCTTAATCTGTGATATATCAGATTGTGTGTATATTTGTAAATCTTGACCATATTTTTTATGTTTCAGGACATTTTTTTGTTAAGAATTTCTCATCATGGTTTAGGAAATTTGAATCATATCTTAGTTGGAAAATGGTCACATGTGTGTTTATAGTTTTAAAAATAGTTATGTTTTAGTTTTGAAAGTGTTGACTCATGTATCATTTAGCATTTTGTGGAGAGGAGGTGAACATGCTATATCATAGTTGTTGATAAAGTACACAGGTAGTTTTAGTCACATCACAGTCATCATTTTTGTATGTCCAGGAAGGAAGGGGGTTGGTCATAGCATGTTCTTTTCTTTTCTTTTTTTTGTGGTCAAATTCAACCAGACACTAGCTTTTGTTTTCAGTACATTCATTTCAGAAATGGGTAATATGCACAAAAGAAAACCAGGATGTGAGGAGAGAGACCTGGAAAGAGACAGACTTCAGTAGAAATTTATATTGAAAAACAAACAACGAAATGAATATTCAGGCAGTCAGGTTTTTGGCAGAAAGTTGCTAACTTGTTGCATATATATGTCTAAAAAAAAAAAGATGAAAAAATGAGTTCATTGTTCAGCTACATAGCAAGCCCAACAAAGCTTGTATCGTTGCTTACAAATAAAGTGATGTGCACCAAATCTATGAATTTGTCTTTTTT
>CM060335.1:14935879-14938379 GCA_030674155.1 Stramonita haemastoma | reverse complement strand
GAGCAAAATGCATTAAAATTGTATGGGCAGTGTGTTGTGGGCAAGCTGAACCTGGTGGAGCCCAGCCCACCTCTCTCCAGGCTGAACAAGTTGATGCTGCTGTGCCAAAAGGAAACTTGATGTATCAGCATCACTTTTTTTTGAGAACTGCACTGGCTGCCTGTTAAATTCCACTGTCATACAAAGTTGCTACTTTTTTTTTCTTTGAATGGATTTTTTTCTTGTATATTTCTCTAATGTGTACTAAGTGTTTGTTTATATTGTACACTACACACACAAACCTACACACCACACAATGCACACAGTGCAACGCACTGTGACAGCAATAGACATGCACACATCGCGCCACACACACACACACACACACAGACAAGATTTACAAAAGATTTACAAAACTGCATGCACACGGGGACTGGATGAAAGAAAGCACATGAGGGCTTATTCCAATATCCTTGATATAAAAGAATAAATAAATAAACACACACACAAACACACACACACCACACACGCACCACGCACACACGCCACCCACCTGCACACTTCCCTTCCCATCTCCCACCACCAGCACGTCTATCATACCAAAAATGATAAAAGAGTATGTAATCCTCAGGAAATAATCCCACCTCTCATTTACATCTTTAAAAAAAAAAAAATCAATATTTTGGAAAATAAATTGCTTTTCACTACAGTGACTGTATTGGATTTTTGTGTGTGTGTACTCCACCACCAAGCAAATAGCCTTTTTTTAAGAGAATGTCCCTAAAATCTTTACGTGTATAATTATTATATCAATGCAGCTGACAGGACTAGGGGGTGGAGAGACTTGTTATCCTGTCTGCTGCTAGACTGGAAGGCCTGTGTGGTCGGCGGGGCTATAAACAACAAATTGGATTGGATTGGATTGGATTGGACACTGAAGCAAGAAATAAATGGACAAATGGATTTTTTTGTTTTGTTTGTTTTGGCTAGAGCTCGAGGTTTATTGATGGTGAGATTTTGAGTATGCGACCATTTTTGCCCACTATGAAGGTAACGCATTCTGACTTCAGGGTAATAAGGAATGATTAATAATATAAAAATCAACCACCAAACAAAAAAGAAGAAAGATCCAAACTAAAAGCAACAACCCCACCCCCCCCCTAAACAAAACAACACCCCTCCCCTCCAAAAGAAAAGATAACCCCAAACGAAAAAAAAAATTTCCCTCACTTCCTTTATTACTAGGCAGGGCCTCTATGCCACCATGATTAATTAATTATATATAATATATGTGAGATTAGGTACACCTGCATTTTGGGTCTACCAAAATTTAATCATTCTGTCAGTTGTTAGATAAGAAGAAATGAATTACTCAGCGCCTCTGTTGTGTTGTAGTGTGTGTGTGTGTGTGTGTGTGGTGTGTGTGTGTGTGTGTGTGTGTGTGTGTATGTGTGTGTGTGTGGTGTTGCACGCACTCATACATGTGGGTGTTTTGTAGCTTGTGCTTGTGTGTGTGTGTGTGTGTGTGTGTGTGTGTGTGTGTGTGTGTGTGTGTGTGTGTGTGTGTGTGTGTTGTATGTTTGTGTTTTGTGTGTATTATGTGTGTGTTGTGTGTGTGTGTGTGTGTGTGGTGCCTCTCCTCTCTCACTCTCATATAGTGTCGTGTTGTTTCTTGTTGTATTTTTATTTTATGAATATATATAATAATATATGCGAGATATGTTGTGTGTGTGTGTGTGTGTGTGTGTGTGTGTTGTGTGTGTGTGTGTGTGTGTCTCTCTCTCTCTCTCTGTGTCCATGTTCATATAAAACCATTTGTGACGATGAGTGTGTTTGTGTGTGTGCGTGTGGACAGATGAGACGGGTCGGTGTGTCGAGGCCGGTCAGCATGGAGAGCGCTCACTCCAATGCCTCCCTCATGCACCGGGCTGTACTGGACATGCCCTATGCCGTTCACCGCATCTGGCAACTCAAGTGAGTACTGCAGTCTGTATGTGTGTGTGTGTGTGTGTGAATGTGTGTGTAGGGGGGTGGGTTTGTGTGTGTGTGGGTGGGGGGGTGGGTTTGTGGTGTGTATGTGGTGTGGGGTTGTGTGTGTGTGTGTGTGGGGGGGTTGGGTGTGTGAGGGGTGTGTGTGTGTGTGTGTGTGTGTGTGTGTGTGTGTAGGGGGGTGGGTTTGTGTGTGTGTGTGTTAGGGGGTGGGTTTGTGTGTGTGTGTGTGTGTGTGTTTGTGTGAGTGTGTGTGGTTTGTGTGTATTTGTTTGTGGGTTTGTGTGTGTGTGATGCGTGCATGTATGTATGCATGCCAGCATTTTAAATTTTTTAACTTTTTAAAATTGTATTCATTTATATCGACGACAATGAATTCAGCACTTGTGTGCTTTTTTCACATCTAGTCCCCGGCCATGTGTATGCAGTTTTGAAAAGTGGAACATTGAAAATGAAAGAAAAAAAAGAGGCAAAGCTACAACAGTAGCGTATCACTGTATTTTTGCAGGGAAGACATACGCTACGACTACGA
>CM060335.1:14918379-14928379 GCA_030674155.1 Stramonita haemastoma | reverse complement strand
TGTGTCTTCAGGAAGGACGTGTGGACCCACTCCCAGCCTCTGCAGCTGGCCAGCTCCAGACCTGCCCAGGAAGACATGTAAGTCCATGCAAGGGGGAAGTGTAGCCTAGTGGTTTAGTCATCACATTCATGATCTCATGGTGACTGGAAGCCCAAGTTTGATTGATGGTGTGCATATGAGGATGATTTTTTTCTTCTACAGTTAGCATTGGTACTGACTCTCTTTTTCTGAAAGTTCTTCAGAGGTGACAATAAACTGGGGTCCCATGTATGAATGCATCTTATGCACACATCAAAACCCCATCCACTTTTCATGGAAGAGCAGGCCAGCTTTGGCTAGTGACACCGATGACACAAACATACCCAGCATGCACCCAGGTATCTGAAAGAAGATTGACACTCCCTGGTTCAACTTCCTCATAACACGCTGCATGAAAAATTCAGTGCAGTTCTCCAGCAACTGCTTAAAGAGTGGAAGGAGAAGCCAGGCCGTGTCTCATCGCTTTGTCCTTTTAACAGAGGCTGCACTGACTGCAAGGTGAGTCCAATGCACTAGTGAAGTGTGAGGTGCCTACTTAGCAGTTTCCTGCCAGCCATACCACTGGTCATAACAGACCTACTCCCCTAGATGAGTTTGTATCTTGTGTATAAGTTAAAGTCAAGTCAGAGTCAAACTTTTGTTTCCAGATGGTACATTGGATAAGCAACGGTTTACTTTTTTTTTTTTTTTTCATCAAGCCATCTATCTGGGAACAAAATTCATTTCATCAGTGATTTTTAACTAAAACACGATTATGACAACCTTTAACAAAAAAATGTACCAATAAGAAAAAAATAAAAAGAAAAAAAATCACTCAAAACTCATCAGAGATGCACAGGCAAAGAAGGACAGACAGACAGAGAGACAGACAGACGTCTAGTGAACACATGCATACTCTTGAGGGTAGTGATACCACGTTCACAAGTTCACAGTGTGTGTACTCATATGAGTTCCTGCACTTCACTTTTATTGTGTTTACATTTCAGGATTTCATGTTGTCTATCTGATGCATCAAGTGAGCAACCTTTAAAAAGAAATATTTTTTTATTTTTTCATTTCAGCGATGACATTGACACAGATGTGGAACTGATCACCTTCAGTCACCTTCACCCCAGTGACCTTCAGAAGTTCAAATCGAGCCGGTTTGACCTTCCCCCGGCCAAGAAGAAAAAGGAATGTGCCGTCAGATATCGTAAACGAGAACCTGAGTTCTGGACGGTGAGGTTTTAGAGTGTGTGTGTGTGTGTGTGTGTGTGTGTGTGTGTGTGTGTGTGTGTGTGTGTGTGTGTGTGTGTGTGTGTGTGTGAGTGTGTGTGTGTGGTGTGTGTGTGTGTGTGTGTGTGTGTGTGTGTGTGTGTGTGTGTGTGTGTGTGTGTGTTGGCTGTGTGTGTGTGTGTAGGTAAGTGCACATGTATGTATGCATGTGTTTGTGTATATATGTGTGTGTGTGTGTGTGTGTGTGTGTGTGTGTGTGTGTGTGTGTGTGTGTGTGTGTGTGCACATGTGTATTTGAGTGTGTGTGCATTCATACATGTGTGAGTGCATGCATGCAGTTTATGTGTGTATGCATATGTATGTGTGTATGTGTGTATGTGCATGTGTATAAATAAGCATTTGCATGTCAGCTTACATCTACACATTTCCTGCATATGTGTGTGTGTGTGTGTGCATGTGTGTGTGTGTGTGTGTGTGTGTGTATGTGCATGTGTGTGTGTGTGTGTGTGTGTGTGTGTGTGTGTGTGTGTGTGTGTGTGTGTGTGTGTGTGTGTACATGCATCTTTATCTATTTATACTTTTATTTCGAAGATGATGGAAAGTATTCATGCATGCATGCATTCATGTGTGTGTGTGTGCAGGGGATGGAAGCCGAAGTGACAAGGATAGAGATACCGGACATGTGTGAGGGTGTGCAGTGTATGGCCCCCTCTCCTGACGGCCTCTTCGTTCTCATCGGCACTGTCAGAGGTAGGACAGACAGAACACAGCAGTAGAGCAAATGAAGGAGTCAACTCGTGAATCAATGAATGAATTAGTCATTATTTTTCGATTTTTTAAAATTCTTCTGCTAGAGTTCCAAGGTTCTCCAGTGGTGAGATTTTGTGTATGCGACTGTATTTAGTAATCATTAACCTTAGTAACATGGTTACTGGAACATTTCGAGGCAACCTTTCAAAGCCACATGGCGAATACCAGAATATTCTGGGATGACATAGGTGGTCATAATTTAAGGCTCATTTTTTTCACTATCAAAGGTCACCGAATGAATGTTAAGGCTGTTGTAAGGCTGCAGAAAGGGTTGAAGATTGTTCAACACTCATAAGCAATGAAGATTTTGATTGGTTTAGAGGTTGGTTTCATTTTTTTTTTTGACTAGTTGCGATTGTCTTCAAGAAAACTGATGGCCAGTGTTTTCAGAGGAAAATTTTTTGCGAATACAGGCCTCAGAATAGATCAAAACCCACACCTTGATTTACTGGGAGATCTGGTGCCTTTTTTTGTTTTTTGTTTTTGAGATCTGGTGTCTGGTACTGTAGCCATTATGCTGGCCTTACACACAGTGTAGGAGACATTGATGCTAGAAAAGATTGATTTATTGGTTTATTAACTCTATAACAAGGAAGGTAGCAGGATGGTTAAGATGTTCATCTGCTTAACAAGTAAACTGCGAGATTCTGGGTTTGATTCCCGGCCTTGCCCTTCCTTCCCAATTTTGACGAGAAAATCGAACTGAATGTTTAATTTATTCAGATGACTCTATAAACTTGTGGCATCATGTGCAAATGCACGCAGAACATCTTGCTCACACGTTAAGAACCTGTTTCACCTTGTTGAAGAGTAGGCTGTTTCATGCCAGTACAAACGGATGACAAAATTTTTCAAAACTGCATGCACACAGGTGTCGTGTTTAGACAACATCCCTGAAGTCAGAATGCGGCTACTGAAATGGTGGGGGGGGGGGGGGGGGGGGGGGGGGTGGGGGGGGGGGGGGGGGGGGGTGGGGGGGGGGGGGTTGCATATGCAAAAATCTCACCATTGATGAACCTCAGAGGTGTAGCTGAGGAATGGCAAAAAACCCCAACACATTTATTTATTTAATTTTAATTTTATTTTATTTTTTATACTGAGGATAATGGAATAAACACTCTTGCTTTTTTTTTACATCCAGTCCCCGTGTGTATGCAGTTTTGTCAATGTCATCTGTTCCCACATGCACATGATGGCCCACTCTTAGGAAAAGCGGAACAGGATTTAACGTGTCCGCAAGATGTTCTGCGTGCGTTCACACTCGGGGCCTCAGTTTAAAGTCTCATCCGAAGGACTTTTGGTGAGAGTGAAGTCAGCACTGATATTAACTCCAGGAGAAAAACCTCGACTGGAATCGAACCCGGGTCGTCAAATTGCCAGCACAATGTTCTGACCACTAGGCTATCCATCATTGATTGGTTGTGTACAGGAGACATTCTGCTGTACGATGTGCGGCTTGAACCATGGCGGCTGGCGCGTCTGGTTCCTCATGCAGACCCTGAAAACGATGCTGTGGTTCACCTGGGATGGAGTCTGGACTCCACACGAGTCGTCTCTGTCACTGAAAGTGTATGTAGAGTGCTGTGTTAGTGCTGGGCTGTGTGGTGTGGTGTGGTGCTGTGTTGTTGTGTTGTGTGGTGCTGTGTTGTGTGTGTGTGTGTGTGTGTGTGTGTGTGTGTGTGTGTGTGTGTGTGTGTGTGTGTGTGTGTGTGTGGGGTGTGTGGTGTGTTGTGGTGTGCTGTTTGTGTGTGTGCTGTTGTGTGTGTGTGCGTGTGTGTGTGCGTGTGTGTGTGTGTGTGAGTGTGTGAATGTGTTGTGGTGTGCTGTGCTGTGCTGTGCTGTGTGTGTGTGTGTGTGTGTGTGTGTGTGTGTGTGTGTGTGTGTGTGTGTGTGTGTGTGTGTGTTATGTGGGTGTATGTGTGCATGCATTAGTGTATGTCAAAATGTTCACTTTTGTATATTTATGGAAAGTTAACTGCAGATCTATTTTTGTTGCTCACTTTGCTGTCTTGGCCACTGATGACTGTTAAAACATGTCAGACTTCTTTTTTTTTTCCTTTTTTTTGTACCTTGGCTAGAGTTCCAAGGTTTACCAAAAGTGAGATTTTTCCATTACAACCTATCCCCCCCCCCCCCCCCCTACCATTAAGGTAGCTACATTCCAGCTTCAGGGATATGGTTGGGAATTAAACCTGCCAATTTTGACAGAACAGTTGGGAGGTACATACCTGCTCTTTTCTATTTTCAACTGTTGTGGGCTTTTTGATATGCACAAATCATGGCATAGACACACGAGCCGAACTGGTTAAGAATCTCCTCCGAAAGACTCAAATTTTAATTTCCCGTCAAACTGGGAAGAAAGAAAAAGGTGGGAATTGAATCCAGAGCCCTCCAGTATACTTTGTTAGGCAAGTTAAATGTCTAAACTTCCCTTCCATGTTGTTCTTTTGATGTGACTTTGCCCTGAACTCCATGTGGAGTCCTTCAGGGCAGTGCACAGACTTTTTTCAGGCCATGTGTCTGTGGCAAGTGGGACATAGCATAGCTCCTCTCTCCCCACATCACAAAGGGAGGCATTCTGTGACAGACAGCTCATTGTCATCCAGGCCACTGGCCATAGCTGACACATTCTTCTGCAGAGAGGGGATGAGGTTTTAACACATGTGCATGACGTTCTACATGTCACAGCTGTCAGTTTCCCCACTTTGAGCTGCTCTCAGCTGCTATCCATCCCATCCCATCCCAGCTGGTGCTAATTATAGCGGGACCTGTCCACTTTTGGAACAGGAAGAGGAACGAGTGCGCTAAATTTGGCACTCTTGACTGAGAGATGTTGGATTTGCACACTGTGATGTGTTTGCACATGTATGGAACCTTGATTTTATCTAAAGAACTCTCAAGCTAGGGGAGACAATACCCATGTGAAATCTGGGAGAACCCCCACCCCCCAAAAAAAACAACAGATGCCTTAGAAGAGATTCAAACCCACACCCTCTGTTACCCTCAGATCACAAGTTTGACCCTCAAACCACCTCCTTTGCTGTTATGCAAACGACACACAAACCATGAGATACTTTGGTGTCCCCAGGGCAAACTACAGATGTGGGAACTGGACGGACCAGACTTCAACAGACGTGAGGCTCTCGCTCTGGAACTGGTACCAGACGAACACGAAAATGTTCCTAAGAAAATGAAACGTTTGGCAGAGCTGGATGCCGCTAATGATGAACTCATGTTCCAGCAGGGTAAGGGGGATGAAATGGTGTGTGTGTGTGTAGTGTGTAGTGTGTATGTGTGTGTGTGTGTGTGTGTGTGTGTGTGTGTGTGTGTGTGTGTGTGTGTGTGTGTAGTGGTTGTGTTTGTGTGTAGTGTGTAGTGTGTGTGTGTGTGTGTGTGTGTGTTGCGTGTGTGTCGTGTGTGTGTGTGTGTGTGTTGTGGTGTGTTGTGTGCAGTGTGTGTGTGTGTGTGTGTGTGTGTGTGTGTGTGTGTGTGTGTGTGTTAGCAATACATCTGTAAATGAAAAAAGATGGAAAAAAGGTGATTCTGGTTTGCAAGAGTATGTTGTGTGTGAGAGAGTGTACATGCATATATACACATGTTTAAAAATAATCTAGATGTAAATTTTGTGCAACCAAGTGCAGTTTACAGTTTATGTAATCTTAAGCACTTCTTGGAAACATTAAGCATCATAAGAATGATGGATAGTCTACATAAAAAAGAAAAAGAAGGATTAAAAAAAAATGCATCATCATCGCCATCATTGTTGTTGTCGTCATCATCACCATTATTGTCACCATTTTCATCATCGTCGTCATCATCATCATCATCATCATCATCATCATCATTATTATCATCACCACCACCACTGTTATCATCATCATCACCATCATCATAATCATCATCATCATTTTTAACGATCATCATTACGTTGACTGCATGACCACAGGTCCCTTGGCGGAATCAGAAGTGCTGACAGAGAAGTTCAATCCTGTTCGCGGTGCATTCTTCCCCAGCTTCTCCTTTTTCGGCATGCAGGTGTGTGTGTGTGTGTGTGTGTGTGTGTGTGTGTGTGTGTGTGTGTGTGTGTGTGTGTGTGTGTGTGTGTGTGTGTGTTTGCATGTGTGTGTGCATGCATGCATGCATACATGTGTGCATGCAAATAGCCTACATGATGATGTGCATGTGTCATGTCTGTATTACATGCATTTGTAATACATGTCTATATCTTGCTGTTCATCTGTGTTTGTCTTTGTCTGTCTGTATATGAGTATATTATGGATGCTTGGGTCACCCATGTCTGGAGTCATAGTGGCTTATACTTAAACAAAAGATGGAGGGGGTTATAACGCATGTGCAGGATGTTCTGCCTACATGCACACAAGGAACCTTGATTTACAGTCTCATCCGTATGAATTTCAATGGATCAGAATCAGCACCAGGCGAAAAATGTTCTCAGACAGAGTCTTGAACCTGTGGCCTTGTTTAAATCAGATCACAGGGTTGCCACTCTGACCACTGGACTACCTCTCCCCAAGTACGAGTAGTTTATTGTAAAGAAAATTTTTTTTTTTCATTCCTTGGCCCCTAGGCTCTGAGGTTCACTAGTGGTGAGGATATTTCATATGTGACCGTTTTTTTCCCCCCCGGTCACCATTTAGGTTGTGGCATTCTGACTTCAGGGATGGTGTCTAAACGTGACACCTATGTGCATGCGTCTTTGAAATTTTGTCATCCATTTCTACCGGCACGAAATGGCCTACTCTTGTGAAAGGTAGAACAGGTTTTTGTCATGTGCACCAAATGGTCTTGTGCATTCGCACACGGAGCCTCAGTTTATAGTATCGTCCAAAGGAGTTTGACGTTCAGTTCGATTTTTTAATTTTTATCAAAATGGCAAGAAAGGACGAGGCTGGCATTGAACCCAAGAACCTCATGGTTTACTTTTTAGACATGTGAATGTCGTAGCTCTACTGCCGCCTTCATTCTTGAAAAAAAAAGAAGAAAGGAAATAGGGATTGAAATTCTCTCTCTGTTTGTCTCAATCAGCATGTGGTGTGTGGAGTGCTGGAAAATGGAGACATCATGAGAATCAACCTGGAGCTGTTAGCCGTCGACACCGAGACCATCGGGGGAGAGGTCACTTACCCCGACGTCCCTCTTATCTACAACGCCAACATCTATGTAAGTCTTGATCATGATCAATGAAAGAATGAATGAAGGAATCAGTGTGTGATTTACAGAGCACATATATCAACCTTTACACTAGTCAGATGATCACAGCACTGGGGGAGAAAGAAATTTATAAGAATGTGGGTGAGAATGGGGAAAGGGGTAGGGAAAAAAAGAGAGGCACACACAGACACACGCGTATGCACGTGCACACACACGCATGCATGCACGCACACACACACACACTTACACACACATACATGCATGCGCGCGCACACACACACACACACACACACACACACACACACACACACACACACACACACACACACACACACACACACACACACACATGCACATGCACACAATGAGACTCATAAAATGTGACACTCCACCACATATTGAGTCGCATTGCACCAAACCAAAAGTAAATTGTAAGTTGTTAGCATGTTATTAATTTACAATGAAAAGGCTATTCAATACATAAAACAGATTGGAAATAAGACAATCCCATCAAAAGTTATTACAAATTGAAATGGTAGACTGCAGGGGGTGACAAAATGAGAATTGACAAGTTTTGGATTGTAATGGGTGGTTGAATGAGGGCTTGGGTATCTTCAAATGCGTTTTTTAAAGCAAAAGGAAACAGAATTATGCCTTGATACTTCAGTACAAGATAGAGTAATTGCTATAGTTTTATAATCAATCAACATCTCAAAATCTAAAACTTCACCCCCTCCATCCTAAAATGGCTCCTAGTGGATAAGTGGGTGAGGTGCAAAGCGACTCATTTCATGGTGGAGCATCACAAATAATCCTAGCAACAACAACAACAACAACAACAACAACAACAACAACAACAACAACAACAGCCCATTCATGTATGCTAAATATCTGGCACCATTTTCAGGATGACAGTCATGGGGTGAACCTGGTGGGAAACAATCTGGAGGCAGAGTTATTCCGCCAGCACCAGCACCCCATCATGTACCTGGGCTTCGTCGACAACATCAGTCGCATGGTCACCGTCGACGATAACGGCTACATCAACATTTGGCACTATGATCCGTGAGTGCTTCTTGTGGCCTTGTTTGAGTGAGAATGTGGTGTGTGTGTGTGTGTGTGTGTGGGGGGGGGGGGGGGGGTGTGTAGGAGGGGGAGGGTGTAGGTGTGTGTGTGGGGGGGTTGTTTGTTTGTTTGTTTGTGTGTGTGTGGGTTTGTGTGTGTGTGTGTGTGTGTGCGTGCGCTGCTACTATTTATTTCAGAGATATCTGGTGGAGTGTACAAAACAGACAATCATGTTCTTAAGTATACCTGCCTACTTTATCTTGTTTTATTATTTTTCTCTGTGCATCAAAGTAACATCACGCATTTCCGGAATGAGAAACTTGTCATTGTTGCTGATATTTTTTGCATGGATTCCTGTGTGTGTGCATGTGTGTGTGTGTGTGTGTGTGTGTGTGTGTGTGTATGTGTGTGTGTGTATGTGTGTGTTTGTATGTGTGTGTTTGTATGTGTGTGTGTGTATGTGCGTGCATGCATGCATGTGTGCGTGCATGTGTGTGCAGAACGTACATTTCAGGGTTTGGGTATTTCATCCCGGAGAAGAAGTACAAGCTGGACTTCAACAAGAAAATGTACACCCCTGCCAACACCGACAAACCCAAAGTGAGTGGACCTACACAGATGCTGCAGCTTGGATAACTTCATGATATTAGTTAGCCATTTGAGATCATAAATACAGTTTTCAAAATGCATAATTCTTGATCATTGATCTGGGGGTAGGGGTGGTGGGTAGCCTTGTGGTTAGGGCATAGAACCTGTCAACTGATCATAGCTGAGGTGTTCAAGGTTTAGTCTCCATTGTGGTGGTGTATGATGGTGGGGATTTTCCCCTGAAGTGATCAGATCAGACCGGAAACTGAGGTTCTGCATTCTAACTCACACAGAAAATCCTGTACACACTCATCAAAATCCTGCCCTCCTTTCATGAAACCGTAGGCCAGTTGTGGCTGGTGGCCTGGATGACGCAAACCTACCCAGCATGCAATCTCAACCCAGAGAGGTATGGGCTCCACTTGCCCATGACGCACTGCCAGAAATGTTCAGTGTATTGCCCCAACAGCTTAGGGAGAATTCGGGTTACTATTGCAAGTTTAGGATCCTCAAAAACTGGGACTTTTATCAAATGTTTGGCTGAAAGTGGTGTCCCATAGGAAGACAGTTTGCTACAGAATGAGAGACAAGGTTCTGCTCCATGATATCCCAGAAAGCTGATACCAGTGTTATGAGTAGGGATGAGTCCAGATATATCTGTTGTGAGGGCCATTTCTGCCTAACATTACCTCTTTCCTAGTGCTTTAAGAGTCACTGGGCCTCTGCATTGGATTTTTCTGGCAGCGTGTCTCAGAAAAGTTGAGCCTGGTGGAGTCCATCCTTCCCCAGGTTGCAGGTGCATGCTAGGTATGTTTGCATAACCCATGCCCTCAGTCATCAGTCATTATAACTGGCAAAGTCTTTTTCAAAAAGTGGACACAGATTAAATGCATTTCGAAAATGTTTATTTTGCACTTGGAACCTTGGTTTACAGTCTCATCCAAAGGACTTGAGGGGGGGATTGGAGTCAGTCTGATGCTGGTTTTAGGGGAAATATTCCCTTGAACAGACACATCAGTGGAGACTCAAACTCACACCTTCACTTACCATCAGATCATGAAATCAGAGCTCTAACCACTGGACTACCTTGCCCCCACAACAACAGTGAATG
>CM060335.1:14903379-14913379 GCA_030674155.1 Stramonita haemastoma | reverse complement strand
TGTGTGTGTGCATGTGTGTGGGTGTATGTGGGCATGTGCATATGTTTGTGTGTGTGTGTGTTTGCATATGTGTGTGCGTGTGTATATATATGTGTGTGTGTGTGTGTGCGTGCGTGCATGTGTATCTGTGTGTTTGCATGTGCGTGTGTGTGTGTGTGTATGCATGCATACTTGCATGCATGCGTATATGTGTATGCAAATATACTGTGGTTGAACGTTTGCCTCTGTTAGTCTGTTTCCACCCCCTCCCAATTTCTACATTTTAACTTCCTTCTCCCTCAGTGCTGCTGCTTTTCATAAGAGTAGGCCATTGTGTGCCGGTGGGAACAGAAGACAATATTTACACAGCTGCATACACACGGGGACTGGATGAAAAAAACATATGAATGCTTATTCCATTATCCTTGAAAAAAAGAATAATAAATAAATAAATAAATAAATAAATAAATAAACACACCTATAAGGAGTAGAGATGTTGATTCTGTCTATTACTCCTACACTCCTGCTGTACTGGGTTGGCAGATGCCCACATGATGATCTTGATTCTGGACCTGGTGACCATGAAGCTGAGAGATCTGAGGCGAGACATTCCCCTGAGCACTGAGGACCACGACAAACTGGCGGAACAGCCTGTCATCTCTTTTGCCGTGAGTAACTGGTGGTCAAGTCTTCTGGGGTGCTCCCATGGTCACCAGACTGCAGGATATATATATATATATATATATATATATATATAGAGAGAGAGAGAGAGAGAGAGAGAGAGAGAGAGAGAGAGAGAGAGAGAGAGAGAGAGAGAGAGAGAGATCTTTTTTGTTTGCTTGTTTGTCCCTTGGCTACTGCTTCCAGGTTCCCCAGTGGTGAGATTTTGTGCATATGCAATCGTCTTCCCACCATTAAGGTAGCTTCAGTCTGATGTTAGGGATGATGTCTAAGTATAACAGCAGTGTGCATGTGTATTTAACATTTTGTTATCCATCCCTGCTGGCTTGTTAATGGCCTATTCTTCCAAAAGGTAGAACACGTGCAATATGTTTTCTATGTGTTTGCACATGGGGCCTTGGTTTAAAGTCTTATCCAAAGGTCTTGGTGGTGGCTCAAGCTCCCACTGTGTCAGATTGTGAGCTCAGTGCTCTAAAGACCAGGTGATCTGGCCTCCTACTGTGGGTATGACAAATTGATGGAACAGCCCATCACCTGTGTGTGTGTGTGTGTGTGTGTGTGTGTGTGTGTGTGTGTGTGTGAGAGAGAGAGAGAGAGAGAGAGAGAGAGAGAGAGAGAGAGAGAGAGAGAGAGAGAGAGAGGGAGAAAGAGAGAGAGAGAGAGAGAGAGAGAGAGAGAGAGAGAGAGAGAGAGAGAGAGAGAGAGAGAGAAATATAACAGATTGATGGAGCAGCCTATCACCTCTTTCTCTCTGAATATGGCAGATTGATGGAACAGCCTAACACCTCTTTCTCTATGAATATTACAGATTGATGGAACAGCCTATCACCTCTCTCTATGAATATGACAGATTGATGGAACATCCTATCACCTCTTTCTCTGTGAATATGACAGATTGATGGAACAACCTATCTTTCTTTCTTTTTCTTTCAGTTATATTATAGTCCTTTCCAGCAGAAGCTGATATCAGGACTTGCAGCCCCGAGCCAGAAAGTCGGAGGTCCCACGCTCCCGCAAGCTCTCCCACCTCAGCACCTCGGGCCACCCCAAAAATGTTACAATTGTAGAATTGATGAAGCAACAAGTTGAGATGAAACTCACTCTTTAACAACCTATCACCGTTCTCTCTCTGAATATGACAGATTGATGGAACAGCCTATCACCTCTCTTCTCTGTGAATATGACAGATTGATGGAACAGCCTATCACCTCTCTCTCTCTCTGAATATGACAGATTGATGGAACAGCCTATCACCTCTCTCTCTCTCTGAATATGACAGATTGATGGAACAGCCTATCACCTCTCTCTCTCTCTGAATATGACAGATTGATGGAACAGCCTATCACCTCTCTCTATGAATATGACAGATTGATGGAACAGCCTATCACCTCTCTCTCTATATGAATATGACAGATTGATGGAACAGTCAATGAAACCTTCATTTATTCCTTCCTTCAAAGATGCAATTTTCAAAAAAAGAAAAAAAGAATGTCAGGCTCTAGATGTTATCCCCCCACCTCACCCCTTGTCTCCTTTCTGCTCCTCCCTCTGCCTCCTCCACCCCCTGCTTCCCATCACCCCCCCCAAAAAAAAAAAAAGTAAAAAGAGAAAGCAACCAAATGTATATTTGAATGTATATTTTGAGACTTGCATAAACATGATTTGAAAAGAAAACTGAAGATTGTAAAGAAAAGAAAAGGCAACCAAATGTATATGAATGTATATTTTGAAACTTGGATAAATGTGATTTAAAAAAAAAAAAAACCCTGAAGATTGTTGTTGTTCTTCCTCAGCTTAGAATCTTTTCAGGAGAAGCGATATCAGACAATACAGTCAGTTCTATGTTTTATTTATCTATCGATTTATTCTTTTGTATCAAGGATAATGGAATAAGCACTCATATGCTTTTTTTTCCAACCAGTCCCCGTGCGTATGCAGTTTTTGTAAATCTTGTCATCTGTTCCCATCAGCAGACAATGGCCTACTCTTACGATAAGTGGTTAGTTAAAGTCTGTCCCGAGCCTAAGGCTCATCAGGCCGGTGCTTATCCCGGTTTCTGTGGCGTTAAGCGACTGAGAGTCATAGACTCCCCCCTGGATAGGACGCCAGTCTATCGCAGGGTTAACCCCCAACACAAGGTTGGTACCCCTTTTACACCAGGGTGGGGTGAGAAAGTAGCCGTAAATTGCCTTTTCCAAGGGCACAACGCCATAGCCGAAAGCTGGGATCGAACCCGCAACCTTTAGATTACGAGTCCGACGCCCTAACCACTAGACTACAGCGGCGGCTTACGATAAGTGGAACAGGTTTTAAACGTGTGCACAAGATGACTCGCGTGTGTGTGTGTGTGTGTGTGTGTCTCAGACGACGCGAGTGTTGGCCCCCACTGGGGCAGACTACCTGTTTGTGCTGTTGGAGGGCCGCATGCGCTGTGTCTCTCTCACCACGGGGAATCTGGTCTTGAGAACAGAGGACCCCAAAAACCCTTCAGGTAGGTTCTGTTCCATAACCCCCCTATTCTCCACTCCACTCCACTCTCACTCCCACCCCATCCCTTTAGTTTCCACCATATACATGTGTGCATGCACATGATGCATGCTTGAATGCAAAAAAATACATGCGCACATGCACCCACAAACATACACATGCATGCATGCACACACGTACGCATCCAGGCACACTCACACATACATACACACATACTCGCATGTAAAAAACCACACACATGCACGCATGCATGCACACACACACTTGTGTACGCATGCACACACGCACGCACACACATACTTGTCTAATATCACCTAATGTGAAAAGATGTTAAATTCAAGAAAGTACACACACACTCTGACTCACACTCACCACACACACCAACACACACACACACACACACACACCAACACACACACACACCAACACACACCACAGACACTCACCCACACCCCCTTCCCCACACACACGCACACACACACACACAACAAATATAACACACCTAGTTTTCCGTCAGTCACTACCCTGTCTGTCAGACTTTGCTCATTTCCCCCAGCAGTGATATGTAACAATGTCAGTGGCTGTGTGTTCAGGGTTCATGGGCTGTGCCGTTGATGAAAAACTGCTGTCGGGGCCCAGGACAGGGGAGATCACCTCAGTGTGCTGTAACGGACACATCTATGCTGCAGTGCATGACAAGGTGAGGTGAAGGAGAGAGCTGGGAAGATTTGTCATTAGGATGTGATGTGATATTTGTATTTTGTACCACTTTTTTGTCACAGCAGATTTCTCTGCGTGAAATTCAGGCTGCTCTCCCCGGGAGAGCACGTCGCCACAAGTGCAGCGCCTTCCCTTTTTTTTTTTCTTTCTTTTTCCTGTCTGCAACTGTATTTGTTTCCCCTATCAGAGTGGCTTTTTTCTAAAGAATTTTGCCAGGGTCAACCCCCTTGTTGCCGTGGGTTCTTTTACATGCGCTAAATAACGATGTGTAACACATGGGACCTCTGTTTATTGTCTCATCCAAAAGACGAGCACCCAGACTCAGGGTCTAATGGATGGGGAAAAAGTTTTGGGCCCAAATGGGGTACGAACCACCGCACACTCCGACCCAGACTTTTTGCTTTCTAGGCAAGGTGTATTGCCACCTAGACCACCGATATGATATGATGTGATGTGATGTGATGTGATATATGATATGATATAAAAGGTAAAAGTAACGGTGTCCCATAACCTAGGTGGTCATATGGGAGTGAGGCATCAGAGACCTCAGCTTCTCTAGGGGGCCAGCATGCTGAGGGCGGCGCCCATCTCTTCTCCCTCGCTGCTTTACCTTCCCTGAACCCTAAGAGGGCAGGTACCCATTTACAGCTGGGTGAGCTGGGGGACTGTACTGAAGCCAAGGCATGCAAATGGTCACCCATTCAACTGGTAACCATGCTCGATGCTGCTTAACTAGACTGGGGGAAAGCGAGCGCTCTGACCACTTAGCTATCCCACCCCCATGATACGATATGATATACGATATGATATGATATGATATATGATATAATATGATGTGATGTGATGTGGTATGATATATGATATGATATGATGTGATGTGATGTGATGTGATGTGATGTGATGTGATGTGATGTGATGTGATATGATATGATGTATGATAAGATATAAGGTAATTTTGTCTGTAATGACTGTGGTATTGACACTGAATGAAAGATATTTACATTTGTCTAAAGTTATTGGCATAGATAATGCAGTTTTTCCATATGTCATCATTTTATTATTTGTTATAGAATCTAATTGCGCAGTGATCTGACATCTGACATATGTGTGCACTCACATTCTACATAAACATTTATTCTGACGTGCATACATAACACACACAAGAATCACCACCTGTGTGACATGTCACATGTGTGTGTGTGTGTGTGTGTGTGTGCATGTGTGCGTGTGTATGCGTGTGTGTGTGTGTATGTATGTGTCTGTGTGTATATGTACAGAGCAGTACCATGGTGCAAGTGCTCAAGCTGACGGACCACAACGAGTACGAAGGACGACGTCTCATGTGGAAAGCCTACCAGATCTGGTATGAGTCTCCTTCACAGAAACAAACAAATAAACAAGATAGCTGAGAGCTCAGTGGTTGGAGCATTAGATTCATAATCTGGGGTGGGGGTGGGGAGGAGGGGATAGCCTAGTGGTTAGAGCCTTGCACTTGTGATCTGACAGCCCAGGATTGAGGCACTATGGAGGTGATCATTTTAGGGATTTTTCCCCTGGAGTTAACTTTGCCCCTGGAGTTAACATCAGTACTGACTCCACTCTCTGAAAAGTCCTTTGGATGAGACTATAAACCAAGGCCCTGTGTGCAAACACACAGAGAACATCTTTCACACACACATTAAAAAACTTCTGCTTTCTGGAAGAGTAGACCATTGCGTACTGGTATGAAGTGGATGGCAGTATTTTCAAAATGCATGCGCACAGGTGTCGTGTTTAGATATCATCCCTGAAGCCAGAACACAGCTGCCTTAATTGTGGGTAAAAAAAACTTTGGCATAAGCAAAATCTCACCATTGGTGAACCTTGGAGCTTTAGCTGAGGGATGAACAAACCAACCCAATCTATAGGCTAAAAACAGCTGTCCATATTCTAACCTACACTCTATACTATTTCTCTTCCAGGAGATAAGAAATCAATGCATTAACAGGCTAAAAACAGCTGCCCATACTCTAACCTACACACTATTTCTCCTCCAGGAGATAAGAAATCGATCTGTCAGTTAACAGGCTGACAATAACTGCCCACACTCTAACCTACACACTATTTCTCCTCCAGGAGGTTAAAAAAAATCAACCAATTAACAGGCTGAAAACAACTACACACGCTCTAATCAACACACTTTACAATCTCCTGCAGGAGATAAGAAATAGATCAATTAACAGTCTGACAATATCTGCCCACACTCTAACCCACACACTGTTTCTCCTCCAGGAGATAAGAAATCAAAGTGTCAGTTAACAGGCTGAAAATAACTGCCCACACTCTAAACCCATTTTCCTCCCGGAGTTAACATCAGTGCTGACTCCACTCTCCCCACAAGTCCTTCGGATGAGACTATAAACCGAGGCCCCTTGTGCGAACGCCTGCAGAACATCTTTGCGCACACGTTAAATCCTGTTCCGCTTTTCATAAGAGTAGGCCATTGTGTGCCGGTGGGAACGAGACGACATTTACAAAACTGTATACACACGGGAACTGGATATATAAAAAAGCACATGAGTGCTTCTTCCATTATCCTCGATATAAAAGAATAAAAAAAAAATAATAAAAAATAAAAATAAAATCCTTGATATAAAAGAATAAATCAAATCAAATCAAAATCCTCCAGGAGATAAGAAATCGATCTGTCAGTTAACAGGCCGACAATAACTGCCCACACTCTAGTTAAAAGTTAAAGTCTGTCCCAAGCCTAAGGCTCATCAGGCCGGTGCTTATCCCGCTTTCTGTGGCGTTAAGCGACTGAGAGTCATAGACTCCCCCTGGATAGGACGCCAGTCTATCGCAGGGTTAACCCCCAACACAAGGTTGGTACCCCTTTTACACCTGGGTGGGGTGAGAAAATAGCCGTAAAGTGCCTTTTCCAAGGGCACAACGCCATAGCCGAAAGCTGGGATCGAACCCGCAACCTTTAGATTACGAGTCCAACGCCCTAACCACTAGACTACAGCGGCAGCTGCCCACACTCTAACTAACCTACCCACAATTTTCTCCCGCAGGGACAAATCCCGCAGGGTGCCTCCAGAAACGCGTGTGGACAAGATGACGTGGCTGCTGAGCGACATGCAGCATGCAGAGGTGGACATGCGGCGCATGCTGCTGGACCTGGTGGATGAGAAAGTGTTTGGCATCCAGGAGGGGGAAGACGAGGAGGACGACTCACAGCGTGCCGTGCAGGACAAGACAGAGCAGTACAAGTCTGTGATGGCCAAGGTCAGTGCTGTTGTTGGTGTTGGTGTTGGTGGTGGTGTTGGTGGTGTTTGTGTCAGTATCATCTAGGGTCAGGTTTTAAAAAAAAAAAAGTGTCATTGTTATTGTTTAGCGTCAGTTATCATCTAGGGTCAGCTTTAAAAAAAAAAGTGTCATTGTTATTGTTTAGCATCAGTATCATCTAAGGTCAAGTTTTTGAAAAATAGTATCATTGTTATTGTTAGCGTCAGTATCATCTAAGGTCAGCTTTAAAAAAAAAAAAGTGTCATTGTTATTGTTAGCGTCAATATCATCTAAAGTCAGCTTAAAAAAAAAAAGTGCAATTTTTTTGTTAGCGTCAGTATCATCTAAGGTCAGCTTTTTTATTATTGTTATCATTATTGTCATTGACAGAGGATCTTCTTGAAAATAATATATTACACTGTGTGAGAGTATGGAAGTTTTTTTTTGTTGTGGAAAATTATAAATGTGTGTCATAAAAATTTTATTGTTGTGTTTGTGAATATGTGAATACACACACACACACACACACACACACACACACACACACACACACACACACACACACACACTTGATACTCCATATCCCCTAACAGTATTTGAAGTCTAGAAATTCAACACAAAAACACAGATGGTAGTATTAGCGGCCGTCTCTCTGAATGGCTGATAACACTTTTCTCTTTGTGTGTCTGTGCATGCAGGTGGAGAAAATGAACCTGCTGGAAACATCAGACTCGGCAGAGAAGAAGTGACACTGCCAACAGACATAGTTATCCTCATCAACGTTTGTCAGTGAGGGACCGTGACACAGACACAGAAAACAAACACCAACGATCTCCCCTCTCCCACACTAGAAATAAGCATCTGTGCTTCTTGCTGAAGTGTTCCTGGTCTTCCTTATACTCATCTGGTCAGTTCAGTTCAGCCTTGAGGAGGATGTGAACCATCTCCCTCAGTGCCCATGCTATCTCTCACAGGTCGCCCCCCATCTGAGGTCTGCATGATCTGGACATGGCTGAAGGACGGGTTCTGCACTGAGTTGGAGCTGCAGGGATGTGTAGTGGTGGTGGTGTGTGCTGGCTTAGTCTTGGTCTTCCAGCATGGAGGAGAAATTTTTTTTTAATAATATATATTTTTTTAACATGGAGGAGATCATTGTATTGCCCCAGCACTCACCACCTGATACAGACTTTCTGAAGTGCAGACTTCATGCTGGTCTATGTTCATGTCATCCACACCACCAGTCATAGCTGGCCTTCTTCTCTGTAAGAGATGGAGGAGTTTTGAGTGTAGACATAGAGACAAGATGGTTTGCATTTGTTCACACACACAGCACCTTGCGGTATAGTTTGAACCTCAGTACTTGTGGTACGTACAGGAAAGATGATCATCTCAGGTTTAGCATGTTAATTTGATAATGTATTGATCTCATACTCATTGAAACAAGCTTTGGTCATAATCTTGTCCAGTATACTCTGAGAAGACTTGAGATTTTGGTGGTCTATTTTCATCTAGTTCTTATCACCTGTCATCTTTTTTAACCGACATAATGTACATTGAATATATAATGACCCAGAACTCTCCCCCCCCCCCTCAACAAACCACCCCCTCCACAAAACCCTGTGAGTTTTTGATATATGAGAGTACACTTTATCAGGCTTGTGAAAAACTTGTGTTAAAAGTCTTAGACATATCAGCTAAGCATTTCTGTGATAGAGTGCTACACTATACTTTCTTGTTTGATTTTCAGTTGATGCTGTGTGTAAACCATCAAAAATCATGCATATACTATGACTACTGCTGTCGTTGCTACTACTACTTCTACTACTACTGTCACTACTATTACTACTCCTCCTGCTACTACTACTACTACTACTACTACTACTACCACTGTTTTTACTATTACTGCTGCTATTGCTGCTACTACTTCTACTTGCTTCAGTAGTACTATAACTAATTTAGTAGAACCTCCCTCTCCCCTCCCCCCCCCCATACCCAAGGCACAGGTGTACAGATCATTCACATACTCAATGTTTCAAGTAGACCACATAATTATAACTCATCATAAACGCCTGTAGAAAAGATTAAGAATATGATATTGGGAAAGGGAGGGAGACTACAGTGTATATAACTTTGTGCATTTTCTCATTGATACCACTATGAACGATGGCAGGTTATGAATTAATTTCATATCATTTGTTGTTCATTAAGAGCTACCTGTGTGTGTGTGTGTGTGTGTGTGTGTGTGTGTGTGTGTGTGTGTGTGTGTGTGTGTGCGTGCATGCGCGCGTGCGTGCGTGTTTGTGTGTTTGTGTGTGTGTGCGTGTGTGTGTGCGTGCGCGCGTGTTTGTATGTGTGTGTGTGTGTGCGTGCGTGCGCGCGTGCGTGTTTGTGTGTGTGTGCATGCATGCGTGCCAGAAAAGGGAATCCCCAAAAGTCAAGGGAAGTAACCTTTATTGTCAAAATCGTGTGGAAAACGTAGCTATGTCCCTTTGAACGATCTGCTCATTTTCACTTTTTCATTACACCCCTCCCCCCTGTTTCCCTACATTACTCTAATTCTTCATGTGACCGAAAAATTGATGTGTGTGCACAAGTATGTGAGTATACACATAATTATACATGTGTATGTGTGTGTGCGTGCGTGTGTGTGTGCGCGTGCACGCGCGTGCGTATGTGTGTGTTTACATGTGTGTGTGTGTGTGTGTGTGTGTGTGTGTGTGTGTGTGTGTGTGTTTACATGTATGTGTACAGATGTGTGTGTGTGTGTGTGTGTGTGTGTGTGTGTGTGTGTGGTGTGTGTGTGTATGTGTGTGTGTGTGTGTGTGTGTGTGTGTGTGTGTGTAAAATTCCTCTTCAATGCTAG
>CM060335.1:14888379-14898379 GCA_030674155.1 Stramonita haemastoma | reverse complement strand
GTGTGTGTGTGTGTGTGTGTTTGCCTGTGTGTGCGTCTTCTGTGATGTCAGCTTGTGGCTTCAGGGAGCATTTTTCCTGTAAGATAGGGGGCCTAATGCACAGACCTGCCAGTGCCTTAATCTTGTTTGCGTATGTAGGCTACATTACGCAGAAGCAATCAAATATGCCGGTAAAAGATTCTGTGAGTCATGTTAAATTAACGTCAGTGACTGTGGAAGACAGAACTACACAGCATCAACAACCCTGGTTTTATCAGCAGCACTCTTGGTTATAATATGTCGTCGTCAAAACTCGCAAAACTTACAGGTATGGTGTAGCCCATATTCCGGAATTGTACGGGCAGAGAAACAGCTAGCTCAGAGTGATTCGAGGGCTGGGGTTTGAAGCTCCACTAAGAGCGAATTTTATTTTTTTGTATTTGTTTTGGTACTGACTCCACTCTCTTTGAGGAGTGTCCTTGGGATCAAGCTTGGTGTGATGTGTGTACGCACCAGTAACATTTTCCGCTCATGTTAAATCCAAAAACCCATCCATCTTTTGTAGAAAAGTAGACAAGTCACAGGAATATCCAGACTGGCCAAAACTGTCCTACAGGGAACAGTACAAGGAGGGAGAGGAAGAGGCAGACGGAGGAAATGATGGGAAGACAGCATCAGAGAGTGGACAGGCCTCAGGTGGAGCGACCTGCTACGGAAGGCGGGGGACCGTGAGGAGTAGAGGAAGCTGGTTGCAAAATCTTCAGTGGTGCCCCCACGGTCCGTGGGACTATGGGATAGGTGAAGGTGAAGGTGAAGACCAGTAATGGCCAGTGGCATGGGTAAATGAACAAACCCAGCACACAATCTGCACACTCACAAGTCTGAATTAAGACGTTTGGTGCTAGGACTGTACTATACTATCTCCCCCCCCCCAGACCACCAAGAAGATAAGAATGTTGCCTTCAGAAGCAGCAAGCTTCCATGGCGGACAAAAACTCCACTAAACTCAGCTAGGAGGGTGGTGGTTGTATTCAAAGGAATGTGAAAATTCCACGATGTCCCGGCAAATACCATGGCCAAGTGTACCTATGTCATGTTATTATTGACTTATTCTCCTACTTTGGTTGAAACAAGACTTACTCAAGAGAGTAAGAGAATAGTTACAACAAAACCCCCCCATTAATTTTTGACAGGACAACCAGAAACCTTAAATGAATAAAGCATTGAACTGTGACTTAGTCAACCCCCCCCCCCTTTAACTATTTCCAGTCCTTGGAAAGTGACCTGATTTATCTCCCTTAATTAACTCTTTCCAGTCGTGGGGCCAGTGCTCTGACATTTTCAGGCAGTGTGTCTTCCACACCTGAAACCTGGTGGAGCGTAGAATTCGCCACGCTGCAGACTGCATGCTGGGTATATTTGTATCATCCATAACATCATCCATGCCTAGACTACAACCCCCCCCCCCCCAACAGTAAATGTAAAGACCTTCTCACAACCTTTGCCGTCATTGGGAAGCAAGGTGTCAGAGACCTCATGGAGCCAGCCTTTTGAGGGTGGTGCCCATTTCCTCTCCCTCACAATAAGACCTTTTAAAAAAATTTTTTTTTTATAAAAGGTGCATGGGTTTTTGACGTGTGTGAAAAGTTTCATGTATGTGCTTGCATACAAATTCTTTGTTTAATCTCTCTCTCTCTCTCTCTCTCTCTCCTCTCTCTCTCTCTCTCTCTCTCTCTCTCTCTCTCTCTCTCTCTCTCTGTGAAGAATGAACAGGGGAACAGAATCAGAACTAATGTGACTGAGAAGGACAAACCCCTCAGGTTGGACACCTCAGAGGCAACTGGAACCTGCACCCTCAGGTACCCTCAGATTAGGAGCTTAATGCTCTATCCACTAGACTACCCCTTCTCTCTCTCTCTGTCTCTGTCTCTCTGTCTCTGTCTCTGTCTCTCTCTCTCTCTCTCTCTCTCTCTCTCTCTCTCTCTCTCTCTCTCTCTCTTTTTCGCTAGCCAATATGATTCAGAGAGAATTGGGTAGATCTATTGTCCAGTTGATTTTTTTTCATTGTAGTGTACAGGTGTCACCATCCACATGAATAAACAATAATGTCCAAGGTTGTTTTACAGTATGATTCCAGTTTATTTCCTTGCACAGCTGTCACCACTCAAATAAGTGAATGTGACTTTTTCAGATTTTTTTCCCTCTCTCTCCTCTATTCTTTTCTTACTGTGCGTTTGCTTACTATTGACACAAATCAAGAAGTTTAAAGTTGTTGTTAATGTTCATTATTGTTTTTAAGTTGAATAAAATCAAGTACTAAGTTTTTAAAAACGTGTAGAAAATAAACCAAAATTGTGTTTTATGTAAAAATAACGTTGAAACAAATTAGAATATGCATACAGCTTCCTTGTGTAGTCCACGTTCAAAAAAAAAAAAAGGGGGGGGGAAGTGATCTGAAGAGAGAGAGAGAGAGAGAGAGAGAGAGAGAGAGAGAGAGAGAGGAGAAGAGAGAGAGAGAGAGAGAGAGAGAAGAGAGAGAGAGAGAGTGAGGTGTGTGTGAGAGAGAGAGAGAGAGGAGAGAGAGAGAGAGAGAGAGAGAGAGAGAGGAGAGAGAGAGAGAGAGAGAGGAGAGAGAGAGAGAGAGAGAGAGAGGGGGGGAGAGAGAGAGAGAGAGAGAGAGAGAGAGAGAGAGAGAGAGAGAGAGAGAGAGAGAGAGAGGAGAGAGAGAGAGTTGCAATTCTCTATTGAACAGCTCAGTCTCTGCAATGATGAAGGCAGCAGTACACTGCAGGTCCTCCCAGTCTCCACAGAGCTTCTTGGTCACTGGGGTGATAGGGGTCAGTCAGGCCAGATCCTCTTTCAGAGTGCTTCATGTAGCGGGCAGGACTGCAGCACATGTTCTGTTGTCTGGCTGCCAGTCTTGCAAAGGCACTGCTCTGTATGGTAGATCTGAAGTTTCGTGTACACATTGTGGTTTAGGCGGTTGTGACCTGTCCTGGGTCTGAATATACAGACCTGCTCCCGTGGTGTCAGCAGGTAATGGGGGTCTGACCTGTTGTCCTAGTGTGAGTGTTGCTGTATCCACGTGTGTTGCTTTGGCCTTGATGATAAGTCTTGGCTTCAGATCAGCGGGATATAGCCTAGTGGTCAGAACATTGCGCTCGCAATTTGACGACCCGGGTTCGATTCCCGGTCGAGGTGATTTTTCCTCAGGAGTTAACATCAGTGCTGACTCCACTCTCCCCAAAAGTCCTTCGGATGAGACTATAAACCGAGGCCCCGTGTGCAAACGCACGCAGAACTTCTGGCGCACGCGTTAAATCCTGTTCGCTTTTCGTAAGAGTAGGCCATTGTGTGCCAGTGGGAACAGATGACATTTACAAAACTGCATACACATGGGGACTGGTTGTAAAAAAAAGCATATGATTGCTTATTCCATAATCCTCGATATAAAAGAATAAATATATAACAGCTGACAGACCTGTTCCTCTGCTCCTGCCCTGTGCTTTTGTTCCTCAGCCAGGCAGTCAGCGGTCTATTTGCCTGAAAAAAACAACAACAAAGCATCTTAGTTTGGCTGCCATCATTGTCTTGTAGGTTTGGTGATTGTTTTGTGCTCTATAAAACATGCCTTCTTTCATTCCTTGTTTCTTACTCACCCATGAATTCTGACCAGATGTTAGTGTACTATCATCTCTCCAGTGCGTTTAGTCCTACAATTCATAACCTGAAATCTACAGGATAGCTTCTGTAGGCCTACTGTGGCATTTATGCGCTCTCAAGTTAAGTTCCTAAGGAAAAGAAACCAGCAAACTACAGCAACAGTCTTCATGTCATTGACCCCTGTTTTCTTCTCTTTCATAACGAACCTGGCAGCTTAGAACCAGTGTGTGTGTGTGTGTGTGTGTGTGTGTGTGTGTGTGTGTGTGTGTGTGTGTTGGTGTGTGTGTGTGTGTGTGTGTGTGTGAGTGTATGCGTGCGTGCGTGTGTGTGTGTGTGTGTGTGTGCGTTTGAGCGTGCGTGCGTGCGTGCGTGTGTACGTGACGACACTGTGTAATCTCTGTGAAGTTTACAGTTGTGTTTACAGGCTTTTTACTGCGCTTAATGACAAAAACCAGCCCCATTACATGCCTGTCTCTCCTCCGTCCCTCCAAACCCATCGCTGTCCTCATTTGTCACGCTAACGAAATGGATGAGATTAACGTCCTCAACACTAACAGGACTGCTGGCTCTATGTAACCCCGCTTTTTGCCCTTGGCCTTGGCCCATGTTATGTGTGTGTGTGGGTGTGTGTGTGTGTGTGTGTGTGGTGTGTGTGTGTGTGTGTGTGTGTGTGTGTGTGTGTGTGTGTGTGTTGTGAAAACGCTTGAAATTGCCCTTCATGGATGAAGTGTTGTTGACTTGATTTGACTTGAATAAATCACAATATTTGTCACTCTCTGTCATTAATTGTGGCCACGTTAAAAAAAAAAGAAGAAGCACAACCGTGTTTATAACATAATATAAAGAATGTAAAAAGAAAAAGCGAAAACGTGTAGTACCTATGTCTTACATAAATGACATAGGTAATTCTGGTTTCAAGCTAACAAAAGAAATGTTTAAAATGTACGATATGAATGAAACTGGCGATTAGAGTTGATCTTAATGTCCAGTTTTCATAAGGAGTCAAACAGATATTTAAGAGAAAACAAAAACTTCCAGTCAAAATCTAGTATGTCAATCTGCAATCTTTTTCGAAGCAAAATAATGTTAAAATGTTCAAAATTTATACCAAAAGCCGAAGACGACTGCCTTAGGCCTATATAAAGAATTCTTCAACTTGATTAAATCGTTGTCCCTACTGTTATTTTGTTCGGCATTGTTAATACGCTATAATGGTTTATGAAGTGACAGAACGCTATGGTTGAGTGGTTAAAACTGTTTTGACTTCAATCGCTTGGGTTCAGAAGTCGTGGGTTTGAATCTCGGCGGCCTCTGGTTAATTAAGAGTGGGAATTTTTTTTTTTTACGATCTACCAGGTCAACTTTAAGTGCAGACCTGCCAGTGCCTTGAATCTCTTCGTGTATATATACAAATGCAGAAGATCAAATATGCACGTTGAAGATCCTGTGATTCATGTCAGGGTTCATTGGGCTACGGAAACACGAACATACCCAGCATACAACCTGTACAATGAAAACTTAATGAGCTGCTCTGAAGTTGGGATGTGTTGCCTGAGGCCAATGGACACACCTCGAGCAAAGTTACAAGCACAGGAGAGGACCAGGCACTATGCACCCCACCCCGTAGGAGAACACAGAGAGAGAGAGAGAGAGAAGAGAGAGAGAGAGAGAGAGAGAGAGAGAGAGAGAGAGAGAGAGGAGAGAGAGAGAGAGAAGAGAGAGAGAGAGAGAGAGAGAGAGGAGGAGAGAGAGAGAGAGAGAGAGAGAGAGAGAGAGAGAGAGAGAGAGAGATTATGTCGAAATGTTGTTGGTTTTTTTCTACTCCTGAAAAAAAAAACAATTCCAAATTAAATCACTTACACTGAACTGGAAATTCTTTACTTTACATACCTATGAGAGAACCACACACACACACACACATTTTGCCTTGTTTTGAGGTCTTTCTGCATGTGTCTGTGTTGTCAAGTCTTTTGCAGTTATTGATAAGCTGGGAATCAGAATTTGCACAGCATGCCTCAACTAAAAAAAAAAAAAAAAAAGGAGAAAAAAATGGAGCTAATGAATCAATTTCATGACCTAGATTTACAGCACAGTTATCTTCTCCTTGGTTTATGAGGGATGGCTGTAAACTCTGCATGTTGTGTGTGTGTGTGGTGTGTGTGTGTGTGTGTGTGTGTGTGTGTGTGTGTGTGTGTGTGTGTGTGTGTGTGTGTGTGTGTGTGTGTGTGTGTGACACATGTTTTTGTGCAATTTTTTTAAAAAAGAAAATTCTTTTATTTCGAGGACAATGGAATAAGCACTAATGTGCTTTTTTTTTTTTTTTAAACATTCAACCCCCGTGTGTATGTAGTTTTGTACATGTCATCCGTTCCCACCGGCACACAATGGTCTACTCTTCCGAAAAGCGGAACGGGCGGGATTTAACGTGCGCAAGATGGTCTACGTGCGTTCACACATGGGGCCTCGGTTTATAGTCTCATCCCAAGGACTTTTGGGGAGAGTGGAGTCGGCACTGATGTAAACTCCAGAGGAAAAAAATCCTCTTGAACGAGATTCGAACCCGGGTCAGCAGATCACGAGCGCAATAGGCATCACTCTAACCACCAGGCTACCCCGTCCCTCATAATGTGTTCACAAATGCTTGTATGCCATCAGACTGTTATCATCGTTGTTTTCCTTCTTAACATTTTCCCCCAAACAAGAAGCAAGAACACCAGCCCCTGTCCCTCTCCCCTCACCTAACCCCCTCCTTGCCAAAAGCAAAAGACTCCAGTCTGCAAGGAGCTCTTCACTGTGACCTCTTCTCTAATCAGCTCCGTGCTGAAATCAGTCACCTCACACCATGGCAGCAAAGTCATTTTTTACAGAGTCGATAAAGTTACACAACTCCTGCTCCCTTTATTAACAGTGTCAGTTACTCATAGCCATCTATCTTTCTTTCCTCCCACCACCCCCACCCCTCCTCTCCTTACAGCACTTGCCATATTTAACCTGTCGACATCGTTGCGTGTGCGTTGCCTCTGCCCCCCTCCTTTTAACCCCCCCCCCCCCCCCCCAAAAAAAAAAAAAGGAAGAAAGAAAAAGAAAAGAAAAACGACGGAAGACCCCCCCTTAAAAAAACACAAACATAAACAAAACTTAACAGTAAAAGGGAGGGAGACCTCCCCTCCTCACTCCGAAAAAAAGAGACACTCCCCCAACTAAAACCAAATAAAAAAATCAGCAACGAGGACCCTCATCTCCAAAAACAAAACAAACTCCAACAGTAACCAAAAAAACAAAACAAACCCCCCAAAAACACAGCAACCCAACAACAAACAAACAACACCTCCAAATCTCTCTCTCTCTCTCTCTCCTTCTCTCTCTTCTCTCTCTCTCTCTCTCTCTCACATACATATCACAGGTTTAAGAATAGCCTGCAGACTCGCCCTCCCCTACCCCCCTTCTCCCAGCCCATCTTCATCCTCCAAATTGCTTCCCTTAAGTAACCTAGCCTCCACAGAGCTCTGGTTGGTGCGGTGCAGAGTGTAGGCAGGGTTCTGTGGGTATACATACACTCAGTGCGTATAGGGCAGCACAGAAGGCTACTGTTTGCGGCAAAGGGATGTTCAAAGTTCCCCCTGTGTGCCACAAGTGATAGAATATATATATATATATATATATATATATATATATATATATATATATATATATATACATTCATAATACATACATAACACACCCATTATACACATTACATACATACATACATACATACATACATACATACATACATACATACATACATACATGTATACATACATACATAATACAACCCATTTTATCAAAGCTTGATAGAAATGTGTGTGTGTGTGTGTGTGTGTGTGTGTGTGTGTGTGTGTGTGTGTGTGTGTGTGGTGTGTGTGAGGAGAGAGAGAGAGAGAGAGGAGAGAGAGAGAGAGAGAGAGAGAGAGAAGAGAGGGGGGGGGGATTCCAGAGTGTCTATGTACTCACTGGCGCGCGCGTGCGTGTGTGTGTGTTTGTGTTGTACACGTGTCTATGTACTCACTGGCGCGCGCGCGTGTGTGTGTGTTTGTGTGTACACGTATGTGTGTGTACGTGTGTGTGTGTGCGCGCTCGCGCCTGTGTGCAAGTGTATGTCTGTGCGCGCCTGCGCATTCCTGTGTGTGTGCGCACGCGCCAGTGTGTATGTGTATGTGTGCGCATCGGTTTTTGTGCTTGTGTGTAGGCCTGTGCGTGCACGTGGCATTCGTTTTGTAATGCACCCTTGAAACAAAAATTACATATATAATATAGTCCTTGACCTGACCCGCTTTGCTCAACATTACTAGGTCACTGGTGCAATCCCCAGTTTATGAACCCGCTTTGTATACACAAGACATTTTAGGTACACATGGACTCTCTCTCTCTCTCTCTCTCTCTCTCTCTCTCTCTCTCTCTCTCACACACACAGAGCACGGTTATAGAACATGAGGGGAAAAACCAACACCAGCAGCTGTCTCTAAATCCAAACTTTGGCCCGGGCTACAAGCTCTGTCAGGTATTGCTGTCAGCAGACTGCCGATGTCTAAATAAAAGAAAACAACATTAATGGTGTCGTTATGTTTTGAACGGTTTTGCTCGGGTTGTTTCAACCCACGGCAAACTTTAAGCACAACAACATGTTCTCACTATCAAACTGAGAACAATCCTCTGAAGTCGGAGTACAGTTGCCTTGAAGGGCGGAGTACTTGAAAGCAGCCATACACACGAACTTTTTTTATTTATTCAGTGTGTACTTAAGACGTGTATAACAGAATCCAGCAAACCACTGGGCCCTACGAATATCTTCTAACAATAGTAAAGAAGCCTAAACTTTAATGGCACGGGCATGTCACAAGGTCAAAAGGACTCTCAAAAGCAATACTGCAAGGCACTGTCCAAGGAGGAAGAAAAAGAGGCAGACCAAAGAAGAAATGGGAGGACAACATCAGCGAATGGACAGGCCTAGAACTCAACAAAACCCTGAGAAAGGCAGAACAGAGATAGAGGAATGGAGGGAACTGGTTGTCAAGTCTTTAGGGGTGCCCCCATGGTTGCCAGACTAAGGGACAGATAGGTAGATAGGTAGGTAGGTAGGTAGGTAGGTAGGTAGGTAGGTAGGTAGATAGATAGAGATAGATAGATAGATAAATAGATAGATAGACAGACAGACAGACAGACAGACAGACAGATAGATAGATAGATAGATAGATAGATTGATAGATAGATAGATAGATAGATAGATAGATTGAAAGATAGATAGATAGATAGATTGATAGATAGATAGATAGATTGATAGATAGATAGATAGATAGATAGATAGATAGATAGATAGATAGATAGATAGAGATAGATAGATAGATAGATAGATAGATAGATAGATAGATAGATAGATAGATAGATAGATAGATAGATTGATAGATAGTACTTAAGGTCTCACGTGGATTGCCATGCGTAATGAGTGAGATAAAGCCTAATTGTTCTGGGTGATCCCCAGTTTATCAAGGTGGGGAACCTCAACAGCAAAATCAACCCTAATCTCCACAAACTAAACGATCCCAATATTGCTTTAGGGCCCGAGACAACCCAAGGAAAAATAAAACAATTGACCCTCCCTCCATCTGCTCCTGGAAAAAGATCTTGAGTCTGAAGCCCTCACAGACAACTTCAATACGCAAGCTAATGATTATTGAGGAAAACGTAGTGGAGGAAAAACAAGGGCAGGAACCAACTTCTCAATCATTTTGAAAATGACTTGTCAAAGATTTAATATAAAAAAATTGAAATAAAAATAAACTCTAGGGAATAATGTCTTTCAGTGGCAGCATTGTAGGCATTTCTAAGAAAGAACTATGCCTTTGGCCTGACCTGACTCGAGTTTCGGCTCCTGGATGAGCCCTCATCAGAGGTCCCGGCGGTGATTAAAACTCCACCTGCTGTGGTACCTTACAGCAAGACACTTTTCAGAATTTAAGTGTCAGTTGCATTCAAAGGAATATTAGCTAATGACTGAAAGAGTAGCAGAGGTCCTAGAGACAGCCCCACACAACATCCGAACTGTGGATCACAGAACAAGCAACAGTGGAGAGGTGTCTGACACCAACAGACTGAAGATTGGATTTGTCGGCTTTACAAGATTCAGGGCTATGCAGATTCCATACATGAAGATGAAGATGATGATGATGATGATGATGATGATGATGATGATGATGATGATGATGATGATGATGAAGAAAGTTTTTCGAGATCACTAGGGAAGGAAAAGAGGTCAAGGCAGGTCATAAACAAGAAGACAGGTAATGTTAAGAAGGAGACAAAGAAAAAATGGACTGAAGTA
>CM060335.1:14870879-14885879 GCA_030674155.1 Stramonita haemastoma | reverse complement strand
AGAGGAATCATGCTGCTGTCTATACCAGGGAAAGTACTGACAAGAATAATCTTAGAAAGACTGAAGACGGCACTAGACAAGACACTCAGGGATGAACAGGCAGGCTTCCGACAAAACAGATCATGCACAGATCAGATCGCCACAATGCGCATCATCATCGAACAGTCCCTAGAGTGGCAGACCCCCTTGTATTCAGTCTTTGTCGACTTCCAGAAGGCATTTGACAGCGTCGACAGAGATGTCATCTGGAGACTGATGCACTACTATGGTTTCCCACCAAAGTTCGTCACCATCATCCAACAGCTCTATGAAGATGCCACTTGCCAAGTCATCCATGATGGTAAATTGACGGAACCCTTCTGCGTACAAACCGGCGTTCGTCAGGGCTGTCTGTTGTCACCAACCATCTTCCTGTTGGTGGTTGACTGGATAATGCGACAGGCCACAGCAGGCAGGAGAACTGGCATACAGTGGACCATCACAAGGCAGCTGGAAGACCTGGACTTCGCAGACGACATCAGCCTTCTCTCACACAGGCACCAAGATGCACAAGAGAAGCTATGTCATGTTGCGGAGGAAGCCGATAAAATAGGCCTCCAAATCAACATCAGGAAGACGGAGGTCATGAGGGTGAACAACAAGAAACAAGACCCAGTGCGACTACACCAAGAAAACATCAAAGAAGTCGACAAATTCACCTACCTGGGCAGTGTCGTTAGTAAAGATGGGGGAACGGAGGAAGACATCAAGTGCCGAATAAATAAAGCACGTCATGCCTTCAACACCCTTCGCCCAATCTGGAGATCAACATCCCTCTCACTCCACAACAAGATCCGGATATTCAACACCAATGTCAAGTCGGTCCTACTGTATGGCTCAGAAACCTGGCGGGTGACAAAGACCAACACCCACAAACTCCAGACATTTACCAACAGATGTCTTAGGAACATCCTTGGTATCAGGTGACCAGAAGTAGTCTCAAACGAAGAACTATGGGACAGGACCAGACACGCTCCAATCGACACGGAGATCAAGAAAAGGAAATGGGGATGGATTGGCCATACGCTCCGCAAGCCTGCTTCAGATGTCACCAGGCAGGCCCTTGACTGGAATCCACAAGGGAAGCGGAAAGTAGGCCGACCAAAACAGACCTGGCGCAGAAGCATTGAAGCAGAGACGAAAGCAGCCGGAATGACATGGGCCGAGCTGAAGAGGATCTCCCAGAACCGAGTCCGTTGGAGGAGTGTTGTTGTGGCCCTATGTTCCCACGGGAATCCACAGGCATAAGTCATACGAGATGGAAAAAAACAACAACTGTGGTAAACCCCGAAGGATTGACATACATCTATGTGCTTATATAGGTTAGAATGTTCTCGGAGTTGAAAACGTAGTTCGCAATAGGAGGGCGGGAGGTGGAGTGGTTTACTGACTTGACCTCTCTCTCTCTGTCTCTCTCTCCCCTCTCTCTGTCTCTCTCTCTCTGTCTCTCCCTCCCTCTGTCTGTCTGTGCCTCTCTCTCTCTCTCTCTCTCTCTCTCTCTCTCTCTCTCTCTCTCTCTCTCTCTGTCCGTTTCTCTCTCTCTCTCTCTCCCTCTGTCTGTTTGTCTCTCTGTTCCCCCCCCCCCTCTCTCTCTCTGTCTTTCTCTGTCTGTCTGTCTGTCTGTCTGTCTGTCTCTGCCTCTCTCTCTCTCTGCCTCTCCCTCTCTCTCACACTCTCTTTATCTCTCTGTCTTTCTCTCTCACTCTCTCCCTCTCTTTGTCTGTCTCTCTGTGCCTCTCTCTCTCTGTCTCTGTCTCTCTCTCTGTCCGTCTCTCTCTCACTCTCTGCCTCTCTCTCACTCTCTGTCTCTCTCTGTCTCTCTCTCTTAACTCCTGAAGGTGTCCTTGAAACTATTGCGCATCATCATTATCAGGGCGTTGTCTGGGGCAAGATGAACCTGGAGGAGCCCATTCTAAGCTGGGTGCATGCTGGGTATGTTTGTGTGATCCACGCCGCTCGCCATACCGGACCTACTCTTCCTAAAAAGATGAAAAGAGTTTTTCATGTGTACCCAAGATGTTCTGTGTGCATTCGCGCATGGTTAAGTTAAAGTCTGTCCCGAGCCATAAGGCTCATCAGGCCGGTGCTTATCCCGGTTTCTGTGGCGTTAAGCGACTGAGAGTCATAGACTCCCCCCTGGATAGGACGCCAGTCTATCGCAGGATTAACCCCCAACACAAGGTTGGTACCCCTTTTACACCTGGGTGGGGTGAGAAAATAGCCGTAAAGTGCCTTTTCCAAGGGCACAACGCCATAGCGGAATAGCTGGGATCGAACCCGCAACCTTTAGATTACGAGTACAACACCCTAACCACTAGGCCACAGCGGCGGCATTCGCGCATGGGACCTCGGTTCATAGTCTCCCCTGACTGACCAACTCTCCAAGGGGGAAGCTCTCTGAGACAACAGAGACTTAAGCAGAGACTCAAACCTGCGCCTCTCAGTTACCTATCAGATCAGAGGGTAGATGCTCTTACCACGAGAGAGAGAGAGAGAGAGAGAGAGAGAGAGAGAGAGAGAGAGGAGAGAGAGAGAGAGAGAGAGGAGAGAGAGAGAGAGAGAGAGAGAGACGAGAGAGAGAGAGAGAGAGAGAGAGAGAGAGAGAGAGAGAGAGAGAGAGAGAGAGAGAGAGAGAGAGAGAGATTAAAAGAGAATATTTATTCTTTTATTTCAGGAAAATGGAATAAGCACTCGTGCACTTTTTTACGTTCAGTCTCCGTGTGTATGCAATTTTGGGATGTAAATTTTGTCATCTGTTGCCATCGGCACACAATGGCCTACTTTTTTGAAAAGCGGAACGGGTTTTAACGTGAGCGCAAGATGTTCTGCGTGCGTTCGCACACGGGACATCGGTTTATAGTCTCATCCAAGGAAAGAGAGAGAGAGAGAGAGAGAGAGAGAGAGAGAGAGAGAGAGGAGAGAGAGAGACAGAGAGACAGAGAGACAGAGAGACAGAGACAGAGAGACAGAGAGAGACAGAGACAGAGACAGAGACAGAGAGGTCAAGTAATACAATATTCAAAATAAAGGATCAGGTAACTGATGTTAATCCAAAACAGGACTTGCAGGCTACAGAAGAAAAGAACACTGCAAGGCATCGTTAAGTAGGTGAAGACGAATTCGGTCAACACCCTGCTAAATTTAATCTGCATGTTTACCCATTCCTAAAACCATACACCTCACTAGTCAGGCCCCGCACATCAGACTTTCGGCATGAGAGAGAAAATCTTTTAAGTCTTTCTAGGGAAAAAAAAAGGCAGGAGAATGGACTAAGAAGGGCAGTTAATAGACGTGATGGAGGTGACAAGAAGAGAAGGAACGAGGCAGAAACAAAGAAAGGGGTAGAAAAGAGGGAATTCCTAGCACAGAATTTCAAGAAGGTGGGGATGCTATTTATACTGACAGGCTCCCGGCATTACTACTGGGAAATACTCGGCCTATTGCCAGTCCCCACTGGGGTGTTAATTCAGATGATTTTTTTCCCCATGGAGTTAACCTTATTATTGATTAAGACTCCACTTTCCTTAAGTCCTGCAGGAGAGGTTATAAACGAAGTCACCAGCTAAGGCAGAGAGACATTCTTGCACACGTCATTCCAAAACAACTGATGTGAATAATACAGGTAAGCTGGCTGTGGTTGGTGTTATTTTCATTTATTTATTATTTTAAAAAGATATATCACTGTATGTCACAGCAGATTTCTCTGCGTGAAATTCGGGCTGCTCTCCCCAGGAAGAGCGCGTCGCCACAAGTGCAGCACCTACCATTTTTTTTTCTTTTTCCTGTCTGCAGCCGTATTTATTAAGTATGAATCGCATGAACGCAGGCTTCTGGTTATGTACCATGCTACCCGGAGACAGACATTCTGACAGGTCGTAAAATTCACTGTAGTTGTTCCCCCAACGAGTTTTTGAATAGTCAAATTAGTTAAACATGTTTTGAACACACTTTAATTTATTGCATCACTAGATTCAGGGCTATATAAATTCCATGCGTAATCATCGTCATTATTAATTTGGTCACTTGCCATTACCCCCAAAAAAAAAACAACAACAACAACAAAAAAAAAAAAACGACAGAAAAACACAAACCCCCCCGACAAACAACAACAAACCAAACCTGACGAATCCAAAGCAACTCTTAGATTTATACTGTATCCAGCGACGTTGTAGTATTTTATTTATTTATTTATTCTTTTATATCGAGGATAATCAAATAAGCAGTCATGTGCTTTTTTTTTTTTTTTTTACATCTTGTCCCCATGTGTATGCAGTTTTGTAAATTTTTGTCATCCATTCCCACCGGCATACAATGGCCTACTCTTCCGAAAAGCGAAATGTTCTATGTGCGTCCACACACGGCACCTCGGTTTATAGTCTCATCGGAAGGACTTTAGGGGAGAGTGGAGTCTGCACTGATATTAACTCCAGTTAGATCTTGCGGCCTACTGTCTGCTCTCTCCTGTGTCTCAAACGATTTTTAAAAGGAGGGGTGGGGGTATTTTCAGTTTGGCACTGGCGTGAGCAGACACTATTAGGCTTTAATTAATGATTATTGTGATTATGGGCATGCCTTGTCTCATATAATTCATTCTGTATCATAGTGTATGTCTGTCGTCTGCTTTCTTTCATTTTTATTTTTAGGCTCTTACTTTATCATCACTCACTGTATTCGTAATTGCCACCCAAAAAACTGCACACGTCGGCTTTCGGAGAAGTGGGGGTTTCCTTCTTTTTTTTTTTCTTTCTTTCTTTTCCGTTACACCACACTCCTGTTTGCGTAAGCTTTGCACTTGGAACGTTTTCGCATTCACTTTCCCCCAAAGTGGAGCCTGCATTATTATGAATGCAAGGTCAAGGTCGATTGGGCGCAGACAGTTTCGTAAGAAGCCAGCGAGTTCATGTTGTGTCGTGAAGGCTACACTCCAGTATTAGCTCGTGGGGTCATGTAGTATTTTGTATAGAGTGCTAGTCGAAATTTTTCGGGGGTGATTTTCACATACTTTTTAAAATACGAAAAATGCACCGTGTGCTTGTTTTTGGAGGTTGAAGTTATACAGCAATACCAGGTCGTGACGAGGAAGTTGAAAATGATCATCAAAATGAGGATTGCTTGTGTTATGTGCCGACAGTGTTGACCCCGCGCATGCATATTGTGGTTAGGAAGCTAGCAGAAATCAAACGACTGATGGAGGTTGCTGAAAAAATATATATATAAAACAAATTCAAACCTACCAAGTTTGTGCAAAAATTACACAAGTTTTGAGTCAGAGTCTAGATCTAGCTTTTCACAAAAAGTGGTTTTCATTTCTGTGGATGTCTCAGCACTTGCGATGTGAATGCAGGAGTAATATAGGAAAACAGAAGGAAAAGTGGAAATTTCGAAGTGTAGTGTGTAACTGAAGTGGTTTTCCTGTCGCTTACTGGGTCAGGAGGGCCTTCGACTAGACTGCAGGAATCTGATCTACAAAAAAAATGAAGATGAAATTTGTTTTATACGTTTCACTATCAGCGGAAAGGGCGGAGAGAGAAGGGAGTGAAATGTGTGTGTGTGTGTGTGTGTGTGTTGTGTGTGTGTGTGTGTGTGTGTGTGTGTAGTGTATATATATATAATATATATATATATATGTATATATATGTAGTGTATATATATATGTAGTGTATATATATATAGTGTGTATATATATCTATATAGTGTATATATAGTGCATATATATATATATATATATATATATATATAATATATATATATATATAGTATAGTATATATTGTGTGTGTATGTATGTATGTTTGTATTTTTTAAAAACATTTTTTTTCAAGATGTAGGCTCACTCATTTTCTCCAGAACAATGCGCTATAATTAGCCGGGCCAAAATAAAAACCTCCTACTTATATAACCTTGTTGCATTTACACTCTTTCTCCTCGCACACCTCCTCACCCTATACCAGGCTATCACAATATCTGTGGTCTCACCTCCTGCTGACCCCTCACCCCCTATCATTCATTCCTCCTTTCAACAGTTAATTCTATACACACACAGTTATAGCATGACCCAGACATCTGACCCATCACTCAAAGACTGCCCCGGGATTGATGATGAAGCTGATAATATTTTAGGAGCCTCCTGTCCTTCACCTTTGTGTGGAAGCGGTGAAGGTCATTTCTTTCTCCCTCCGTCCCCCCTCTCTCCCGTTCTTTTATGATAAGTGATATTGTTTTAGTTATGCGTTTGTTTTATAGCAGTCAGTGACTGTTTATAGCAATCTGAGCTGTTGAACGTGTTAAAGCAAATGCGCGAGAGTAATTAACCATTGTTCCTGTAAATGAACACACACTGTCAAAAGCACATTATATACATATATAATTATATAACATAATTATAAATATATATATATATATATTATATATATGTAGAGAGAGAGAGAGAGAGAGAGAGAGAGAGAGAGAGAGAGAGAGAGAGAGAGAGAGGAGAGATACATACACATCTGTGTGTGTGTGTGTGTGTGTGTGTGTGTGTGTGTGTGTGTGTGTGTGTGTGTTCTTGCCTCTGTGCGTGCGCGCGCATGTGGACAAATTTGTAGAACACACTTCTCTGTTGGTCTGTCCATCTGTCTATCTGCCTGTTTGTCTGCCCAGAACTCTTTAAAATCGACACTTAAAGAACTTCCATGAATCCCGTTTCGCTTTTTCCATTGAACCAAACAATAAATATATATATATATATATATATATATATATATATATATATATATATATATAGAGAGAGAGAGAGAGAGAGAGAGAGAGAGAGAGAGAGAGAGAGAGAGAGGAGAGAGAGAGAGAGAGAGAGAGAGAGAAAAAACAAACCAGAAGCAAACACTTGGTAAACTTTTTCCCCAAATTTTCGAGGCAGCAACCTCTTCCTCAGGGGGTCTTTACTAGAATGATAACGCACTAAAACATTGACCACATAGCAGTGAACAGAATGTCATTGGAATTACTTAAAACAATTCATAATCTAAAACATTCATGAACTTTACTGATTTCCTAGGTAAAAGAGTGACCAGATTTATCATGTGAATATATTATAAAAGGGGGATAAGTAGATAAAATCAAAAGCAAATTATTCTAAAAAAACAATAAAAGTAAGAAATAGAAAAATAAATAAAAAGTAGTATAAAATAATAATTATAAGATAAAAAAATTAAAATAAAATAAAATAAATTAAAATAAAATAAAATAAAAATTATAAGTAAAATAATAAATAAACAGAAAATAACCAGACGACTAATGAAAGATATATATATATATATATATATATATATATATATATATATATATATATATATCTCTCTCTCTCTCTCTCTCTCTCTTTCATTAGTAGTCTGGTTATTTTCTGTTTATTTAACAGCTAGCGCGCGGTAAATAGGTTGACAGTTGGTGATTTCAACTGAATAAAGGAACGATTGACTTCTTCATGTTCAATCCGCCAATGATGTGAAGTTTGGCCATTCTGGTACAGTTTGTGTAGTATGTCAAGGGTTCAATCCTTTGTTGTTGATACAATTGTTGTCGGTTTTTTTTTTTTTTTTCTCCAGTAGCCTACAACCTTGTTGTTTAAAAGTCCAGCCGACCACAAAGGCCATACTTGGATTGACACCGCTTTCAGCGGCGGAGTAGCAAATTAATTCAAAGATAAATCTCAACTTGGTCAACTGTTTATACTGATTTTCAGACCCGTCATGTCCCAAAATGGTAAACATACTTCTTTTTATTTTATACCACTTCGATTCACAGCAGATTTCTCGGGGTAAAATTCGGGATGCTCTCTCCTGAAAGAGCGCGTCGCCACAAGAGCAGCGCCACCAATTTTTTTTCTTTTCCTGTCTGCAACTGTATAAGTTTATCTATCAGAGTGGCTTTTTCAACAAATTTTGGCCAGGGCAACTCTTGTTATTGTGAGTTCTTTAACGTGCGCTAAACAATTATGTGTAACACACGGGACTTCAGTTTGTCTCATCCGAAAGACTAACACCCAGACCGCCACTCAAGGTCGAATGGATGGGGAAAAGTTTTGGTTCATAATAGGGATGGAACCACCACACACTTCCAACCCGGACTTTTCGCTTTCTAGGCAGGTGCATTACCTCTAGACCACCCAGCTACCCTTCTTCGTGGAAATAGAATGGAGCACATTCCAAGGCTATGCATGTAGATAAAGTGACATGGCTTGACTTGTTCCTGAAGACCTTAAGGAGTCCTTTAGGTACAGCCCTGAGTATTTCAGGCAGTGTGTCTGGGTGTCGTTAAGCCCAGGGTCCCCAGCCCTCTCCAGGTGATGCGCTCGTGTTCTGCTGACCCGGAATCTCGTTCAAAAGGATTTTTCTTCTGGAGTTAACATCAGTGACGACTCCACTCACCCCCAAAAGTCCTTCGGATGAGACTATTAACCGAGGTCCCGTGTGCGAACGTACGCAGAACACCCTGCGCACACGTTAAAGCCTGTGCCGCTTTTTGAAAGAGTAGGCCATATGTGCCGGTGGGAACGGATGACAAAATTTACATAACTGCATACATACCGGGGGCTGGATGTTAAAAAAAAGCACATGAGAGCTTATTCCATTATCCTCGATTTGAAAGAATAAATAAATAAATAAATAAATAAATAAATGAATATGCTCGTGCTGGAGATGTTTGTATCATCCATGCACTAGACTCCAACTCCACACACAACACCAACAATAAGGAATGATGTTAAAAGAACAGAATACAGAACAAATCAAGAAAACCACAAACCTCTATTGTACAAAAAGTTTATTATTTCAAAAGAAAATGCGTTGAACATAACAGTGATTAAAAAAAAATCTATGCAATGGAAATATTCTTGAAAATTAAAAATAAAGACAATAAAACCTAAGTCTATTTAATTAATTTCTTAGGATCAGTCAAAACACACACACACACACACACACACACACACACACCACACAACACACACACACACACACACAACACACACACACACACGCAACACACACACACACACACACAGGTGATAAGATGTTGTGGCAAGTACAGATGAGATTCTCATAACAGTCCAGAGATTCAAAATAATACCAAAACACTTTAAAGAAAATGGTTAATAGAGATTTTGAGAACACACTGATTTACCATTCCCTTTAGAACAACCTTGAAAATATAAATTCATCATTTGCAAGTTATTATCTGCAAATCAAAATTTCGCTGGTAGTGTTTGTGCACAAAAATACACATGGGTCATAAGGCACTTACAAAAATATCCCATGTACACTTGTAAATACTTTCAAGAAACAGGCAAAAACTGTTTTTTCTTAACCTCATGCCCACACACTGATAATAGGGCATACATTATTTATCAACTTTGATGTGTTAAAGTCCAAACAAAGAAGGAGTAAAACAGTCACAAAGGCTTTTAAAAATACTGTTCTGTGATTTTAGCTTCTCTAATACCTGTCATCCCTCCAGGAAGTGTACAATTATACAAAATATCAACAATCAAAAACACGATAAAATAGTTAAAAATGCATCTAACATTCGGTCAGAATCTTTCAACATAACAGAGAATACAAATGACTTTAATTTCATCAGGACAAAAATTTTCAAATCATTTCGAATATCATTGATCAACAAGGCAATGTTCTGCTGCATTTCCATCAGCTAAACGGGGAAAAGAAACACACTCACACACACATTTCCAACAACTGACATTTTTCGAAGAACACTATGGTAGCAATTCATCCTGAGATTCAATCAAGAATGAACCAACATCCCTAAAACCAAACAAGGAAAGAAAACAAACAAACAAAATTTCAAACGAATTTAAACATATTTTTGAAATGCCTATAGAAGATGTTTGACCCCCTCCCCCCCCAACTATGTGTCATCAACTTGTACAACAATAGTTACAAGAAAAAAGCTATAACTTTGTTGTATTTTGCTATTTTCTTTCTTAACGTTCTTCCAAAGAGATGTAGGTGGTGTGAGATAGTTCATACTAGTTACACTCTACCTGTCAAGGAATTCACATGACACATACTGGTCAAGGTAAAAAAGGTAAAGGTGTACCATAACCTGTGTGGTCGTAGGGGAGCGAGGCATCAGAGACCTCAGCTTCTCTAGGGCCAGAATATTGAGGGCGGCGCCCATCTCCTCTTCCTCGCTTCCTTACCTTCCCTGACCCTAAAGAGGGCAAGTATCCATTTACAGCTGGGTGAACTGGGGAGACTGTACTGAAGCCAAGGCGCGCAAACGGTCACCCATCCAACTGGTAACCACGCTCGATGCTGCTTAACACTGGCTAGGAGTAAAGTCAGCGCTCTGACCACTAAGCTATCCCGTCCCCGACACAAATTTACCAACTGTTTAACCAAATGCCGGATGACAAATACCACAGGACTGTAAGCTCTCTTCACAGAGGTGGAAAGAAGTCCCCAAATTGACTTCTTTCTCCTTTAACTTCCAGAGGAGTCGTTGGAGTACAGCACTGGATTTTTTTTCAGGCCATGTGTCTTGGGCAAGTTATACCTGGTGGAGCCTATTCATCTCTATGTGCACAATGCATGCTGGATATGTTTATCTTAACTAACCCACAGAGCGCTGTCTGGAATAAGGCGCCCTCTTAACTTTTTAAAACTGATCTTCTGTAAGCGAATATACAGGAAATGAACTGAGGTACTGGTAAGTCTACACTTGACCAGAGAGAGAGAGAAAGAGAGAGAGAGAGAGAGAGAGAGAGAGAGAGAGAGAGAGAGAGAGAGAGAGAGAGAGAGAGACGCTTTAACGCTTTAACAGTTTATTGTCATTGCTCATCTTGGCCTTTTGACAAGGGAGGTAACACAACTATCCGTTGTGGAAGTTTTACATAAAAAGTGACATACGTGATCAATAACAACTAAGTTTAGAGAAAAAAAGGATAATCACATTAATAACACACTAATCATAATATTGGCGTCAATCCTATTGCAAATCAAATACAAAGAAAAAAAACCACTCGCAGCAACAACAAACAATCAAACAAAAATACACACTGGTTCAGAATCGACCATCCTTTTAAATTTCATGCTACAAAGTACATCAACGTCCAAAAACATTTATCTCGAAACAAACATTGTTCTTGATATTAATTAATTCTGTCCTGATATATTAATGCCATTAGTAGTGACTTGTCTTTGTCTTATTTTCTGTGCTTCTGCAATATACTTTGCTATAGATTTAACAAGATGTTCATTATCAGACGACAGGATAGAGACTATATCTGGACTCGCTGCTGGCTGTACCGTTAAGAAATCAAGCTTGTTACGTAGTGTTTCATATGCTTTACATTGAAACAAAAAGTGGATTTCATCATCAACACCGTGACCACATAGTGGACACGGTAATTGTGTGGATGTCTCAGGCTGGAACCGTCTTTTATTTGCATTAAACCCGAGTGTTCTTAGTCTGAATCTTGCATAATTAAGTCTGTGCCATTTATCTGTAATTATGTTCAGATATTTTTCTGTCTGGAAGACACATTTAAACGAGAAGAACCAGCTATATTTACTTTTATTCTCCATATCCGAGTGCCAGTTTTGTTTAAAAGAACAAATGAGCCTGTCTTTGAATTCAGAAAGAAACTGGCGTTCATTACCTACTTCCTGAGACAGCCACACAATCCCAAAACCATGTTCTGACAAAACTTTTTTAATTTGATAAACCCAGTTGTCTTTACCTAACTCCATCTGTATAATCATCATATCATAAGCCTGTCTACATAAACGTGTCTGTGGAAGTTTCAACAACTTTAGCCAATATTTAATACACTTTACATAAGTTCTTATATAGAGAGGATATCTTCCAGTCTCTCCATAGAGTACAGTATTGGAGGAGTGAATTGGCACATTCAAAAACCGTTTTATAGCAAATGTATGGACTTTTTCCATTTGTGTATTTACATATAATCCCCATATTTCTGAGGCATAAGTTAACAAAGGTTCTATTTGAGTGTCAAATAACTTCCAAAATAAAGAACAGTCTATCGAGTTAAGCTTTGGTAGTGTTTTAAGTATTTCTATCACACCTTTTTTCCCCTTCCTACAAGATTCCTGCCAAGCAAAATTGAGACTAAGTCTTGTTGAAAATACCATGCCTGAGAAGAGAGAGAGAGAGAGAGAGAGAGAGAGAGAGAGAGAGAGAGAGAGAGAGAGAGAGAGAGAGAGAGAGAGAGAGAGAGAGAAGAGAGAGAGAGAGAGAGAGAGAGAGAGAGATCAAAATAATCCGCACCCTTATTTCGCCAGACATGTTCGCCGAGGTTCGAACCCAGGACTTGATGGACTGACAAAGATGGAAATTGACTCCTCTGTTCACTCAGCCACTGTCTCATGTCTTTCTTTAGATAGATGGCTTGATGGAAAAAAGCAGATTGCTGCTTACTCAATGTACCATCTGGAAATAAAAATTTGATTGATTGATTGATTGATTGATTGAGGAACCTGCAGCTCTGTGAGCCAACTTCCTTGAATTAACAAACCCCTATGTATGGCAGCAGTGACGCCATTTTCCAATTCCAACTCTCTCTGTGACAGGTGACATGCACATCTTTTTTTTTTCCTTTCCCTGGTGGCAGTTGGGGCCATCCACTACCGTGACGTCATCAAGTCGCTGCCCTCAGGGCGGGAGGAAGTTAAAATGAAAAGTCGCTGCAGTTTTTAAATTTTTATTTTTATTTTTAGAAGTGTTCTAATAGTCAGTTCACATGGTATGACAGCCGTAGAGCTGTCTCTTCTCCACCCAGAATTGCATGACATAAAATCTTTCGGATGAGACTATAAACCCAGGTCCTGTGTGCAAACGCACCCGGAACATCTTGCGCACAAGTTCCACTTTTCGTAAGAGTAGGCCATTGTGTGCTGGTGGGAGCGATGAAAAAATTTACTAAAAATTGCATACACATGGGGAGTGGATGTTAAAAAAAAAGCACAGGAGTGGTTATTCTACAACCCTGAATAATAATAATAATAATAATAATAATAATAATAATAATAATAATAATAATAATAATAAATAATAATAAAACAGCTCTAGGGAGGAGTAAAGGCGACACAGGCCACTGATTTGAACATTTCTTTTTGGTGCTTTAAACACAACTTACACCCTCCCCCCCCCCATTATATTTAACCATAACCCCCACCCCAAACAACCACACCCCCATTGACAAATCAATCTTTTTTTCTTTCTTTTTTTTTTTTTACAGAAAAAACAACAACACATGGACATATACACAAAAGGAGTCTGAAAAGGGAAGAAGAGACGTTAAAAGCTGATGACAAGAAAGTTGTAACAGCAAAACATAAAGCACTTTATGGAAATCAATTTCCATTAAAAAAAAAAAGAAAAAAAGACTAAGTTGTGCACAAAGGAGAATCTGTTCTCTATGGAGTATTTCTTTCACTGATAAAAATATATATATAGTATCAAGAGTATAAAAACTTGGCATACACTACACGCTCATTCAAACCCTATCTAAAGCCAATGCTAAAAAAAACAACCTGTAATCTATCTAAGCAATCATTCTTGAACATCTTAGACTCATTGCTACAATAATGATATGCATTCTTGAATCCAATTAAAAGTGCATAGATTGCATAGAACTTCTTAAAGGCAGCAGTTTGACACCTTTCTTAATAATGGGCTGATTGATAAATTAATGATGCTTGGAGGATGAGAAATATGCTGCTTCAATGATGACATAATTATCTTGATAATGATTGGACTTCTAGGTCCTGGAACATGTATAGATGATTTCAGCAACTGATATGGAACAGTTTCAAATTGAGCATTATCATCATGGGTGTAAAAGTGGACCAGAGGTGAGGGGGGGGGGGGGGGGGGGGGGAGGAGAGGGGGGGGGGGGAGGGGGGAGGGGAGGGAGGGGGGGGGGGGGTGAGCGGGTGAATAAATAGCAACAGCAAAAAAAAGAAATATGGCTGCTGGGCAATATGAAGAACATTATTTTGTAAGTTTACGAGAAAAACTGGCAATGGGTCCAAAAATTTAAACCAAATGATGGGGACAATACTACTTACTGGAAGAAAAAAAACACCAACAGGTAGTCGGTGTCAAACAAAAAAAAAAAAGGATGCAGACAAATAAATGCTGCTTAGTGAAACATATAACAGGTAGTCGGAGCAAAATTTCCACAAAATAGGACATATTCAAGCAGGGAAAAACTTCCATGAACACAGTCTGTTTAGTTTGTACCTACAGATTACATAGTATTTCATTTTGATTGAAAACAAACGGGCTATCCCTGCAGGAAAAAAAAATCTAACAACAGCAAAAGTACAAGCAGTAGCAACAACAACCATAATAACAATAGTAGTGATGATGATTTTGACAATAATAAAATAATGACAATAATAATAATAATGATGACAATAATAATAATAATAATAATAATAATAATAATAATAATAATACAGTACTTAATAGGCCTAATGTAAGGTGTCTTTAATCTCGAGCATTTTGTAATAACAAGGCAACAAGAAAACATAAATGCACATACAAAAACAGCAAAAGACAAAGCACACACACACACACACACACACACACACACACACACACACACACACACACACACACACACATACAGAATAAAACTTCTGGCCCATGATACTGAGCTGTTGCAATGGGAACCTGAGACGACCAACAACCCATCCCCCCAAAACAAAAAAAAAAGCAAAACACTTTTTCAAAAAAATAACAAACAAAACCCAACATTGCAAATAACGGTCGAATCACATGGCGTGCATATACTAAGCAAGGATCGGGCCGGTAGAGCATCATCAGGTTTGTATTCAAATGGCTGCCAGTTCAATTCCTAAATGCCTTTTGGAACAACCCCCCCCCCCCCCCCAAAAAAAAAAAAAAAAAAAAAAAAAGAAAAGAAAAAATTAAGAAGTAGC
>CM060335.1:14853379-14865879 GCA_030674155.1 Stramonita haemastoma | reverse complement strand
TTACTTCTCGACAAAAGCGACAAAACATCTCTTTTCTCATGCCTCATATTTATCTTGGTAATAACGCTATCATTGAAGTTAACACTCATCGAGTATTGGGAGTCATTATTGATAACAATCTCAGCTGGTCATCCCATATTGACAGCCTATGCAAGCGAATCTCACAAAAGGTATATCAACTTTCAAAAATTAAACATTATTTAGATCTCAATGCTCGTAAACAATTTTATCATGCTCATATACAATCTATCATTGATTATGCTTCAACGTTGTATGACTTAAGCAGTGGTAACAACTTAAAACCTCTTTTAAGGATCCACAAGAGAGCTCTTAAACTCATACTGTTAAAATCTTCTAGCTTGTCACCTCAAGATTACATTAAACTAGATATTCCTCCCCTTAAATTACCAGCTCGAATACAATAAAGCTGTTACAATGTATCGTATAATGAACGAACTCGCTCCAACTACTGTGACTGCAAGATTTCCCCTTAATCAGTCAAAATACACGAACAATATACTGATTCGGAAACCAAGGATTGACATGTACAAAACTAGCCTTTCCTACTCAGGAGGAGTTCTATGGAACACGTTGCCAGAATGCATAAAAAATGCCAGCAGTATCTTGTCATTTAAACGTGCTTATAAATGTCATCTTATGCATTCATTGAAAAATGAGTTAACCTAGTCAATAGTTTGTATTTCCTGTCTTTATTGCTACTATAATGCTAAGCTAAAGACTTACGTCATATATGAGTGTTTTGTTAGTTGAAGCGTATTGATCATAAACTTGCGTATTTCACATTTTAAAGTAGTTTTTATTGTATAATTATCCATACAGTGCATCATCCATTTGTCGTGCATATGCAGCATGCAATGATCAGTATGTTTTAATATGAGATTGAGTGCGTGTGTGCGTGCAGGTGTATGCGTTTTGTGTGATATTTTCTTATGATACAAACATTCTTTCTTTTTTTTTCTTCTTTTTTTTTTTTTTCTTTTTTTTTTTAGAACTTTTCTTTGTTCTGTGTTGTCCTCAATAAGGGGACATAGGGGGGGGGGGGGGGGGGGGAGTCTCTTTGCTTGTGGGTATTTAGTGTTGTTGTTAGGTAATGACTTGTTTATTTTAATTATCTCATTACCCTGGTAAAAAATTGTTCATAATTTCTCTCTTTGTATCTGTCTGTCTGTCTGTCTGTCTGTCTGTCTGTCTGTCTGTCTGTCTGTCTGTCTGTCTGTCTGTCTGTCTGTCTGTCTGTCTGTCTCTCTCTCTCTCTCTCTTTACTTCAGCTGTTCGCCTATTATTTGAAAACAGGTATAATTGCATGATTAAGAATCAGGTTATGTACCCCCCCCCCCCAATTGTTTCTCATTGTTATGATTTTCTTTCCTCTTTTTTGTTTTTGTTATTGTTATAGAAGGCTGGATGTAAAAAAGCAATTGTCATGCTTACTCTATCACCTTCTGAAAATAAAATTAATTCAATTCAATTTAATTCAATTCAATTCTCTCTCTCTCTCTCTCCCTCTCTCTCCCTCTCTCTCTCTCTCTCTCTCTCTGTGTCTCTCTCTCTGTCACACACACACACACACACACACACACACACACACACACACACACACACACACACACACCACACACACACACACACACACACACACACACACGCAGAGGCTGACAAGTCAACCTACCAAATCGATCGGCAAGAAGAATGGCAAATCCAGTTGCAGACGCCAACAAGAAAAAAACGCTGCCGGTGTAACGACGTCCAAAACTGCACACACACCACACCACACACACACACACACACACACACACACACACACACACACACACACACACACACACACACACACACACAAAACACACACACACGCACACACACACGCACACACACACACACACACACACATACACACACACACACAAAACACACACACGCACACACACACACACACACACACAATCAGTATAGTCTGTTTCATGGCTATTTGCACACACAAAAAATACTCTTTTCCACACTCGTTTGCCGGCTAGAGCTCTAAGGTTTACCAACAGTGAGAATTTGTGCCATTTGCCCACCATCAAGGTAGCCACACTTCGACTTCTGAGAACGGTGTTTTCACACGAAAAATGTGTGTATGCATTTCTATCTTCAATCTTGTCATCTGTTCCTCCTACCAGCATGCAATGGTCTACTCTTTTCAAAAGTGGAACGGGTTTTAACATGCACGCAAGATGTTTTGCGTGCTTCTGTACACGGGGGCTTGGGTTTGTAGGCTTAGTCTTATCCGTTCAGGGGAGTGGAGTCGGCACCAATATTAACTCCAGGGAGAAAAAAAAATCACCTTTATTTACTGATTCTGTTATATATTTGTTCTTTTATATCAAGGATAGTGGAATAAGAACTCCTGTGCTCTTTTACATTCAGTCCCCGTGTGTGTGCAGTTTTGTAAATTTGTCCCTGTTCCCACCAACACACAATGGCCTACTCTTTCAAAAAAGCGGAACAGGATTTAACGTATGCTCAAGATGTCCTGCGTGCGTTCGCACACGGGGCCTCGGTTTATAGTCTCATCGGAAGAACCTTGAATTGGTGTATTAGTGGTGGCACGAACCCATACCATAAAACCACGAGCTTTCCCCTGAAGGCGGAATATAGCTACTAAAGTCTGTCCTGTCTGTCCCGAGCCTAAGGCTCATCAGGCCGGTGCTTATCCCGGTTTCTGTGGCGTTAAGCGACTGAGAGTCATAGACTCCCCCCCTGGATAGGACGCCAGTCTATCGCAGGGTTAACCCCCAACACAAGGTTGGGTACCCCTTTTACACCTGGGTGGGGTGAGAAAATAGCCGTAAAGTGCCTTTTCCAAGGGCACAACGCCATAGCCGAAAGCTGGGATCGAACCCGCAACCTTTAGATTACGAGTCCAACGCCCTAACCACTAGACTACAGCGGCGGCTATGGCTACTAAAGAAGGGAAAAAATGGTCACACAGAGAAAATCTCCCGATTGGTGGTGAACCTCGGAGCTCTAGCCGAGGAACAGAACAACAAAATTGCAAGTTCAACACTAACCCTAAAGTTGCCCCCCCCCCCTCCCCCTTTCCTCTCCATACTCTTCCAATAGTCATTAAAATTGGAATGACCTTGCAGAACACTTTTGCAACTGTCAGCCGGCCAGCCCTGCATGTTTCGGCACTGTCAGTCATTCATGTTGACGTGTGGACTGTGTGAGGTGGGTAGCATAATGAAGGGGAGTATAACACACAATATCTTTCATGCCTGATAACAACTGAGATATTCACAATATGATTTTCACACGCACGCACGCAAGCACGCACACACGCGCGAACGTACGCACGCACACGCGCACGCACGCACACACATGCGCTCGTGCATGCGTGTGATAATGAAGCAGATGGTGGTGACAGTTAATGGTATCCTGATGACCGAAAGCAGAAACATGTTGATGCATGGACAGACAAGCAGACACACCAACTAGCGAACCAGGCTGTCACCCGTCACCAGAATCGCTACACAGACAGACAGACACACGAACAGACAAAATGACGAACAGCAAGCCGTGGCATGGTCAGTTACCCCCCCCCCCCCAATACATAAAACAAACATACTGAGGTAAAACACAGACTTGCACTGACAAACACACAGACTAACTCTAGACAGACAGACAGGCAGACTCATGCGCTGAAAAACAGACAGACTCATGCACAGACAGATAGACAGACAGACTCATGTACAGATAAAGAGAGCACAAACAGCAGACTCATGCACAGACTCATCACACAGACAGACAGATGCACAACAGAGACAGACTGACTCATGCACAGACTCATGCACAGACAGACACGACTAATGCACAGACAGACTCATGGACAGACAGACAGATCACAGACAGACAGACTCATGGCACAAGACAGACAGAGAGACAAGACTCACTAGATAGTGAAGCAGGCAGTGGCCAGAGTGAGGGGCACTTCCACAATGGACAGCAGGAACATGTTGAGGTAGAGATTTCCCGACAGTGCCGACACCCCGAAGATGATGCCGTAAAAACTCATCGACAGGGACATCCTACAAACAGGACACAGCAGGCAAAGATGATAACATGATGATATGAAATGATGATAATGATAATGATGATATACAACAATGATTAAATAAATGAATGGTGAAGTATAGTAGTAGTAGACATCCCCTCGTTCTCGGAAGATTTATGCAGTTTCGCTCTAGTCTCTAGAGTTTCACATACCTGGGCTGTATGCATGTGGGGAAGCTGTTCATGAGCGGACCGCTTCAGGTGTTGTTTAGTGAGATGATTTGGTGATAAATATTAGTTCTGTCATTGATCTACGTGGGGGATGTGAGTGTTGTACTTTTTCTCCTCTTCACCACACACACTCCACCACACACCACACATACACACACACATACACACCCACTCCCCCCCCACCCCCACACATACACCCCCCAACCCCCCCCCACACACACCCCCCCCCCCCCCCACACAAACCCCCCCAAAACCCCACACACCAGGCAAAACCAAGCACCAGCGTGTTGAAGGTGTTCCTCCAGCCGTAGAACAGCATGTGGTAGGCGATCCTGTGCTCTCCGCTGTCGCTGACTTTTCCTGGGCCACCAAGAGAGCCAGGTGTTCACGGCGTTGGCCATCTTGGGCCTCCCGTTCATCTTGGCGATCTTTTCCATGGCGCCTCGCGGCTTCCACCCGACCTTTGGCCGCCAGCCAGCGGATACTCTCCGGGGACACACTGATACAAGGAGAGGGAGGGAGAGAAACGTCAGAGAATAAAATAATATAAATAAAATAATAATAAAATAATAAATAATAATAATAAGTTGATGATGAGATAATAATAATAATAATAATAATAATAATATAATAATAATAATAATAACTAATACTAACTACACTACTACTATACTATACTACTACTACTACTACTACTACACTATAATTATATATGATGAATATATTATATACTACACTAACAAACCACCACCCACCCAAACTACTACTACTACTACTACTACTACTACTACTACTACTACTAATTTATATAGGCTGAATTTTGTTGAGCACACAAATCAAAGTACTACTCTATGCCACCACACTACACACACACACACACCACACACACACACTACACTACACTACACTACACTACACTACACTAATAATATAACTAATAATAAACTAAAATAATAACTAAAACAAAATAATAATAATAATAATAATAATAATAATAATAATAATAATAACATGGATTTATATAGCGCTTTTCTTGTGAAAACAAATCAAAGCGCTTGCATTCGACCTATACAACACACAAGCAATCTATAACAATTTATCGTTTTAGCTAATTCGAATGTGCACACACACGCACGCGCACCACACGCGCACACACACGCACACACACACACACACACACACACACACACGCCGGCGCACACGCACGCAAACCACACCAACACCACACACACAGATGAGGAGAAGAATATGGTAACGGTAAAGGTGTCCCATAACCTATGTGGTCGAAGGGGAGCGAGGCATCAGAGACCTCAGCTTCTCTAGGGGCCAGTATATTGAGGGCAGGGGCGCCCATCTCCTCTCCCTCGCTGCTTTACTTTCCCTGACCCTAAAAAGCGCAGGTGCCAGTGTCTGTCAGTAGAAACAGAGCACTCGACTTTCTGGGAATTCTTAACACACACACACACACACACACACACACACACACACACACACACACACACACACACACACACACACACACACACACACACACACCACACACATACACACCACACACACACACACATACACCCCCTCCCTCTCCCTCCCACATACAAAGGGAAATATAAAAAAAAAGATATCCCCAGCAGAACTGTTATATTCTTTGCCAAAGGAAGAAGACCAACCCAAACAAACCCAAACAAAACATCCCAAAGAGCCATAACGTGTTCAGCTAAAGAGGGTCTTTACTGTATTACTTTCTCTTTGGCATTCCTGTCCAATGATCTAGATCTCTACCTGTCAGAGAGAGAGAGAGAGAGAGAGAGAGAGAGAGAGAGAGAGAGAGAGAGAGAGAGAGAGAGAGAGAGAGAGAGAGAGAGAGAGAGAGAGAGAAGACGAGAGAGAGACAGACAAGACAGACAGAGACAGAAGAGAAGAGACAGACAGAAAGACAGAAGACAGAGAACAGAGAGAGAGAGAGAGACAGAGACAGAGCAAGAGAGAGACAAACAAGACAGAGACAAAGACAGAGCTAGACAAAAAAAAGGCAGTTCAGTAATCTGAATCTCTGGCACACAGATGTTAAAACAAACAGTAATCCTTCTATTCTTTGCCTGCCTAGCCCTACCCTCCCTACCCCCATCCCCTACCCGTCCCCCCCCCCCCTCTCCTCTCTGACACGGTGACCGATTTTCAACAACAGTAACTAATCTAAGTAACACCATACGACACTAGAGACTCCCCCCACCCCCACCCCCCCACACACACCACCAACCATGACCTACACCTCGAGATGTTTATCCCTCTACTGACCAGAAGACTGTCTAGTCAACACCTATCACCAGAATCCCAACCCACCCCTACACCACCAACCATGACTACACCTCGAGATGTTTATCGCTCTACTGACCACGAAGACTGTATCAGGCTTCAAACTATCCCTCCTCCAGTATCACAGAAAACTCGCATGAACACAGTCATTTTCAGTCGATAAACAGGACAGTACCAATACTTGTAAACATCGTCAACTGAAAGAAAAGTAACTTGTGAAAATGGCCAATAATTATCAAAATCTTTCCTTTCATTAAAAACAAATAAGTCCAGGCAGAGATAAAGATGTCAGTCTATTAATACGATCTCCAGATCACAAAAAAATGTTAAAAAAAGAGTACTTTTAAGTGATGAAAAATGCATATGAAATGCCTTGTGGCCGAGTTTAAAGTTAAAGATAAAGTCTGTCCCGAGCCTAAGGCTCATCAGGCCGGTGCTTATCCCGGTTTCTGTTTCTGTGGCGTTAAGCGACTGAGAGTCATAGACTCCCCCCTGGATAGGACGCCAGTCTATCGCAGGGTTAACCCCCAACACAAGGTTGGTACCCCTTTTACACATGGGTGGGGTGAGAAAATAGCCGTAAAGTGCCTTTTCCAAGGGCACAGCGCCATAGCCGAAAGCTGGGAACGAACCCGCAACCTTTTTAGATTACGAGTCCAACACCCTAACCACTAGGCTACAGCGGCGGCTCTTGTGGCCGAGTAACACCACAGAATGGACATACTGTCCCCCATCCCTGTGGTTACAGGTTTACTACCTGGTCACCAGAACAGTGCAGTACAGGTAAAAAATGTCATGTCCGGTGTGTTAAGAAAACAAACGTTGACCGACATAGCTACTTGAAAAGAAAGGGGTTGGGGGGAAATGGACTGGCATGGCAGAAAATAAGAGGGAGGGAAGGAGGGAGAGGGAGAGGGGAGGGAGGAGGGAGAGAGGGAGGAGAGGAGAGGGAGGGAGGGAGGGAGAGAGAGAGAGAGAGAGAGAGAGAGAGAGAGAGAGAGAGAGAGAGAGAGAGAGAGAGAGAGAGAGAGAAGAGAGAGAGAGAGAGAGAGAGAGAGAGAGAGAGAGAGAGAGAGAGAGAGAGAGAGAGAGCAAGACAAGGCAAGCAAGGCAAGGCAAAGTCTTTTATTCGAGGATAATAGATAAGCACTCATGTGCTTTTTACATCCAGTCCCCGCCCTTTCAGGGATACATCAAGTTAAAAATATACTAAACAATAAGAGAGAGAGAGAGAGAGAGAGAGAGAGAGAGAGAGAGAGAGAGAGAGAGAGAAGAGAGACAGAGAGAGAGAGAGACAGACAGACAGACAGAGAGACAGAGACAGAGACAGAGAGACAGCGAGACAGAGAGAGGAGCAAGGGAAGGAGAGAACAGCAAAGAAAAACACAGTAAATGACAGAAAAGGGGATTTTTCTAGCACAGAATTTCCAGAAAGTGGAACAACTATTTCTACTGAAAGAAAAACAACAAACTCTGGCATCCTCATAGATGGAAATGAATGACTGAAATATGACAGCTACAGACTGCAGGAAGACGTATACAGCAGCCTAGCCTACAGTATTGGGGCAACCATTCCTTGCAATGTCAGTGATATGATGGCCAAGTCTGACCAGAAACGATGAGACTATAAACCGAGGTCTCGTGCGCGAACGCTCGCTGGAACATCTTGCGCACACGCTAAAACCCTTTCTGGTTTTCGGAAGAGTAGGCCATTGTGTGCCAGAGGGAACGGATGAGAAAATTTACAAAAATGCATACACATGGGGACTGGATGTAAAAAAAAAAAAAGCACATGAGTGCTTATTCCATTATCCTCGAAATGAAAAAAAAGAAAAGAAAAAAAAGAAGTGTAAAGCAGCGAGCCTACAGTGATGGGGGCAAACCCTTCCTTACAATGTTCATGATGGCCACGTCTGACCAGAAACTAAGGCTTCCAAACGCCTTTGCTCTTAGATTCGGCTTTCTCACACCCCTTCCCTTTTCATCACTCTCCCACTCCTCTCCCCTACCTCCGGTTTTCTAACTTATTGATTGCGTATAAAAGAACAAAATTTTAATAATACTCAGAATGTTAGTCAATCATGTTTCTGTTAAGCTGTACTGGGATACTTCCAATTTTGCCAGTCACTCTGACTGATTTTTTGTTTCAGTAGAATATAGTCTTTCAGCAGAAGCTGATATCAGGACTTGTCAGCCGCGAACCAGGAAGTCGGAGGTCCCACGCTCCCGCAAGCTCTCCCACCTCAGCACCTCGGCACCCCAAAAATGATACAATGTAGAATTGTTGAGCAACAAGCCGAGACGAACTCACTATTTACTCTGACCGAACATGTCAAGCTGGTTTTAATACAAGACTTTCCCCGTACATAACAATAGTTAATACGAAATGTCAGATCGAATCAGTTCAATTCAAGACACTAAACAAAAGCCTTTTATTTCCCTAGACTCCTGGCTTCAAACTTGAGCAACAAAAAACGGGCGATGTTATCCAACTAAGAGCCATTCACCTACTGGTAGGCAGGAAAGTTACTCAACTTTGAACAGTTCAAGGAAAAGAAGGGACGGCGTCTGCGTTCTAGGGGGGGCTAGGCTAGCTTGTGGGCAACACTTAACGTAACATAGCCTATGGCTCTGTAGAAGAATCTTGAATGGTCATTTTCTTTGGCTGCTATACTCACTGGGGCAGAATGGCCTAGAGCGAGTTCTAGTGGTTAGGTTTGGTCATTCTTTTCTTCTATTTCGAGGATAATGGCACAGGCACTCATGTACTTTGTTTTTACATTCTGCCCCTGTGTGTATGCCGTTTTGTAAATGTCATCTGTTCCAATCAGCACACAATGGCATACTCTTCTAGAAACCGAAACGGGGTTTAACGTGTGCGCAAGATATTCTACGTGCGTTCGCACACAGGACCTCGGTTTATAGCCTCATCGAAAGGACTACTGAGGAGAGTAGAATCGGGACTAATGGTACTCAACTCCAGAGCAAAACTCCTCTTGAACGAGATTCTAACCCGGGTCAACAGATCAGATACAGATCACGAGCGTGTGTTTGTTTCGGTATTTATTTATTCTTTTATATCGAGGATAATGGAATAAGCACTCATGTGTGTGGAGTTGTAGAAGATGAGTTTCATTTTTTGGGTGCGTGTATGTTGTTTCAGGGTCTACGAAGTAATCTTCTTAAAGACGTGCAACAGTCCAGCCATTTACTGGTAGGAGCAACCCAACAAATATGTTTGAATAATTTGGTTCCAAGTGATTTTGTACAGCTTGACGACCTTCAAAGGACCCTTTGCAAAGTATGTTTTTTGATTGCATGAATCTTCGGTGACTTTTTCTAACCAATTTTGTTTACTTGCGTTTATAAGATTTGTATGCTTCCATGGCAATAAACGATGTTCTGTTCTGTTCTGTTCACACACAACACTTACACACACACCACACACACACAACCCAACCCTCCCCCACAACCCTCTCCCCCCCATCCCACCCTCCCACTCCCCCACACAACCCCACAACCCCCCCCCCCCCTCCCCAAATACTCACAACCATCCCAGCAGCATGGGAGCGGTGATGGCGGCGCAGAGGTAGTGGAGGTGCCTCCAGTTGGGGATCTGCCAGGCCGCCAGGCAGAGGAGCCCCGCCCCGAAGGCCCAGCAGGGGATGCTGGAGAGGAAGGGCCGCCATGTGTGGCGCACAAAACTCCACCACGTACACGTAGTGAAGAACCAGGTAGGACCCGATGGCCAAGCCTACAAAGAATCTGGAACGCAGAATGAAGAAGAGGAATAGGGGCCATGACGCCGAGTAGGGAGGGAGGGGAGGGTGGTGGGGGGTGGGGGGTGGGGGGGGGTAGGTGGGGGTGGTGGTGATGATGTGTGGGTTGGTTTGGTTTGGTTGTGTTGTTGTTGGTTGTTGTTGTTTTTGTTGTTCAGTAGGTCAGTACAGAATTATCCCCAAAATCATGTGGTGGTTGTGGTTGTTGTTGGTGGTGGTGGTTGTGGTGGTGATGGTGATGGTTAGAATGGTAGTGGTGGTGGAAGTAGTAGTAGTAGTGGTAGTAGTAGATGACCGTGACAGATGTAGTAGTAGTTGTAGTAGTAGTGGTGGTGGTGGTGGGTGGTGGTGGTGGTAGTAGTAGTAGTAGTAGTAATAGTAGTAGTAGTAGTAGTAGAGTAGTAGTAGTAGTAGTAGTAGTAGTAGTAGTAGTAGTAGTGGCAGCAGCAGCAGCAGCAGTAGTAGTAGTAGTAGTAGTAGCAGCAGCAGCAGCAGCAGCAGCAGCAGCAGCAGCAGCAGCAGCAGCAGCAGCAGTAGTAGTAGTAGTAGTGGTAGGTGAAGGAGGAGGAGGAGGAGGAGGAGGAGGAGGAGGAGGAGGAGGAGGAGGAGGAGGGAGGAGGAGGAGGAGGAGGAGGAACAGCAGCACCAAGAATACAGAACAAAAACATGTCCTGTGACTTAAAGTAATATTTAAAGGTTTATTTCACCCACAACCACACACACAGGGGACAGGATAGCCTAGTGGTCAGAATATTGCGCTCGCAATTTGATAACCTGAGTTCGATTCCCGTTGGAGGGGATTTTTCTCCATCAGTGCTGACTCCACTCTCCCCAAAAGTCTTTCGGATGAGACTGTAAACCGATTTGACTTGATTTGATTTGGATTTGATTTATTCTTTTATATCGAGGATAATGGAATAAGCACTATTGTGCTTTTTTACATCCAGTCCCCGTGTGTATGCAAATTTGTAAATGTCATCTGTTCCGAGGCCCCGTGTACTACTACGTGTGCAAACGCACGCAGAACATCTTGCGCATACGTTAAATCCTGTTCCGCTTTTCGTAAGAGTAGGCCATTGTGTGCACACACACACACACACACACACACACACACACACACACACACACCACACACTAACACAAACACACACACATACACCACACACACACACAACCCCCCCCCCACCCCACACACACAACACAAACTAAAACCATCCCCACCGCCCCAAGCCTACCTGCAGGCGGCATACATTTCCCAGCTGAAGGCTAGTCCCCCGGCCACACAAGCCAGCCCATGCAGGGCCATGGTGCCGTAACATGTGATCCTGCGGCCCACGCTGTCCGCCAACTGACCAGCGGCCAGGGCCCCCACCAACACTCCGGCCATCTGGATCGAGTTGATGGCCGCTTTGATGTACTTGCGTTTTGCACGCCAGGTCCCACTGCACGCAAGTAGTGGTGGTCGTTGAGAATTTTGCATGGTGATTGGAGTTACGGATGGACAATTTATTTATTTATTTATTTATTTTATTTATAAAACATGGGTCGACAACACAATGAACAGACTCCCAATAAAGCTTTGCTGGGACCCAGGCCTTGGCACAAGACTATCACAAGTGGAGAGAGAGAGTTGGTGTTTATGTCAGTAAAGAACTGTGCCAAAATCACTCTTGGTTAGGAGACTGGTTCAGTGTTATGTGATAACTATAAGGTGGGTTCTTTAAAGTATTGTCTTACCATGTCGTATCATATTTTGATGATTGTTGTATTGTGCTGGATTGTATTGTGTTTGGATTGTATTGTGTTGCATACAAGTGCCCCAGTTAAGTTTTTCTTAAATTTCTTTTCAAACTGTATTGTATTCATTGAGGTTTTTTTTTTTTTTTTATTTTTAATATTGTTCTATTGTACAACACTGCCAGGATCGTGATGTATTTTATTACATGATCACAGCTTATGCTTAAAATTATTTCTTTTTGTTCCCCACCTAGAGCTCCTAGTTTCACCACTGGTAAATTTTTTTTTGGCGTACGCAACCGTGTCTCTCTCCGCCCCCCCCCCCCCATTACGTAGTCGCATTTCAACATGAGAGACAACATTACTGCATGAGAATGTATTGTT
>CM060335.1:14838379-14848379 GCA_030674155.1 Stramonita haemastoma | reverse complement strand
AAAAAAAAGGGGAGAGAACCGTTTGTTTTGGTGCGTTGGTTTCAGTGTAGTCCTGATGTCAACGACCTTTTTCAGAGAAACTTGATGATCCGCCACAGCTGACCTGGCCTCAGCTATTCTGCTATAACACATACCTTGCCAGCAGACTACCCGTCCGTCCGTGCGTGTGGTGGTGCGTGCGTGGTGTGTGTGTGTGTGTGTGTGGTGTGTGTATGTGTTGTGTGTGTTGTGTTTTGATTTATTATTTATTCTTTTATATAGAGGACAAGGAATAAGCACTTGTTTTTTTTCATCCGGTCCCCGTGCGTTGCATTTGTAAATATTGTCATCTGTTCCCACCGGCACACAATGGCCTACTCTTATGAAAAGCGTAACAGGATTTAACGTGTGCGCAGATGTTCTGCGTGCGTTCGCACACGGGGCTCGGTATAAAGTCTCATCCGAAAGACTTTTGGGGAGCGGAGTCGCACTGATGTTAACAATAGTTTGGTTTGTTGGGGAGAGTGTGTGTGTAGTGTGTGTGTATGTGTGTGTGGTGTGTGTGTGTGTGTGTGTGTGTGGTGTGTGTGTGTGTGATGGTGAGGAGAGAGAGAGAGAGAGAGAGAGAGAGAGGAGAGAGAGAGAGAGAGAGAGAGAGGAGAGAGAGAGAGAGAGAGGGGGGTGGGTGGGGTGGGTGGGTGGGTGTACCGGAGGGAGGGAGGGAGGGAGGGAGGGAGAGAGAGAGAGAGAGAGAGAGAGAGAGAGAGAGAGAGAGAGAGAGAGAGAGAGAGAGAGAGAGAGAGAGAGAGAGAGAGAGCACCTAATCTAAACTGCACATAGTAACACAAAATGGACATTTGCCAAAATGGGGCTCCAGGTGCAATGGTCCTTGAAGGAAAAACAACAACAAAGCCCCAATTAAAAAAACGAACAATAAACAATAAGCTCAGCCAGGACTGTACTTTTGAAAAAAAAAGGTGGAATGGTTACATGTGCATGTGAAAGACCTTGGAACTGAAACAAAACACCCTAAAAGTGACAGCCTTTAACCCTTGAAAGTCCCGATCCGGATATGTCGGATTGAATAATTACCCCCCCCCCCATAAGTTACGATCCGGGATTTGCCAGGATTTACACACAGTCGATATCCATCACACTGTGACCATCACTAATTGCTACCACACGTTAAACCTCTATCAGGCTAGAAGGAGAAACCCTGTAGAGTGTCTGGAAGTAATTATAGCTGCTGTATGTACTTAAAAGGAGGAAAAAGGCCAGAGGGAGCATGTGTGCCGGACCTGATTTCGTGATGGAATGCGAAATCTAGGGGCAGTTTGTGTTCAGAGACACCGAATGCAAGGGGTTAAACCCTTTCACCACACACTATCCTTCAAAGGTGTACGCTATTCAGCGACCTGAGGAAGAAAGTGTGGCCCACGGAGATAACCCTACAGACCAAGCTGTACGGCCCACGAGAGAAGCTGGAAAGGACATGCCATTATTTTCCCAGACACATCTGTACAGTGTAAAGCGAACGAGAGAGGAGAAGAAGAAGACCACACACTATCCACCATGTCCTCCACAGCAGAAACCTGTTTGGCTGCGGAACGCCTGTTGGCAAGAGATGGCGATTCCTTTGCAGCGCAACAAGACGTCTCTGCTATACAAGGGGTCTCCCAGCTAGTTGACTGGCTGGTTTCTTCTTTCTTCCAGAGGTCTTCAAGGATTTGTACTTCATTTCTGAGGCAGTGTCTTCCAGGCAAGTTGAACTTAGGGGCCCATCCCTCTTCTCTTCTTTGCCTGCATGCTGTGGGGTGTGTTCGTGCAATCCTGTGTTACTGGCAATAACTGGGCTTACTCTTTTTCTCCAAAAGTGGATGGGTTTATAAAGTTCCCAGGACCTCTCCCTTTGGGATGCTAGGAGCTGTCAGTAGAAATAGCATTCACCACATTTGTGCTGAAAGGAAGGAAGAGAGAAGAGAGAAGAAGAAGAAGAAGAAGAAGAAGAAGAAGAAGAAGAAGAAGAAGAAGAGAAGAAAGGAAGAGGAGGAGGAGGAGGAGAAGAAAACGAAGTACAAGTAGGCTTTAGATGTTCTGGCTGAGTCTCCACACAACACTTCTACTTATACCCTCATCCGAATCAACGTCAGAGCAGAACTCCGTTCACTCCATGGAGGGGGAAAAAAAACCCAAACCACCCAAACATGGTGACATCAGCAGAGACAGGACAACCCCCCCCCCCCCCCCACACACACCACCACCTTGACCCTGAGGCAGCATCGAACCACAAACAGGGGGGTTCTGACCACTGGGCGCTCCCCCTTCCAGGTGACCTACCTGCAACATGCTCCAGGCAATCACGACCTCCATGATGAGGATGAGGCCGGTGAAAGGTACTGGAAGCGCCCGGCATCGCCGATGTCTGCTAGAATCTCCTCCAGAATCATCCTGCTGGCTAGCTAGCTGCCCTTTGTCCCTGAGAACTCTGCGACTGCTGTGTGCTGGAACAGAAACATTGATGTTGTTTAAGTAACGTGGTTCTGGCTTATTTGTTTATTTTTTATTTAATTTTTATTTTTATTTTATTTTTCTTTTATATCGAGGATAATGGGACACGGGTTTCGATTCCGGTCGAGGATGTTTTTCTCCTGGAGTTAACATCAGTGCTGACTCCACTCTCCCCAGAAATCTTTCGGATGAGACTATAAACCGAGGCCCCGTGTGAAACGCACGCAGAACATCTTGCGCACACTTGAAAATCCTGTTAAACACACAACAAAACTGATAACCTAAGTCACTTAACCTACTCCCACCTTAATTCCCAATTAAAACAACAAAACAACAACCCCCCCCCCCCCCAAACCTCAGCACATCAAAACTTACCCCCCCAAAAAAAACAACAACAACAAAACCACACACATAAAACCAAACAAAACACAACAAAAAAAAACAAAAAACCTCCCCACCAACCCACAAAAAACAACACCTAGCAGAGCAACAGACAGAAGCTGCCAAATGCTGTTAGCATTTCTCACCCTAATAACCCACACACAGCTTGCCACAACTGCTGTACCCTACGTGTCCCCCCCCCCCCTTACACGACTGGACCTGTCAAAACAATCACTTTCTGTCACCCCCGGACACACAGGTCACTCCACAGGTCGCTCTGACCCTCCCCCCCCCCTTTTACCAATCACAGAAATCAGGGCATGGATCAGCTATGGCAAGGGTTTGACCCCCATCAGCAGGGCAGAAAATCTATGGTAGTTAAAAGGTGGAGGAGACAGAACGGATTGACAGGTTAATGGTTATGACCACTGGAATGGGAATGGTGCCGGAAAAGGACAAAGGGGAGGTTTTCCTCTGGAGTTAACATTCGGATCGGATAGACTATAACAGACCGTTGCGACACGCAATTTGGACGAACCCGGGTTCGAGTCACGGTCGGTGGAAATTTTTCTCCTGGAGTTAACATCAGTGCTGACTCCACTTCCCCAAAAGTCTTTCGGATGAGACTATAAACCGAGGAGGCCCCCGTTTGTGCGAACGCACGCAGAACATCTTGCGCACATGTTAAATCCTGTTCCAGTTTTCGTAAGAGTAGGCCATCGTGTGCGGTGGGAACAGGTGACCGATTTATAAAACTGCAAACACACACGGGGACTGGATGTAAAAAGCACAAGAGTGCTTATTCCATTATCCTCGATATAAAAGAATAAAATAAAGTAAAGTATATAAAAGGGAGAGGGTGAGTGGAGTGAGGATGAGGGTTATGAGCAGGAAAAAAGAGGAAAACGGACGAAGAGAGTATAATTATCCGGTGCCAAAAAATCCAGGAGTAACTGATGTTAACGCAATGCTGAGGTATACCTAAGAACCGATGATACACGACCTTCAAACCCCCGTATTTCCCGGTAATGAGAGAGAGGAGAGAGAGGAGAGAGAGAGAGAGAGAGAGAGAGAGAGAGAGAGAGAGAGAGAGAGAGAGAGAGGAGAGAGAGAGATGAGATGTTTAAGAGAAACAATAGGCAAAACCAGGCATCAAACTAATATAATGGTCTCTTCTATTTTTGTGCTTTTTGGTTCAACAAAACATGATTTATTTATAGAGCGCATACATTTTCATTGAGACAAGCCATTTTCAGAGATAAAAGTGTTGGAGTATCGTTTTCCTATTGCCGTGTTAGCAAAACTCATTCCCAAAGAAGATAACCTGCTGGGAAAGGAGGAAAACCTGAACGAACACATCTTCCCTTCTTAATGTTGGTTTTCTGTTTTTCCCCCCGTGTTTTTAGATACTCTCTCTCTCTCTCTCTCTCTCTCTCTCTCTCTCTCTCTCTCCTCTCTCTCACACACACACACACACACACACACACACACACACACACACACACACACACAACACACACACACACACACAGAGGTCCACCATAAGTCAAGACCATCCTATAAAATTGTAGGACTTCTCATCTAGTTTGTGTTTTGACAACAATAAAAGTCATACGTTTCCTCAGTCTCACTGATGTGTACGATTTTATTTGCAATATGTTGGCGTGTTCATTGCTTCTGCTCTGTGCTTTCGTGTAGTTTTCTCAATATGAAAAGACGCCATAAGACTTAGATTATATCAATCAAATTGAGTGGTGCGAGAGAGAGAGAGAGAGAGAGAGAGAGAGAGAGAGAGAGAGAGAGAGAGAGAGAGAGAGAGAGAGAGAGAGGAGAGAGAGTTGTGTGCGTGCGTGCATGCCTCTGTGTGTGTGTGTGTGTGTGTGTGTGTGCGTGGTGCATGCTTGTGTGTGTGGTGTGTGTGTGTGCGTGCGTGCGTGCATGCCTCTGTGTGTGTGTGTGTGCGCGTGCGTGCATGCCTCTGTGTATGTGTGTGCGCGTGCGTGTGTGTGTGTGTGTGTGTGTGCGCGCGGCGCGCGCGCGTACTTTATGGCAGCATACCTCACGATATCGCTGAGTTTCTTTTTCTTGAAAAATAAATTCACTGAAGTTATCCATCTGTACAAGTGCACATGGTCGCATAGGACGTTTTTTTTAAAGGACTAAATAGATAAATTGTTAATGGTAGGATCTTTGTTGACATGACTTGTCTCCCTGATTTTTTTTAATGAATCCTCAGCTACTGTCACGACTTGCTGCATCTTGGCTGCTGGAACCTGGTGGAGTCCACCAGGCTGCATGCTGGGTTTAGTTGCATCATCCATACAACCGACCATGGCTGGCCTTTCCACCTGCAAGGTTGTTTTTAATTTTGTCTGAGTATGCACGCAAGAGATGGCTCTGCGTGTGTACACGGGCTTACAACCAAATTTGAAAGACTAGCAGAGAAAGCAAGCCCAATAGTAGTATATCTCCCGGGGGGAAAATTCTCCCGGGTGGACATCTCGAACCCCGTGGTTCTCAGTCACCGTGAGTTTTGAATTGGTCGCTCATTCCACTAGGGATTTTTTTCTCCCCCGCTTTCTGGATGATGTTATATGTTTTACACGTTTGAAATAGAAACAGTTTTAAAGCTGTATTTATTTATTTATTTATTTATTTATTTATTTATTCTTTTATATCGAGGATAACAGAATAAGCAATCATGTGCTTTTTTTTATTCGGTCCCCGTGTGTATGCAGCTTTGTAAATATTGTCATCTGTTCCCACCGGCACACGATGGCCTACTCTTACGAAAAGTGGAACAGGATTTAACGTGTGCGCAAGATGTTCTGCGTGCGTTCGCACACGGGGCCTCGGTTTAAAGTTTCATCCGAAGTAGTTATTCTGTATGCAATGTTTAGCTGTCTATACGTGCGTAAATACTGATAGTCACATGAAGAATATTGTGATCATGTTGAGATCTGCTTGTCGAATATTCATTTGTTATTATTATTATTTTTATTTTTATTTTTTACAATCAACGTTTTCTTGGATGTGTCCATTTTTTGTGAAGTGTCAAAGGAACACGAAATCAAATGTTCACCGTTTTTCCTTACGTTAAGGGTACGTTCACGCTAAACCGCCAAATTGGCGGCGGCAGCCGTCAGCAGCCGCCGGCAACTGGTTGGAATCTGTGGTCGTACCCTTTTCTTCTTTATTAATTAAGAAGACTTGTTCACCCCCTCCCTTCTTTTTTTCTTTTCTGTTTGAAGCTATCTCAGAGTACACTTTTTACCTCTCTTTGAGTTCTTTGTAAACCTTTATCAATTTTAAGCTGAATTATTTTGTTCATATAAAATGATTGCTACACAATTGTTATTTCTTTTGTACAAAAACATTCAAAATAGTCCCAACATAGAATAAAAAAAAAAGTCGTTCTTTGAAAGAGCTTATGGCTCTGAAAAGGAATTTCACGGCAGGTTCAGTTCCTCTTCCTCCCCCTTCTTTCCCCCGTCCTCTTCCTCCCCCTTCCTCTTCCGCTCTCTTCTTTTCCCTTCCTCTTCCTTCCCCTCCCCCTGACAAAGGTGGGTGGTGGTGGTGGTGGTGGTAGGCCTATGGCAAGTATGTCCGCCATAAAAGGACTTGTCCGAGACTTTGTGCCGAGCCGGGAGCTCTGCCCAACACAAAAACGGCCCCCGGATACCTTTTGTTCTCTCTCGCCTGTATGACGGAAATTTTCCGTAGTACCACAGGTCCAGGAACTTTAATGGCGGCCGTAACTCGCCTGTTGAGCTGAGATGTGTGGCGATTTGGGACCTTTTTCTAATCGTTATGTTCCCACCTGCCACCTTTAGGGTCTGTCCCTGACCGAACACCGCCATGCGGACAGCAGCTGTTCTCACCAACAGCCATTAAACAGCCCCCCCCCCCTCCACCACCCCTCCCGTGTCATGACCCTCTTTGATTACTACCTGGGGTGGCAATTTGGTTGGGGGGCGGTCTTGCCTCACTTCACCGCTTGGGTTGCAAACCGGTTCGTGCTGATTGTCCTGGGGGTGGGGTGGGGTGGGGAACGAACCAAACTTAACTGAATATCACCCCTCCCCCAAAAAAATACCCCCACACCACAACCCCCCACACCAAAACTCATCAACAAACCAAAACAAAAAGCCCCAATATCAACAAAAAGGGAAAAAAAAAAAAAACCAAACCAAAAACAGACGAACAAAAAACCCCAAAACAAGCAAAGAGCTAAACAGACCTCCAACCAAGCCCAACTAGAAAACAAAACAAAACAAAAGAAACACAGGCACACACACAACAATAATACCCCCCCAAAAAAACAACAACAACAACAACAACAACAAAAAACAACAACAAACAACCCAACAAAAAACAAGAACAAAGCAAACCCAACAACAACAAAGCAAAACACAAAACAACCTAAACAGAACAACCACCAAAAACAAGCAAAAGGCAAACAAAACTTAAATGATATATATAAATATATCTATATATATCATATATATATATATATATCATCTCTCTCTGGAAAATGTGATTTTCTTTTCATTGCAAGTGATGTCAGTGACCTGCACAAACACACACACACACACACACACACACACACACACACACACACACACACACACACACACACACACACACACACACACCACGAGGGGGGGAGGTAACCTTTTCCTTCCTCACTATGCTATCTACAACTGTGAAAATGTTTTCTGTGTGACTCACAGTACAGCTCTCTTCCCACACTTGTCCATCCTATTGTACTGTATTGTAATACATTGTATTGCGTTGTATTGTATTGCATTCTACTGTATATCATTCCGATGAGACTATAAATCGAGGCCCTGTGTGCGAACGCAGGCAGAACACCTTGTGCACACGTTAAAAGCCCGTTCTGCCTTATAAGGAACAGGCCATTGTGTGCTGGTAGGAGCGGATGACAACAAAACAAAACAAAAAACCAGCATGTACAAGGGTGTCGTGTTTAGACACCATCCCTGAGGAAAAATCCGGGAGTTGGAGTCCCCAGGGCAGTTCGGGGCTTCCAGTGACGTGGAGAGAGGGGAGAGGGGGGGGGGGGGGGGGGTCTGCTGCATGGGTAACAGCTTGCCCTCCATATTTACTAACCCAGACTTTGCCCCCTAGAACCTAGAGCGCAACTCCATAATCCTCCGAGACTGACGGATGCCTACCTATGTATACCATTTTAAGTCACAGCGGAGTTCACTGCGTAAAATCAGGGCTGCTCTCCCCAGGGAGAGGGTGTCAGAACAAGGGCAGGGAGCCCAACCACCTTTTTTTTCCCGTGTGTATGTGTATTTGTTTCCCTATGAGACTAGCTTTTTTTTTTTTTTTTTTACAGAATTTTTCCAGGGACAACTCTCTTTTTACCATGGATTGTTTTACGTGCGCAAAATGCGTGTTACACACGGGACCTCGGTTTATCATCTCATCCGAAAGACGAGCACCCAGACAACCACGTGGGGTTTAGTGGATGGGGGGAAAAGTTTCGGACAAAACGGGGGTAGCAAACCACCACACACTTTGAACCTGGACTTTTCGCTTTGTAGGCAGGCGCGTTACCTCTTGACCATCAATCCGTCTATAGCTAAATCAGGATCTGCTTCATGTTGTCAGTGTTTGAACCTTGGCGGAAAACACACAGCACAGAATGGGATGACGCCATAACACGCTGTACCACGGAAGTAACACTCTTTTTCGGAAATGGACCACTCCAATACATATTCTTTTTTTTTTTTTTTTTGCCTAATCTTCTGTGACGTTCCTGTCCTGCTGTTCCCACGGCGCTCATTTCGATCTCCTCGATCTCCTCGTCACAGCTATACTCAGATTCGTTGTGTCGCATCCTCAGGGTATGAGATTTATAGGGAGCTCATCAAAGTCAGGCCGCCGTGGAGCCACCAGCTAGAGGAGCCCTGCACTGCTGCTGGGTCACTTTGGTGGTGTTCAGTGGTGTCTGTTCTGAGCGAACATGCACAGAACACCACCTACTAAGTCCCCTACTAACGACAGTATTAGCTAAGTTTTTTCCTTGCTTTTCCCCCCCATTGATTTTTGTTTCGAGGAATGGCTTGATGAAATGGCAAAATGTAATGCATATTCAATGTACCATCTGGCAACCTAAATATGACTCATGCACATGAAAAACTTAAGTATCAAGTCATATCGTATTTGTTTTACAGATGTTGCTACTCATACCCCATTCATCTCCGAAGTCGGAATGTGGCTAACCTTCATGGAGGGCAAAAACAAAACAAAACACGGTTGCATAGGCAAAATCTCACCATTGGTGAGCTTCGGATCCCTAGCCAAGGAGCGAACCCCCCCCCCCCCCCCCCCCGAAACAATCAAACCAAACACACAACCCCCCCAAACCCATTCCCTTCATTCTCCACATTATCATTCTCTTCAACATTTCTCTCAGCCGAGCGGTGACTTCTGTGAGCGTAAAGACTTTTATGCGCTGGATAAATCACGCATAATTCCTTTTATTTATTGCTTTGGATATATATATATATATATATATATATATATATATATATATATATATACACACACACACACACACACACACACACACACACATATATATATATATATATATATATATATATATATATATATATATATATATATATATATATATATATACAGTGGAAAGGAAGAGAAGGAATAGACGAAGACAAAAGAGAAAAAAAAGAGGGTAGGGTAGGATGGGGAAAAGGGTGCATTTCATTTTTTTTTTATCAAATAAATTACATTTGAGGGTAATTAGCACAAAGAAAATTGCTTCATATAGAATAATAGCTCAGTATTTACAGCTTAAAAATGACAACAATAATGATTATGATGAGGATGGTGTGGTAATAAAAAATATTCAAGCACACGCCTATTCAATAAATTGATGCAAACGTGCCACACATAAAAAGAAGAGATTAGGATAACAACCCCCCCCCCCCCCCCAACAATTTAGCAAACAATCGACAGTTAATAATAGCAGGGTAATTCGGACAGGTGGAAAATGTAAATCAGACAGGCAAGTACACTGACAGGCAAGTACACAAACTGACAAGTACACGGACAGGCAGATAGACAGACACAGACA
>CM060335.1:14825879-14833379 GCA_030674155.1 Stramonita haemastoma | reverse complement strand
TATTATTATTATTATTATTATTATTATTATTATTATTATTATTATTAAAAGTACAACATGGGTCAGAAACTGAATGACAACATCTAACAGTTTTGTACCAAGGATAGCTGCACAGTTCTTGTCCAAGGATCTGTGGGTTAGGGGTTCTACACTTTAGCTGGTGTACACCAAGGTTGCCTTCTGTCATCCACACTCTTCAGCGGTTTTTTTTGGGTTTTTTTTAAAGAACTATCAGGAGTTACACTGCTAAATCAACCTCTACACAGTCCAGCAGCCCACCATAAGAGGGAACAGACCACATTTCAGGTTCTTACCGATCCAGAAGGGAGTCGGGCAAGGATGCATACTCTCACCACAGCTGTTCAGCTTGTACACAGAACAGGTAGAGTAATGACAGAGGCAGAGATCGAACAACTCGATGTACAGACTGGCGGAAGAAAATCCCTAACTTGAAGTAAGTGGATGACACTGTTCTTTCCCCCTCTCTCTTGCTCACACACACACACACACACACACACACACACACACACACACACACACACACACACACACACACACACACACACACACACACTGCCTCCCCCTTCTCTTTTTCAGACAGACGGACACAGACACACAGACAGACCAACATAGACATACAGACATACAGACAGACACACAGACCAACACAGATACACCCACACAGACACAGACCCATACCCACACCCAAAACGAAGGCAACGGAGACTAACAAAGTGAGTCAGTGTATGTAAAAGTGTCATGGGGAAGGTTGCAGAGAAATATAAGCCAACATCGATGGCCTTGTTTGTTGGCTCTGCTTTTTAGATTACCCTTTGTAACCATGATATAGAGATACACATATGTGCGCACGTGTATGGTGTGTATACACCTACCTGTTCCCGCACGTGCTTGTGAGTGTGTGTGGGGTGTGTGTGTGTGTGCACGTGCATACGCGCGCGCGCGTGTATATGGACAGGCATAATAAAAGGCCCATCTTGAAAATTGCTTCTAATGCTGAGACCTATTTTGTATCTTAGAAATTATTTGGCGTGTTCATCTTTAAGAAATTATTTTTATTTAATGCCTAATGATTTGTCCTTAGCTACCTACACTTGTTTTCCTTCATCACGACTTGCTGTAACACAGGAAGAAGTAGAAACAGGAACAAGAGGATGATAGAAAAAGAACTAAAACGAAATAAATTCCCAGGCATTTTGAGCGATTATTTCCCCCTTTCACAAGACACAGATCTACAATCTTTACAAAGCAAAAAGATCGTGCAGATTGGAAGAAGAAGCCTGTCGACAAAGATAGCCGACATCATCGATCTGACAAGAGAGTTCACGAGGTGAAAGTTCATTTCAAGAACGGGATTGGAAGACCTTTCACCTTCACCTTGGATGGTGCAATTAGACGCCGAGGCAAGAGATGGTTCTGTTCCCGTTCCCGTCAACAACATAGCAAATGAGCGATGTGTGTGTGTGTGTGTGTGTGTGTGTGTGTGTGTGTGTGTGTGTGTGTGTGTGTGTGTGTGTGTGTGTTGTGTGTGTGTGTGTGTGTGTGTGTGTGTGTGTGTGTGTGTGTGTGTGTGTGTGTGTGTATGTGTGTGTGTGTGTGTGTGTGTGTGTGTGTGTGTGTATGTGTGTGTGTGTGTGTATGTGTGTGTGTGTGTGTGTAACAAACAATACAGGCCGTCGAGTGTGTTTGTCAGAGAATCAGCCATTTTTAGCCAGGCCGGGAGGAACGGCGCTCGATTTTATTATCATTCATCTCGGAATGCTGCTAGTTTTTTGTGTTTTTTTTTCTTTTGGCCATTCAACGCGGGGAATCTTCTGTTGTTACTACAATGGGGGAGTTGACCAACTGGTTTCTTTGTCATGCTGTTGTCAGTATAGTCGGTTTCAACAATGTCTTTTTTTTCTGTGAGTTGATAGTTTTGAATGGATGGCACGATTTCAAATCGAGGATGCAGCTTCTAGTCCAACAGAAACTTTGTCTATTGGTTAACTTACCGCTGAAGACCTTTGTTTTTGTTTGTAGCTTTGTTTATCATCACTTTTTTTGTTCAGTTTTGTTCCATCAAAGGTGCATCTGAATTTTGACCTTCAAATCTTAAGCTGATGACTATCAACCGCTTATTTTTTCTGTTTCTGAATACTTTTACCATCTTTTTCAATTTAGACATTACACTGAGTCTGATAGCCCGCCACAAAATAATTATTCAGATGATTTTTTTTAAAAATGGAGTCAATATCATTAGCCAACTGAAAATGGCACTGACAAAACTACTCCACAAATTAAAAAAGATGAAAAGACATAAAATATATCATAATTATACTCTACAAAATGAAAAAAAGATTCTTTATTATTTATTCTTATACGAGATAACAGATTAACAATCATGTGCTTTTCATCCGTCCGTTGTAGCAGTTGTAAATCTTGTCATCTGTTCCACCGCACACAAGGGCTACTCTTACGAAAGCGGACAGGATTAACGTTGTGCGCAGATGTTCTGCGTGCGTTGCACACGGCTCGGTTTAAAGTTCATCGAAGACTTTGGGAGAGTGGAGTCAGTACTGAGTTAACTCGTTTTGCAGAGAAACTTATCATCATAGAACAAAATCTCATACATGAAAATTGAAGTAGCAACAATTCAACTGCAAAAAATGAAAATATAAAAAGGAAATAACGCAACAAGACACATTCATTTCAAAACCAAGATTTGGCCCTTCTGTTTTCATCTCATATATATGTCCCTGCTCTTTAACAGCCCAAACCCCATCACCCTGACAAAGTCTATGACCTGTGTGTGTGTGTGTGTGTGTGTGTGTGTGTGTGTGTGTGTGTGTGTGTGTGTGTGTGCCCGCGCGGCGCGGCGGTGTGTATGTGTGTGTGTGTGTGTGTGTGTGCGTGCGTGCTTGCGTGCTTGCGTGTGTACATTCGAATTTGTTAAAACGATTAATTGTTATTGGTTGCTTGTGTAAGAATAATGTATCGAATGCAAGCGCTTTGATTTGATTATGCAAGATATAGCGCTGTATAAATTCCATGTATCGTTTATTATTATTATTATTATTATTATTATTATTATTATTATCATCATCATCATCATCATCATCATCATCATCATCATCATCATCATCATCATCATCATCATTATTATTATTATTATTACCAACCAGACAATGGTAGTGGATAAACTTTTTAAAAAATCATCGTATGAGAGCAAAATATTAAGATCTAAGTTATTCTTGGTCTGAGACTTAAATTTTTTAAGAACTGATTTCGTTGGGTTGTATTTAGAAGCACTAGATCTCTCTCTCTCTCTCTCTCTCTCTCTCTCTCTCTCTCTCTCTCTCTCTCTCTCTCTCTCTCTCTCTCTCTCTCTCTCTTAACGCTGGAACTTCCAATGTCTCACACCTCGTGACGTAAACTGTTTCCATGGAAATACCCAATACCATAAAATATGCTGCATGTATAGTTTTGATTTAAAACTGATTGTTCACTCCGCAACTCAATAACAGCACAGGTGTTATTTAAGACCAGGACCGCTTAGGTAATAAGTGTTAACACCCATCAAAGAGAACATTCTCAATTTTGTTTTGGAAGGCTAATATGATTAATAAATATGAATTGTGTTGCAGCAAACTCCAAAAAAAAATAACATCCCTAATCCTAATCCTGCGCATAATGCCAAATTCGTCACGTAACAGGAACTGCAAAACAGCTCACGGAGCAGCTCTTGTAAGGGTCTTTCTCCCTATGACACAGTTGTTAAAGAAATATTTTGTCAAAAATGCTTTGCTGCGTTCGTAGCTGAAAACACCTTTATGTCATGAAGGACTTGCACCCGTTACACTACTCTCTTAATTCCCACACTTTGTGATCTTTCTCAGCTGGTTGGGCATTTGCTGTAGGGGCTGAATGTTTTGCCGAATCCATAACGGTGCAGATGCACTTTGAAAGAACTTGCCTGGTGGCCATGTCACGTGGGAGTGAAGACTTTGACAAGTGCATTTGGACGTGCAGTGACACGTTACTGTCTCTTACATAAAAAGCTTAACCTACAACAGCTGAAGCGACTAAACAGATTTCGTATTGGATTGGTACTGCAAGGTGATTGATTATGCAAGTCGTTACTTACATGCTACCTACACCGCCAACTTTGAAGTTCTTCATTAGGCAACTTACTGTGGACAGGTGAAAACCATTCCAACCGCCTTAATATCCCCGACATTTGTACCTCTTCATCTGGCACTGCTTGCAGGATGCTCATAGAACCCGATGTGAAGACGTTTAAAATCGTTTGGGTGATACTGCAACTCGTATTTATTTATGTATTTATTTATTTATTTATGTATTTATTTATTTATCATTTTATATCGAGGATAATGGAATAAGCATTCATGTGCTCTTTTTTTAACATCCAGTCCCCGTGTGTATGCGGTTTTGTAAATCTTATCATCTGTTCCCACCGGTACACAATGGCCTACTCTTACGAAAAGCAGAACAGGATTTAACGTGTGCGCATGATGTTCTGCGTGCTTTCTCACACGGGGCCTCGGCTTATAGTCTCATCCGAAGGACTTCTGGGGGGAGTGGAGTCAGCACTGATGTTAACTCCAGGGGAAAAATCCCCTCGAACGGGAATCGAACCCAGGTTGTCAAATTGCCAGAATGACCAACAACCACAAAGATGGAGGAAGCTGCTTGGCAGATGTGTGGTGGCCCCATGGCCTCAAGACTGTGGGATAGATGATAACAACGCTGATGATGATGATTGATGATGATGATGATGATGATGATGATGATGATTGATGATGATGAGATGGCAATTCTTACAATTTTTTATTGCTCAGCGTGTTCTGCTCTGCTCTGGCGTTCTACAGAAGCGAGAATCCAGGACAAAATCGTTTGTTTTTTGCTGAAGCCAGTCACCTCAACACATTCCCCCCGCCCCCTTTCAAATATATCCAGAGTTAAAAACATCTCTGCTCATCTTTTGATATATTATTCATTTTGTTACGTCGCGCGGCAGAACTAAAACTTTTGTTAAGTGCTTGTTTTCTTTCGGTGCCAATGTTTGAGATTTTTGTCCCCCAAAGCATTTTGCTCTTGAAATTCTTTTCTGTCCTTTCGCAAGGCTCTCAAAAGAGTGTTACAACAATGGCAGCGCTTCCGAACTTTCGTCTGTGCTCTACAAAACATGACTTCATTTTATTTCTATAGTACCCCCCTCTCTTTGGGCTCTCCCTCCCCTTCCTTCCCGTCAGTACCCTCCCCCCTTCATTTTCTTCTTATGATGATGTTGTTTTCGCAATAAAGTGGGATTTTCTCATTGTGTGTGTGTGTGTGTGTGTGTGTGTGTGTGTGTGTGTGTGTGTGTGTGTGTGTGTGTGTGTGTGTGTGGTGTGTGTGTGTGTGTGTGTGTGTGCGCGCGCGCTCGTTTTAGCTGAAATTACTTTTTGAATCGGAATACACTGTTTTTGTGCATCTGAAAGTTCATAACCTAAAGAATGAGGCGAGACTGACATTCAGTGAAATAATTTGAGTGCAAGCGATAGGGCTGGATGGTATTGAAGGCAGAGGAAACGTCAATAAAGAGTATGCGAACAAAACAACCAGGTTTTTCCAGATGGAGTAGGTATTGTGCAACAAGGTGAGAGTTGCACCATGTGTGCTCCTGTTTGCTCTATATGCAAACTGGAAAGATCTAGGTGGAGGAATTGCACAGAAGAATTTGCATTTTAGATGATACTTCGAAACAGAGGACAAGCCCTGTAATCATTCAGAGCTTGGTGGTGTTTAGAGAACAGACAAATTGGTGATTTTAGGATGATACGTTCAAAAGAGAGTGACAGCCTGTAATCATTCAGAGGCTTTGCTGGTTGCTTTTGAGAACAGGACAAATGATGATTTCTTCCAGTGACTGGGTACACAACACGTTTTCAAAGATAAAGAGATTAGAACACTTAAAACATGACACGACTGCTCAGCACACGTCCTTCAACAAATATCCACCAACACCATCCACACCCACAGCTTTCTTCACATGCAGTCTCTCAAAAACAAAGTTAACATTTTTAGCATCAACAGTAAAGTTATCCGTATCTAGATCAGTATCACAGACTTGTTTTTGTAGATCAGACAGACATAAACACACTTGAGCTCATTTCTAAGGTCTTCGCGCTCAAAGCGGAAATAGGAAAGAATGATGTCAGTTTGTTGTTCCTCTGCTGTCCTTGTCAGAGCTGAACATTTTCTACTAGTTTGCTATGTCTAATGGATATTAACTAGGCATAATGAAATCAACTGTAATAAAGCATAATAAATCGTCATAAAAAGACAATACAGTAGGTTAATGTCAACAAAAACGTCATCCCTGTTACGGTCGATTTTCAACATGTAAAACTTAATACATGTACTTTTTTTTTAAGCAAAAGAGGGCCTGAAAGATAGTTTGCGGTGTTACCCTATGAGAAATTACCATGCTTTTATTTATTTTTTTTAATAGAAAAGATACTGATTCACATCACAACACCTCTATGTAACGGATTATCAGCTAATCCCCTTTCAGTTTGTCTAGAGGCTCAATGATAATCCTGCAAGCTAAGCCATCGTCGAGTGCTTTGAAGAGCACTTGCTTACCTTACAGTAAATACCCCTTACGACCAAATACCCCTTACGACCCCGAATGTCTTGACTGTGACAGCTGAACTGTCAAGGTACAGTTATGAAAGTTTAGCCAAGTAGAAGTGGGGAATGCTGATGTAAATCTACTTAGTTCTTTTGTAACACAACCGCAGGCAAGAGAGAGAGAGAGAGAGAGAGAGAGAGAGAGAGAGAGAGAGAGAGAGAGAGAGAGAGAGAGAGAGAGAGGGGGGGGGGGGGTAAGTTGGTCGCTGAACGCGCAGCGAGACACGAATTCAAATTCGGGGGGGGGGGGGGGAGTCTAGTAGTTTGTGCGTTGAGCTAGCATTCTGACAGGCCCGGTCGAGCCATCACCGAGACACCCATTCGAGGGGATTTTAACCCTGGAGTTAACATCAGCACCTACCTCTATCTTCTCCCGGAAAGTCCTTCAGATGACACTATAAACCCAGGTCACGTGTACACACACATGCAGAACATCTGGCACACAGTTAAAAACCGTTGCGCCTTTCGCAAGAGTAGGCCCCTTGCATGTCTGTAAGAATGGATGACTAAAAATTCATAAACATCTGCATATAGCTATCATGACTGTGGTTAGCTTCCTCAGGCACAGATTTTAGTTGACTGAATTAACGATAACACCTCTGTCTCTGTCTGTCTTGTATCTGTCTGTGTCCCTCACACAAACGCACACACAGATTCTATCTTTTCTCCTCTCTCACATTGTCTTTGTGTAACCTGGCCTCAAATCTCTCTCTCTCTCTCTCTCTCTCTCTCTCTCTCTCTCTCTCTCTCTCTCTCTCTCAATTCTCTTCTCTCTCTCTCTCTCAAATATCTTTCATTTTGATT
>CM060335.1:14803379-14820879 GCA_030674155.1 Stramonita haemastoma | reverse complement strand
CTGTGTTGCTGTCAAAGTAGAGCTGCGCTGGTTGCCGTGTTATAGAGGGATACTAAGGGCTATGATCGGGTTGGCATTGATGTTATACAACCTCATGGTTGCCTGCAGAGCTGCATACCAGACTCTTCCGAAAGCCTCCTAAAAGTCTACGAAGACGTGGTGAAGATCTTGATGGTGTTGCAAGTGTTTCTCACAGAGTATTCTAAAGTTTAAAAATTGTTTGGTTGTGCTCTGCCCTGCTCTGAAACCTGCCTGCTCTTCTTTGATGACCTCCTCAACACACATTTAGCGCACGGTAAAGAAACCACGACAACAAGAGAGTTGTTCCTGGAAAAATTCTGTAGAAAAAAGTCACTGATAGGGAAACATATTTACATGCAGACAAGAAAACAAGTACAACTCGTTGGGAAAAAAGAAAACACGTTAGGCCAAGAGCAACCTCCTGAACAGTCTTTTTATCTGAACAATCCTAACCTGTTAGAACCAACCCCAACAACAAGTTCATAACTCTTAAAACAGCCACAAAACCAAACAGCTCCAGGCATATTCATCATGTATCTGACACGGGCTGATCAAAATAATGCAAAACCAAATCCTAGTTTTTTCGTGTTTTATTTTTTTTTATATCCCTTTAACCACAGAAACTTCGGAAAGGGGACAAGAAAATGTACAAACACCGTCAAAATACAACTAACGTACCAACAGATTACTGAAAATAAAATCGGAAACCCATCCACCTGTTTTTTTAAAGAGCTACTCTTCTCTCTCCCAGTAGCCTACCCCGTTTTGTGTCGTTTTCATAGAAAAGGAATTCTGACGTGAATCAGGGAACGTGCACGCACACGTGTATATACAAATGTGTGTGTGTGTGTGTGTGTGGTGTGTGTGTGTGTGTGTGTGTGTGTGTGTGTGTGTGTGTGTGTAGTCAAGTCAATTTTTTTTCCAGACGGTATGTTCAAAAAGCAACGCATATAAATAGGGGGCGGGACAGCTAAGTGGTCAGAACACTCCCATTCCCCAAGCCAATGTTAAGCAGCATCGAGCGTGGCTACTGTTTTGGATGGGTGACCATTTGCCGCCCTGGCTTCGATACCCCCCCCTCCCCGTTCACCCAGTTGTAAATGGGTACCTTCCTTCTTAAGGGTCAGGGAAGGTAAAGCAGCGGAGGAGAGGAGATGGGCGCCGCCCTCAATTTGCTGGCCCTTAGAGAAGCCGAGGTCTCTGATGCCTTGCTCCCTTACGACCAAATAGGTTATGGGACACCTTCTCTCTCTCTCTCTCTCTTCTCTCTCTCTCTCTCTCTCTCTCTCTCTCTCGACATACATACACAATATATATCTTTGTGTGTGTGTGTGTGTGTGTGTGTGTGTGTGTGTGTGTGTGTGTGTGTGTGTGTGTGTGTGTGTGTGACGCTGCGCACGCATGCTAGTGTGTGTGTGTGTGTGTGTGTGTGTGTGTGTGTGTGTGTGTGTTGTGTGTGTGTGTGTGTGTGAGCGCCTGCGCACGCATGCGTACTGTGTGTGTGTGTGTGTTGTGAATATTTTCAGACATATCTCGAGCACTTTTTGTTTTTAGCACCCGTGTAAAAGAAGTGTTGATGATTTAAGTCCGTTTTAAACAAAACGTGCATTCCTTCCTCCCCCCCCCCTCCCTATCTCCTTTTCTTTTCATAGATATTTTCATATTTGCAAAAGTTTGTTCTCAGTCTATCAAAACTATTCAGGTAATTGTTTGGGAGCGAAGAACGGGATCTACTTTTGGTATCTAAATTAATAAGTGACATAACTGTTTCACACAAACGGGCCACAGACATGGAAACGACATTATGGTTCATTCATCCCAACCTGTCTCTTCTTGAGGACAAAAAGTTGTACAGACCTTTAGCCTTGAAGATGAATACAATATCAAGTACGCATGCCATGAATTGTCGTCCTGGGCAGGAAATACACTCTTGGTGGACTACCTCTGTCTGTCTGTCTGTCTGTCTGTCTGTCTGTCTGTCTGTCTGTCTGTCTGTCTGTCTCTCTCCTCCCTCCCTCTCTCTCTCTCTCTCTCTCTTCTCTCTCTCTCTCTCTCTTCTCTCTCTCTCTCTCTCTCCTCTCGTACCAAACCCGTAAGGCCGGTTTTATGAAAGCTAATGACAGTTGTACAACAGTAAGTGTCCCAGTTGACTAGCGTTGCATGACGAACTTGGGTTCAAAGAAACAATCCGGACTGCCGTTAATATGCATAACGGTTATGCAATTACAGGGATGGATGCCCTCCAACCCTACACTGCGTCTAGGGTACTGTTGAACTAAACTTTACGCCCCACAAAACAACACAAACAAACAAAACACAAAAAACGAGTGATAAAGTATGATTAGATATATAAAGGAACTAAATATTACCGTTTATGTAGGCGGTCCTAAGAGATAAAGATAAGCAGGCATCTGACAGTCTCGGAAGACTAAGGAATTGCGCTTTAGGATCTAGAGCGCAAAGCCTGCATAAGTAAGTATGGAGGGCAAGCTGTTACCCATGCAGCAGACCATCCTCTCTCTCTCTCTCTCTCTCTCTCTCTCGGTCACGTGACGGGACGCGAAGCAACAAGGCGCATTTGTCAAAAACTGCAGTGAATTTTCCCGTTTACAACAGCACCATGCCAGTTATTGGACTTCCAAGGACTGTAGAAACTATGCTGAGTGCCCTGCTAACGGACAATGCACTAACAAGTTGGAAGGTATGTGGTGGCGAAGACGACAGCACTGTTGTCGTGTTAAGACTCAAGCCAGCAAGCCCCCCAGTGACAACAACAAATATGGCAGGCCCAGTGCTGAACCAAAACAGCCAGACTCAATATTTTAGGCGCAAACCACCAAGCCAGATACGCCGAGACCAACGACGACAACAGCAACAAAAGCAACAGCAACAGCAGCAAAATCAAGTGAGTGGCCAGACACCAGGTGACTCAGTGCCAAATGTGTCGCCTGTTCTTGAAAATGTGTTTGAATCGCCATGCACACAGGAGAATCTCAACCCTACACACCTGACAACACAAACAGACCAGTCAGACAGTGAAGGGGGTGTGTCAGGTGTGTTGCACGTGCAGAACGTACTAGACACTTCGCGTGCCGCTGATTGCGACGTCAGTGTCTCTCTGGCTGTTCCAGAACTGGACACGAATGAGGAAAATAGGATCGAGAAGACAATAGATGGGTTCAACGCAGGTGTAGTAAATGATTACGTCTCTACCATGACCAACAAAACAGTGCAACGACGATTAAGAGACAGAGACCGAAATAAGTTCTTCAGAAAAGTTATACTTCATACCACGGAAAACGGCGATCTCTTACTCTGTGAGTCAGATGACATAGTGTTAGAATTTTCCTGCAAGGCACATACAGAGAGTGAGAATGACTGTGTATTCTGGTATGTCAAGCAAGACAGAAAGAACATGCTGACAGAAGAGGTGACAAAACTGGACAACCTACGGAGGGGAAGGCGTGCTGGCAGAACTGCATACCCCGACACACAGGCACGTGCTCTGCGCAAACTACAGGTGCTCCGTGACCTCATCTGGTTCTACCTGGGGTGATGACGGCCGTGTACCGTGGACCAGTGTGCTGTTTGACGTGTACATATGAAATGACAGTCACTGACAAATTTTGTCAATTTCGATAAAAAAAGAAAAACTGTTTGTTATGGTTTCCATGTCAAACATTTCGCGTCGTGTTCGATTCGATCTTTCGCGATGCATGCTTGATGAGCTTGTACAGCTTTAAAGCAATAAAATGTGTCAGTGTCAGTGTCTCTCTCTCTCTCTCCTCTCTCTCTCTCTCTCTCTCTCTCCACGCCGCTGGAATGGCCCATTGCTTGGAAAGGCAATCGCCGATACGAATGGTTCCGTGGAAGGAGCCGCCAGAACGTTGCCATATACAGCTCCGAACCGCCCTGGGGACTTCAACTCCCCGATTTTTCCTCAGGGATGGTGTCTTTTTATTTATTTATTTATTTATTCTTTTATATCGAGGATAACAGAATAAGCAATCATGTGCTTTTTTTCATCCGGTCCCCGTGTGTATGCAGTTTTGTAAATCATGTCATTTGTTCCCACCGGCACACGATGGCCTACTCTTACTAAAAGCGGAACAGGATTTAACGTGTGCGCAAGATGTTCTGCGTGCGTTCGCACACGGGGCCTCGGTTTAAAGTCTCTTCCGAAGGACTTTGGGGGAGAGTGGAGTCAGCACTGATGTTAACTCCAGGAGAAAAATCTCCTCGACCGGACTCGAACCCGGGTCATCAAATTGCCAGCGCAATGTTCTGACCACTAGGCTATCCGTCCCCCTAAATACACTAAATACACATGTGTGCATGCTGGTATATTTTTATTTTTATATTTATAGAATGGTCGCAACATCGTCTGTTTTGGTTGTAGTATTGTTTATATTGAGATAGCCAGCTCGGAGACTATGTTTCATTGGCCAGGTGTCCAAAGTTAAAGATATGTCATAAAATGAGAGGAAAAAATGGTATAGAACTCATTGCCTTGAAATCTAAATATTAATAAAAGAAGTGAATTTGGACACAGAAGTTTAACAAATTTTCGAAGTACAATGTACAAATACAATGATAAGCACGTGACGAAAAATTACACGTTCACAATTTCACACACACACACACACACACACACACCACACACACACACACACACACACACACACACACACGCACACACACACACACACACACACACACACACACCACGCACACACACACACACACACACACACCACGCACACACACACACACACAACATACACACACACACACACACACACACACACACACACACACACACACACACACACACACTCGTAAGAGTAGGCCATTGTGTGCCGGTGGGAACAGATGACAAAATTTACAAAACTGCATACACACGGGGGCTAGATGTAAAAAAAAAAAAAAAAAAAGCACACGAGTGCTAACTGCATCATCCTCGAAATAAAAGAATAAATGATAAAAAAAAAAATATATGGACAGATAGCCACTGTCCTTACTCGGCACCAAACTCACTCTTGATGAGTTTACTGGTCTGCACCTTTACTCCTTTCGTGTGAAAGAAGCTGAAAGCACTGTTAACAGCTTACGTAAAGCTGTCCAACCATGAAAATACCCAGCATGCATCATTAGCCCCACCTGCACATTAAGTCATGCGACAAAGTGGATTAGCTCAGACATTTTTTTATTTTGGCAGAGCAGTGTTGCGTAAATGGAAGTTTTTTTTTGTCACCTTCTTAAGGAAACAAAACTGCTATGGCGCTTGGGGGCTGGGTCCTAGTGGTTACGGTGTTGAGCACCTGATCTGACCGCGTGAGTTCCAGACACTACCGAGACGTCCCTTCGAGGGGAGTTAACATCAGTACCAACTCCACTCTCCATAAAGTCCTTCAGATGAGACTATAAACCGAACAAGCAGAACATCTTGCACACAGGTTAATTAATTATTTTTTCGAAAGAGTCGGGTGTTGTGTGCTAGTAGGAACGGATGACAGAAAAAAAGTACCTGCACATTGATGTGTTTAGCTATGATCCCCAAAGTCGGAACGTGAATACCTTTATGGGAGTAAAAACAGTTGCATACGCCAAATATCTCCATTGGTGAACTATGAGCTCTTCCCAAGAAAATAACAACAAAAAACAACAAAAACCTAACGAAAACTGGCGCTTGCTAAACAGATAAGATTGTTTGATTATACTTATGTCCCAGTGGAGTTTCCTGATTTAAAGACCGTGATGTCTAAGCTACCTAGTATGAAAACTTTTTTGGTTTTGATTATATTATGGTCCCGGCGGAGCTATCCGATTTAAGGACTGTGGAAGCGGCATATCATCCCCCTATGGCACAACGGCCACCCTAAAACTCAACACTAAAATTGGCACGTAACGCCTAGATAGTACAAGCATGTCTGGTGTTCCAGTTGTAAAGTTTCATTTTGTGCATTCGGTTACACTCCAGATTTAGCTTCCGGGTCAAGCACTGTCATCTATAGAATGCCACCCAAAAAAAGTTTTGCAATTTTCACAGGCCTAGAACTCAACAAAACTTTGAGAAAGGCAGACAGAGAGAGGAATGGAGGGAACTGGTTGTCAAGTCTTCAGAGGTGCCACCCACGGTCGCCAGACTAAGGGATAGATAGAATTACAGATTGTTTTATAGAGAAAAGATAGATAGACAGTAGGTACAACTCATTATTGAATGATATCAAAGATCAATTAATAAAATTGATGAAATAAATTAGGAATATGATTAGATAGATTTAGATTAGAGTAAAAATGTTAGGCCTGATGACTACGCTATGAGTATAAAATATGAAATTGTGTATCAGAAGACATGTTTTGTTTTTAGAGTCTGAAAAATGTACTGCCATTTTTTTTTTTTTTTGGGGGGGGGGGGGGGGGGGGGGCTGAGGACACAGAACAATGCCAAGAAGTCAAAAAAGTTGGGAGTGATCATGAAATGGAAACTGCTTGTGTTTCTAATGTTCATCCCGCTCATGCTTATTGTGGCTAGGAGGCAAGCAGACGACAAGGAACTGAAAGGGTGCAGCGTTTGCTAACAAAAAATAAATAAAATCAAACCAACCATACATTTTTTTTGTTAAAAAATCGCATAATTAGAAGCAAGTCCCCCCCCCCCCCCCCCCCCCCCCCCCCAAATATTACCTTTTAATTTGGAGGATGCAAAGGTAACAGCTGTATGCACGATTAAGTTTATAGGGAAAAAGTTGAAAATGGCCCCAAAATTAAAACTGGAGTACGGCCTTCATTCACTTTGTTGTACGACAAGGAGTACAGTTAGGCCTACAGCATTCTGTTTCAAGGGAGCACACGTCTCTATGCTGCACAGGAGAGGCATATGTTTGATCCTCCAGAGTCAGGTTAGGTGTGACATCACATCAAATTTTCTACGGGGAGGGGGAGACGAATGCATGCATTTTCATCTTTCTGACTGAAAAATAATTCAATATTTTCACCAAAGCAGCTGTCACATTTTTTTCGTGGGTGGGAATAATTTGAGTATTGTTGTGACAGTCACCAGTGGCCTTGCTTTGACAGTATGTGCACAGTCTGTTGCTTTCAAGGACAACATGAAAATCACAGACACCATGTGTAAAATTCGAGCTATAAAGAAAACCACTTACTGAAATAATTTTAACGAACTACTGAAAGAGCAATTACAGTAATCAAGGTTAAAAAACGGTGTTCCATTAACCTACGCAGTGGTAGGGGAGCAAGGTTTCGGGACCTCAGCTTCTCTGGGGGCCAGTGTACTGAGGACAATACCCATCTCTCTCCTTCGCTGCTTCATCTTCCCTGTCCCTAAAGAGGACAGATATCCATTTACAGCTGGGTGAACTGGGGACTGTACTGAAGGCAATACGCACGAACGGTCACGCGTCCATTATTTTTTTATTTTTTATTTTTATTTATACCGCTTTATGTCACGGCAGATTTTTCTGCGTGGAATTCGGGCTACTCTTCACAGGGGAGAGCGCGTCGCCACAAGTAAAGCGCCACCCATTTTTCCCCTGTCTGCAACTGTATTTGTTTCCCTATCGGAGTAATTTGTTCTACAGAATTTTGCCAGGGACAACCCTTTTGTTGCCGTGGGTTCTTTTACCTGCACTAAATAATGATGTGTAACACACGGGACCTCGGTTTATCGTCTCATCCCGAAATACTAGCACCCAGACCACGACTCATGGTCAAATGATGGGGAAAAGTTGGGGGCTCAAACGGGATTCGAACCACCACACTCTCTGATCCGGCCTTTCGCTCTAGGCAGACGCATTACCGCTAGACCACAAATCCACACTAGGCCGCCACACTCAACACTGCTCATTAGCTTGGATGAGTGAGTGCTCTGACCACTGAGCTATCCTGACCCAAACAGTAGGCTAATTACAAACTTTTTACGTAAACGATTGTAAATAAAAGTTAAAAAATAAAAAGAGGATAAAATGATTAATTACTAAAATCATAAAAGAGTAACTGACTGAAGTTACGGAACAGTCGACACAAATTATTTGGTGCCTCTGCGCTAGCGGCATTTTATTCCTCGTGATGATGTTCAGTTTGCAATCTGTGGCCATAGGGAAGATAATGAAAATTAATGAATAAGTCTCCTAATGTCCTGCTACAGGCGTTGTAAACTGACGTTGAGTATTCAGCCTATTTTAATGGAAATTATTAAACACTTATTCATTAATGTCGTTAAAGTCGAGTAGCTGATGGTAAAATATTGAAATTTGTACATAAAAACTTCAAAGATTTCTACACGAATGTGTTATTTTTCTGCAAGCTATCAATCGTTTAAAATAGAATGTCATACACATGTACAGGCAAAAAAAATATGTGCCTATACATACATAAGTGCGCGCATGGGCATGCACGCACGCACACACACACACGCACACACACTCACACACACACACTCACAAACACACACACACACACACACACACACACACACACACACACACACACACACACACACACGAGACAATATTTTTATCACTCGAGTGGAAACGACAAATCTATCACACAACCACCACTACGATATGCCCCCCCCCCCCCCCCCCCAGCAAGACAATCTCTCTCAACACAAAAACATTATCACACCACCACGAGCTGTTGGCAGCAACAACAACAACAGCGCAGCAACACCACTCACTAGCAACAAACGTCATGGTTGCCATCAGGCTTTTAGGCGTAAAGATTTTGACCATTCATCAGTTCATTTGACGGTTCCTCCATTCCTGTATTCCTCCACTCCCCACCCGGCTAGTCATCATTCATTCATTCATTCCACAGAGAACACCCACTCTGATAATGTGCGTGCGCGCGTGCTGCGTGCGTGCGTGCATGCGTGGTGCGTTGTGTGTGTGTGGGGTGTGTGCGTGCGTGCTGCGTGCGTGCGTGCGTGCGTGCGTGCGTGCGGTGTGTGTGTGTGTGTGTGTGTACATTCGAATTTGTTAAAACTTAAATTGTTGTTGATTGTGTGTTGTGTTGGTCGAATGCAAGCGCTTTGATTTGTTTTTACAAGATATAGCGCTATACAAATTCCATGTATTATTATTATTATTATTATTATTATTATTATTATTATTATTATTATTATTATTATTATTATAAGGCACGCACTGTTAGCCACGAAACAGCTGCCTCAGTTTGCAAGGTCAAGGGTCAACACAGCAAAAAGTTCATTTTGCGGTTATAGATTACCCTCCTCCTTGATGAATGAGTCATTTGTTTTACGATCTTCTTTACTCTGGCTGACCAACATTCGGCTTTCTCCAGAGAAAGATGGAGAGAGCTGGCTGCTTGTCGAATTTCTACGCCCGCCTCTCTCTCTCTGATCTCTCTCTCTCTCGCTCTCTCTCTCCTCTCTCTTTTGTCTGGCGACCGTGGGAGCACCCCGAAGACTTGACAACCAGTTTCCTCCTCTACGGTCGAGAAAACTACAGGCTTATATCTTGCAATGTACCCTACTCCCATGTACTGTACTGATTCTACTATTCTGTAACGTAATTTACTTTTTGTGTAATGAGAATTGTTTACAACTACAACCTCGCCTCCCCCCCCCCCCCCCTTCATTATAAAAAAAAGTTTTGGTCAAAAGAATGGGTAGGTAACTCAACATGGCATACAAAAATGTTTCAGCTTATCTGACATTTAGACATGTGTCTGGAACAAGTGCTGCTTTAGAACTACGCGTAAGGTGATAAAAATAAAGCCCCCCCCTCATTCCTTGCTACATCATCAACGTGAGATTGGCGTAATGACCGCCCCCTCCCCCCATTAAAGTCTCCCGACCCAATTTGCCCAAGCCTAGCTCTCAGGCCGTGCTTATCCGTTCTGTGCGTAACGACGAGATCACAACTCCCCTGATAAAGCCAGTCTATCGCAGGTTTAACCAAACAAGTTGGTACCCTTTACACTGGTAGTGAAAATAGCTAAATGTTTTCCAGGCACACGCCAGCCGAAAGCTGGGATCACCCGCAACTTTAATTACGATCCAACCCCTAACCACTAGACTACACGGCGGCTCCCCTCCCACCACCACCATTAAATTTTAGGTAGCAACATTCCACCATCAGGGATTTATACAAGTTAATATAGATATATAAGATATAGGGGGGGATAGCTAAGTGGTCAGAGCGCTCGCTTTCCCCCAGTCAATTAAGCAGCGTCGAGCGGGGTTACCAGTTGGATGGGTGACCGTTTGCGCGCCTTGGCTTCATGTACAGTCCCCAGTCCACCCAGCTGTAAATGGGTGCCTGCCACTCTTTAGGGTCAGGGAAGGTAAAGCAGCGAGGGAGAGGAGATGGGCGCCGCCCTCAACATGCTGGCTCCTAGACAAGCTGAGGTCTCTGACGCCTCGCTCCCCTACGACCACATAGGTTACAGGACACCTTTAACTTTTTTTTTATTTATAGGTAACACGCCTGTCCACCAAAAGACACAAACGGTACCCAAAACACACAGCCCTTCCGAGTGAAGGAATAGTGTGCTAGCTGCTCAGAGGCTTTGTGTGTTAGCTTGTGGGTGTCCTACGCATGGCTGGTTTGAAGTTGTATGTATACCTTTGTGTAGTTATGGAACAGATGAAAAATATTGTTCATTGTGCTTGTTTATACAGAATTCTTCATTTTTATAACTGTCGCCATCATCATGGTTATTATGATATACTAACAACAACAACAACGATAATAGTAATGATGATAATGATACCAACAACAATAATAACAATAGTAATAATAAAAAATAATGATGATAATAATGTCTTTTTCTTAATTTTCACACAAAAAAACTGCCATACTTTCAAATTCTGAAAGACTACCAGAGCACGAGGATAGAAAATGCACACCATTTCTGACCTACCCACCTACCTTTATCCCCCCCCCCCCCCCCCCCCACGACACACACACACACCCACACACAAGAGACAAACTAATCAAGACCTCCCCACCCCTAACCCACCCTCAATTTTTGTTTTAACCCAGACAAACCCTACTTCCATAACATGCAAGACAGACAACTAAGGAGGGGAGATAACCCCACGGTTCACTGCAACACGCTCAACCTATCAGTGCCCGCTCAACCGATCAGTGCCGGTACAGGTAGGTGCTGCATTTAGACTCACGTGTTCACTGGCAGTGTTGTGTAAAATCAGGGCGGGCTTTCCCTCCAGCAATGTTTCAGCGGACATTGGCGTCACCTGAAAGGTACATCGTGGTCACCTGAAAACTATGTGCTGGCCACAGACTACGTAACATAAATAAACAGGTGGAGGTTTCTTTCATAACCCGCTGGGGCCTGCAGTTGAACTAACTTGCCCCCCTTGTGAAATCCTCCGTCACAATTTGCATGATTATACATGTTGAGATTTTCATGGTTTCAATATAATTCCTTTCACCCGTTTTGATGATTACAAACATTTTTTTTTTTTTTTGCTGCCTCGTCTTCTGTGACGTTCCCGTACTGCTGTTCCCACGCCGCTCATTTCAATCTCCCCGCCACAGCCATACCCAGATTCGTTGTGTCTCACCCCCGGGGTCGGGAGTCCACAGGGAGCTCATCAATATTAGGCCGCCGCGGGGCCACCACCCAGAGGGGCCCTGCACTTCTGCTGGGTCACTTTGGTGTGTTCAGTGGTGCCTGTTCTGAGCTAACATACGCAGGACACCACCTACTAAGCCCCCTACTAACGACAGTATTAGCTCAGTCGCGGAGCCAGACTGAGTGAGTCACCCACCCAAGGTGGCGACCACCACAACGTCCCTCCAACGACCGCCTCCCCACGAACCCCCAACCCCAAAGGCTTTGACACAAATTCACCACAGGCACAGAAGCGTATGGGGAAACCGAATCTGAGGTCACCATGAGACCAGAGCAACGGAGGCCACCGAATCAGAGGCAATTTTTATTATTGCATGATGATCAATGATGATGAGGATGATGTAATGATGCTGCTGTGGAGGTGCATCCGCTTTGAGACTACTTGACAGGATTGTTCTCTACGCTTACTGTCATAATATATCCCGGCGTCAACCAGGCCCGAGAGATACAGACACCTGCAGTGTTGGTCAGGTAATTTGAGCAACACTCTCAAATTCGCATCCGTAAAGTGGATGAAGCTCGACTGTGTGGTCCCAGTCTCCCCACTGAGCCCACAGCACACTCACTCTGGGTAGGAGCCGGCCGGAGCCCGAAAAAATCCCTATGACTTATGGGATTCGAACCCGCGACCTTCCAGTCCGGAATCCACGGCGCTAACCACTGCGCCATGGCGGCTGGTGATGATTACAAACATATTCAACCGGAGAATCCCCTCCCCACCACCCCCTACGAAAAGAAAATCCCAGCAAAAATCAACCAACCAAACAAAACCAAAAAAAGCAGCAAACAACCCCATACAACTGAATTTAGAACATCATCAGTACCAACTGGTAGTGTAAGACTTTACTGAAATTAATTGTTGCTCTTTTAAGAATATGCAAGCCTTTTTTGGACGTTTTTGAATGAGTTTCTGTTGAAGGTGAGCAAATGCCCCTGAGTTTTTATGAAATTTTCAAATTTCAGGTGGCCGTTTCTCACAAGCTTTTATTTCTTTAGTTCTTAAATTTTGTTCTAGACCAGTTGTTCTCTTTTCTATTTATATCAATCATTAAAATAATAATCTTCCATACGTTTATTTTTGCTTATATAATTATATATGTCACATTTTCTCATACTTGCATACATAAACTATATAATTGATCGAGTGAGGGAATAGCATCTCTTCTGAGGTCCAAGTAAAAGTGTTTTTTTTCTTCAACTTCTTCGGACTGTGTCAGCACTTAAGGTGTCGGACATTGCTCGGGCTATCATCAGCATCCAGCTACGACTAGTCCTCTGGATCCCCCCAACGTAAGACACGAAGATTCACAAGGTGTTTATTTACTTCTAAAAATATTATACATATTTTCTAAAACAATTACTTTAGGCATGTCCTTCTTCTCTCTTTTTAATTTCAGCTTGTGGTGTCAGCGGTGGTTGGCAGAAAGAATGAACTTTATTGTTAAGGCTTCGATAGGCATTTCTAGGTTATGAAAAGTGTTTTGCTGTAAGGTTCCACAGAGGTAGGCCTAAGGGATCCCTGACATTCCAGGCAGAGGGAGACAGAGGCAAGCAAGCAGAAAGACAGATAAACAGGCAAGCAGACAAGCAGGGGGCAAGCAGACAGACAGACGGCAAGCAGACAGACAGACAGACAGATAGCAAGCAGACAGTCAGACAGATAGGCAAGCAGACAGACAGTCAGACAGATAGGCAACAGACAGACAGTCAACAGATAGGCAAGCAGACAGTCAGACAGATAGGCAAGCAGACGACAGACAGGCAAGCAGACAGACAGACAGACAGATAGGCAAGCAGACAGACAGACAGACGATAGGCAAGCAGACAGACAGTCAGACAGATAGGCAAGCAGACAGACAGGCAGGCAAGCAGACAGACAGGCAGGCAGGCAGGCAAGCAGACAGACAGGCAGGCAAGCAGACAGACAGACAGGCAGCAAGCAGACAGATAGACAGGCAAGCAGAAATAGGCAAGCAGACAGACAGACGGCAAGCAGACAGACAAACACACAGATAGGCAAGCGATAGACAGATAGGCAAGCAGACGGACAGGCAGGCAAGCAACAGACAGACAGGCTAGCAGACAGACAGATAGGCAAGCAGACGGACAGACAGGAAGCAGACAAACAGACACACAGATAGGCAAGCGGACAGACAGATAGGCAAGCAGACGGACAGACAGGAAAGCAGACAAACAGACACACAGATAGGCAAGCGGACAGACAGATAGGCAAGCAGACGGACAGACAGGAAAGCAGACAAACAGACACACAGATAGGCAAGCGGACAGACAGATAGGCAAGCAGACGGACAGACAGGAAAGCAGACAAACAGACACACAGATAGGCAAGCGGACAGACAGAAGGCAAGCAGACGACAGACAGGAAAGCAGACAAACAGACACACAGATAGGCAAGCGACAGACAGAAGGCAAGCAGACGGACAGACAGGAAAGCAGACAAACAGACACACAGATAGGCAAGCGGACAGACAGATAGGCAAGCAGACGGACAGACAGGAAAGCGACAACAGACACACAGACAGGCAAGCGGACAGACAGATAGGCAAGCAGACGGACAGACAGGAAAGCAGACAAACAGACACACAGACAGGCAAGCGGACAGACAGACAGGCAAGCAGACAGACAAACACACAGATAGACAAGCGGACAGACAGATAGGCAAGCAGACGGACAGACAGGAAAGCAGACAAACAGACACACAGATAGGCAAGCGGACAGACAGATAGCAAGCAGACGGACAGACAGGAAAGCAGACATACAGACACACAGATAGGCAAGCGGACAGACAGACAGGCAAGCAGACATACAGACACACAGATAGGCAAGCAGACAGGCAGGCAGGCAGGCAGGCAGATAGGCAAGCAGACGGACAGACAGGAAAGCAGACATACAGACAGGCAAGCAGACATACAGACAGATCGGCAAGCAGACAGGCAGGAAAGCAGACAGGCAGATAGGCAAGCAGACAGACAAGACAGACGGACAGAAAGACAACCAGCAACGATCAACAGCAGAACAGCTGTGAGGCCAGACATCACTGTACACACAACAGTCTGTGTGTTCATGTGTCACCTGCTGCAGGTAGTTCCAACAGCTGTCAGTTACTGCTTCACATGCGTAAACAAAGTCAGTGTTTACTGGCGTGTAAACACCAATGTAAACATATCTAGTAGCATTTATTGACTGGCTCCTGTCTCTTCTTTCTACCCGCGAGTGTGTGCAAAATGTCTACGTGTGCCTACACGATCATTTCCTTTTACAAAACAAACCATAAAGCCACACACACACACACACACACACACACACACACACACACACACACACACACCCCACACACACACACAACTATCTATCTATCTATCTATCTTATCTATCTTATCTACTCTCTCTTTTATCTCTCTCTCTCTCTCTCTCTCTCTCTCTCTACTATATATATAATTATTATATATATATATATATATATATATATATAAGGGTCTCGTGGGTAGGGGAAAAGGTCTGATTCAAACGGAAAATCGAACCCGCCACATTTCGCTTTCTAACCGGGAGCGTTACCACTGGACCACCAGGTTGGTGTACGTCCTTAATACCCGCGGCAATGGCTGGTCTGCTGTTCCATGAAAGCTGGATTTTTGTTGTTGATATGTGTGCAAGATGTTATGCATGCCTGCGTTTACACATGGGATCTTTGTCGTGTCATGTACAGGTTTTGCCGAGGAATGGAAGCAAAGCAGAACGTTAAGTCCAAGGAATAACAAACTCTCTGCAACCACCACTGAGGTGTGTGTAAGCCAAACACGTACGCTGTTGTTACGGTGAGACTGTAGTCATCCATGAAAAACGCTGAGACTGTTTTTGTATGCATATGAAACGTGGACCACAACAGCAGACATTGAAAGAAGGATACAGGCAATGGAGATGAGGTGCTTTCGCAAACTTCTGGTATCTCAAATAGAGATCACATCACTAACAAGAAAGTGAAAACCAGAACTGAAATCCATCCGACCATATGAAGAGCTCCTGGTTTCAGTGAAAAAAATGGCAAACTGAAGTGGTACAGGCACGTCACACGAACATCTGGACTAGCCAAGACTGTCCTACATGGAACAATACAACAAGGTAGGGAAGAGGCAGACAGACAAAAAAACGATGGGAAGACATCATCAGAGAGCGGACTGGCCTGGAGGAAACGACTCTCAACGGAAAGCTGAAAACCGAGAGGAGTGGAGGAAGCTGGTTGCAAAATCTCCAGTGGTGTCTAAACGGTCTACTAGACTACAGGATAGTGAAGTGAATGTGAACTCACCATTAAAGGACAAAACTCCCCTGAACTCGGAGTCTGGCTGGGTATGCGAAGTACCCTAAACAACCATGCACGCTAATTTCTCATCCAATGTATACTTCAAGTCTCTCAGTGATTTCCAGGTGTGAAGAGTGAGGCAGGAGAGCATATTCTGAATGACTTGCAGAGCGTCAAGCTGGGAAACGCCCAAAGCCCTACAACAACAAACCTCCCCTCTCAGAACATCGTCACGGTATGAATCTGACGATCTAACTACAATGCTATTGTCCTTCAACCACCCACCCCCACCCACCCCTTTGAACATGGACAATGACTCATTTGACATGTGATATTTTTTATGCTGTGCATGCAGAAATATGAGCCAGGCAGTTTATTGTTAAAATATTGATGGTGAAGTATAAAAAAAAAAGAGAAAAAAGTGTCAAGTTTCAACCAATCAATTTGTTTGGCCGCTTAAGTGGCAATATCAAATATGCTGACGAGAATTTTTTTTTCCGAAATGTTGTTTTTACATGTGTATCCCATATCAAAACTTTTTTTCAGGTGATGTATTTAATCACTGACTTCTGTTGATTATGATGACAGCTGGTTTCTTGCATGTAAGGATGATGGAAAGAAAGGAGATAGTTCCACTATCTACAAGCCCTCTGGTGACTGAAGAGGTCGATGTGTGAGGAGCATGTTCTGGTGCATGCTGGGCAGATGAAGGAAGGAACTGGAACTATTGTTGGTTGGTCCTTTGATTCCTGTTTCCATCTCTAATGCTCTCTGAGGTTCAGACTTTCTGCTGGCTCTTTTGATGGAACAGAGCATCATATCCCGATCAAGTCTTGTCCGTTGCAATGTCTGGTGCTGGGTCACAGCCAATGGCAGCTGCTTCTTCAGTTCAGTTCAGTTCTTTGAAGCGTTTTCTGGAAATGGCCGTGATCACGTTTGTCCTGTTTCAGCTCGCCATAGAAGACAGCTTCAGGCAATCGTGTATCCTCCACCCTTGCTCCATGTCATTCCAACAAGCTGCAACAATATGGACTCCACACTGGGATGTAGTCTTGCCATCTGATGGCTAACGATGGAAGGAAGGCAGCGTTAATAAAAGCCCTCCAACAACTTGATCTGCTTGCATTATAAGACCCGGGTCTCTGAATCGCGCAACATGGTAGAGACCACCACAGCTCTGTTTACTTGGATTTTGTTGAGAGGCAGAAGGAATGGTTGTGCCATACTTTCTTGAACAGGTGTCCAAAGGTGTTGCTGGCCGAGCAAGTCTGTTGTCGAGGTCTTTACTGACAGTTGTGTCGTTAGAGATGCGCTGCCCAGGAATGAACTCTCCATTACGTTTATACTCATGTGTGTTTATACTCTCTGCGTGTGTGTGTGGTGTGTGTGTGTGTGTGATGTGTGTGTGTGTGTGTGTGTGTGTGTGGGTGTGTGGTGGTGCATTGACTTGTTAAAAATTTAATTGTTGTTGCTGCATGCGCAGAATTGGTTGAATGCAAGCGCTTGATTTGT
>CM060335.1:14775879-14798379 GCA_030674155.1 Stramonita haemastoma | reverse complement strand
TGCTTGATGCTGCTGAACCTTAGCTCGGAAAAAGCGAGTGCTCTGACCACTGAGCTATCCCGCCCCGTCAATATTATGCCAAGACTGACACGTGTATTTGTTTGTTTCCGTCATTAATGCATTACTTAGGTGACATGGATGAACTGGGGAATGCACAGCAGCAGACCTCCTGAATGGAACAGCCACCCACAAATCACCAGCAAGAGCAGAGTAGATCAGATACAGTTCCCCACAACCATGTTTCTTCTTCGTCGTCGTCGTGGAACGCTCAGACAGCAACCATTGTTGTCTGCGAAATGAGCGAAAATGCGTTGCGCTGCCGTCAAGCACCTGACAAGTCAGGCCTAGCGCATCCCACTTCGGCGTGGGAGAGAAATGTATCTTTTAAGTCTTCCTGGGAAAAAAGGCAGGAGAATGGACCGAGAAGGCAGAAAATAGACAAGAAGGGGATGACGGAAAGAAAACGAACAAGGCAGAAACAAAGAGAGGGATAGAAAAGAAGGGTTTTCTACCTCAGAATTTCCAGAAGGTGGGATGCTATTTATAACAACCAGACCCCCCCGGCATCCTCACGGGTAAACTTCCATGTTTCAAATACTGGTTCTGGCTGAGTTCAGGCGGGCGCGGGGCTTACGAACCAAGGACATTTGAATGGAGGAAGCCCACTACAAGACCGAGAAATAAATAGACCCATCTTGCCAGGAGCTTGCGCGCGGGAATCAAGTTTCCATGGCGAAGTATCGCCATACAAGTCTGCGCACGACGGCGTGTCTGCCTCGGATCTCATAAACCAGTTTTCGTTTTCTAGACGAATTAGCACCGGACTGCTATACAGGTTACACACAAGGGTTAGCTTCAGGGGTCAAGCAGTATCTTCTATAGAGAGCTAGTGAGAAACAGGTTTGCTGGTTTTCACAGATGTTTTAAAGTATGAAAAAAAATGCGCTGTGTATTTGTTTTTGGGGGTTTGAGGCCATAGATTGACACCAGGTAGGGATGAGAAAGTGGGAAATGATCATCAAATGAGGATTGCTTGTGTTCCTACAGCGTTGACTCGCGACAAAGGACTGAGGGGGTACAGTGTTTGCTAAACAACAACAACAACAACAATAAAAAGAGAAGAAGAAGAAGAAGAAGAAGAAGAAGAAGAAGAAGAAGAAGAAGAAGAAGTTCAAACCTACGAAACTTGTATTGTTCTGAGGTTTTGAGTCAGGGGTTAGTTGTTGTTTTTTTCTGAAAAAGTGGTTTTAGTTTCTGTGGATGCCTTGGTATGTGCAGTACGACTGCAAGTGTGATGTATGAAAATAGAAGGAAAACTGCTAGAATCTAACCCTTATGTGCAGCCAAAAGCAATGGCGGGGGCAGCTGAAAAGTCTTCTTTCTTCTCACGGTGGCTACCTCAATGTGTCCGTCACTCGTCCATCCGTGCTTAGTACTAATGTACTCTAACCACTGTATGCAAAGTACCCCCCCCCCCCAAAAAAAAAAAAAAAAAGTCATAAACTGACAACAGCTGCCTGTGGCAGTACCGTAAAATCCCCTAGCATAGCCCCCCCCCCTGTGCACTGATTTAGGGCAAAATTGGGGGGTGGGCGTTTGCTAGGGATAGACCCCTTTGTACAAAGTAATTTTTGTGTTCAATCCATGTAATTGAGTGAATACAAACCCTAAAAGCATGTAAGTTAGAGCGTGTGAGTAGAAGTGAAGGAAAATGGAAAAAAAGGAAATTTGGAGGCAAAGAAGGCCAACGAGTTCCATCGCTTTCCGTTGTAGGTCCTTGTTCCGCAATACCCTGCCTTCAGATCTTTTCATCTTCCAGATAATGCAGCACACCTTGGTCGACATGTTCAGATGTAACTGCTGGTCCTTTATACAGTTTCTTTTCTGTTTGTCTTTTCCGTAATGCTGTTCAAGCCTATCTCTGTTTTCACTCCATTCCCTGATCCTTTCCTATCCACAGAAAATTCACGGGCACACTCCGAAACATTCCCACCTGCTTCGTTATCCAGATACTGGAGGGCTTCCAATTTGAAAGATACAGTGTAAGACTGTCGCTTCTGCATTTTACAAAAATGGCAGAGAGATTCAAGAACCAACTTCCGGCCATCAGGAAGCGTCGTCAAAGTACCAGTACTTACTGACAGACAAAAGACGTCAGTGAAAAAGGCATGACGAATTTTAATTCACTTTGTTGGAGATGGGTGTGAGTGAGGAGAGGGGACAAAGAATAAGAAAAAAGGAAAGAAACACAAAAAGGTAAAGAAGGGGGAAAAGATGACTTTTAGAACAGTCTGCACAAATCCTAGTGAAAATGAGCATAGTCTCTTTGAAAAAAGCTGGGTGGGCGTTTGCTAGGTAGTTACCCCTGTGCACAACTTTTGGCCCAAAGTGGGGGGTGGGCGTTTGCTAGATGGTGGGCTTATGCTAGGGATTTTACGGTATATACCTAGGCATTGCTTAGTAATGGGGGATGGGAGAGTGGCGCGGGGGAGGATTTGTGGGTGGGGGGGGGGGCAGGTAGGGAGGAAAGGAAGGAGGGAGGCGGTTGGGGGGGGGGGAATTGACCCCAGCAACTTTTGAGACCACTGGAAAAAGGCAAACTAGTAATGTTGTAAAATGTGTTTTATTGAAGTCCTGTCCTGTTTATGCCTAGTTGGCTTATTCAGCGATCAGCAACTCCTTACTGTCGAGTACGGAGTTTGGTAAAGAAGTATGGTATACAGCATTACAAAATAAAAAAGAAGGGTCCTAGACAAGAAAGTTGGGAACAAGGATGGGGTGGGGCGGGGAGGAGTGGAGGGTTTCGGAAACTGAAAAATACTCTCTGAAGCACCACTGCACTGTTACCCCCCCCTCCCCCCCAACCAAAAAAAAACCCCACCCCAAACCAAAACAAAACAAAACAAACAACTGAAAGGAACAAAACAGCTAACCGTCGAAAAGAAACAAAACTGCTAACAAAAGTAAAAGCAAAAAACTGACCCCCCCAAAAAAAAAAACAAACAAACAACCAAAAAAACAAACAAAACACAACAAAAAAAACCCCAACAAAACAAGCCTAAACCACCACCACCCAACAGAAAAACGGAAAAGACTGGACGCCATCAAACGCTTTACGATAAAAACAAATAAAACAAAACAAAACACGGGAAGGGAAGAGAGTATTCAGACCCTCCCCCCCACCTTCACCCAACACTAAACAACCACGCACACACACCTTCCCCTGTCCTTTCTTCAAAACATAAACAGAACCCCCTCCCTCCCCATCCCCCTACTGCTCAGCTCTGAGGCCACGAAGTCGAGGTGTGTGATAAATTAATTAATGGGACCCACCAAATGACCTCCAGGTAGGTAGTTCAGCGTGGCGCATATTATACCCTCCCCCCCCCCCCCCCCCCCCCCCCCCCTCCTTCTTAGCTGCATTGGAGTTGGTCCTGCACACTCCGAAAAATCACGTTTTCTGCTCTGGTGACCGCTGGTGCGACACAGCTTCTTAAACAATCACACGCACGCGCTCACGCGTGCGCACGCATTGTACACGCACGTGGACACACACACACGCTTACATGTGCATACGCAGACTCTCCCCCCCCACTCTACACACACACCCACGCACGTAAAGGCATGATTTCCTAGCCTCTATCCCCAGCGTTAATCACACACACACGCGCGCGCGCGCGTACACGCACACACACACACGACACAAACGAAACACACACACACACGACACAAACGAAACACACACACACACACACACACACACACACACACACACCACACCACACACACACACACACACACACACCTCTCTCTCTCTCTCTCTCCTCACATCATCTACCCAAAATCACACACACACACACACACACACACACACACACACACACACACACACACAACACACACACACACACACACACATAAGTCCTTCGGATGAGGCTTTAAACCGAGGCCCCGTGTGCAAACGCACGCAGAACATTTTGCGCACACGTTAAATCCTGTTCCGCTTTTCGTAAGAGTAGGCCATCGTGTGCCGGTGGGAACAGATAACATTTACAAAAATGCATACACACGGGGGCTGGATGAAAAAAAGCACATGAGTGCTTATCCCATTATCCTCGATATAAAAGAATAAATCAAATCAAATACACACACATGCGCGCGCAAGCACACACACACACTCTCTCTCTCAAACACACACACACACGCATATATAAACACACACACCTCCTCCTCAACACCACACACCACACTACAAACACACACACACACACACACACACACACACACTGCATGCACGCACGCACGCATGCACACACACACACACTATCAATAGTGTTTAGTGACCCTTACCCCAGTTGTTACTAACATAGTTCCATGACTGTCATGACTCCTAAGTAGCCTACCCCTTCAGTTACAATAATTATTGCTAGCACGATGGTGGAGGGGGTGGGTGGGGGGTGATGTGCTGGTGCCGGTGATACTACTGATACAGCTGGAAGTAGCAGCTGGTGGTAGTAGCGGTGGTGGTGGTGGTGTGCCGGTGGGAACGGATGGCAAAATTTACAAAATTGCATACACACAGGAAGGTAAAGGTAAAGGTGTCCCATAACCTGTGTGGTCGTAGGGGAGCGAGGCGTCAGGTACCTCAGCTTCTCTAGGGGCCAGCATATTGAGGGCGGCGCCCGTCTCCTCTCCCTCGCCGCTTTACCTTCCCTGATCATAATGAGGCAGGTACCCATTTACAGCTGGGGGAACTGGGGAACGGTACTGAAGCAAAGGCGCGCAAATGGTCATCCATCCCAATGGTAACCTGGCTCGACGCTGCTTAACATTGGCTGGGTAAAAGCAAGCGCTCTGACCACTGAGCTATCCCGTCCACGGGGACTGATTGTAAAAAAAAAAGGAAAAAAAAAAAAAAAGAAAAAAATGCAAACGAGTGCCATTATCCTCGAAATAAAATGATAATATAAATAAATAAATAAATAAATAAGTGGTGGCGGAGGTGGTGGTGGTGGTGTTGGGTAGTGGTGACAAAGGTGAAAGTGGCGGCTGTGGTGGTGGTGGTGGGGAAGTTGTGGTGGTGGTGGTAGGTAGTGGTGACGATGGTTGAAGTGGTGGTGGTGGTAGTAATAGTATTAAGTGCATGCTTTTGATAGATGAAAATGGCTAGCCGTACCTCGTCACAGGTCAAAGAGAAGCAACTTATAATGTGGTCTGTAATCAGGCTAGGTTGTTACCCCTTGCATGCATTTCATATTTTAAGCACCCCCCAAAAAAACAACACAAAACAAAACAACAACAACAACAAAACAACGACAAACACCCCCCCCAAACAAAAAAAACAACAACAACAACAATCATTTTAATTGTATTAAACCTTTCGAAGCACAGTCATGGATTGTAACGTGGGGGACAGGATAGCCTAGTGGTCAGAACATTGCGCTCGCAATTTGACGACCCAAGTTCGATTCCCGTTCTAGGGGATTTTTCCCTTGGAGTTAACATCAGTGCTTACTCCACTCTCCCCACAAGTCCTTCGGATGGGACTATAAACCGAGGCCCCGTGTGCAAACGCACGCAGAACATCTTGCGCACACGTTAAATCCTGTTCCGCTTTTCGTAAGAGTAGGCACAAGATTTTAAAAAAAAACCTGCATACACACGGTGACTGGATGTAAAAAAGCACATGAGTGCTTATTCCATTATCCTCGACATAAAAGAAAAATAAATAAATAACGTGCATATAAAAAAATTGATTCCAAGTTTTCCTGGCTGAGCCAACAAAGGTTCAGCACCAGGAACAGCACCACGCCACAGAACATTATTTATTATTGTAGCTTATCTTAGCGCTGTGGGTCGGTTACATATTCATTCATTCTTTAATATCGAGGATAATGGAATAAGCACTCATGTGCTATTTTTACATCCAGTCTCAATGTGTATGCAGTTTTGTAAATCTTGTCATCTGTTCCCACCGGCACACAATGGCCTACTCTTACGAAAAGCAGTTTGCACAGCTGGACTTTCGGGGAAAATCCGAAGACTTTTATTTTGTGAAGTAGCTTCAAAGCCAACTAGTCAGCTTCAAGATCAGACTGATGCGCTCCCTGATCATGTCCATATTTTTGTATGTATGTGAAACATGAACCCATAACAGCAGACATTGAAAGAAGGATACAGGCAATGGAGATGAGATGCTTTCGCAATTTCCTTGGCATTTCATACAGAGATCGCATCACTAATGAAGTGCATTAATTAAAAATCACGAAGTTGATCACACATCTGCCAAGTGGTCAATGTAGTGTAGCCTCTAAGGAGAATATTACTTGTTGACATCTTGGGAAAATCGAAAACTGTAAGATATGATTCTATTGATGAAATCTATGGGTCATTCAGAATTTAACTACTGACCCCTTACCGTTGACAGCTGAAAATCGCCAAGTGATGGGTCAAAGGGAAGCAAGTCGTACACTGCGGTCTAATGATTAAGCGACATTGTTTCCCTTTAAACGCAATGTCTTCACCTTCACCTGTCCCGTAGTCCCGCGGACCGTGGGGGCGCCAATGAAGATATTGCAACCAGCTTCCTCCACTCCCCACGGTCCTCCGCCCTCCGTGGCAGATCGCTCCACCCAAGGCCTGTCCACTCTCTGATGTTGTCTTCCCATCGTTTCCTCTGTCTGCCTCTTTGTCTCCCTCCCCTTACTGTTCACTGTAAGACAGTCTTTATATACTTGGCCAGTCCAGATGTTTGTGTGATGTGTCCATACCACTTTAGCTTGCGTTTTTTCACTTAAGTTTGGAGCTCTTCATATGGTCCGATAGCATTCTTTATTCTGGTTTTCACTTCTTCATTAGTGATGTGATCTCTGTATGAAATGCCAAGGAGTTTGCGAGAGCATCTCATTTCCATTGCCTGCATCCTTCTTTCAATGTCTATGTTTCATATACGTACAAAAATATGGACATGCCAGGAAACGCACCAGTTGATCTGAAGCTGATGGCGACGTTCTTGTCATTCCAGAGGACTTTAAGTTTGGTCATTGCAGCAGTGGTCTGGGCTATCCTGGAGAGAATTTCAGTTTTGATCCTTCATCTGATACTGTAGCTCCCAGATAGTTGAAGATATGGACGGTCCCGATTTCTTACCATCTATAATTACGGCATTGCTGATGCTATTAGCACTATTTGTCATCACTGGGTTTCTCTGCACTGATCTGCATGCCATAGGAGAGAGATGGGCTCTATGCACACTGCGATATTGATGGAAACGCAATGTACAGGCGTATTAAACTAAAGAAAAATAGTATTACTTTTTTGTGGTATCGTACAATAGCAATCAGCTAAAAGTATACAGCAGAACATGGTGGATGAACACCTGCCATAGTGACCACCACAGGATGTGAAAGTCATGTGTCAACCACAACGAATCCATAACACACAACCTATTTCTTGTTCTATTTTCTAGTATGTATATTCGCTTATTTCTATACAGAAAACATTGTCACTTGTATTAAACAAAAAAGGACGAAGGCATACTTGAACTGCGTATGCTCCAGAATTGCTGAATGGTGTCTGTGAATCTCAATTCTGGTGTACTAAATTGCCTTGTGATGCTAAACATGTGGTTAATCAAGTCTGTGTAGAACCCTTAAGAAGAGAAATATTTAGACGTGTTTCCCCCTTGGGACAACGTTTTCTCAATAAAGATCTTCAAATGAATCCTTGTTAAAGTGGGAGGCTTGGCAATATTACAACCCGTTTGGAAGAACAGAAAGAAAGAAAGTTTCACGGTGGGGAAGTGATTAATTAAAAGTCTTTTTTCGGAAGTTGTTCACTGAATTCACATTGCGGTCACACACCGAGAATTTCCCTTGCTGTATTATAGTGCTAGGCCTACATGTGAAGCATAAAATACATGTCGCCACAACATGTAACTGCAGCGAGGTGCATAGCACATACATTGCTGGGGCATCATTGCACTTGCCTCTTTACTGGCTTTCGGTTTTTCTCCCAATCTATCATGCACAGAGGACTCCCCCCATTCCCCATCCCTAATTCTCCTTCTCAAAGCAACCCATTGTATCCCGAAAGCTAATAATTTTAAGACAATGAAGTTTTCTTCTGTTGCAAATAATCCCAGTATTTCACTATGGGGACAGGATAGCTCAGTGGTCAGAGCACTAGCTTTTCCTGAGTTAAGGTTAAGCAGCATCGAACGTGGTTACCAAATGGATGGGTGATCGTTTGCACGCCTTGGCTTCAGTACAGTCCCCTAGTTCACCCAGCTGTCAATGGGTACCTGCCCTCTTTAGATTCAGGGAAAGCGAGGGAGAGGAGATGGGCGCCTCTCTGAATATGCTGGCCCTTAGAGAAGCTGAGGTATCTGACGCCTCCTCCCCTATGACCACATAGGTTATGGGACACCTTTACCTTTACTTTTTTTCACTAGAAAGGACAGAGGGCAACATTTTAACAGAAACAGTCCGTTGAACAGTTGTTAGATTTGGGTTCAAAACTGTCATTGATTTTTGTGTAAAAAAAGTGTGTTAATGTTTTCAGCTTGAGGTGTGTGTGTGTGTGTGTGTGTGTGTGTGTGTGTGTGTGTGTGTGTGTGTGTGTGTGTGTGTGTGTGTGTGTGTGTGTGTCTGTCTGTCTATCTGTCTGTCTGTCTGTGTCCATAATTTTAGGCTCCTATCTCTAGCATGTTGAAATTTGCTGAAATCTGAAAGATAATCAAAGTGCATACAATGTACTTAGTTGCACGCTCGCTCTCCTGCACACCCACCCACCACGACACACAATCTGACCAACATTCCGTTTCCCATCCACCCACACACACTCCGCACTAGTCACTCAACAGCGATGATATAACCCTCCCCTCTGCTCCACCCAATGCTACGTCTCATTTCCGTTTAATTACAATTATTATTGTTATTATCAATTACGTTTGTTTCGTTGGTTCATGATACACGTGCACCGCCAAAAGGAAATCGCGCGGGCGAGTTGCGCGGCTCTGACCTAAGGCAAGATCAAAGGGTGTGTTCAACTACAACCTAGTGTTTGCAACGTTTCTCTCAAACACTCAACACTAGCCACTCTTTCACAGACCCTGTACTGACAGTGTATGTCACTAGAAAAGTGGTAAGTGTCTGAGCGGGGACTGGAACCACGACATCAAAATATTAGTACACTAGACCTGACGTACGAGCCACAGAGCTATTCTGCCCATCCTTACGACACCCCTCACCCCCTTCATCCCTCCCTCCCTTCTCTTCCCTGCCGAGTAGACTTTCGTGGGTTCGAGTTTCCGCTGTTCTGGAATCTTTCTCCAAGAATTATATTTAGTTCCAGCTGCACGTCCTGATGGGACTCCAAAATCAGAGTCCCCCGAGTCCAAACGCATGCATATCATCACGTGCACACTTTAGAAGCACGTCCCTGCTTTGTAAAAAAAAAAAAAAAAAAGTAGGTCAGCTGGGGAAGCACCACCACCACCACCACCACAACAACCACCCAGCTGTAAATAGGTACCTGCCCTCTTTAGGAACAGGGAAGGTAAAGCAGCGAGGGAGAAGAGATGGGCGCCGCCCTCAATATGCTGGCCCCTAGAGAAACTGAGGTGTGTCAGATTATGGGAACACTGACTTTTGTTGTGTTGTTGTTGTTTTTTTTACCTTGAAAATTGAATGTAGCAGGTGATGTGCAAATTAATTCTGTTTACAGCTGGGTTGTTGTGTGCACTCCCCAGTTTAACAGTCCGGGGGTCACCCAGAATGTGCACACTAACTCATCCCACCTGGGGATCACTGTGAGATTGAAAGTGCACACTGAATGGGAATTTTGCATGTATGACTTGTTTTCAAATACCTCGCCATAATAGGCAGCCACACTCCGACTTCAGAAGAATTTTTTCTCCTTTAAAGGAGAGTGAAGGGTGCTTGTTAAGAGCTTGTTCATGGCTGAGGGCAATGTCAACACAACATTTTAACATTACATTTTAGTGTCGGCCTTGGCAATTAGCTGACATCAACAAGTGACGCAGCTTTTGGCCTGAGCCATTACAGCTGGGTTAACTGGGGGACTGTATTGAAGTCAAGGCCAAGAACGGTCACCCATCCACTAGGCAGCCACACTCAACGCTGCTGGACCTTAGCTTGGGGAGAGCGAGTGCTCTGATCACTGAGCTATCTCAGAAACTCAAGTTTCAAGGGAGTGCCCCAACGACTCCTCCTCTCGGGGCAGCCGGAAACAGGGAAGGAAAGAGGCAATCCCAAACACTGATGCTGGATGAACAAGCTTCAGTAGCTGATTTTTCAGAAAGACTTACACTACATACAGTCTCAAACATTCAAGGTGAACGAGTTGACGGAATTTTTGCAGTTCTTTCACAGGCAAGGTTATAGGCCGCGTTTGAATGGACAACGACGTTTTCAACGTTTCTCAAGGCAGAGTCCACGCCGAAGTAAAATAAAACGTTGTCGTCCTTAAAGACAAGTCAAACACTAAAGAGAACAAAAACGTTGCCAGTCATACAACATTTGCCAAACCCAACTCGTGCATGATTACAACCAGGGTGCACTGATATAAAAGCCCTTAAGTTCGCACCATTCTTTGCAACAAACAGTGACTGTTAACAAAGTAGCTGGACGACAAGTTTATGGTAGTGGCAAACTGAACAAGACAGCAGCGAAAAAACATTTTCACCAAACTGAACTCAGCCAGAAGTCAAGTCGAACTTCTAGAACATGGCTTTGCTGGCAAACGTCAAACAAGTCCGGAAGAAAATCTCGATTATTGTCCGGGCGCCATGTCATTTGACGAGAGGGGCTCGAAACCTTCCGTCCGTTACCGACGGTGGAAAGGTCTATAGGCCAAGGAACGTCACTTTGTCGATTCTTCCGGTGATTCACAAATAGGACGAGCTACTGCTCTCCCCTGAAGTGCTGGCTTCCGACCTGCTGTGTCTGGGAGCAGCCGTTGGGAGAGGTCGCCATTGTGAGCATTGGTGCTGGTGGTGTGAGCAGTGAGGATCTGTTCCGTTAATTAATCCCCCCTCCATCCCTCCCTCTCCTCTCCTTCTCTTCTTCATGCTCTAGCTCAAGTGCTCACTGGAAGTATCTTCACCGGAAAAAGGACTGCCTCACTAGTTACCGAATTAATTAATACTCCATGGAAGCTGATTAGCGATACAAAAAATGTCTCCAGACATGATTTCACCCCATAAATATTTATTGGACATTATCTTCTTTAGATATATGCGTAAATTATCTCTGGACGTCTTCTTACAGAATCAATAATCACTAGACGTCTGTTCACAATATGGATGGATACCAGAAGTGTATTCTACCTTCAACTGATGAATGCAATGGTTGCCAAACGTCAACTGACCGAATTTACACTCTCTAGTGTCTATACATAACAAATAACTAAGTGGTAAACCTGTTGGGTTGATTCTTGCAAGCTGAACGGCCTTTCCTCAAACACGTGTAGGCTACACCCTTGACATATTTTCATAATCAAACACTGCTGGAACATCTATTCATTGAATAGAAATGAACTGGACATCTAATTCATCAAAAATTTCAACGTGCTGTCCATTCACCGAATAATAGCACTTGTATTTTTTGTTGTTGTGTTGAATACATAGTTATATGAGATGTATTGAATACCATTATTTTGCAGTCACGGAAGATTTCTCTGCAGAAAAGCAGGCTGCGGTCTTAAGAGAGAAAGCATCGTCACTTGTGGAGTTTCCATTTTTCTTTGTCTCTGAGTGTACTATTTTCCTCATGACCGGCTTTTTTTCTGGTGATTTTAAAAGGGATGACAATACTATTGCCCTAGGTGCTGTGGGTTCTTTTAAATGCGCTAAATTATGTTGCACATAAGTCGTCAATCTGTCATCTGAACTGAAATACTAAAACCCAGACCATCACTCCACTGGACAGAGGAAAAGTTGGGCTTCGGACAGGTATTGAACTTGCAGCTTTCTGGATGGCGGTGTGTTACCACCTGACCACAAGTCCACCTTTCGGTCGTGCATTTGCCCAATCAATACTTTATGAAAAAAGTTTGAAAAATTTCTGTTTGTTCTTTATTTTCTTTCATTCTTTTATTCCGAGGGTAATAGAATAAGCACTCATGTACTTTTTTTTATACCCAGTCCCCATGTGCATGCAGTTTTGCAAATTTTATCATCCGTTCCCACCGGCACACAATGACCTTCTCTTCCTCAGGTTTAGCAAATGAATGCCCACTAGACGTTCATATAGTGCTCAAACCAATGATGGCTGGGTGTCCAGCCCCATAGTTAATGCTCAAAGGACGTTCTCTTCACCAATTTAATGCTTACTGAAGCGACGTCTGTTCACCTATTTCATGGCCCCTAAACGTCCATTCATCAGACAGATGTTCATCAGACGTCTCATTATTTCAAGAAATACTATTAAACTTACCAAGCTAACGTTAGCTAGACGTCCGTTTACCAGCTGGGAGCTCAATGAACGTGTGTATCTATCAATGAACGGGGACTGGATGTAAAAAAGCACATGAGTGCTTATCTATTATCCTCGAATAAAAGAATTTGTCTTGTCTTGTCTCTTGTCTTGTGTATTCTTTCAAATAATGGCTACTAACTGTCTGCTTAAATTATTAACGCTTACCAGGCATTTATTCCCTAAATACAAATTTACGAAACCAATGTTCACAGATAATACCCCCCAAAGTCCCCCGTGGGCATGGCGGGCCGGTAACTATAAATAGCATCCTCACCTTCTACAAATTCTGTGCTAGGAATTCCTCTTTTCTATCCGTCTTTTTGTTTATCCCTAGTTCTTTTAATTTCTCTCACCTCCTTCTTGTCTATCTTCTGCCCGCTTGGCCCATTCTCCTGCCTTTTTTTTCCAGAAAGAATTAAAGTATAACAATTCTCTCCCACGCCAAAGTTGGATGCGCTGGGGGCTGACTTGTCAGGCGTGTAACGGCAGCACAACGCATTTTTGCTCATATGACAGACAACAGTAGTTGCTGTCTGACAATTCAACAAAGGAGAAAAATCCCCGAATCTGTATTTACCAAATCTTTATTCACCAAACGAATTTTAATTATCTTTTTTTTTAATTCCATGTACATGTTCACTATATAATTATCTATTCGCAGATAAAAAGCCAGCTGGACGTCTATTTGGCCTCCTGATCTGGGTAAACCCACTGTTACTGAAAGCGTAGGGTAGCAGAATGTAAAAAAAACCCCACCAAAAACCTCATCCCTTTTGATTGTCACTGATAACATTTTCTTTAAGTTGTACGCACGCGCACACGCGCGCATGGGCACGCATGCACACACGCACACACACACACACGCACGAACCATACACACACATACATACACATGTACGTACGCATGCATGCACGCACGCACGCACGCACACACACACACACGTACGCGCATACACGTACACGTAGGCGCGCGCGCGCGCGCGCGCACACACACACACACACACACACACACACACACACACACACACACACACACACACAACACACACACACACACACACCACACACACACCAATAACCAGGCCATTAACGTACGGCCGATGATGAAATTCAGACCCACAAAAGCTGAGTTAACAACGCAAACTGATGTCGGTGTTTGACAAACCCAGTATCGCCCCTACACGAAAAATAGTTCCGTCTTCCAGAACAAAAGATTACCGGTGTCGTGTCTTGCAATGAGCCCCTGGCACTTCGTCCCCGGACAAATCTGGACTGATTCAATTCGAGAGCTTAAAACCATTCAACATCTTCGGGGATGTGTTCTCCCTGAGATGGTGGAAGCGCTTGAATCGTTTAATCGTTAGCAAGGGTTTTTTTCTTCTTCTTGTGAACCATGCAGTTAGGGTATGTTAACCTGTGACAAGAGAGTTATGCCATCTGACAAATTTCTGTAGTAAAAACGCGCTTTTTATTTGCAAACAACAAACTCGCTGAACAAAGGATGGTTTTGCGCGGCTGTGGTGACTGATGTGACCCCCAACTCATCCCGAATAAAAAAAAATTCACAGAGAACCCCCTAGCAACAATAGAATACAATAAATACGATGCAATGCAATGCAATATAATACAACGGAATACAATAAAATGCAATACAAAACAGCACAGACAACACAATACTGTAACAATGCAATACTTTTTATGGCAGGAGAGCGCTTTTGCTTGCTTTCAGGAACAAAGTTCTGACTTTTTTTTTGCTTAAAAAAAAAAAATCAACATACTCTACGTATTGTCTGACGAGTATTCTCAAGAGAACAGAATGATAAAACACACAGCAGACAAAATTTTTTAAAAAGATTAAACAGCAATGACATCAACCTAAAGATAATTTTTTGGATGGTGACTGTTATTTCTATCTCTAGTTGCTGAAGTCAAGAGATAAGAGGCATTCTTAATACTCTGCACCGGCCACTGTTTTGCGGGAGTTGTCTGTGCCTGTTACGTTCGCGTGAGCACTATGGTACGTACAGGATGGTCCGGAAAAGGATGTGGTTTTGTATGTGAATGGCATTCTTCAGTGCTCTTCTCCAGTTCCAAGAAAACATACACAAATCGAGCAGTTTCTCCATGATCTATATGGTCATATAAAAGTCTTCAGTGAGCAGCACCAGCGATATTGTCTTGGATATGGTTACTGCGTTTAGAGTATTCTAAAATCGTCAATGCGTATTTAGTCATACGAATAAAGGAAAAGAATTTGCACCATTTTCTTTTAGAAATGCAACAGAAATGAAAAAAAAAGTTGCGCAGAACACGTATTTCACCATGCCAAAGTAGTACAAATCTGGCAAAGCTTACAACTGAAACCATCCTGAGGAAAGACATTTTTGCATTCTGTTGCCCGGCACTTCGAATCACAACAAAACACTTCTCTATGTGAAATGCAGTTTGACGTCTCTTTCCCCATAGAGCACATCGCCACAACGTTACAGGGCACTAATCTTTGTTTTTTATCTGTGTGTACTGTTGTATACAAAAGTTTGTTTTTTCTCCAGAGTTTTCCCTATAACCCTTTCTCTACCTGCCACGGGCTGTTTTACGTACACCTAATACATGATGCACACGGGACCTCGGCTTACCGTCATACCTAAAAGACTGGCACCCATACTACCAGTCAAGGTCAAAAGGGAAAAGAGGTGGAAACAAAAAAAATCAAAATGAGTCGAACCTAAGACCTCCCACTTCCTTCTTGAGTACTTTGAGTATATTCACCTCTATAGGCTAACACACCACGTCCACTGTTGACCTACTTATTCAACTGCGCAGAACATACAACAGTCCTTGAATATTGTCTTGTATCAATGATAAAACATTCGTCATTAAAGAACGGTTGGCGTAAAGAATCAATGATCACGAGTCAATGAGAGTTGTCTGTGCTTGCCACGCATTATGTGAACGCAGTGGTACTCATTTCCCGTCAACGGATGTCTGTATCCTCTGTGTCAATGTCGTTTGGTTTTTCTTTACAGAATGAACAAGACTGATCCGGCTTCACCAGTAGTAGGATTCATGATGGTACTGGTACCAGAGGATAGAATACTTGAGTTGTATGTGAACTTCCTTGAATATCAATGGTAATGAATGAAAATTGTTAACTGGTGAATCCTGTATGTTTAGCTTCTGCGGTGTATGAGAAACCCATAGTTAATGTCGTATCGTTTTAACCATTCTGTATCTTAATCAAGGCAAACAACATTCCACTTTGATCAAGGCACATTCTGCTTAATCCCTCTTCCCCCCAGCTTTGAATAATGTTTCAGTTGCGGATACTCTGTGCTTCCGAACATCGAGATTCTAACACACCACTGTCAGCCGTCGCTCTTTCTCTATTTGTGGTCCATCCACATGGAATGGGGACGGAATAGCACAGTGGTCAGAGCGTTCGCTTCCCCCCAGCCAAGTTAAGCAGCGTCTAGCGTGGTTACTATCTGGATGGGTGACCGTTTGCGCGCCTTGGCTACAGTACAGTTCCCCCACTTCGCCCAGCTGTAAACGGGTACCTGCCCTCTTTAGGGTCAGGGAAGGTTAAGCAGCAAGGGAGAGGAGATGGACGCCGCTCTCAACATACTGGCCCCTAAAGAAGCTGAGGTCTGACGCCTCGCTCCCCTACGACCACACAGGTTACAGGACATCTTTACCCTAACCCTACCACATGGAATGACCACCCTCTATCCCTTCGCCAAAAGCCCTCGTTCGATACTTTTAAATCCAACCTCAAAACACATTTATTTCCTTCCTTATAACTTTTCCCTCATGTTATGTTTCTCCTTGAGAATGACCAGCTAGTGGCCTAATGCATTCAAAATACAAACGTACGGCTTGCGCACAATAAAACCAGAACAACGTGGCACTTGGCTGGAACCGGAAGTGACCTTTTATTCAAGGGAAATAACTCATATTACATATTACAATCTACTTTCAATTTCAGTTAGGCTTTGGACACAACATCCCTCCTCAACTTGAATGGACAATTACAATGAAAATGAATTGTCAAAGAGTGACTGTCGAAACTCGAAAACTTGAGGAAGATATGCATTGTGCGTTAATTTGAATTCAATGGTTTCTGAAAATTAAACCTTTGGCTCATCAATATATATTAAATACACATCAGCAAGCAGATACATGTCTTGGCTGCATGTGAGTGTGTATGTCAGAATCAATGTGAAAATTCAAAACATCCAATAGAATAAAATAATGGGATGCAAACACATGAGTGACTGAATACGCCTACTGTTTTAATAAGTAGTATAAAGATGTCATGTAAAGATCAAATAAAATTCTGCACGAACAAATTAATGATAAACTTGAGTGTCAAGATATTCAGTTCTGATGAGAAAGTGTCCACTCAGTTCTGGATGGTTTCTTGGAATTCACGTCAGGTCCTTCACTCATTTGTAAATATATGACTTGAGATTTAAGCTTTCATGAATAAAATGAAATGAGAAATTTCAGTAGGCTAATATGACCAAAATATATGATCACTTAAAACTATAATATTGTGACCTCTCTACACGATCACTTAGAATCAAGTTGGATCAGCCTAGCTACACTGCTGTCCTTCTTGATATACAGTCCATAAACACAATCCAAAATACAGAGCATTCTGATGCTCTTCTAACGATAATAAGAATACAATATTGTGACCACTCTACACGATCACTTAGGATCAAGTTGGATCAGCCTAGCTACACTGCTGTCCTCCTTGATATACAGGCCATAAACACAAATCAAAACTACAGAGCATTCTGATGCTCTCTGACAATGACTAGAAACATAAATGATATTTAATATCAAACAATGCTTAAATTTGACTAAATAGAGAGACAACCTAACTACACGTTGTCCTCTAGTGACAGGTCATGTACAAGATCGACGTAATGGATTAGTTGAGGATGTAGTCTTTCAGGTAATTTGGAGTTTTGGTGGTTCGGCCTGAACGTCTTGTACTGGGTGATGGAAGCTGGTCGGAGCTTGTATTGTTGTTCCCAGTTTCTCCAGTTGAAGGAGTCTCAGCAGGAATGTCTCCAGGAATGTCGATGTCTGGGTCCTCTGGAGCATCGAGTTCTGGAATGTCGCCAGGAATGTTGATGTGCGCTGGCAGCTGTCGAAAATGGGATGAATTTCTGGTGATGAGAGATCCGTCAGGGCGGCAAGCTGTTATCATGCTCCCCTTCTTCTCTTTCACCAGACATGGTGTCGTGTTGTACGGCGTTGTCAGCGCATTTTGTTTGGGCTGCTTGACCAACACGTAATCACCAGGTGCCATCTTTGCTTGTGTGGTGTGACGGCGGGCATTAACGTATTCTGCCATCTTTCCTTTATTGTGATGGTCATTGTGCGCAATACGAGTATGCACAGGGACCGGAGAGAGATGTTTCGGAGCTGTGGGTAGACCGACGTTCATCTTCCGTCCTGTCATTGCCTCGAATGGCGAGACACCAGTTGCAGTGTGTGGCGTTGCCCTAAATGTTCGGAGGAACGTTGGGATTTCCTCCTTCCAGTTTCGGCCGTCAGCTGTTGATGTACGGATATTGTTTTTGAGGGTTCCCACGAAGCGCTCAGCTGCACCGTTCGCCTCAGGCCACACAGGCGTAATTTTCCTGTGCCTGAAACCATTCCTCTCAGCGTATTGTGCAAAGGCTTGACCGTTGAATGGTGGGCCATTGTCTGTCTTGCAGATTTCAGGGAAGCCTTGGCGTGCGAAAATTTGGTCCAGACGGGGGAGTATGGTTCTTTCTGAAGTGGATGAGACGATCTCCACTTCTGGGTATCGACTGTATTCGTCAGTGACCACCAACACGTATTCTCCCGATGGAAACGGTCCAGCGAAGTCAATCGCCACTGCTACCCATGGGCCTGAAGGGAGTGGTGTTGGTTGGAGAGGTTCTCTCTGTGTTGGTCCTTTGTACGTGGCCTGGCATGGAATACAGGACTTCACAGCATTCTCAACCAGTTTGTCGATACCAGGAAACCAGATTTTTTCCCGGATCAGTTGCTTGGTCTTCACAATACCTTGGTGTGACTGGTGAGCAATGTCTATGGCTTGGTTCTGAAGTGACTGCGGAAGAATGAGACGATGACCTCTAAGAACAAGTCCATCATGCACGGATAACTCGTCTTTGAATCGTGCAAAGTCTGAAATGTCACTTCTCCATTGTCCAGTTTGGACTGCCTGCATAACTTTCTGGAGCTGAGGGTCTTTCTGAGTTTCAGCTCGAACATCGCCTTGCGTCATTGCTTTCGGTACTGCAAATTTGGCTAGGAATGCAATGTACTCCTCACCAGCGTTGTCTCTGGCAGGTGTTGTTTGAGGATGCCGGCTGATGTAGTCAGCTGGGTTTTGTTCATTTCTGCCTGGTCTGTACACGAATTCGACCTCGTACGGCATGAGTCGAAGACGCCATCTCTCAATTCGGGCTGTTGTTGGGTTTCGGCTTTTGACTATCCCGAGCAGTGGTTTGTGGTCAGTGATGAGTTTGAATGGAGCTCCTTGCACGTACAAGTGGAAATGTTCGATTCCATAGACAGCAGCAAGCATCTCTCTATCTGTCTGTGAGTAGCGTTTTTCAACGTCTGTGAGCGCTCGGCTCGCGTAACAGATCGCCTTGTTGTCTTGGACGAGAATCGCCCCAAGACCAACTGGGCTAGCATCCACCAGGATAGACGTTTCTTTAGCAGGATCAAAGTATGCCATGACTGGGCTTGAGGTGAGCATTTCTTTCAGCTTTTCGAACGCCGCCTGTTGAGCTGCTGACCAGGTCCAACTCACATCTTTCTTGAGTAGTTCACGCAGTGGACTGGTGATTGTCGCATACGCAGGAATGTATCTAGCCATGTACTGAGTCATACCGAGAAACGATCTGAGTTCAGCGATGTTTGTAGGTGCAGGGGCATTGAGAATTGTCTTGGTTTTCTCAGGATCTGCGGTCATCCCCCCTCTTCCAAACACATGGCCAAAGAAGGTCAGCTCGGACGCAGAAAAAATGCATTTCTTGCGGTTGAGTTTTGCTCCCACCTCTTGTAGGCGTTGAAGTGTCTTCTTCAAGCTCTTGTCATGTTCTTGCTGAGTAGCCCCGAAAACGATGATGTCGTCAGACAGATTTCTAACGCCAGGAATGTCATGCAATACATTGGATATGGCGTTTTGGAAAATTTCTGAAGCTGCATTGACTCCAAATAACAGCCTTTTGTATCTGAACAATCCAACGTGAGTTGAGAATGTAGTGATCTGACGAGAGTCTGAGTCAATTTCCAGCTGATGATAGGCTTGAGTCATGTCAAGTTTGCTGAACCTTGTAGCCCCATTCAGATCTGCAATCAAGTCGTCGAGTGTTGGCATAGGATGTTTTTCTCTACCTATTGCTTTGTTTGGTTCGCGCATATCAACGCACACTCTAACTTCTCCCTCACGTTTCTTGGGGACGCACACAATAGGGCTGACCCAGGGAGTCGGTCCAGTTACCGGCTCGATGATGTCCAAATCTTGAAGTTTCTTCAGTTCGGCCTCCACCTGTTTTCGAAGATGGAATGGAACACGTCGGTGCTGTTGGGCAACAGGCTGTACTTCAGGATCCACATGCAGTTTGATTTTCGTATCTTTGATGTGTCCTAGTTTACCATCAAAAAGTTCTGTGAAGTTGTCAGCGATGGAACTTGTTGATTGGGCAGATGTGTCCAAATTCAGGCTTGCAGAGAATGCGAACTGTATCAGTCCCAAAGCTTGTGCAGTGTCTGCGCAGATAAGACTATCTGTTTTCTTGTCACTATTGACGACGTAAAATTTTGCATGTGTTCTTTTGCCTTTGTATTCTAGGTCTGTCGAAAAGTATCCATCCACAGGCAAAGGTTTGTCAGAACCGTAGGCCATAATTCTCGGACATGGCTGTTTGAGTTTCAGATTTGTTGGGCATATCGATGTGTGCACAATATTTACTGTCGCACCACTGTCGACAAGAAATGACGTTTCTTTCCCAAACAGTGTGGCATGGACTGCTGGAATTTTGGAATTGTGGGTGACGTGGAAGACTGATTCCTCACTGGAGCTATCGGCTGATCTGTCACAAATATTCGATACGTTGTTGATCTTCACAGGCTTTTGTTTGGATCTACAAACACGAGAGTAGTGTCCTATCTTTGAACAAGCTCTGCACTGCTTTCCTGCAGCTGGACATCCGTCGGGGTGTGGGAATGGTCCACCACAGTTACGGCATGTCGTGTTTTGCCTTGGCGGTCTGGAACTTCCTCTACCTCGTTGAGAAAATCCACCTCTGCCTCTCTGCTGGAAGCCACTCTGTCCCTCACGATTGTTTGTGTGAGAGGACTGACCTCCTCCTCTTCCATGCTTACGACCGGCAGAATTCTTGACTGCGTTTACCTTGTGACTGTGAGCTGTTTGTTCAATGTCTGCAGCCCTAGCTTCGGATAGCTCTTGAGATCGTGCTTCCGAAAGTATCTGGTCCAGTGTAAACGAATAGCTAAGCGCTCTTCTCCTCAGTCTAGACGATGTGCAACCATGCAAAATTTGTGTCAGAATTTCACTGTCTGCATCGTGAAAATCGCAGTTTATTGCTAACGCACGGAGTCGAGTATGGAAACTGTCAATTGTCTCACCTGTGTTTTGTGTCACATCTCTGAACTTCAGACGTTCATAGCTGGTATTCTTCTTTGGGGTGAAGTATTCAGTGAAAGATGTCTTCAGCACGTTGTATTCATTTGGTTCGTCGTCGATGGTTGCGCCGATCCCCTTTTTCTCGTCAGAGAAAGATTCGTAAATTTCGAAGATTTCGTCACCTCCGTAATGAAGGAGTAGGGCTTTTTTTCTAGCGTCTCTTGTAATGTCCAAAGCACACACGAGATTTTCGAACTTTGACAGCCATTTCCGCCAACGTGTGCCAACGTTTTCGTTGTCTTGATAGATGTGAAAATGTTCGAAATTTGGCAGACTTGTCGCCATTTGGATGATATAGACTTGAAAAACGTACTTTACCTCGTCGCCAGTTGTTATGTTTCTCTTGAGAATGACCAGCTAGTGGCCTAATGCATTCAAAATACAAACGTACGGCTTGCGCACAATAAAACCAGAACAACGTGGCACTTGGCTGGAACCGGAAGTGACCTTTTATTCAAGGGAAATAACTCATATTACATATTACAATCTACTTTCAATTTCAGTTAGGCTTTGGACACAACACCTCATAATCTATCCATACGTTCCACAGCCACCATTGTCTCCATCACTCTGGCTAGGTATGCTGTGTGTGTGTGTGTGTGTGTGTGTGTGTGTGTGTGTGTGTGTGTGTGTGTGTGTGTGTGTGTGTGTGTGTGTGTGTGTGTGTGCGTGCCTACGTGCGTGCGTCCGTGCGCGTTATTGATATTTGTTTATTTATTTATTCATGGTTGATTGCATGCGTGTAAATGATTCCAGTGTAAGCGCTTTGATTTCTTGCTTTACAAGATTCAATTATTACAATACAAAATGTTTACAGTTGGAAAAACAAGTAGCAAACAATAAAGAAACACATCAAACTGCAAAATGGTCATCCCCAGCTCACCCCACTCTCACCACTAGAGCTAGAGTGAACATTATTGATGGCAGTAAAGAAATAATCATATGTATATGAAATGGTTTCAGATTTGCTTGAAAAAACAACAACTCCAGGGGATCTAACTATTTAAAAAAGGTAAGGTAATGGTAAATGTGTCCCAAAACCTACGTGGTCGTAGGGGAGCGAGGCGTCAGAGACCTCAGCTTCTCTAGGAGCCAGCATATTGAGGGCGGTGCCCATCTCCTCTCCCTCGTTGCTTTACCTTCCCTGACCCTAAAGAGAGCAAGTACCCATTTACAGCTGGGTAAACTGGGGGATTGTACTAAAGCCAAGGCGCGGAGAGTGGGGAGGAGGGAGGGGGAAAGAGGGGAGGGGTACGGTATAAGGAGGTGGAGAGG
>CM060335.1:14758379-14770879 GCA_030674155.1 Stramonita haemastoma | reverse complement strand
CGAGAGAGAAGAGATGAGAGGAGGAGAGTGAGAGATATGTGTGCGAATAGTATGTGTATTGTGCGCGCACATTTAAGTATCGTGTGTGTGTGTGTGTGTGTGTGGTGGTGTGTGTGTGTGGTGTGAGTGGTGGTGTGTGAGAGGTGTGAGAGTAAGAGAGAATGAGAGATGAGAGAGAGAAGGAGAGAGAGAGAGTGAGAGGTGTGTGTGTGTGTGTGTGTGTGCGTGTGTGTGTGTGCATGTACGCACATCAGTGCTTGCAGGCATGATCACGCGCACGCACGCACGCACGGGTGAGACAGAGAGAGAGAGAGAGAGAGAGAGAGAGAGAGAGAGAGAGAGAGAGAGAGAGAGAGAGAGAGAGAGAGAGAGAGAGAGAGGAGAGAAGAGAGAGACAGACAGACAGACAGACAGACAGAGACAGACAAGACAGACAGACAGACAGAGACAGACAGACAGACAGACAGACAGAGACAGACAGAGACAGAGAGAAAGAAAACGTGATTGTGTGCGTATGTACACGTACGCTTTTATGTTTGCCATAGTGATTGCATGCACAGACACGTGTGTATGTGTGCACTTGCGTGTGCACATGTGTGTATGTGTGCATGCATGCGTGCACAGGAGTGTGTGCGTAATTTCATTCGTGCACAACTGTATACGAGCGCAAGTGTACCGTTTATTTAGGCATATTCGTGCGCGCGCACATGTGCGTGCGCTTAGGCGTACACGCGCAAATTTTGAATGTGTCCGTATTTTTTGTGTGATTCTGCCTGTCTTTTTATGTGCTTATGTTTGTTCACACAACTTGTACGTGTAGACTTACACAGTCGTAATAGTCACTGCATACAACTATCACTTGTCCTATGTAGTTACAGTTAATTGTCTATTAAAATCATCCGATGTTTCACTGCAGTTTTTTTCTCTCCCTGTATGGTTCCTCATAAATGTCAAGATATCTGAATTACCACTGTTTCAAATTTTATAAAAACAAAACCAACCTTTTATTAAGTAATGCTATTAAAATAAAATAATAAAAAAAACAACAAAGAACAAGGTATAGGCACGCAAGTGTTTCCACAACTATCATTTAAAAAATACCCTTGTAAACTGCTCCAGAAACTGTGATAACAAACATGCCCAGAACAAAATTTAAAGCTCGATAGTTTCCCTTTCTTGCTTGCAAAAGCTACATTTTTTGTTGTCTTTAGTTATATGCATTTTTTTTCCATTGTTATATTAGCTGCTGTTGTTCTGTGTATGGCGCTTCTCTAAAATCATCTCAGTTTAATTTCTTAATTTTTTTCATATTTTGTAAAAAAAAAAAAAAAAAAAAAATCCGATTCCATTCGCTGAGTATTTGTTTTGTATCACTTTTCACAACAATTAGAATGCCTCGAATCAGACATCAAGTGCTCGTAATACACTTTCGTGCCGTTCCTTACACAAAGAATAATGTTGATCAAGTTTTGATGTACCTTTCGGCCTTAATTCTGTAATATCACCGCTATCATCATCATCATCGTCGTCGTCGTCGTCATTATCATCATCATCGTCATCATCGTCACCACGCACTCCACCATCGTCATCAACACGATCAACACTATCATCATCACTACAACTAATGATATTATCAACTCCACTATCATCACCACCGTCATCAACAAAATCATCACAACCTTCAAGCAAAAGAAGAATTTACAAAAAAAAAGAAAAAAAGAAGAACATCTTGTTTATATCGCAACAACACAAAACAACAACAAAAAATATACCAAGAAAAGCAGCAACAAAACTCCGCACAGAGAAAAGAAAAAAAAAACTGACGGGGAACTACACTGACCTGGCTGAAGAAGAAACTGACACCTCACTAGTACACCCTGGATTCGAAGCACAGTTCATCTTTGATGCTGGCCTTCTGTATTTTATTCCTCCTCATGTCGGGAATGTTGTCCCAAATCGGAAATCTCTGCAGTGAGGTAAACACAATCACAAAAATCAGGGACATGCACACACCATAGCTGACTGTTACTTGTCGTCTGCCCACCTGATGACGTCAGAGCCTTCCCAGAAGTCCCTCCTGCCTTGTGTTGATTTTACAGTTAGACAGGCAGACCATGCGTTGTTGTTGTTGTTGTTGTTGATTTAAGGATAGGAGACAGACATGCTCCCGAAAACAGTGACACATGCACATGCACACACGCGCACACACACACTTATAAATACGGGGCGCGAACATCCATGCCAGCCTCCTTGCTGTTGCTATTGTTGTTTATTTTCAATTTGTGTGAAACCATGCCCGGAGGAGCGTCTTTTTGTGGGTACGTACCTGCGTATATGTACGTATGTATGTATGTATGTATGTATGTATGTATGTATGTATGTATGTATGTATGTATGTATGTATGTATGTATGTACGCACGCCGTACGCACGCACGCACGCACGCTCGCACGCACGCACGCACGCACGCTCGCACGCACGCACGCACGCACGCACGCGTGTGTGTGTGTATGTATGTATGTATGTAACTGTACGACGTACGTAGTACGTACGTAGTACGTTATGTATGTATGTATGTATGTATGTATGTATGTTATGTATGTATGTTGTATGTATGTATGTTGTGTGTGTGTGTGGTGTGTGTTGTGTGATGCAAACCTCCTTTTATCATTTACAGTTACATGTGCCTCCACCCCCTCCCACCACCACCATCTTTGATCATTCCCTCTCTCCCCCTTCGCCCCGTGTAAAAATCACAGCTGCCAAAAATTCGTTAAAAATCAAGAGGTTTGACACCCACGAATGGCCATATCAATTCACACACACACACACACACACACACAACACACACACACACACACACACACACACACACACACACACACACACACACACACACACACACACACACCACACACACACACACACACACACACACACCACACACACACACACACACACACACACACACACACACACTCACTTGTGAGCACTCATTGAGTTCGAGGACTTCCGACACATCCAGCGAGAGACAGAATTCATTAGTCTAGCCAGATTCCGGTGTGCCGACAAAAGGTCCCATCCTTATTCACAACATACTGTGCTCACGTCCTTACATACACACTTAGTGTTGTCTCTGCGCCCTCACACGCTCTGTCCTCTTCAAGAACTGAAGTGTACAACTACTCCTAAACGCCCCAAGTCCAGGAATGTGCGAAATGGTGATACGAATCATCGCTCATCTGTGGAATTGCTGAATAGATAGATACACACAGATACGATTGTATCAAAATTTTAAGCTTTTTTGTGAAGAAACACATTTTTTTTTTCAGTTTCTTTAACCCGAAACAGGGCTTGTTTCTTAGAGAGAGAAAAAAACCAGAGACCAGGAGAGATTTGTTGAACTGAAGGGAAGAAAAGAACACAACAAACAGCAGCCTAAATTGGTGTAAGATTTTTGTAACAAAGCTGTGTGTATTTTGTTTGCCTGAAAAAGCATCAGTGAGAATGGTTGTATTTGCAAAACCATTCAGAGATTCAGCGAAATTTTTTGTGTAGGCTTTTTTGTGCGAAACATGTAAGATTCTTTCTTATACTGGGAATTCATAGGAGGCTGAACATGAACAACTGTGATGCTCTGAAAAGTCTCCAATATTATGCAAGAAAATTGAGATTGTGGCAGAAAACCTGTGGGCACTAAATGTATGAAAATATTTTTAAAAAACTGTGACGTCCTTTTGGCAAACTGAGAGACCCTGTTGGCACACTGTTAGGCTGTGTTTGCAAACTGTAAACTGCGAGGCTGTGTTGGCAAACTGTAAACTGAGGCTCTGTTGCAAAACTATAAACAGCGAGGCTGTGTTGGCAAACTGTAAATTGTGAGGCTCTGTTGGCAAATTGTGAGGCTCTGTTGGCAAATTGTGAGGCTCTCTTGGTAAATTGTGAGGCTCTGTTGGCAAATTGTGAGGCCAAGTAGGCAAACTGTAAACTGTGAGGCTCTATAGACACACTTTGAGGCTGTGTTGGCAAACTGTAATCTGTGAGGCAGTGTTACAGAAAAAAATTGGTCACGTCAGACAGGCTGTGTTGCGGTGTTCCTGGCAAGATGAGGAGGATTCACCGTGCACTGTTGTGGACAGTGGTGATGCTGTTTTGTGCAGCAACCGTAGCCACAGAGGAGGAGCAGGGTATGAAGATTTTTGGTCTCATCATCACTATCGTCAGCATTATCATCATCGATGTCATCGTTATCATCATTATCGTCGTCATCATCATCATCGTCATCATCATCATCATCATCGTTGTCGTCGTCGTTGTCATCATCATCATTATCGTCATCATCACCATGCTTAATCCTCTTCCTCACCATAATCATCATCAAGAACGATAATATGGCTGTCTACGTCATTGTTGTTACTATCATCAGTATCGTTAGTGTAGTGTAGTGTAGTGTAGTGTAGTGTAGTGTAGTGTAGTGTAGTGTAGTGTAGTGTAGTGTAGTGTAGTGTAGTGTAGTGTAGTGTCGTGTCGTGTCGTGTGTCGTGTGTCGTGTCGTGTGGTGTCGTGTCGTGTGGTGTCGTGTGGTGTCGTGTGGTGTGGTGTGGTGTGGTGTGGTGTGGTGTGGTGTGGTGTAGTGTAGTGTAGTGTAGTGTAGTGTAGTGTAGCGTGTAGTGCAGTGCTCTGTAGTATAGTTTGGTGCAGTGCAGTGTAGTGTTTTGTAGTATAGTTTGGTGCAGTGCAGGGTAGTGTTTTGTAGTATAGTTTGGTGCAGTGCAGTGTAGTGTTCTGTAGTATATGTGTAGTGCAGTGTAATGTAATGTAGTGTTGTGTAGTGTAGTGTAATGTAGTGTAGTGTAGTGTAGTGTAGTGTAGTGTTTGTAGTATAGTGTGTAGTACAGTGGCTTGTAGTGCAGTGTGGTCTAGTAATATTTAGTGTGGTGTTTGGTAGTGCTCTTTAGTATAGCGAGGTGTGGTGCATTGCTCTGTGGTATATTGTTGTGTAGTATAGAGTTAAGTAGTGTGGTATAGTGTTTTGTAGTGTAGTATACTGTTGTGTAGTATAGTGTTAAGTAGTGTCGTTTAGTGTTGTGTAGTGTAGTATAGTGTGGCGTAGTGTAGTGCAGTGCTCTGTAGTATAGTGTAATACAGTGCTCTGTAGTGTAGCGTAGTGTAGTGCTCTGTAGTGTAGTGCTCTGTAGTATAGTGTAGTGCTCTGTAGTATAGTGTAGTACTCTGTAGTATAGTGTAGTACTCTGTAGTATAGTGTAGTACTCTGTAGTATAGTGCAGTGCTCTGTGGTATAGTGCAGTGCTCTGTGGTATAGTGCAGTGCTCTGTGGTATAGTGCAGTGCTCTGTGGTATAGTGCAGTGCTCTGTGGTATAGTGCAGTGCTCTGTAGTATAGTGCAGTGCTCTGTGGTATAGTGCAGTGCTCTGTGGTATAGTGCAGTGCTCTGTAGTATAGTGCAGTGCTCTGTAGTATATGCAGTGCTCTGTAGTATAATGTGGTGTAATATAGTACTCTGTAGCACAGTGTAGTGTGGTGTAGTGTAGTGTAGTGCTCTGAAGTACAATGTTGTGTAGTGCTCTGTAGCATAACGTAGTCCAGTGCAGTGCAATAGAGCGCTGTTTAGTGCAATGCAGCGCAGTAGAGTGCAATGCAGTGGAGCGCAGCATAATGCAGTGCAGTGTAGTGTAGTGCATTGTGGCGTAGAGTAGTGTAGTGTAGTGTAGTGTAGTGTAGTGTAGTGTAGTGTAGTGTAGTGTAGTGTAGTGTAGTGTAGTGTAGTGTAGTGTAGTGTAGTGTAGTGTAGTGCAGTGTAGTGTAGTGTAAGGCAGTGTGGCTTGGAGAAGTGCAGTGCAGTGCAATATAGTACAATGCAGTACTGTGTAGTGTAATGCAATGCAGTGCAGTGCCGTGTAGGTTGTGTGTAGAGCAGTGTAACATAGCACTGTACAATACACTACACTACAGCATTTAACTTATAAATTCAGCAACTTCCTGATCGATTTTCGGAGAAAAAAGTTAACAGTCGCCTTCTTGTAATAAGGAAGATTTTCAAAGTGTAGGCCTACAACAGTAGGCTACCCTGTATAACATGACTAGCTATCTATTGCAAACAACATTGTATGCATTTCAAAGCTCAGGATTCTTTCTGTTCGTAAGAACGAGCGACACAGAAATCAATCTCTGATTCTTAGAAACCAGCAGAGACTGAGAAAAAAAGCTACTAGCAGGAAATAATTGAAGAAAATATAGTTTGTGATAATACAGTCCATTGAGAGATGGTATGGTATGGTATGGTAATGGTATGGTATGGTATGGTATGGTATGGTATGGTATGGTATGGTATGGTATGGTATGGTATAGTAGAGCATTTTATTTATTTACTCTTTTATATCGAGGATAATGGAATAAGCACTCATGTGCTTTTTTTTCATCCAGTCCCCATGTGTACGCAGTTTTGTAAATATTGTCATCTATTCCCGCCGGCCCACGATGGCCTACCTTACGAAAAGCGGAACAGGATTTTACGTGTGCGCAAGATGTTCTGCGTGCGTTCGCACACGGGGCCTCGGTTTACAGTCTCATCCAAAAGACTTTTTGGGGAGAGTGGAGTCAGCACTGATGTTAACTCCAGGGGAAAAATCCCGTCGAACAGGAGGGAGAGTAGAGTAGAGTAGAGTAGAGTAAGTAGAGTAAGTAGAAGTAGAGTAGAGTAGAGTAGATAGCAGAGCATCAGACAGAGCAAGCAGATCAGAAGAGCAAGCAGAGCGTAGCAGATAGAGTTGAGTATGTATGGAGCTATGTATGGTAGGTAGTATGTATGGTATGTATGGTATGGTATGGATGATGGTAGGGTAGCAGAGCAGAGCAGAGCAGAGTAGAGTTGAGTATGGTATGGTATGGTATGGTATGGTATGGTATGGTATGGTATGGTATACTGCACTGCACTGCACTGTACTGCACTGCACTGCACTACGCTACGCTACGCTACGCTTACTTACTATACTATACTATACTATACTATACTATGCATCTATACTATACTATACTATACTATACTATACTATACTATACTATACTATACTATACTATACTATACTATACTATACTATACTATAAACTATACTATACTATACTATACTATACTATACTATACTAACTATACTACAGTACAGTACAGTACAGTATATATATATAAAATTCTCGTGAGACATTTGGAAACTTAAAAGAATATTGTCATTGAAATATTGACACACGTGCAATGTTTCACCTGCTTTTTTCTGTGCCACTTCTCTTCTTAAAGAAAAAAAAAAGTTGTTGAGTCGAGTGTGTGTGTGTGTGTGTGTGGTGTGTGTGTGTGTGTGTGTGTGTGTGTGTGTGTGTGTGTGTGTGTTGTGTGTGTGTGTGTGTGTGTTTTGATAGGCGTGTGTGTGTGTGTTGTGTGTTGTGTGTGCGCGCGTGCGCGCGCGCGTGTGTGTGTGTGTTTTGATAGGGAGTGAGTGTGTGTGTGTGCATGCGTGCGTGCGTGCTTGCGCGCGTGCGTGCGCGCGCGTGCGTGCGCGCGTGTGTGTAAAGAATGGTGAAAGATTGCTTCATCAACAATCAATTTCCCACACTCCCTAATGGTGTAAAGTGTGTATATTATATGTATCCTGCTTCCGTTTTGCTCATACTGATGTTATGTTAAACACGACCAACCAGGCTGAGAAATATTGGCCCGTAAAGCTTTTGGCAGATTCCATTGGCTATCCCCACAACACGCGACCAGGAAACATGCTGGCGTTTTCCTTTTCAACCTAAAAAAAAAAAAAAGAGTACCCCCCCCCCCCCCCCCAAATAACAACAACAACAAAAATAAAGCAAAAACAAAATAAACCCACTACATTCTCATTGAGGATGAACTCTCTCTCTCTCTCTCTCTCTCTCTCTCTCTCTCTCTCTCTCTCTCCTCTCTCTCTCTCTCTCTCTCTCTCTCTCTCTCTCTCTCTCTCTCCTCTCTCTCTCAGCAATAGGTGCGCAACATACGAATCCTTTAAGGCTGTATTAGAAAAAGAATTGTATCTTCATAGTATCGATATTTATTTTTTCAGAGTTGCACTGTCACAGGCCAGAATGAATGTTCTTCCTTTAAATAATAGTCTTAATAGATACAGCAACAACTATCAAGATAATTGTCCTTTGTGCGCAAACGTTATCGAAGATGAATAACATCTCATATATATGTGTTCATTATATACAGATTTTCGAACCAGAAAGATCTTCTTCATGTGCCTATACCTTTTCTTCTTCAGGCACATAGTAAATATTGTTCAGTGTAGCTAGCAAAATTCTTATTCCACGCTGTTCGAAGAAGAAAGATCATGGCAGAACTTTTGTAAACTAAGTAATATAAAAAAGCCTACAGTTAAAAAGAAGAGTTGTATTAAGTGTATTTTTGCTTCATTCTGAAATTTTGTACAAAGCCGTTACATGCACGCACACACACACTCCCCCATCTCCCACTTTGCTTTGAATCGCGGCCCAAAGCTGATGTTCAATGATGATGATAATAATAATGATAATAATAATAATAATAATAATAATAATAATAATAATAATAATAATAATATAATAATAATAATAATGGTGATGATGATGATGATAATAATATTAATAACAAATCATGTTCATTTCATTTCATTTCATTTCATTTCATTTTGTGTGTGTGTGTGGTGTGTGTGTGTGTGTGTGTGTGTGTGTGTGTGTGTGTGTGTGTGGTGTGTGTGTGTGTGTGTGTGTGTGTGTGTGTGTGTGTGTGTGTGTGTTATGTATGTATGTATGTATGTATGTATGTATGTATGTATGTATGTATGTATGTATGTATGTATGTATGTATGTATGTATGTATGTATATATATATATATATTATATATATATGTGTGTGTGTGTGGCGCACACGCGCGCCCGTGTACGCGCGAGTACGTGTACGTGTGCACGTGCGCGTGTATGTACATATGTATGTGCACGTGCGTGCATGCATGCGTGGGCGTAGAGAGAGAGAGAGAGAGAGGGTTGGAGTGCTAGCGCCGCATTTGTGTTCGATGCGTTAAATGCACTCTATAAGTGTTGAAAGTCCAGACAGATCAGGAAGCTGGTGCATTGTTGACCATTAATTTTGTGTGCCTTCAGCCGAATCAAGGAAGTCATCAGACAATGGTTAATTATGTCATTGTATTTCTGTCCTCTCCTGACTTTCCACTTGCCTGATTTCATGTATTGTTATGTCAGATTCTAACAATTGAATTTTCATACTTGTTTTTCGAAATTCTAAATTTGCAGTTTCCTAATAATGGTGGTTTTTTTTAGGGATATTTTATTAAGGAGAGAGAGAGAGAGAGTGTGTGTGTGTGTGTGTGTGTGTGTGTGTGTGTGTGTGTGTGTGTGTGTGTGTGTGTGTGTGTGTGTGTTGTGTGTGTGTGTGTGTGTGTGTGTGTGTTGTGTGTGTGTTGTGTTGTGTGTGTGTGCATTTTGTCACGTTATGAACCTAAAAGCAATGGTAATTCCACATTCCTGTGGGGATATCTGTCTTTTCCCCAATTGACAACACGCCCTTCCTCCCCCCATGCTCTATTTGCTATTGTCTATAGATTATATATATTATATATATTATATATATATCTCAATTTATCTATCCCTCCCTTTCTCTCTGTCTACCTCTCTGACCTCTGTCTATCTGTATGTGTTGTTGTGTTGTGTGTGTTGTGTGTGTGTGTGTGTGTGTGTGTGTGTGTGTGTGTGTGTGTGTGTGTGTGTTGTGTGTGGTCGCGTTTTTCTTTTCAACTTAAAAAAGAGGTAAAGGTAAAGGTGTCCTGTAACCTGTGTGGTCGTAGGGGAGCGAGGCGTCAGAGACCTCAGCTTCTCTAGGGGCCAGCATGTTGAGGGCGGCGCACATCTCCTCTCTCTCGCTGTTTCACCTTCCCTGAATCTAAAGATGGCAGGTACCCAGTTACAGCTGGGTGAACTGGAGGACTACTGAAGCCAAGGCGCGCAAATGGTCACCCATGGTAAATGGGTACCTGCCCTCTTTAGGGACAGGGAGGGTAAAGTAGCGAGGGAGAGGAGATGGGCGCCGCCCTAAATATGCTGGCCCCTGGAGAAGCTGAGGTCTCTGATGCCTCGTTCCCTTACGACCACACAGGTTATGGGACACCTTTACTGTTACCTTTTTAGCTGTGTTTTTTTTTTGAGGGGTTAGCTCCTAAAATCTTGGTCTTACCTGGATTTGGCTTTTCACCGGGATGCCAGATTGATTATGGCCTTCATAGTCGGCTCAGCTTACAATTACAACCAACAAAATCTGAAAGGACAGAAAACCAGCCTTGTGCCGGCTGGGGACTAGCAATGCAATACACAATGCATACAAAATCACTTAGTAGAAAGATCAGGTCAAGTAGACTGACCTTGCAATTTTTGGGGTCAAGCGTTAGGCTATCGTAACAGATCCGATGTCAGATTTTTTTGTTTTTTTTCCAAATAACAACTTGCCATGACAAAAATACAAAGTACCGTTTCGTATGAAATTTAATAGTAAAACATTAAGGAAAGGCGGTAGATGTTACGACGATAATTTTTATTTTATTTTATTGAAACTTGATTATTCAGACTGATAATTATAATTATTCATAAATGTCAAGGTATAGACAGAGCTGTGATTTGTAAAGTGTTAAATTTTAGTTAAAGCCTTGTACTTACAATTTTGAAGACTCCCCTCCCCTCTTGCACACACACACACACACACACACACACACACACGCGCGCGCGCGCGCGCGCGCGCGCGCACACACACACAGGGAGGGAGGGAGGAGAGAGAGAGAGAGAGAGAGAGAGAGAGAGAGAGAGAGAGAGAGAGAGAGAGAGGAGAGAGAGAGGAGAGAGAGAGAGAGAGAGCGCGCATTTACAAATTTATTAATACACATTCGAAGTGGAGACAAAAGTCCACAGGATATTATTGTTAACGATAAAATCGCATTTTACATTGCATATTTGTATTGAGTTGTGTAATCATGTATTGTGTTGTATTGTAACGTTTTGTATTTGTATGGTATTCTGTTGTTATGTGTTGTATAGCACCGTATACCACTTTCAGTCACGACAGATTTCTCTGCGTGAAATTCAGGCTGCTCTTCCCATAAGAGAGCATGTTGCCACAAGAGCAGCGTCACCATTAAAAAAAAACACACCCAAGTTCCCTCTGTGTGTGTGTGTGTGTGTGTGTGTGTGTGTGTGTGTGTGTGTGTGTGTGTGTGTGTGTGTGTGTGTGTATTTACCAAGGACAGGCCTTTGCTCTAAAATTTTGCCAGGACAACTGAGTTTGTTACCGTTGGTTCTTTTACGTGTTCCGTGTGGCCTGCAGATTACGGGTCGCTTTGGAAAGCGAGATCTCTGCAGCATGAATTACATCCAATCCATGATAATAATAATAATAATAATAATAATAATAATAATAGTTGTTAAAGTTAAAGTTAAAGTCTGTCCCGAGCCATAAGGCTCATCAGGCCGGTGCTTATCCCGGTTTCTGTGGCGTTAAGCGACTGAGAGTCATAGATCTCCCCCTGGATAGGACGCCAGTCTATCGCAGGATTAACCCCCAACACAAGGTTGGTACCCCTTTAACACCTGGGTGGGGTGAGAAAATAGCCGTAAAGTGCCTTTTCCAAGGGCACAACGCCATAGCGGAATAGCTGGGATCGAACCCGCAACCTTTAGATTACGAGTACAACACCCTAACCACTAGGCCACAGCGGCGGCTATAATAATAATAATAATAATAATAATAATAATAATAATGATGATGATGATGATGATGATGATGATGATGATGATGATGACGACGACGACGACAGCAACAACAACAACAACAACAACAATAATAAAAAAGAAAACCCAACAGAATTGAATAGGCTACAAGTTAAGTGACTAGTGTTGATGTCTTGATTTCTGATTGACGACAAAATGAGTTCCAGTGAGTGGTATGGATTCAGTGCCCGAAAAGTAACCCATGACAAGAAGATTGTTGTTCTTGTCTGTCTGTATAATATACATATGTCTGTTGTAATATTTAAAATCGATACTCACATAAGATTAATTTACCAGTGCATATTCGTTCCTTTTTTCTGTTTTGTTGATTGATTGATTGATTGATGTTTATCCACATTTTTTAATTCGTTAATTGATCAATCGATTGAGTAATTGGTTAGTTGATTAGTTAGTTAATCGATTAATTACCTCATAGTACATTTACGAACGGATCAGTTGACAGACTGATTGATTGATTGACTGGTTGACTGACTGATTTATCGACAGACTGAATGATTGATTGACAGAATAATTGACTGACTGATTGATTGACTGACATTGACTGACTGATTGACTGACTAACTGATTGACTAACTGATTGACATATTGCTGGTAGGTTGTCTGATGATTGATCTATCCAATGTGTGTTTTCAGATGACT
>CM060335.1:14733379-14753379 GCA_030674155.1 Stramonita haemastoma | reverse complement strand
GTAATCACAGCGTTAAAGAAATCATGACATATTCTGTAATCACAACATTTAACAAAACCCGATATTCTGTACTTACAACATTAAAGAAAACCCAATAATCCGTAATTACAACATTAAGCTCTGTTTTCTAATGTTAAGTGCTTTGTGGACAAAAGTGGCAACTTTCATTACAATTGTTCTGTTTTCATTAGACATTAATAATGAATATTTAAACATACATGGATGTCTGTAATATTTGCTTGGAATCAGTTCTGTTCTGAGATCATTGTACTTTGGGCACTGAAGCAAAAAGTGTACCTCTGTTTCTAGGTCGTCATCACAAAAGGGACACGTTAAATTCTGTGCGTTGTTACGATTGTTAAATTGCAGAAAGCTGCAATTCAGTGATGACATTCCAGTTCTAAATCGTGCCAAATCTCTTCTTACAAAATAGGATTTTATGTAGCTTAAGTACGCACTTTGTGACAATGATTGTTTGTAACTATTATACACGTTATAGAAATCACGATTCTCTAGAGCAGAAAGCCAGTCTTGTTTGAAACAGTCTATAAGTCTTTGCTTAAATTCAAATACAAATGATGTTATATCTCCCACACCTTGTGCTTCCCAGACTAGTCCGAACCCAAATTTATACAAAACATTTCTAACACCACAAGCCCATGTGACATAATTTTGTTCCTGTAGAGATAAGAGCATATTGTAAGCTTTTCGTGGATATCTATCAGTATCCATATGAACAATTCGTAACCAAAATTTAATGCATTTTACAAACGTATTCACCTGTAAAGGATGTCTGCCTGTCTCTCCATATACAACATGTCTTGGTGACTTTGGGCTTACACCCAAAAACCTTTTCAAAGCAGATAAATGGACTCTTTCAACAAGATTTTGATCAGGTACTAAACCCCAGATCTCAGATCCATAAGTCAAGATGGGCTGAATTTGACAATCAAACAGTTTATAAAAGAGACTAGGTGAGTGTTCCCCAATGGACCAGAGCATTCTTATAATAGCTGATACACCTTTCTTTGCTCGGTCAGCAAGATCACACATGGTATACGAAAATGAAAGCCGGGTAGACAGATAAATTCCAAGATACTTATATACGTATTGACAATTTTCAGTTTCATATCACCATAATGCCAGTTTTCACTAGTAGCAAGATAACCTCCATTACGAAAGACAACAACGTTCGATTTATCTAAGTTTACTATTAAATCAAGTCTCTTTGATGTATCATACAATATATTCAACTGATTTTGGAGACCAATCACACTGTCAGAGAATAGCACAACATCATCAGCAAATAACAATATCAACAATTCAATGAAATCTGGTGATAACTGAATACCATGTTTCCCTTTTTCAATAATATCTTTGGTAAGTTCATTGATGAATAATGAAAACAAAACAGGGGAACATATTTCTCCTTGTTTTAAACCAGTAGGGCACATGAATACATCCGTCAAGTCACTTCCAGAACGAACACAAGCTTTAACAGTTGAATACATACTTTTGAGAGCAGAAAAAATTTTACCATTTAAACCATTATTACTCAGAACGTTCCATAATTTTTCCCTACATACAGAGTCAAAAGCTTTACGAAAATCAATAAAAGCAACATAAAGTTTGCGATGACGAATTAACTGTTTCTGAGTGAGAGCAAAAAGAGTAAATATATGATCAGTTGTGCTGTGTTTTTCCCTGAATCCTGCCTGCTCCTCCCCGATTAGCTCACTGTCACCAATCCACTTGGTGATGCGCTTGTTCAGTATAAAACTGTACAGTTTACTGCAAATGCTGAGTAGGGAAATACCTCTATAATTATCTGTTACATTAGGATCACCTTTCTTTAGAAGTGGCTGAATAATTGCTAAGCTCCATTCATCAGGATACAATCCATGGTCAAATAAATAGTTGAAAAGCTTAAGTAAATAAGGCAAAATAACATCAGCACTGTGTTTAAAAAATTCACCAATCAATCCATCAGCACCAGCAGCCTTTTTGTCTTTCAATGCTCTAATTGCCTGGGATATTTCACATTCTGTGATAGGCTGGTTCTGATGCTCACAGTTGGTGCTCATTCTGTTATCAGTATCATTCTCACTGGTATTGTTACCAAACATGCAACCCTGGTCATCATCATCCAATACACTTTCATTGACAGAAACATTAAATACATCCCTGAAGTGAGAATACCACTCATCTTTCGTTATATTACACCCCGTAGAGCGCTCTTTGGCTCGAACACCTCTAACTGTGTCCCAGAATTTCTTAGGATCATGCAAGTTATTTTCAAGAGACTGAATGATTTTACTTTTGTGTTCTGCTTTCTTAAGTCTCAGAAGTTGTTTGTATTCTTTTCTTTTTTGTGAATAACTTTCTCTGTCTTCCTCAAATTGTCTTCGTTTGTGTTCATAACCATACTTCTCCAAATCTAATGTTACATTAGAAATTTTGCGTAAGGCTTTTCTGACAGATTTTCTTTGTTGGCAACATTCCCTGTCAAACCAAGCGTTTCTTTTGTCTATGGTAACAACTATATCTTTTAACATACACTGCCCAGCATGTTTCAAGCATTCATTAAATTCAGTTAAGGAAGCATTGATATCTCTGTCAACTTCTGAGACAGCATTATCCAGTTTATCCAGTATAAGCTCTGAATGGATCTTTTCCACAAAATCCTCAGACATCTCTTCCTTCCATATGTATTTCTGGATATGGAATGTCTGGCGTTTTTGTTTTTGTTTAATAATCCCATTATTTGTGGTTTTAAACGACAGCATCAAAGCCTGGTGTTTGGACTCAATCATAGGAAGGAGCTTTAAGTTATCACACTTTGACAACAGATCACATGAAACAATAAAGTAATCTATAACACTACAGCCACCTGGTGAAATATAAGTAAAACTACCAGGGAAACGTAAAGACTTCATGCCATTCAATATTGTCAATTTAAATTCTTCACAGACACTCAACAAAAACTTGCCAAAAGAGTTAAGGACAGAATCACTTGATTGTCTAGCAGTCTTCTCAGAATATTCTGACTCGCTTTCACTATCAACATTTCCAGACATGCTAACTAAATCATCAACAGTATCAATATCTCTAGCATTCTGATTAGCTGTCCTGGAGTTAAGGTCACCAAAAATGATAAATGGGAGGTCACCACATTCATTAATTGCTTCTAGCAAACTATCTTCTAATAGTGACACACCATTATATATGTCAGTCTCTTCATAGTAGGTCGAGTTTTCAGGCGGTAGATATGCACCTACAAGAAGGCAGTCAGACAAAGTTCCAAGAAAATGCCTTGAAATTTTAAGAATAACAATATTATCAATTTCAGTATCAATGCGTTCAACATATTTGCACAATTCTTTCCTGACTAAAAGCACAACACCACCAGAAAGACGCCCATGAGAGCTATCAGATAGCTTAACTCCAGGAGCTACAAATGGCGTATGACATGGGAAAAAAGACTCAGGGACAGATGCCGTAAAGGTTTCAACAAGAAGTACAAAATCATAGTCATGTATAAAAGAAGCAAGATTTATTGTTTCAGCAAAACTAAATATTCCTTCAACATTGAAGGTTAACAAGGAAATGTGGTCAGCAAAAGTTTGTGAAGTGTTTTCTCCGGCTGTGCATGCATTGACATTTATACCTCTTGTTACCTTTAAGGACTGACTAGGGCACTGGCCTAACCCCTATCTATTACTGCTTTTTGCATGCGACTTTTTTGTGTTGGAAGCTGCACGATCTGCAGAGCTAACTTTTCTGGACACATGTAGGTCCAGAGTGCCCTGCTGAGAGGAGGAGGAGGTGGAACTCTGCAGACGGTTCCTTGTCCTTACTGAGGAACAGTTGGAATGCCCAACCCTTGTCAGTCTTGACTGGTTATTGTCGCCAATGTGGTTGGTTCTGCCTCTACCCTTACCCCTCCCTCCACTGTTTTCACATCCCCCTCTATGGTCTGTTTCATGAGGAGAGCGTTCAGGAGTTCCCCTCCCAAATCCATGGGACTTCGGCGAATTTGTTTCTGTTGCTGGTGAACAGGGGAGTGGTTCACTCTCAGTCATCACAGCATCCAGATACTGTGAGTCGCGTGGCAGTGGTCTTTCTTCACCCTCCTGGTCCTCCTCTGTGTCGTCTCCAGCAGACTGTGGCCTCTCCAGTTGATCACACCACGCCAGGTGTTCTGAAGAGTCCTGGGAACGTCTTCCTCTGGGGGTGGCAGCTGCTGCTTCTGCATATGACTGATGACGTGCTGGTGGGGCACTGTCCTTCACACGGTCTGTGCTTGATGAGTGAGGGTTTGCTCTGAAATCCTGGACAATGAGCTTTCCGTTGACGTAGTAGGCGTGTTTGTTTTGAGCCTTGTAGTTTCTGATGGTGTCCCTCTGTTGTTGAGTCAGGTCCGCTCCCACTCTCAGGCCCCCATCATTTTTCATTGCATTCTTCCCCTCCCTGTCTCGCATGATGACCATGGCGTCACGCCACTTCTGGAACCGGATGATTAAGGGGCGAGGACGATCGTCAGTGGTAGACTTCTTTCCCAAGCGGTGGGATCGCTCTATGTCATGTTCACTCCAGCTTCTTTGAGGGAAATGACGCTGAAGAATACTGACTGCCTTTTCCGTGCAAGCGTCATAAGATGCTGACTCTGCAGGATCTTCTTTGACACCGTACAGCAGCACGTTGGACCGCCGTGAGTAGCGTTGCTGTCTTTCCACTTCTGCCTCCAGCTGACTAATCCTTGACGATGTGCAGGTCTGCTCTTCTTTTGCCTGTTCTATTTCATGCGTGTGCTGACTGACTGTCTGGACAAGAGACAGGACTGAGTTCTCAAGACGCATGAACTGGGATTTAATCTTTTCATTGATCGCTGTTATATTTTCTTCCAGGTTTTGCAATCGGTCGCCAAGTTCTGCATACTGTTTCTGGGATGTGTGCATGAGTTCCAGTATTTTATTCAGTTTTTCTTCAAAACGCTCACCATGACTGTCAACTTTACTTTCTAACCTCTGGACAGTTTCATCAACAGAAGGGCCGGGATTGGATTCAATATCCCCACAAAGGAGGAGCATGAATCTCAAGTTCGGAGGTGGATGCGTAATACATTTCTCAGGTGATTCAGGAGATACAGAGTTCGAGCTGTGGAACATAAGGGGGTAGACACGGAAATGATTGTACAGCCTGACACACCCATCAGTGTCAGCGTGCAAGGGGAACGAGTCAAACAGACAGCGTTTGAAAGTGTGAGCATCCCGACAGAAAACAGCGTAAAGGCAAAAGGGAAAGTTGTAGAGCAAGATAGCTGCAAGAGCCGTGCACACTGTAAACAGCGCTATTTCAATGCCACTGTATATCTTGCCTGTCGCCTCTTCATTGTCACCTTTCTTCGTCGATTTTGTCATCTTTCTCATCAGGAAGCCTGGAATTGATGATGCAAATCGACCCACACATGATCGATATGCTTGTATGCCAATCGTCATTATGCTGATGACTGTACAACTAATTAATAATTAATTAAACGTCTAATTTAGTTGCACTGAAAAAATTTTGCAGCCGCACAGTTCGTGAACACCTGTTCATCCAGAGAGAGAGAGAGAGAGAGAGAGAGACAGACAGACAGAGACAGACAGAGAGAGAGAGAGAGAGAGAGAGAGAGAGAGAGAGAGAGAGAGAGAGAGAGAGAGAGAGAGAGAGAGAGAGAGACACGGGGGAGGGGGGGGACATTTTCTGTCTGTGATTCTCTCAACTCACAACAACTACTAGAATGACGACGACAACAACGACAATGACGATTGTCAATTTTTCAATCAGTTTGCTACTCACAGCGCCTATCAAAAGTTTCATAGGTACTGTTTTCATATTCCTCTGTGTTTCAGGTTGTATGCTCCCCCCCCCCCTTCCTTCCCATTACATATGCATAGTGTAGGCCTACTTTACAAGATAATTTACACACATTACAATTATCATATCAAACTGCTGTCCATGATGAAAAAAGAAGACTAATCAGTGACTATGTTCAAGACTAATCCCTACAGCAAAAAAAACAGGAATGATAAAATGTCACTTTTTCTCTGTGTCCACAACAGGTGTTCCTTCCCAAATTCAAGTTCCAAACAGACGTGATGCTGACAGACGTGATGAAAAAACTCGGATTCAAACGGATGTTCAGCCCGAAGGAAGCCGACTTCACCCGATTAGAGCCGAAGCATAAAAACAGCCGGAAATCGCCCTACGTGCAGACGATGATTCACAGAGCCGCCATTGAGGTCAACGAAAATGGAACCCTTGCATCTGCTTCTACAGCACTGAAGGTGGCGTCCCGGAAATACGTTCATCACTTCCGGGTCAAGCATCCTTTCATGTTCGTGTTGAGGGACAAGTCCATGGGGATCAACCTGTTCATTGGTCGAGTCACGGACCCCAGGCAGCTTTCGTGAACACTGTGTGAAAAGTAAAAAAGGGACAACATCAGAGACATCTATAATGGAACAAACAGAAGTGGAGGAGTGAGAGACGTGGGGGAAAGGGGAGAGTGTAGAAGCCCAGAAGAATTTGACCTTGGGCTGTGTTTGACCCAGATTCTTGAGAAAGAACCCGTCAGCGCACAATTGACAGCACAATTGACATCATACTTGGGAACGTGACTTTTCGGATATGTGTGTGTATGAGTGAAGGAAGAAATTAACTTTTGACAGTATTTTTTTGATGTTCGTTGAGTTTGTATCCGAAAACATGTTTGCATTTCTCTGCTGAACTGCAGTGGTGCCATGTGTGGGCCTGGAATTCTGCCTGCTGGTGTCAACTATGCAGACTATTTGTTAGCAGAACCATTCAGATTTTACCATGGGCCACTTATGGACGCTTCACCACAATGATTCAGAAGACTACGACCTGAAACTGACAGCAGCACATCACTGTACTAATCAAAAGTTGCAAAGTATGTTCCAATACTAAAAGCATTTTCGTTGTTTCAAATACATCTTCTTTCAGGTTAAAGAATCAGTACAACAAAGGCTTGCCTAATTCCATTCGAACCAGTGTGCTTTGGCCGATTACTGAGTATTTTTTGTAGTTTGCAGCCTGCCCAACTGATGCTAGCGGAATTACAGGATCTGTCAGGAAAATTATGATCATGTATGCTGGAAGAGGAGCAAGCCACTCACAGATTTATACACAGAATAACAATTGGAAGTTTCTGCTTCCATTCTGTTATTCTTAATCTTTTTAAAGTTGTATTATGGCACACAAAGGGAGTCATTTAAAGTAGCCAGGACACTTTGATGTGTTCAATTATTTTAGTTAGTAGAATTGCAATGGAACTGTTTCATATCTCATGTCAATGCATCCATGGCCACCAAACAGATAGATGCTAGAACCACCACTGCCATAAACAGTAGACACGTAGATTTTGACTGCTTGTTTTATTATTAAAAAAATGATGTGGTGCTCACAAAATGGAAAAGTATCTTGCTAAGTCATGTAAAATGGAGTAGTCTTATCATCAGGTACCATTCCAACGGCATTCAGCACAAATACAACGCTTTTGACAGAGTAATCCGACATATTCAAAGTATCAACGACCATATCATCTACACAAATACAGAGTGGACTATGTAGGCGAAGCACAAAGTTATCATCCATGCAAAGAGTACATCCTACACTTCACAGATGTGTCCAAAAATAGCACCGGGCGTGACATTGCATGCAAGGGGAAGCAACCTATATTGCCGTGACACACTATCTTCTTCAGTGCTCTTTTGGTTATAATGCTTGGTTTCTCCAAGTCTTATATCAATAATTATTCGTATATGTACACGTATTAGACCACTATTAATCCTTTTAACTACATGCTCTCATTTCTATGATATTAACCACTTTTTATTTATGCCACATGGCAACCCTAGTTGCTTCCCTTTATGGACAGCACGAGCTATTTTTGGGAACATCTGTGAATAGTGGAAAATACTGTCAATTTGGTCAGTGTGCTTATAACCCAGGTCGTGCCTTATACAACTAAAGGACATTTTTCTTGAAGATCATGTTTGGTAAACCCAGCAAACGGATTATTACTGCCACGTATAGATAACATAGTATCAACTAAAGTATATAACTACAAGTAAGTTTTTCATGATGAATGCATAGTGTCTTAACCAATAACATATTGACATGGCAGCTAGTATAATGTCGTCTTTAATATTTTGGCATCATGTACACTCCTCCTCTTTCATCAACCTTTTTTCTTTAAAACTTTGAGCTTTTACAATATTGTTTCAATCTTTTGGAAGTATGTACTCTCTCTAAACAAAAAGACAAAAAAAAACCTAAAAAAAACCCTTCTTAACTGTATAGTTTATATATTTTTGGGATTGTGTACTCGTCTCTCTCTCTGTAGAAAGAAGACCCCCCCCCCCCCCCCCCCATGACAAAACAAATAATATACCCCCCCTCACACATAACCCATCTCTGAGCTCGTACAGTATTGCTTTCAATTTCGTGTGTCGTGTGTCAACCCCCCCCCCCCCCACCAAAAAAAAAAAAAAAACATGAAAAAAAGGAAAAAAAAAAAAAAAAAAACCCCAGAACCCCCGATTTCTCAAAGTATTGTTTTCAATATTTTGGGATCGTTTTCTCTGTCTCTCTGCCTCTCCTCTCTGACGCCCCCCCCCCCCCCCCCAAAAAAAAAAAAAAAAAAAAAAAAAAAAAAAAAAAAGAAAAGAAGAAGAAAAAAGTACACTTTTGGAATCATGTACTCTCTCTCTCTCTCACAGTCTTACGGTGTTGTGTGTGTGTGTGTGTGTGTGTGTGTGTGTGTGTGGTGCGTGCGCGTGCGTGCGTGCGTGCGTGCGTGCGTGCGTGCGTGTGTGTGAATGCATGTGCATACTTTCGTTGAATATTTTACAACGTTCACAGTTATTTATCCTGGTCATTTGCATTTAAAACAAAAAGTACACTGCCATTTACTTTCCTTTTCCTGGTTATTTTAACTGGAAAAATGGTATTAATGCGAGATGTGCTATATATGTGACTGTGTGTATGTGTGCATACAACCACATTGCTCTGTGTGTGTGTGTGTGTGTGTGTGTGTGTGTGTGGTGTGGTGTGTGTGTGTGTGTGTGCGCGCGTGCGTTTGCATCATTCCTGTGTGTGCGTGTGCGTGCGTGCGTGCGTGCGTGCGTGCGTGTGTGTGTGTGTGTGTGTGTGTGTGTGTGCATGCATGCACACACGCTCGATCGCACACAAGGAAAGAAATGTAAATAGCTGTTGACATAATTGAAATATATTTCAAAAAATAGTTAATGTATATATACTTTTCTTCAAAAACTTTCATAAAATATCTGAAGGGGTTCTTTTTGCACATCCTAACAAATTTCCAGCAACAATTTAACACTTGTTGCGTTGGTTTCTGTGTGTGAATGCATCATGCATTAGCTATTCTTTATTATAAACATTTTTATTCAGTATTTTTGACACAAAGAAGACAAGAGACAGGTGTTGCACAGACATAACAACTGTACCATTAAGCAATAAAAAAAAAAAAAAAAAAGTATACGAATGTTGCAACACATATACAAAGACAATATATTACTGAATGAAATAACCTTGCTAATTCTATCATTTAGGGGATGGGGTAGCTCAGTGGTCAGAGCACTCACTTACCCCAAGCTAAGGTTAAGCAGCATAGTGCGTGGTTTCCAAGTGGATGGATGACCGTTTGCGCCTCTTGGCTTCAGTACAGTCCCCCAGCTCACCCAGCTGTAAATGGGTACCTGCCCTCTTGAGGGTCAAGGAAGGTAAAGCAGCGAGGGAGAGGAGATGGGCGCTGCCTCAATATGCTGGCCTCTGGAGAATGAGGTCTATAATACCTCACTCCCCTACGACCACATAAGGTTATGGGACACCTTTACCTGTTATTCTGTCATTAGTATCTAGCTGTATGGAACCAGAAAAGGTACGAACCTGTACCCCTACAAGGGTTTTTCAAAATGGCGCACCCACAGGCCAAAAACTCATAGTGCTATGTCTGGCAGACTCGTACCTTTGCCAAAAGTACCACAAATAAATGCTTTTTTAAATCTACCTTATGTAAAGAAATGGTTTTATGTATTAGTTTAAAAAAATACATTCATCTATCTATCAATCTAACACATACAGCTGCAAATAAGAAAAGGAAAAAAAAAGGGTGGCACTGCTCTTGTGACGATGGGCTCTCCCCGGGATAGTGCCTGAATTTCATGCAGAGAAATCTGTACGACTTACAGTGGTGTAAAATGTAAAAAAAAAAAAAAAAAAAAAAGGAGAATCTAAAGCAAAGTAGATTTGATGTATTAGTAAAAAAAACAAAACAACCAACAACAATCCCTTTATTCCTCTTTTATTGTTGACAAATTTTTTGTGGTGACTTAGTGTTCATAAAGACAAGAGTTTGAATTTGGTTCATCTGCAGCACCTGTCTACACTGCCGTGTGGTTGTATAGTTTTGTATATTATGTTTTCTGTCATTGCTTTTATGGTTTTTTTTAAATTTATTTTTTTTGTGTGTCATGGTTTTGGCATATATATATATATATATATATATATATATATATAATAAATATATATATATATATATATAATAATAAATATATATATATATATAATATATATATAATTATATTATTGTTGTTGTTGTTGCTTATGTTGCCTGTATATTTTATTTTAAAATGAGTTTGAGCATGTTATTTTTCCAAATATAGGTAAAGATACAACTTGACTGTGTGTGCATGTGTGCGTGTGTGTGTGTGTGTGTGTGCGCGCGCGCGCACATGCGTGTATACATGTGTGTGCATGTGGCGCTGCGCATGTGTGCGTGCATGCTTACGTGTGTGTGTGTGTGTGCACGCAAATGTGTATGTGTATTTTATGTATTTTGTATTGTGTAAACATGCATTTATGTCTGCTCATCAAGTACACCGGTCAAGTAAACTGAATTTTTTTTGGAAGATATTTTTATAGAGCTTATTTTCCTATGAAATTGGAAACCAGTGCTGAAGTGTGGTTCCCTAGAAACATCAGCTAGCTACTTAATCAGTATCTCATCATTAACTTTAATTGCTTTATCAGTGCCCCCAGGTTCATGCAGTCCACTGCTGGCTACTTTTATTTTTTTATTCATTTTATTTCATTCTTTTATTTCATTCTTTTGTATCAGGATAATGGGATACACACTCTTGTGCTTTTTTACATCAGTCCCCGTGTGTATGCAGTTTTGTAAATGTCATCTGTTCCCACGGGCACACAATGGCCTACTCTTACGAAAAGCTGAACAGGATTTAATGTGTGCGCAAGATGTTGTGGGTGCGTTCACTCAGAACGCTCCTGATGTCTATGGTCCATCTATATGGAAGGACAATACTCCTGTCCAGAGTGTCAGCTATACGGCTTTGATCTCCACAGACAATTTCTTTATGTATGTTAAAAATATACAGGCAAGGCTCACAAACCGAACTCACTGGAAGAGATCCATTATCAATCTGGTAACCGCCACCACCACCACCAACATCAGTGCCACTATCAAGACCACCACCACAACACCATGAGCAACACTGACAACAATAAAAAAAATAATAAAAAAAACACTGCAAGAACGCTCTGATCTTGATCTTTATTAACTTCAAGGAATGATAATCCTGTCATAGTGTCTAGATATAGGCTGACCAATCATGTGACAATTGTCTTTACTGTCTCTTAAAATAAACAAGCTCACAAACAAACTCACACACTCACATTACAATCAACACCACCACACCACACACAGGGCACACAAGACCACACCACCCCACACACCAATAACACACAACAATAACTATTTTTTTTCCCAACTCCAAAGAAACATGCAAATTGATCAAATCATGAGTCTAATGATAATTAAAAATGTAATGTTTTCACCAAAAAGTGGTATACGTTCAAAGCTAGTGCATCACAATTGCACTGTATTACACCACCGCACGCACCACCCACACCACTTCGCTACAACAAAATCACACATATCACACACACACACACACACACACACACACACACACACACACACACACACACACACACACACTCACTCACACACACACACACACATGCACACACACACTATTGATATATTTTTCATCACGATGGCAAGGACAGTAGTTCCATTTCAAACTAACAAGCAAATCATAATCATTTTCATTCCATAATTCAAGACAAGGAAAACCTTGGCTTTTAGTCAAGAGTGCTTATACACTTCTATGCTTAGCAAAATATGTTTTGGGACTGATTTTTCTTTAAACTTTTTGGTAAAAATTGAGTTAATAATTTCTATCAAGTGGGACAGTTGAGTTTATTAGTTGAGAAAACATGCATCAATAAAGAAAAGCAAACACAATACAAAAAGAAACATTTAACAAAGGATCAAAAAAAGCAAAAGAAAAACTTTTCTAAAAATCTCAGGTGTAAAAAAAACACACCATATTTCAATGAAAGCACCAATATAAATACAAGGAGAAATTCTCAAAAAAAAAAAAAAGAAAAACATCGTCCCCTTCCACTAAAAAAACAAACAAACAAAAACACCTCCTCAAACAACAGAAAAGCAATGATGCAGAAAATAAACAAGAAAAAGGTCACACACACACACACACGAAAATTGAGCTGGAACTTGATATCAATACTCAGCAACAATAAAAGACCCTCACCTAACCTTAGGTCAGCATTATAAACCATTAAAAAAAAAACAACCCTACAAAAAACCGACCCAAATATAACAAACAAGCACAAAAAACCAAAACAACAAACAAACAAAAAAATCCCAAAAAAGAAAAGTGGATCGCAAAGCCAGGCAGACTCACAAAATTGTTTGTATGAACACTTCTGACTGGGAAGCAAAGATTGAGATTTGGTTTTTTGGATAACAACAAGGAGAAACTCACACTCAATAAAAGGCTATACAACTTGTTCCTTCCTAAAAAACAACAATAAACCTCCTGCAGTATGTGTCACAAGAAAAAGTTCACCAAATCAAACAAGACACAACATCGCAAACACACACCAGCGAATTAAATTTTAAGTTTTGAAAATCTGAAGATCATCCCACACCCTCACCCCCCTTTCCGCATTATAACCTTCATCCCAAAACTCTCAATTCCCACACAAGCAACCACTCCCACAAATCATTTCCGAGGACTCATCCAGTTGGTGATCTTGAAGGCCCAGGCCCACTGACAGGGAATGAGGGAGGGGGAGAGGGGGGCACCCCCACCTCCATGCCCCCTGCCTCCCTCAGACTCCAGGAGAGGGCGGGCCCCTGTAGCCCAGCAGGTGACCTCTGTGTGGCTGGAGGGCAAAGGGCAGCCCAGGGTCAGCCGCCCGCTTCGGCCACTTCAGCACCAGGGCGTAGAGGGTGGAGGGGGAGTCTCTGTGTGCCGTGTACCTGAGGGGGGGGGAGAGAGGAGCCCAGTGGTTAGAGCCTGACATCTGGGACATGAACGTTATCTGAGGATGGAGGTGTGAATCACCATGGAGTTTCAGTTTGTGGGGATTTTTGCCTCTGTAGTTTGGCACCCAGCTCACCGAATGACATTGCACACACATCACACACCCCCTCCCCCCTCCCACACACACACACACACACACACACACTAATCTGGAAATAAAATTTAATTTGTTTGATTTCATTTACACACACACACACACACACACACACACACACACACACACACACACACACAAAACACGCTCATACTGACTTTAGAAAATAAAAGATGAAAATGGAACTGACAGAAAAGAGAAAGGTTGAAGGAGAAGAAGTATATGAAGATAATGAATGATGATGAGAGGATAAAAAGAAAAAGAAGAGGAAGGAGACGAGGAAGAAGAAAGAGCAAAAGCAAGAACAAGAACAAGAAAAAGCAGAAAGAAAGAAAAAAAAGGGAAGAAAACAAAACAAAATTGAAGGAAAAGTGAACAGAAAGGATGAAGCAGACTTGAACATACCAGATCAGGGGTGACAGTGTGTTCTGGGTTCCATGGGACGTCTTGTAGAGGGCTTCTCCTTGACGCCAGCCAGCTGCCCATCTGTCGCAGTCGTTCCTCAAAGATGGGAGTGATGGTGCCTTCTTTGGTCGGCCTTGATTAGCAGGTTTCCTCCACAGCTGCATGTTAAGGCCAAAGGGCCAAAGGTTACAATCAACACAACAGACAGTATGCTATGATCTTAATGGAGGAATATTAAACATTAGAGGTTATTCAACTCATGAAGAAAGTGACAACTCAATGGAAGGAAATGATGACAATAGAAACAATTAATACATAAGGAAGATGTGACAACTCAATGGAAGAAATTGTACAACTCAATGGAAGAATGTGACAACTCAATGGAAGAAATGTGACAACTCAATGGAAGAAATGTGACAACTCAATGAAGAAATGTGACAACTCAATGGAAGAAATGTGACAACTCAATGGAAGAAATGTGACAACTCAATGGAAGAAACTGTTTACAACTCAAAGGAAGAAATTTTACAACTCAACAGGGGAAATTTTACTATCACAGCAGAGTAACCTCTAGTGAGAATTGCTGCTGCTTTCTTTCTGCAGTTTACCTGAGGGTTTGCAAACACAGCCGCAGAGCAAAGCGAAAGGAATATTATGACAGGTAGTGCCCAGCCTAGCAGACAGACCAGTGTCAGACTTCATCTGTGCCCTCTGCCATAGGGACTGTCATTCCCATGTGACTGGCCAGCCACAACCTATGCTGTACCAGAATAAACACCTGGAGCACAACTCCATAGTCCCTAGACTAAGCATGCCTATGTGTGCGCCTATATGTCTATGTTGTGATGGGTCTTTAAATACATCTCAATCTCTAATTCATTTGTTTTCCCTTTTCTTATATATCCATAATTTACATCTTTCCTTATGATTTAATATTTTCTTGTGACTGTTTACAGTTTCCTTCCTCCATCTCTCTTTTTTTTTTTCTACCATTTTCCTTAGCTTTTTTCTTTTCTTCTTTTTTGGTCTTACTGAAAACTTTTCTTTGGAGATATTAAAGATGCTTTGAATTTGACTCCTTTCTTGCCTTCCAATGAGGCTTCAACTATCTTGTGTGTGTGTGTGTGTGTGTGTGTGTGTGTGTGTGTGTGTGTGTCTGTGTTGTGTGTGTGTGTGTGTGTGTGTGTGGGCGTGTGTACATTCCCTGCTTTTATGACTTATCTTTGGAGCTGTGTTGAAGCTAAAGCTGCACAGTCACCACAGTGAAGACATGTTTGCCAGGTTATAAGGCACATTTCACACTTTCCCTGTCCAAAACAGTATAACAGCATCTTATTAAAGGGACAACTATTCAGGTGTAAGAAATGCCATTTCCCCTTGACCAGTATTGCTTTCCCTTTAACAATTAGATACTAAAATAGTATGATATACACTTTCCATTTACTGGACAACACACTAGATTTTTTTTATGTTGAAAATGACAATTTATCCTATGTTATGGCTTATATACATGACTGGAAAGTGAAATCAACCATCAACCTTGATTAATGATTTATTATGAAAACAACTGCAGGTTTTATTTCTAACACATTCATTCTAAGTTTGGTTTTACTTTTATAACCAGACTTGTTCACTGGAGGCTTAATTAAGCCTCAGCTGGAGCCTATGACTGGCTCTAAAGTTGTTAAAAACACCTGATTGGTTCACTCAGTCGGGTTCCTTTTTTTAAAGATAGTTTACATTAGCTTTCATCATTTCAATCAAGCGTGCACTCACTTCCCCCAAATCAAGAAAATTATATGATATTCAAAATTAGGATAAGTACAAAATGTATTCTTTAGAGGAAAAGTTTTGATTATAGATTCATTCACTCAGGGAAAAAGAGGAGAAAGTGATTGATTGCAACAATGATGTACAGGAGCCAGCAGTAAACAGTGCCTGTAGTGTAGCCAACTTTTTTGCACACTGACTCACTAATGTTTCTCTGCTGATTCAGATTTCTATTAAAAAGAAGAGTTGTGGCTTATGACAGAGCTGCTTATTCTTTTACTCTGTCTAATTAATACTACCCTGTTGGCCAAATCTTATTAAAATACATGCGAACTATACTCTTGCACAGAAGAACATGATAAAAAAAGAGGTAATGATCTACTGGCAAATCTCTGCTACGATGCATATAGATAGTAAATAACCCAGATTTAAATACATTTTCATGATTTTTAAAATAATTTTATGATCCCTGACAGGGCCCCATACTTACCAACCAGATCCCTGTTGGGGCCCACAGTTTTGGCATTCCAGTTGATGGAGAAGGCAGATGTCCAGCTGGTGAATCCTTCATGGTGCTTGGTCACCTAAACCATGTACCTGCAGCAATACAACAATATGATATAAATTTCTGCAACTTCAAGACTACTGATCAGTATTACTGGAATCAGAATGCAATTCCTTTACTCACTTTGTTTGCTGTGCCCACCAAAATGGCAACTTTGGGTTTATCCATATTAAATCAGAGTAGCCTATATGTCTAGACTTTTTATAAGTTTTAACCTCTTCAGTGCACAATCACCATTTTTTTCTTGTGCTTGCAAAGGCCTAGAAAGTGCCTAACCACAGAAAAATCTGAGCACATCTTTCAATGAATGTTACTGTTGCATCAGAAGGGAAACCCAGCTGTCTGTGACAGTTCCTTCAATTCTGTCTGTGTCTGTGTGCAGCCTTGTTTCCATATGATATGTGCCCCACAGCAAAACAACTGTCAGTGACTGTCTGCTGCCCTGTAGTTGTATAACTACCCTCTGAGACCTAAAATACCATGGCAAATAGGTATTTTAGAGCTGAATAAGTGTGTGGTCATTGGGGGGGGGGGGGGGGGGGGGGTTTAAAGCTTTTTATATGTAATACTCACTGTATGAAAAAAGTGTATTAAAATACCTGGCTCTGGAAGCATTGCAGATCTCTGCCCACTGCTCAGCATCAAAGAACTCGCAGTGAAATCTTGGCAAAGTCCTGCTAGGTCCAGTCAGGCCTGTAGTTTTCTGTCATGAACGGCATAGTACTTGGTCTAGGATTGGGCCTTCCAGTACCTCTCTGACATGTAACTGGGCACTGAAAACACCCTCTAGTGGAAGAAGATGCTGACTTTTGCTTCATCCTACCAGGCAGGCAATGGTTGTAAATCCAATGATTGTCATGTAGGTTTGTAGTGTACAGCCGATGAAGTCATAGCCATGCAAAACAGAATCGAACCAATTCTACACATTGTCTTCATTTCAAGAATCCTTCACTTAGTTTTCTTTACATCTACTCAAGCAACCACAAGGAATGTGACTGAAATGAATGGAGTTTCACTGCCGCCGATCGCTACGATTACTTTGTGAAGCAATGTAGTACAGAATGTTTTTGTTGTTGTGGTTTGGCCTATACTATAGAAAGTTACTTCCCAGCAGAAGTACATAGGCCCAGATCAATGCACCCCAATGCCTATATCTGCAATCAAAGGCAAATCAGTTCTCTTCTTCCATTAATGCTTAGCGGTCAGAAGTATGGCCACTATTAACATTTTTTGGCAAGGTGCAAGTATGTGTACCTGTCATCTGTTCCCACCGGCACACGATGGCCTACTCTTACGAAAGCGGAACAGGATTTAACGTGTGAGAAAGATGTTCTGCGTGCGTTCGCACACGGGACCTCGGTTTATTGTCTCATCCAAAGGACTTTTGGGGGGGAGTGGAGTCAGCACTGGTGTTAACTCCAGAGGAAAAATCCCCTCGAACGGGAATCGAACCCGGGTCGTCAAATTGCGAGCGCAATGTTCTGACCACATAGGCTGTCCCGTCCCCCGATTCTTTTCAGTACAGTTATATGAATTCCCTTTGCCTAAAACCAGCTACACAATATTACTTTACGTGGTCCTGGCAGCACTGAATACCGTTGGGACTGCAGAGCGTGTAGAGTGCTCAACACAATTCTAGTTTCAGTTTGAAATCAGTCAGCTAGCAGCCGACAGTTCAGTAGGCTAACGTATCCGGGGTAAAGGTGGTCTCCTGCGTTTTGTCTTCATACCGGAAAGGTGACATAAAACAACGGCTAGGCTAACTGAAAAGGGGGGGGGGGGGGGGGGGGGAGAGAGAAGGAAGTGGAGAAAAGGACCATCCACTCTGTTTCACAAGATCCATTCTGATAGGAATAATCCTGGACGCTTGTTCTAGATTTCTCGGTGAATACAAAAACTACACTAGCCTAACCATACCAGTCGAGTTTCAATTATTTCATTGCAGGATTTTGAATTTGCACCTATTCGGATGCAAACCTAGTAGTAGTAACGCACATAAATACCAGCTATCTAGTTGGGATTTGTAGCAGCAACACCACCAGCAAAAGTAGCAGCAGGATGTGTCATGGGGGGGGGGGGGGGGGGGGGGGGGGCGAGTTAGCCTAGTGGTCAGAACATTGCGCTCGCAATTTGACGACCGGGTTCGAGTCCCGTCGAGGAGATTTTTCTCTGGAGTTAACATCAGTGCTGACTTACTCTCCCAAAAGTCCTTCGATGAGACTTTAAACCGAGGCCGTGTGCGAACAACGCAGAAACTTGCGCACACGTTAATCCTGTTCCGCTTTTCGTAAGAGTAGGCCATCGTGTGCGGTGGGAACAGATGACAAGATTTACAAACTGCATACACACGGGAACGGATGAAAAAGCACATGATTGCTTATTCTGTTATCCTCGATATAAAGATTAAAAAAAAAAATAAAAAAAAAGTTTATTATCTAAATTTGGTAGGATTGTGTATAAAGATAATGCTTTCAGGGGACCATTGGCTAATTCTTGTAGATTGTTTGTCAACAAAACGGAGCACGACTTCTGTTGTAAACTTTACTGCAAGTTGCGCCAAGGTAAAGAATCTGTCAGTTAGCAATTATGCGTAAATGTGGGGGTGTGCACAAATATTGGTGTATGCACGCGTCCTACACACAATCTGTGTGTGTGAGTGCGTGGTGCGTGCGTGCGTGCGTGCTGCGTGTGTGTTACAAGTAAGTGCAGTGTGCAAGTTTTTTAATGGGGAAGGGGTGTGTGTGATTTTTTTTAGACACTGCTTTGTATGATTACAAGGATAGATTGGATAAGACTCAGCTTGGCCTAAAAGTAAAAATCTTCAACCTTGTATCATATATTAAGATCTCTGTCTGTCTCATGTCGTCCCCTTCCTTCCCCCTCTCCCCCCTCTCTCTCCCTCCCCCCTCTCATTCTCTCCTCTTCTCCTCTTCTCTTTCTTCTCCTTTCCCCCCCCCCCTCCCCCCCTAAATATAAATATATTATCACCCCAGTAAAGCTGTTTTTTTTCTTTATTCTTGTTTTTGTTGCTGTTGTTTCTCTTTTCTTCTTCTTCTTCTTCTTCTTCTTCTTCTTCTTCTTCTTCTTCTCCTCCTCCTTCTCTCCCCCTCTCCTCCTCCTCCTCCTCCTCCTCCTTTACCTATCCACCTTCCAAACAAAAATAATGTCTTTTGATATTACAGGCCTACACACTCACCATACCAACACTACCACAACACTAAAGAAAACCAGCCAGGGCCATGTGGAGGACAACCTTACCTTGGCATGCCTGGCACTAACATCATCAGCATCAGAAGCTGCGCATTATAAACCAACGTGGGAATCGCTGGACTCACGCCCCTGCCCTCCTGGTACGATGAAGCCAAAATCGGCATCTTCATCCACTGGGGGGTGTTCTCGGTGCCCAGCTTTCACTCGGAGTGGTTCTGGTATTACTGGAAAGGCCCCACCCCTGTCCCCAGCATTGTGCACTTTATGTTTGAAAACTACAGGCTTGACTGGACCTACCAGGACTTTGCCAAAGATTTCACTGCCGAGTTCTTTGATGCTGAGCAGTGGGCTGAGATTTTCAATGCTTCTGGAGCCAGGTGTGGTGTGTGTATGTTGGGGGAGGGGCGTGTGTTGTGTATGTTGTGTGTTTTGT
>CM060335.1:14718379-14723379 GCA_030674155.1 Stramonita haemastoma | reverse complement strand
GCACTATGCCACACCACACCACACTACACTACACTACACTACACTACACTACACTACACTACACTACACCACACCACACCACACCACACCACACCACACCACACCACACCACACCACACCACACCACACCACACAACACACCACACCACACCACACACCACATCACACCACACCACACCACACCACACCACACCACACCACACCACACCACACCACACCACACTACACTACGCACTACACTACACTACACTACACTACACTACACTACACTACACTGCACTGCACTGCACTGCATTGCACCGCACCGCACCGAAACCACACCACACCACACCACACCACACCACACCACACCACACCACACTATGATATCTAGAGAAGTGAAGTGGAAATTCTTTTTTTTTTTTTTTGTGTTCCTTGGCTAGAGCTCCATTAGGTAGCTGCATTCCAACTTTGGGGATGGTGTCTAAACACGACACCTGTCTGTATGCATTTTTTAAATAGAATTTATTGTCCATTCCTACTGGCATAAAAAGACCTCCTCTTCTGAAAGGCGGAATGGGTTTTTAACGTGCGCACAAGACATTTTGTGTGCATTTGTGCACAGGGCCTCGGTTTATAGTCTCATTCAAAGGACTTTGACAGTCAGTTGCATTTTCTTGTCAAACTAGGAAGAAAGGGCAAGGCTGGGAATCAAACCTACAACCTCACGGTTTTCTAGTCAGGCAGGTGAACGTCTCCTCATCCTGCCATCTTCCAACTTCAAAACCAGCGTGAACTCCAGGGGCAACAGAATCCTCCCATGCACATCACAGCACACTGTGAGCTTTCATACACTGTGAGCTTTTATATCGAGGATAATAGAATAAGCAGTCATGTGCTTTTTTTTTCATCCAGTCCCCATGTGTATGCAGTTGTGTAAATATTGTCATCTGTTCCCACCGGCACACAATGGCCTACTCTTACGAAAAGTGGAACAGGATTTAATGTGTGCGCAAGATGTTCTGCGTGCGTTTACACACGGGGCCTCGGTTTTTAGTCTCATCCGAAGGACTTTTGGGAAGAGTGGAGTCAGCACTGATGTTACCTCCAGGAGAAAAATCTCCTAGACCGGGAATGGAACTTGGGTCGTCAAATTGCGAGTGCAATGTTCTGACCATCAGGCTATACCGTCGCACTGACTTGAACCATAGCACTAGCATCCTCAGATAACGTTCATGTCACAGATGTTAGGCTCTAACCACTGGGCTCCTCTCTCCCCCTCAGGTACACGGCACACAGAGACTCCCCCTCCACCCTCTATGCCCTGGTGCTGAAGTGGCCGAGCGGGCGGCTGACCCTGGGCTGCCCTTTGCCCTCCAGCCACACAGAGGTCACTCTGCTGGGCTACAGGGGCCCTGCCCTCTCCTGGAGTCTGGGGAAGGCAGGGGGGATGGAGGTGGGGGTGCCCCCCCTCTCCCCCTCCCACATTCCCTGTCAGTGGGCCTGGGCCTTCAAGATCACCAACGTCGGATGAGTCACCGGAAATGATTGGGGGGGGGCAGAGAGGGAAGTGAGAGAGGATGGGATGAAGGAGAGGAAGGGGATTTTTTTTAATTTAAAATTTTTTTATTCTTTTATATCGAGGATAATGGGATAAGCACTCTTGTGCTTTTTTTACATCCAGTCCTCATGTGTATGCAGTTTCGTAAATGTCATCTGTTCCCACCGGCACACGATGGCCTACTCTTACAAAAAGCAGAACAGGATTTAACATGTGCACAAGATGTTCTGCGTGCGTTCATGCGGGGGAGAGAAAAGGAGTAGGAGATGGGGGAAAGGGGGGGGGGGAAGAGGTCTTCAGATTAAAAAAAAAAAATTAATTCAGCTGGTGCATTTGCGCAAATGTTAAGAATCTCTGATATCCGATTTTTAAAAATTTGTTTGGAACACACTCAACTCTTCTGACTGATTGCTTTTGAGAGAAATAGGCCAGTAGCTCTATCAACAGCACTTCATGTGAGTGTAGTTCATTGCTTGCTTGCTTAGAAGCAAAAAAAAAAAAAATCTAAATTGTCGGTTCCCAATCAGAAGTGTTCATACAAACAGTTAGTTTTGTGATGATTATTCCTGTTGGGAAAGCTTAGACACAAAGTTAGTTCAGTCTGATTTTTCTGAACATATATTTTGAATCTGTCGTGATTGAAGCTCTGCCCAATATTGGAACATGTCCCAAGTATTTGATAAGTGGTACCAGTGTTTGATGATAAAGTTTTCTATTTGAAATGTTGTGAACTTTGATTTGATCGAGGAAGCACCTTGGTATGGATATATTTTTAGCATTCCTGGTACTTGGAATACATGATAAAGATTCAGATCTGCTAATATTTGCCATGAGCTTGCCTCTCAGACTTGTTCCTTTTTTGTGTGCAAGATCATTTTCATTGTTGCAGTTTTGATTCTCATGTTTTTGTCACCATTGGTGTTTCGTGACCATTATAAACCTGAGGCTTCCTAAAGTCTGGTTTGAAGTTTAAAATTTTTTTAAATGCCAAGCATGTGGGGTGGCCGCCGCTGTAGTCTAGTGGTTAGGGTGTTGGACTCCTTAATCTAAAGGTTGCAGGTTCGATCCCAGCTTTCGGCTATGGCGTCGTGCCCTTGGAAAAGGCACTTTACGGCTATTTTCTCACCCCACCCAGGTGTAAAAGGGGGTACCAACCTTGTGTTGGGGGTTAACCCTGCGATAGACTGGCGTCCTATCCAGGGGGGAGTCTATGACTCTCAGTCGCTTAACGCCACAGAAACCGGGATAAGCACTGGCCTGATGAGCCTTAGGCTCGGGACAGGCTTTAACTTTAACTTAACCAAGTATGTGATAAGTGGTACCAGTGTTTGATGATAAAGTTTTCTATTTGAAATGTTCTGAACTTTGATTTGATTGAGGAAACACCTTGGTATGGATAAATTTTTAGCATTCCTGGTACTTGGAATACATAATAAAGATTCAGCAGATCTGCTAATATTTGCCATGAGCTTGCCTCTCAGACTAGTTCCTTTTTTGTGTGCAAGATCATTTTCATTGTTGCAGTTTTGATTCTCATGTTTTTGTCACCATTGGTGTTTCGTGACTATTATAAACCTGAGGCTTCCTAAAGTCTGGTTTGAAGTTTAAAATTTTTTAAAATGCCAAGCATGTGGGGTGGCCGCCACTGTAGTCTAGTGGTTAGGGTGTTGGACTCCTTAATCTAAAGGTTGCGGGTTCGATCCCAGCTTTCGGCTATGGTTTTGTGCCCTTGGGAAAGGTACTTTACGGCTATTTTCTCACCCCACCCAGGTGTCAAAGGGGTACCAACCTTGTGTTGGGGGTTAACCCTGCGATAGACTGGCATTCTATCCAGGGGGGAGTCTATGACTCTCAGTCGCTTAACGCCACAGAAACCGCGATAAGCACCAACCTGATGAGCCTTAGGCTAGGGACAGACTTTAACTTTAACTTATGTGGGGTAATGAATGTTTCCTCATTGTGACTCTTTGATATGGAAGAGTTTTTTAAAATTTTTTATTTCGTATGTGATTTTGTTATATGACACTTGAATATGAAAAAGATCATTGTCAAGTGCTCGCTTTGTGTCACACTTTAATATCAAACAGTTTTGCTTTGTAGTATTGAATAATTGGTGTTTATGACAGTTCAATATCAAACATAGATTTGTCATGTATTGCCAATTGTTTCCTATATATGACACTTTGGTGTCAAACATTGTTTATTTTCTTATGTTAAGTACTCCCTTTTGTGTGATGCTTTAAAATCAAACATGAATTGATTATGTAATGTTAGATATTCCTTCTCTGTGAACTTTTATTCACACACACACACACACACACACACACACGCTCACACACACACACACACAACACACACACACACACACACACACACACACACACACACACAACACACACACACACACACACACACACACCACTCTCTCTCTCTCTCTCTCTCTCTCTCTCTCCACACACACAGACACAGACACAGACACAGACACAGACACACACACACGCACACACCGCACACACACACACACACACACACACACACACACACACACACACACATGCACACACACACATGCACACACACACACACTCACACACACACACACACACACACACACACACACACACACACACACACACACACACACACACACGAGAAGTGCAGTAGTCAAGTAGTTAATGGCACAGAGCTCTAATCTGTTGATCAAGAGTTTGAATCTCAGCAGTGCAGTACCTGGTTTTTTTAAGGCAGATATTTTTTTTACAAATCTCCTAGGTCAACTTACACGCAAACCTGCCAGGGCCTTACTCCTTTATGTGAATACTTACATGCACAATAGCATCCAGCATGCATTCCAAATTATCCAGCATGCATTCCAAATTATCCAGCATACATTCTATTTGATTTGATTTGATTTATTCTTTTATATCGAGGATAATGGGATAAGCAGTCTTGTGTTTTTTTAATCTTGTCATCTGTTCCCACTGGTACACAATGGCCTACTCTTATGAAAAGGAACAGGATTTAACGTGTGCGCAAGATGCATTGGAGTCTCATACTGAGAGGTTACCTGGCAAAAGGATCTTGCACTACTGCTGGGTCACATCATCATCATCATCATCATTATTATCATATTCATTAATATGATCTTTATTCATTCCTCTTGAAGCCCAGAATTGCTGAATTACCTGCATTACCTACATCTTGTTTCTCCTATTCACCCCCCCCCCCCCCCAAAAAAAAAAAAAAAAGACCATTAGCCTACTTATATAATAATATAGAGTTCACCTGTGTAAGCTTTTTAAGGGGACAGAAATAAATGTATACATTTTTCCCCTTAAAAAAAAAGAGATTCTGCAGATCACATCAGTAAAACGTTTACCCACATGCAGGAGGGTACTCTATTTGTTTGAACTGAAATGAATTGCATCGAATGAAACATTTCAAATCTCTTTCATTCTTA
>CM060335.1:14700879-14708379 GCA_030674155.1 Stramonita haemastoma | reverse complement strand
TGTTTGGGCTTTTTGTTGTGGGTTTCCGTGTGTTTCAGCTTTACTCTAATGGGGCTAGTCTTGACTTGACATTGATAATTGTACAGTCTTTTTCGTGTAAGCCTGTGCTTAACTTTTAAGTTGTAGTCTTCTCACGAGAAAGAAAAAAATTACTTTACAAAATCGAGTTAGGAACAGCAACGAATAGAAAAGGCCACTTCATACATAGCGTGTTCATCAATGCAATCAGCCACGGGCCAATAAAGACAACAACGTCTGTCAGCATTGGAAAATGCCGTGATTTCATTAACAATCATGGATTTCTTATGTCAACAGCTCAATAACAATCAGGAATTCCCGATATCATAATCTTAAAATCTTAATAACAATCAGGTATCTCCAATCTCATAATCTGAATAGCACTCAGGAGTTTCCAATCTCATAATCTGAATAACAATCAGGAGTTCCCAATATCTTAGTCTCAATAACAATCAGGAATTCCCAATAATCATAATCTCAATAACAGTCACAAATTCCCAATATCACAATCTCAATAACAATCAGGAATTCCCAATATAAACTGAATAACAATCAGGAATTCCCAATAATAGCAGAGCCACCAGGGATTAAATTATGACATGAAGGGTGACAGCAAGCCAGTTTGCATACATATACTTACTATCATAGTGAACAATATTAGCATTGGAAACAATGAATCTGTTCCCCCTGAGAGTTATGGTAAACAATGAAGTTATACGAGACACCTGGAAAAGGGCAGTTTTGATACTTTATGTCCGCCATATCCTCTCCCTCCTATCCCCCTCCCACTTATTATCCCCTCCCCTCCTATCCCCCTTACCTACCCGCCTTATCTTCTGTGTCCTCTCCTACTCCCTTTTACCTTCATATAATCACCCAGAAGGCATTTTTGCACGATAGAAAAAGGATTTTAAAAAGTGGGAAACAGATGGCCAACATGATGTTTCCTATGCCAGTATTTTACCGGAGTGTCCAAAGTATGTGTACATGCTGAAAAACATGCTGTCACTCTCATTTGCAGGTTTTGCCCAATATCCATGCATTAACTACTGGACTGAGTTGACACTCTGAACAACAATCAGGGATTCCCAATAATATCATAATCTCAAACCGATCAGAAATTCCCAATATCATAATCTCAGTAACGATCAGGAATTCCCAATATGACAATCTGAATAAGAATCAGGAATTCCCAATAACATAATCTCAAAAACAATCAGGAATTGTCAATGTTATTATTATTGTTAAAGGCTTCGTCCTGTTATTTGGCAGGCATTGTTTATAATAATATTATGTATAGTTATTGTAGAGGTCACACCCCCCAGGTAGCAGTTTTTACAAGTGATATTGTAAAGATTTTGCTTTTGTCATAAAATGGTTAGCTTCTGCATTTTCTGTATTGTTTTGTTTGTTTTTTTGTTTTTCTTAAATAGTTTTTTGGTGTGTGTGTTTGTGTGTGTGTAAGTGTGTGTGTATGTGTGGTTGGTGTGTGTGTGTGTGTGTGTGTGTGTGTTGTGTGCGCGCGCGCGTGCGCGTGCGCGCGGCGCGCGCGCGCGTGTGTGTGTGTGTGTGTGTGTGTGTGTGTGTGTGTGTGGTGTGTGTGTGTGTGTGTGTGTTCTGCTTCTTTTCCGTTTCCTGCCATTGAAGTGTTTTTTTAAAGCAGTTTTTGTCACATATCTAGTTTCTTTGTCAAGGACGAATACCGTCTACTAACTCAATACCAAATTTTTACATAGCACATGCACACTCGCACACAACTCACACACACACACACACACACACACAACACACACACACACAGCACACACGCACACACCACGCGCGCGCGCGCGCGCATGCACGCACGCACAAAGACAGAAGACCATTGTTCCTGAACTGAAAACCTAAAAGCCCTCTGCGTGTTCAAAACAAATACCATGTCTGGCGCTAGGCCTAATCTGATTTAACCAATATGTTGCCGCTATATACATGTTGTGTGCGTGTGTTGTGTGTGTGTGTGTGTGTGTGTGTGTGTGTGTGTGTGTGTGTGTGTGCTTGCGTGCGTGCGTGCAAGCGCGCGTGTGTGTGAGCGCGCGTGTGTGTATGTTCCTATCTCTCCTTCCGTACCCCCCCCCCCCCTCCTCTCTCTCTCTCTCTCTTCTCTCTCTCTCCTCTCTCTCTCTCTCTCTCTCTCTCTCTCTCTCTCTCTCTCTCTCTCTCTCTCTCTCTCTCTCTCCACCCCCCCCTCTCTCTCTCCCCCTGTCTGTCTGTCTGTCTGTCTGTCTGTCTGTCTGTCTGTCTGTCTGTCTTCTCTCTCTCTCTCTCACACACACACACACACATACATACATACATACATACATACATACATACATACATACATACATACATACATACATACATACATACATACATACATACATACATACATACATACATACATACATACACTCATGCACACCTGTACGCACGCACGCGGGCGTGCGCGCGCACACACAATGCATACAGACGCACAGACACACACACACACACACACACACACACACACACACACACACACACACAACACACACACACACACACACACACACACACACACACACACACACCATTCACCGCACTCGAAACTTTAGGAACACTTCTCTCGCTCCTCCTTTCCTCCCTTTCGAGAGAGTATAAGAAATTGAACAATACAACAAATATCACACGTATCAACTCCCCCCCCCCCCCCCAAACCTAATATGACAAGCCACCACCACCACCACTGTACTTCTGTTACACCCAATCGCCATTTCACCCCTCTCTTTGTTCTGCTTGTTTTTATTCCCTTGCGTCTAACGTCCCTGCTCGGTTTGTTTTTTGAAGATACTAATCCGTTTTCTTTGTTTTTACGCCTGTCTTTCTATCTGCTCATGCGGCTGTACTGTTGCCCTCGCTCCATCCCTTCTCAGACTCTATAAGTAAGATCTTGACAAGAGAGAAATAAGTCGGTCCGACAGAAGCTCGATCTACGCGTGTTTCTTGCCACATCCCTCTCCTCTCTCCCCTTTCTTGTATTTAGCCGTACATTTTACTTAGAAAATTAAACTAGACCTACGTTATTAGTAGGTTGAAGTTTAATTGAAATTATGACGAGTCTATTGTGGAGGAAGGAGAAGTTACGCAATAGGCGAGTGATACATTTACATATTATTCCGCAGTCTTCTCAACCTTATATAGGCGCCATGGATGACTTTGACAACAAGCCCCCCCTCTCTCTTTCCATCTTTCTCTGTCTTCCTTCTGTCTCTACTCTCCCAGTGCTTCCTTTACTCAGCCTCAGGCCCTGTCCAGTCTGAGATGGTGTCTCCTCCATCCCCTCCTCCCATCTCCTCCTTCTGTGTCTCCCCTCTACTATACCTCTCCCTCTCCTATGCACTGTGCCTTCAAGGCTGATCGACAAGCGTTTTCGAGCACCATACCACTGTCCATACCCTTCAGAACTCGCCTCCCTATCTTGTCGAGAGTCTTCAACAGGGCTCTGATGTGTTTGCCTAGTTTCTGTTCCTTCCCACTCGCATTCAGTGTTAGAGAATGGCAGTGTCAAGCAAAGTGATAAGTTGGAACCAAACCCATTTTTCGACGAAGGAGAGTATGGTGGTTTAGATATTGACGATGTTGGCTTTTTCTGTTGTTGTTTTTTCTTGTTTAAAATCAACTATTTTTGGTTGCTTTTCTTTCGTTTTTTTTTCTTTGTTTCAACGATTGCCCCATTTCCTTGTTTCCTGCTGTTTGAATTTTGTGTGTGTGTGTGGTGTGTGTGTTGTGTGTGTGTGTGTGTGTGTGTGGTGTGTGTGCGTGCGTGCGTGCGTGCGTGCGTGCGTGCGTGTGCGGTCGTGCGTGCGTGTGGTGTGTGCGTGCGTGCGTGCGTGCGTGCGTGCGTGCGTGCGTGTGTGTGTGTGTGTGTGTTAGTGGGTTTTTGTTTTTCATTTCGGTCATTAGTTTTTATTTTATTTCCCTTTCTGATTTCTTTCAATTTCGTAATTTTCTTCCCCCAGTGCAGTTTCTCTCCTTTATTTTCATCTTTTTTTCCTGTCCCTTTTGGTACCCCCTCCCATGCCTCACCCCCTTCTCTCGCCCAAACTATATCCTTTGTCCATGTTATTTTTTTCTGTAAAAGAAACACACTGAAAAGTTTCTGTCTTTTCTTGCACGTGCTTCTCTTTGTGTATTATTGTGTGTGTGTGTGTGTGTGTGTGTGTGTGTGTTGTGTGTGTGTGTGTGTGTGTGTGTGCGTGCGTGTGTGTGTGTGCGTGTGTGCGCGCGTGTACGTGTGCGTGTGTGCGCGCGCGTGTACGTGTGCGTGTATGCGCGCGTGTACGTGTGCGTGTGTGCATGCATGTTTTAAACTTTGGGTTAGGCTGTAAAGCTCTGTGTCACGTGGGTGGTCTCATGACGTCATCTGAGATGGCGTCAGCTGCAGTGATGACGAAGTTTTTCCTTTGAAGGCGTTTCCGTTTCGCCTCTTGCCAAAGATAAAGTTACAGCGGATCAGCTGAAGCGACGTGGTGTCACTGCCTGTGTTCACGTCTGCTAATTAGTTCAGACCAGAATAAAAGAAAGACAGGAAGAAAGAAAGGGACAAAAAAAAGAAAGTAAGATCCGAAAAAAATAAATATAAAGGGGAAAAGGGAACGAAGAAAGTAGAAAAGAGAAGCTAGAAGGAAGGGGGGAAAAGGAAGAAAGAAAGGAAAGGAGGAAGGAAAAAGAAGGAAAGTAAAGAAGGAAGGAGGAAAATAAGATGGAAAGAAAGAAAGGAAAGCAAAGAGAGAATTAAGAAGCTAAAATAAAGAACAAACACCACGAAATAAAAGATAGAAAGAACATAAACGAATGAATGAAAGGAAATAGAGGCTGAAAGTAGAAGAGATAAAAGAGAACAAAAATAGATATAAGGAAGAAAGAAAGACTGATAGAAAGGGAAAAAGGAAAGCAAAAAGAAAGAAAAAGAGAAAGCAAAAAGAACGAAAGAAAACAAAATTAAGAACGAGGGAATGGCAAAACTTTCGAAAAAAGGATAAAAAAAAAGAAAAGAAAAGAAAAGAAAAGAAAGAAAGAAAGAAGAAAGAAAGAAAGAAAGAAAGAAAGAAAGAAAGAAAGAAAGGACGACAGACAGACAGACAGGCAAACATAGGATTGTATGCATAGGATTGTCTTATTTGAAGTGTTAAAAAATGGAAGCCAAAGCATGTAAAAGACATACTTTTCATGGCTAGAGTATGCAAAAAGAAAAGAAGGGAACACTTTAAAGAAATTCAAGATATAAAAAGGTGATTATGCCTAAGGAATGTATAGACACAACTAAGAGAATAATTCTTTGTTTCCATTTTAGAGTTTTGCTTTGTAACTTTTGTAACTAAAATAACTCGAAAGAGTTTTTGACTATGGAAAATTTTCAAGATTAAATTACATGGGAGTCGCTACAAGTCTGTCTGTAGTTGAGAATTTAATAGAAAACAAGACACAAATTTGAAGAAATGACCGGAAGTATGACTCCAAGTCATTTAGGTGCCGGTCTGCCTGTCAATCTGTCTGTTTTGTCTGTATACCTAATGTCTGTCTGTCTGTCTGCCTGTCTAGCCTTGTCTGGTCTGGTATGGTATATCTGTCTCCTGCCCGCCTGTATCCAGCCATCCACCCAGTTATTATTCCACCCACCCACCCATCCACCCTATTGCCCACTCACCTATACCTACCTACCTACCTACCTACCTACCTACCTACCTACCTACCTACCTACCTACCTACCTACCTACCTACCTACTACCTTCCGATGTACGTACGTACGTCCGTCCGTCCGTCCGTCCGTCGTCCGTCCGTCCGTCCGTCCGTAGTATGTAGTAGTATTTGTATGTATGTATGTATGTATGTATGTATGTATGTATGTATGTATGTATGTATGTATGTATGTATGTATGTATGTGTGATGTTGTGTGTGTGTGTGTTGTGTTGTGTGTGTGTGTGTGTGTGTGGCAAGCATGCATGCATGCATGCATCTGCCTATCCATATATCAAGCTATGCCTCTACGCAAGGTACTAGACTTTTCCTAATCTCTTTCTGCTAAAAGTATCAATTTACACAACGATATCTTGAAAATGAAACAAGTACCCACTTTCACACATAACAAGAAGATAGACGTTATCTTTTTTTTAATCTTCACCAAGCAGAAAATGCTTTCACACATTGCGTTTGACTTGTTGCACAAAGTATTGTAAAACTCCTTTCACCGCAGCGAGTTTCGAATCATAATCTTAGCAGAGGTATTTCAATGTGGAACATATATCCAAACATATTAAGGAGATAGCAAAAGCAGCGAGGCGCACCTGCCAAGACATTCACCAGACTGAAAAAGTCGTTGGCAATGTCAACCAAGTCATGTACAGTCTGGAAGAAGCCTCAGAACGCCCAAGCTAAATGGAATTCACTGCCCTCATTGAGAAGGAAAATCGAGCGTGTCTGTAGAACAGCTGAGAAAAAGAGATGATAGACCCCGACGTACCAGCTTGTGTAGGGGTTAGTGGTTAGTGCACTGAAGTGTGGCTAAGCAGTCTAGGATTCGATTCTTGAATAAATGCATGTAGAGTTTCGAAGGCTGTTGTTGAATTCTAACAAGAGTTGAACCCGCTGTTGGGAAGACAGGGATTGCAAGATGTAGTAACGTTTGGGTTTGTCGTTGTCCGTCAGATAACTTGAGTGCAAACAGATCTCTCTTGTATTGAGCTTGTTGACAACAAGAAGGCAAAGCAAGGCAAGGCAAAGCAAGGCAAGGCAAAGCAAGGCAAGCAAGGCAAGGCAAAGCAAGGCAAGGCAAAGCAAGGCAAGCAAAGCAAGCAAGGCAAGGCAAGGCAAATATTCATTTCAGAATCGTCGTGGAAATAGCTAAAATGGTACACACGATACGCAACAAAAGTTTAAAATACAATTCACAGGCTGTAAGCTAAATATACCAGAATTTTCAAATGAAAAAAATACAGCGTAATTACTTTCTCAAACCCAATCAACCAGGCAGCTTGCCAAAAACAACCAACAAATTGAACCCAACCAAGCAACCAGCCTGCCAAGCAAGCAGCTAGCCAAGCAAGCAAGCAAGAAACAAGCTAGTCAGCCAACCAGGCAGCCAGCCAACGGGTTAAGCCCAACCAACCAACCAACCAACATATCAGCTAGCAAACTGACAAAGTTTTCAAACTACACTAGTAGCAGGTCATTTGTCACCATGGTAAATCTCAATGAGGTATCGTCACCACAGAGAAGTTTTCAATGTAAAGAGGAGGAAGCCATACTGACAGCAGCGCCAAAGTCACAGTGTATCTGCAGACAATCTTGACTGTCTCTGAAGAAGTCATTGACACACCCTCTGTAAAATCATTTACAGTCAGTAGCAAGTCATAGAACATCTCTATTAGATAGACCAGTACATTGTCATCTCTGAAAATAAGATAAAATTGGTAGTGTTATTTCTG
>CM060335.1:14685879-14693379 GCA_030674155.1 Stramonita haemastoma | reverse complement strand
TAGTGTCAATCTGTTACCGAGAGATAATACATTTCTGCGATTATTCCAACCACAGACCTTCCAGAAATCAAAATGGTTTGAAAATTTACTACATTGCTTGTACAGTTATCGTAATGACGATTGCCAGAATCTCTCTCTCTCTCTCCTTCGTTCTTCTGGGGGACGGGGTAGCCTGGTGGTCAGAGTGATGCGCTCGTGAACTGCTGACCGAGGTTCGAATCTCGTTCGAGAGGATTTTCCTCTGAAGTTAACACCAGTGCAGACTCCACTGCCTCCAAAAGTCCTTCGGATGAGACTAAAAACCGAGGTCCCGTGCAGAACATCTTGCGTACATGTTAAAATTCGTTCCACTTCCCGGAAGAGTAGGCCATTGTGTGCCGGTAAGAACGGGTGACAAGATTTACAAAACTGCATACACAAAGGGCTGGGTGTAAAAAAAGCACAAGAGTGCTTATTCCATTATCCTCGAAATAAAAGAGTGAATCTCTCTCTCTCTCCTCTCTCTCTCTCTCTCTCTCTCTCTCTCTCTCTCTCTTCTCTCTCTCTCTTCTCTCTCTCTCTCTCTCTCTCTCTCTCTCCCCTCCCTCTCTCTCTCTCCTCTCTCTCTCTCTCTCTCTCTCTCCCCCCTCCTCTCTTCTCCTCCTCTCTCTCCCCTCTCTCTCCCTCTATTCTATTGTGTGTGTGTTGTGTGTGTGTGTGTGTGTGTGTGTGTGTGTGTGTGTGTGTGTGTGTGTGTGTGTGTGTGTGGTGTGTGTGTGTGTGTGTGTGTGTGGTGTGTGTGTGGTGTGTGGTGTGGTTGTGGTGTGGTGTGGTTGGTGTGGTGTGTGTGTGTGTGTGTGTGTGTGTGTTATGGTGTGGTGTGGTGTGGTGTGATGTGGTTTGTGTGGTGGTGGTGTGGTGTGTGTGTGTGTGTGTGCGCGCGCGCGTGTGTGTGTGCTTGTATGTTAGGAGGAGGAAGAGGTAGGCAGGGTGTAAGCAAAGCCTTGCTTATCCTTGTGCCCCTACTAATCAAACAGTTGGAATCGGAGAGTTGGGGGCTCCAGTTTTCTCCTCGCTTTTCACTTGCACTTGTGCAAACATATCTTGCTGTTTGTGTTCGTGGACACACGCCTTCACATCAACACACTTGTCAGTATGCAGGTGCGCGCGCCGCGAGTGCATGCACGTACACAAACACAAGTTCACACACACACACACAGTCACATGCACTCTTTCAAGGCTTCACTGTGTGTGTTATTATGTTAGTGTGTTAGTGTGTATGTGTGTGTTAGTGTGTGTGTGTGTGTGCGCCTGCGTGCGTGCGTGCGTGTACGATGGCACAATCCGTAGCATGCACCTATGCGGTGTGTGGGTGTGCGCGTGCACTCACGGGTACATGTAATTATTTGTTTGTGCCTTTGTATACACATGTGGACTTGCTGAGTCCTAGAACTGTTATGTCTTGGCGGTGGCTGGAACTGAAGGGTGGGCGTTGAAGGAAAGCTCCAGCATAAAATGAAATCCACACTGATTGATATCTTACTGTGCGGTCACCTCTCCAGGTCTTCAGCTCTCCAGGTCGTGTTTGTCACCGCGTGCCACAGAGAGAGAGAGAGAGAGAGAGAGAGAGAGAGAGAGAGAGAAGAGAGAGAGAGAGAGAGAGAGAGACAGACAGACAGACAGACAGACAGACAGACAGAGAGAAAGACAGACAGAAGACAGACAGACAGAAGAGACGAGAGAGAGAGAGAGAGAGAGAGAGAGAGAGAGAGAGGAGAGAGAGAGGGAGAGAGAGAGAGAATGATGATGAATGGGAAGGAAGGAAGGAAGGAAGGAAGGAATAATCATTATTTTTCAAGGGTTAGAGAGTAAGTACAGTATTCACATATTTTTTCATCTGGCCCTTGCCCTGATTAGTAAATATCAAAAGAAAAAAATCTTCAGGAAAAAAACAAAACAAAAACAAACAAACAAATGAAAAAAAGCCAAACCCAAAACTGAAACAAACGAAAATCGAAAAAAACCTGAAATAGCAACACCGTACCTCACCAACAAAAGTTCTGGTGCATACCTTTTAGTACCCCCCCCCCTCTCTCTCTCTCTGTCTCTCTCTGTCTCTCTCGGGGGGCCAATTACGTGATGTGAAGACGAAGACGTATTGAAATCGAGCTGGTGTTTTTGTGATTCAAAAAACTAGTTTTTAAGTGGCTTTAAATCTTCATTGATTGCATATAGATAGATCAGGAGGATGGGCATATCCGTGCAGTTGTACAGAGCTGTGTGTGGGACATTTGCCGCAGTGTTCGCCTCCTTCATGTCTAAACGGGCAGAATTTAAATCAACTATGAGAAAACGCCATTCTGACGTTGAGAAACCGGCGAGACGGTGTCCTGTTAGGACTGACCCTCACTACTTATTTTGGGGGGGGCTTTTATTACGGTGTGGCGATGTGGAGACCAACCCTGGACCCACCACCCCTGGATCCACTGGCCGCAAGCTGAGGCAGACCAGCTTGGTTGATGGTGCTGGTGGTCGGAGCACCATCACAGGCACAGCATCCAGGAAAACCAGAACGAGGGCTGATGTGACTACCTACACCAACACGCCTACGACCATACACCGTGGCCAGGACTCCTCTTCTACTGGGTCTCCTAAGGAACTGTCCTTCAACACCATGACGGCAAAAATCGAAAAAGTGGAAAACTTGCTGAAAACAACAACTGACAGTTTTAACAATGAGATCAAATTGTTGACAGACAGTGTTAGTGCGTTGAAAGATGAAATGTGCAGCCTGAAGAAAGACATGGACGTTCTTAGAACTGAAAATGAAGACTTAAAACAGTCAAATACAAAACTGATGGATAGGGTTGGAAAACTAGAAAAGAAATCTGATGATTTAGAAGGAAGGTCCAGACGAAACAACGTCATTTTTCATGGTTTAGATAAAAGAGCTGATGAGACTGGAGCTGACTGTGAGAAGATTGTAAAAAGTCTTCTCTCAGAAAAAATGGATATAGCAGATGTGAAATTCGATAGAGTGCATAGAATAAACTCTAAACCCAGCTCTCCCATTATTGCTAGGTGTTGTTTTTATCAAGATAAGCTTAGCATACTGAAGGCAAAGACTCGGCTGAAGGGCTCAAAGATTTTTGTAGACGAAGATTTTTCCCAAGCTGTTAGAGATATTAGACGCAAACTGACCCCATTTTTGAAGAGTGCCCGAGCAGAAGGAAAGAATGTGAGAATGATCTTTGATCATTTGATCATTGATGGTGAAAAGGTGACCCTCAATGATCTCGAAAGAAACAAATAGCTTGTTGGCCGGCCCATACACACATCTGTCTGTAGAGGTAATTCACAGGGGGGTAGGAAAAGTAAACTTACACCGGGGGTAAAGTCTCAGTTAGATAGGACTAGACCTAGACCTACTTCAGTAAAGGGGCTTTGTGCTGTAACCAGCAAGACTGGGCTTTGTGCTGTAACCAGCAAGAGGGGACCTGGCTTTGCCGGGCGAGGAGACAAAGACAAAGACCGCAGTACGCTAGCCCTAGACCTAACCCTACATAGGCCTAATGATTTGTCATCTGGCTTTAGACCATGTTTAAATAAAGAGTCCTCTTTAAATAATGATTTTGGTACAGTTGATAGTATTAATTTGATGTCTTGTCATATTAATGGAAGTAGTGAAAATGTGAGTTTAGATGATGTAGTAGATCAACCAGAGTGTAGCAATACAAATCAAGCAAATAAAACTTTTTCATTTTTGTCCTGGAACGTAAATGGATTATTTTCAAAACTGGCCGATGGAGATTTTGTATCTTATGTGCGTAGCTTTGATTTTATTTGTCTGACAGAAACGTTTTTGGAAAATATCCAGCCAGATGTTTTTAGTGGCTATAAAGCCTTCTGTAAGGCGGCAACTAAAGTTAGCCATCAAGGGAGACGATCAGGGGGAGTAGTTTGTTTGATTAAGAATGAGTTATCTGCTCTTGTAAAATATTTAGATGTTCCATACCCTAACATTTGTACTTTTCTCTGTGACAAATCTTTATTGTGTACCTCAAGAAATGTTTTGCTTGTATGTGTGTATATCCCACCTGAAGGTTCTCCTTTTTATAACATGTTTGATAATGATAGTGGGATTGCTATGATGGAAGAATATTTAGCCGATTGTGTGGTTGCTTTGGATGAAGTTGATATAATATTGTGTGGAGACTTAAACAGTAGGACATCAGACTTTTCTTGCCATCATGTGGCAGATGATTTTATTTCAGAGTTTCAAAGTAAAAGCATGTCTCTTAGTGGTAATCGTTATTCTGAAGATTCTGTTATAATAATTATGGTAAATTATTATTGAATATGTGTACTACATTTAGTTTACAAATTTTGAATGGTGTATGTAATGGTGATCAGCAGGGTCGCTATACGTACATTTCTGATGGAGGATGCAGTGTTAATGATTATTTTTTAGTGTCAGATGATTTGTTTTCTCAGATTTTTGACTCATGCCGTTTGATTGTTGCTGAACGTTCTGATTCAGATCACCTTCCTGTGGAATTACATATTAATCCATTGTATAAAACGTATGTAACAGCCGAAGAGCCATCTGTTGTGGAAAAGTTTGTGTGGGATGAAAACAAACTCTCAGCTTATAAAGATAATCTTTGTGAGGAAGACATGTGTGTAACTTTTTCAAATGCCTTACAGATGATTGATGAGAACATTAATGAAGCTCTAGATTTGTTTAATAGTTGTATAAAGTCCAGTGCTGAATGTATGAAGAAACAGGTACATGTAAAAAAAGGTTTATCAAATGCAACATGGTTTGATAATGAATGTAAAAGTATGAAGTACAGGGTAAGAAAATTATTAAAGACTTACCGGAAAACGTTAAAGAACGAAGACAGAAACTTGTACTGTGTTTTAAGAAGGGAATATAAATACATGCTAGAAAGGAAAAGGAAACAGTATAATATGACATTACTTGCAGACATGGTGTCTTCAATCTCTTCTCAAGTCCAGTTCTGGAAATGTGTTAAGAAGGCGTCATTTAGAAATAGTCAGCCAAAGAATAGTATATCAGTTGACAGTTGGTTTCAACATTTCAAAACCCTGTTGGAGAAAGACTCATCAGACAACTCCATGAATACTAATGTTAACTATGATGAAAGTGAGGAAGATTTTGATCGTCCAATATCTAAAGGTGAAATATATTGGGCACTTAGAAAACTAAAGAATGATAAAGCAGCAGGTCCTGATCAAATCATTGGAGAATTGCTGAAAAATGGAGGTGAAGACGTTGTGCTTTTCCTTCTAAAATTATTCAACAAAATCTTTGAGGATGGCCTTTTCCCAGATAACTGGACTGAATCTATAATCCTAACATTACACAAAAAGGGCGATGTTGATAACCCTAATAACTACAGAGGAATTTCTCTTAGTGATATAAGTAGTAAGTTGTATAGTACTATCATTAATAATAGATTACAGGAATGGGTTATGAAAAATGATATTACAGGTGAACACCAAGCTGGTTTTAAGAGAGGATATTCCACTATAGATCATATGTTTACTCTGCTTGCGTTTGTACAGAAACAGTTTGCTCTTAACCGTAAACTCTATGTGGCATTTATTGATTTTGAAAAGGCATTTGATTCTGTTAATAGAAACTTGTTGTGGCCTATTCTCCTGAAAAATGGTGTGAAGGGTAAATTATTACGATGTTTGAGAGCCATGTATCAGAATGTCAGAAGCAGAATAAGATGTGGTACTAAACTGACTGATGTAATATACTGTACCACTGGTGTTAAACAGGGTGATGTATGTAGCCCTTTACTGTTTTCGGTTTTTATTAACGAGTTAGCCAGAGAAGTCATCAATAATGGTAAACATGGTGCCACTTTCCCCCAAAATGCCTCAGAATTATCTATTCTTCTACTTGCTGATGATGTTATCCTGCTATCTGAAACAGTTGTTGGCTTACAAAAGCAGTTAAATAGCTTGAGCAGTGCTGCAGTGGCACTTGATCTTAAGGTTAATCTGAATAAGAGCAATATCGTTGTATTCAGAAAAGGTGGTCATTTAGCTGCTCATGAAAAATGGTTGTACAATGGTAAAGTCATGCCTGTGATTAATGTATATAAATACTTAGGAATCTGTTTTTCTACAAAGCTTAGTTTCACAACTGCATGTAAAGATCTGGCAAGTCGAGGTAAACGAAGTTTGTTATTGGTTTTGAGAAAATTACGAATATTGAATAATAACTCCTTTGATTTGTTCATTAAGATATTTGATGCCCAAATACAACCCACTGTGTTATATGGTGCAGAAATTTGGGGTTTGGATGCAGCTGCAACACATTGTGAATCGGTGCACCTCTTTGCTTTAAAACAGTTTCTAGGCTTAGATAGACGTACGCCCAATGATCTTGTGTATAGTGAAACTAATAGATATCCTCTCTCTGTTAATGCTGCTGTAAGATGTATTAGATACTGGATTAAGATTCTATATATGGATGAGAACAGGCTACCTTTTAAGTCTTACAAGATGCTTTATGATCTAGACCTCAAAGGGAAAAAACAACTGGGCTACACAAATACGCACCTGTTTATGTGAACTCGGTTTTGGATTTGTTTGGCTCAATCAAGGTGTTGGAAATTGTAGAGAATTTATAAACGCTTTCAGGCAAAGACTGATTGACTGCCGATGGCAGCAATGGAATGACCATATACAAACCAGTGAAAGATATCAAATGTATAGACAATTTATAAGTACTCATGATATCAAACCCTATCTGAAGCTTGATATGGACATTCATTTGAAAAGAATTATGTCTAAATTTAGACTTGGTGTATCAGATATAAATGTTCATAAATTCAGATACAGAGGATATGATGTTGATGACCCTAGGTTACTATGCCCATTATGTAAGCAAGCACCTGAAGATGAAGTACACTTTGTGTTATGCTGTCCAGTGTTAGAGGCTGTTAGGCAGAGTTACATCCCTGTAAAATATAGTAGGCAGGCTAATTCTTTCAGACTCTGTTTACTCATGGCGTCAAGTCAACCTGAAGTTGTGCGCAGCCTCACTTTATATTTGTGTAAAGCTTTCAGAATAAGAGATATTTTATTATCGTAAGTCATATCTTTGTAACTGATGTTGCTGCTGTATAATAATTCCTTTTGTTGTCATTACTGTTGTCTTAATCCAACAACAAAATACCAAAGCAGTTTGGCAACCCCCTTCATGTATGGGCCAATGGCCTTTTTGTGAATAAAGTTTTCGAGTTCGAGTTCGAGTTCGAGTTCTCTGTCTCTCTCTGTCTCTCTCTGTCTCTGTCTCTCTCTCTCTCTCTCTCTCTCTCTCTCTCTCTCTCTCTCTCTCTCTCTCTCTCTGTGTCTCTCTGTTTCTGTCTCTGTCTGTCTGTCTGTCTGTCTGTCTGTCTGTCTGTCTGTCCCCCCCCCCCTCTCTCTCTCTCTCCCCCCCACCTCCTCTTCCCCCACCCCCTTAGTTCTTCTGTC
>CM060335.1:14675879-14678379 GCA_030674155.1 Stramonita haemastoma | reverse complement strand
CACACACTCGCACGCGCGCGCTCACGCGTGCGCATACACACACACACAAGCACGCACACACGCATGCATGCACGCACGCGCGCGCACTAACACTCACACACACAACACACGCACGCACGCACAACACACAACACACACACACACACACACACACTATCCAGCAGACAGATAATGAAGAAGACGGGGGGGGGGGGGGGGGGGGGGGGTAGGGCAGAAGAAAAACAAAACAAAACAAAATTAAGGCGTGTCTTCAGAATAAAGATGCGGGGCAGAGAGAGGTGGGAGGTATATAATGGAAGAAAGATACAGGTTGTGTGTGTGTCGTGTGTGTGTGTGTGTTGTGTGTGTGTGTTGCGTGCGTGCGTGTGTGTGTTGTGTGTGCGTGTGTGTGTGTGTGTGTGTGTGTGTGTGAGAGTTGTGTGTGTGTGTGTGTGTGGTGTGTGTGTGTGGGCGTGGGTGTGTGGGAGGTGTGGTGTGAGGAAGCTTGGTGGCTATGTAGTTGGGAAGACGGGGGGGGAGAGGGAGACGCAGGAAGTGCATTTATCACAAGTAGTCTACAGAAAACGCCAGTCGGAGAGACGTTTCGCAGAATGCATTGAGCAGAAGATGAGATAGCCTTAGAGAGAGGTTGGCTGGCGATACTCATTGCATGTGAGTCAGCAGGTTGGACCGTCAAGGTACCCTCTTGTTCAGCGCTTTCTGTCTGTGGGAGTGAGTGAGTGTTCTTCGCTACTAGACTGTGCCGTCTTCGTTTTTTTGAGGTAAAGAGTTGTTTTGTGTTGTTTTGTGTTGTTTTGTTTTTCTGAATGTTTTTTATCTTCCTTTTTTGTTTTTTTTTTGTTCTTTTTTTGTTTGGGTTTGTTTCTTTGATAGATTTAGTTTTGTAGGCTTTTTTTCTCTAGTTTTTGTGTGTGTGTGTGGGGTTTTTTTTTAGGAGTTAACTAGTTTTTCTTCCCTATTTTGTGGGAGCTTTAACTTTTTTTTCCGTTTCTTTTTTTTTTTTCCATTTCCTGTTCTTCTTTCTTGATTTATTTCCATTTTTATCTGTCTCTTTTCTTTCTTTTGTTTCTGTCAGTTTTTCTTTCTTTGTTTAGTTTTTTTCTTTTAGAAATTTTATTTTTTGTCTTTTTCCCTTTTTTTTGTTATTTCGAGTCTTCCCTTCTTTCATTCTTTTCTGTACTTCTTTATGTACTTTTTTCTTTCTATTTTTTCGTTTTTCTTTCTTTCTATTGATAAGAGCAGCTAGCTGTCTTCTTTTCTTTCGTCTTGCTCTTCTTTCTTTCTTTCTCTCCTCTGTCCTTCTTTTCTTTCATTGCTATCGTTTATTGTTTCCCTGATTTTTTTCTTATATTTTTTTTTTTAAAGATTTGTATCTCTGTCAGTTTATTTTTCAGTTTTATACAATAAATTAATGTGCCTCTCCTAGTTGTTGTTTTTGTAGTTTTTGTAGTGACTAGTTGATGTTGCTCTTCTTCCACTGCATCTTCTCTTTTCTTCTTCTTTCATCAACACATCATCATCATCATCATCATCATCATCATCATCATCATCATCATCTATCATCATCTTCTTCTTCTTCTTCTTCTTCTTCTTCTTCTTCTTCTTTTCTTCTGCTGCTGTGTTGCTGCTGCTGCTGCTGCTGCTGTGTGCTTTTTCTTCTTCTTCTTCTTCTTCTTCTTTTCTTCTTCTTCTTCTCTTTTCTTCTTTTCTTCTTCTTCTTCTTCAGTTTGTTTTTCTTCTCTCTCCTCCTCTATCATCCTCTATTCCTCCTCCTCTCCTCCTCTTCTTCTTCTTCTTCTTCTTCTTCTTCTTCTTCTTCTTCTTCTTCTTCTTCTTCTTTTTTCTTTTCTTCTTCTCTTCTTCTTCTCTTTTCTTCTTCTTCTTCTCTTCTTCTTCTTCTCTTCTTCTTCTTCTTCTTCTTCTCTTCTTCTCTCTTCTTCTTCTTCTTCTTCTTCCTCTTCTTCTTCTTCTTCTTCTTCTTCTTCATCTCTTCTTCTTCTCTTCTTCTTCTTCTTCTTCTTCTCCTCCTTCTCTTGATCTTTTTTTCCTTTCTTTTCTTTATTTTTCTTCGTTATTGCTGTAGTAGCTCCAGTATGTCTACCTTTTTTTTTTTATAGTTTCTTTTCCGTATCTGACTTTTTTTTTCTTTTCTTTTTAAGGGTTTGTATTTCTCGGTCACACACTTTTCACCGCGCTGTATGTATGTACTGATCTGTATCTTTAGTTCTGCCTGCTAGTCTTTTTATCTCTGTGACTGTCAGGGTGACTGTCTGTCTGTCTGTCTGCCTGCCTGCCTGTTTGTTTGTGTGGTTCTGCTCTTTTTCCTGTACCCTAGGAGCACTGGCATCCATCCCATGTGCACAATGAAATCAGGAAGAAAAACAAGCACCAGTTTGTTGTTGCGAAAACCCATTTGTTGAACAAAGTTTGGACGGTTAAGAAAATAAACCCTCTCTGTCTCTGCTCTGTCTCTAGTCTCTGTCTCTAGTCTCTGTCTCTC
>CM060335.1:14635879-14643379 GCA_030674155.1 Stramonita haemastoma | reverse complement strand
AAAATGGTAATATAGATAAATTCTGTGCTTCCTGATTTTAGGTTTCTTGTCTGTTTCCCCAGTATTTATTCACTCACTTGCAACTAAACGGATAAAGTTAGTTGTAGTTAGTGACAGATTTAGTTGCTGACATTCCTCAAATGTTTACTATCGCATCCTAAATACCTGAAAACCTTACATTCCTCAGTGTTCTCTATCACACCATGAAAATTTTACATTCCTCAAATGTTTTCTATCACATCCCGAAAACCTAACATTCCTTATATATCTATCACACTATGTCTACCACACTCTGAAAATCTTACATTCCTCTTTTTTTTCTATTAGACTATAAAAAAAAACTTTACATTCCCAAATATTTTCTATCACACCCTGAAAAACGAATTCTCATGTTCTTTATCACAACTAACTGACATTCCTCAATGTTCTCTATCCACCACCCTGAAAAACTGACATTCCTCAAATATTTCTCTATCACACCCTGAAAACTTACATTTCTCAAATGTTTTCTTTCAATCCTGAGAAACTGACATTCCTCAAATATTATGTTTTCTGTCACATCCTAAAACTGACATTCCTCAGATGTCTCTATCACACCCTGAAAAACTGACATTCCTCAAAATGTTTTTATCCACCCTGAAAAACTTCATTCCTCAAATGTTTTCTATCCAACCTGAAAACTGACATTCCTCTTGTTTTTCTATCAGACCTGAAAAAACTACATTCTCCTCAGTTTCTCTATCACACCCTGAAAAACTGACATTCCTCGTGTGTCTTCTATCACATCCCGAAAACCTGCATTCCTAGAATGATGTTCTCTACCACACTCTGAAAATCTTACATTCCTCAATTTTTCCTCTATCAGACTCTAAAAAAAACACCAACTTACATTCCTCAAATATTCTCTATCACACCCTGAAAAAAACTGACATTCCTCGTGTGTTTTCTATCACACCCTGAAAAACGGACATTCCTCAGAATGATGTTCTCTTCCAAACACTCTGAAAAAACTGACATTGCTGACATGAACTGACCCCCACAGCACAGATAGCGTTGAAACATATATTTCAGGTGCTTCTGCCCATGTCTGTCTGCCCCTTTTTTTTTTTTTGTCCTCCTTTCCTCTCATAAACCTTCACCTCTGTTAGTCGTCTGCTGCTATTTCTAATTCTGGATGAAAGGCCACTGATTTAAAGCAAGGATCTTAATAGTATCCGTGTTTGATTTATGGGATACCGTTTTCTCAGCGGCCGAGGCTGCACGGTCATAAGTATACTGATATGTTGGGCGTTGTTGATAAACAGTACTGCTGAGGAGAATAGAGGAGAGAGAGAGAGAGAGAGAGAGAGAGAGAGAGAGAGAGAGAGAGAGAGGAGGAGAGAGAGAGAGAGGGGGGGGGCATAAACAGAAACTAAAATATTTTTTGTTTGATAAACGAAAATAAGGATAGAACGAATAAGTGTTTTGTTGGATTCCGCAAATTCTGTCTTTTATGTTTATTTGCTTCTTGCTTTCATTTCTCTCTCCTTTTTTTTAAAATCTTTCTTTTCATTTCCTTCTCTCTCTGTGCCTTGGTTGTGATTTGCGAGGGTTTTTTGTTTGTTTCCGTTTGTAGTTATTTTTTGTTTTTTCTGTGGTTTGTTTGTTCATGGGTTTTACAGCAGCATGTTATGACTCAAGTAAGCAAGGTGAGGATCAAAATAGAAATGAAATACACAATTATTTTCATGCAGATGTAAATTAAAAATAAACACTACTTCTATTTTGTGGGGTTTTTGCCTCTTTTTTCCCCTTTGATTTTGCCCATACTGTACTTACATGCATTTTCCATACTTAATATCAAAAGATGATAAAGTAAATTTTGTACGACTCTTTTCTTTTGCCTTGGGTGGTTTGAATTCTTTGGCAAGAATTTCCTATGAATTTTCCCCATACACCTTTTATGTAGGCCTATGTATGCTCTGTAATTGAATTCCATAAGAAACTGCCTACAAGTCTAAGGGGGGACGGGATAGCTTGGTGGTTAGAGTGATGCCCATTGCACTCGTGATCTGCTGACCCGGGTTCGAATCTCGTTCAAGAGGATTTTCCCTCTGGAGTTAACATCAGTGCCAACTCCACTCCCCCCAAAGTCCTTCGGATGAGACTATAAACTGAGGTCCCGTGTGCGAACGCACGCAGAACATCTTATGCACACGTTAAAACCCGATCTGCTTTTCGTAAGAGTAGGCCATTGTGTGACGGTGGGAACGATGACAAAATTTCAAAACTGCATACACACGGGGACTGGATAAAAAAAAAAAGCTCATGAGTGCTTATTCCATTATCCTCGAAATAAAAGAATAGATAAAGACAAGTAGACTGTGCCTCGGACAAAACAAAACAAAAACAGAAGGAATGAATGAACAATCTTTATTTTTCAAGGGTTACAGAGTAAGTACTACACACTTTTTTTTCACCAGGCCCTTGCCCTGATCAGGCAATATAGCTAAGAAAAAAAAATGGTAATAGCAACCCCCTACCCCCACAAACCAGCATCACCAACAACAGCAGTTCAACCTATATTTTAAAAAAGGAGATGGGATACAATCAACAAAAACGCATTATCTCCAAATGGATACACAGACAATTATTTAAACAAAAGAGAAAGATATTTATTCACAAATACATAGTCCACAGCTGACCCGAACATTATCAAAGAGACAGACAGACAGACAGACAGACAGACCGACAGACAGAGAGGAACTCAGTTTCTTTCTGGATGTTTTTTGTTCTCTTCCACACCCTGAAAACTGACATGGCTGACAGGACTGACCGGAATAGCATAAATAACACTGGAACATACTTTACAAGCTCTCCCCACGTCTGCCTAGGTAGTCCTGTACACAGGCTACAATCCACCTTTACCTTCTCGGTCATGCAGTATCTTCTAGTTCTATGGAGTGCTGGTCAGAAAAAAAGATTTTTGCTGATTTTTTTTTTTTTACAGATTTTTTTTTAATTTGAAAAATAATGTACTTTGCCTTTGGGATTGAGGATATAGAGTAATACCACGTAGTCACAAGAACGTTAGAAATGATCATCAGATGAGGAGCGTTTGTGTTCCTGTAGTGTTGACCCTGCACATGCATAATTGAAGTCCGGAAGCTAGCAGACGATAAAGGACTGAAGGGGTTCAAGCGTTCGCTGAAAAAAAAAATTCCTAGCAAATTCGTGCAAAATCACAGAGTTTTGAGTCAGAGGCTAGTCTGTTACAAAATATGTAGTTTAAAAAAAATCTGTGTTATACCTTAATACATGCGGTTATGAAATCAATGCAAAGAGTAAAAATAGGAAAACAGAAGGAAAAGTAGCAAAAATTGAAGTAGATGTGCAGTGCAGCCTTTAATACCTCCCATCACCATTCTCCCATCTCTATCGTCTCTGTTTAGTTGTGTGCTGCTATTTTAGAACTTTGAGGACTGGTCAGGAATCGGGGGGCCGGGTTGCTGTTTGTATTGGTGATGTGATAAGTGTTTTAGCTGGGCTGGGCTGGGCTGGGCTGGCTGGGAGGTGGTACAGATAGTTACCCACCGACACAGTCACTGCTGTTGATAAACAGAGCTGTGGTGGCAGACAGACTAAAACCATCTGTCATCCCTGTTATCCAAAAACAAAACAAAAAGATTGATTGGGTGGCTAGCCTCTGTGGCGCGGTGGTTAGCTAGCGCCTTGGGTTTACGGACTGGAAATAAAAGTCGTAGGTTCAAATCCCATAAGAGACATAGGGCTTTTGTTTTTGGACACCGGCCGGTTCCTACCAAGAGTGAGTACGCTGTGGGCTTATTGCAAAGACTGGGATCATACAGTCAAGCTTCATCTACTTTATTTACCTTTTGAGAGTGTTGGTCACATTTTCTGACCAACACTGCAGGTGTCTGTATCTCTCGGGCGTGGTAGACATCAGGATACATTAGGATATTAAGCGTAGAGTACAGCTCTGTCAAGTAGTCTCAAAGCACACGCACTTCCATGGCAGCAGGATTACATCATCCTCATCACTACTGATCATCATACAATTGAAAAAAAAGCCTCTGATTCGATGGCCTCAATGGCTCTGGTGTCATGGTGACCTCAGTTTCGATTTCCCCATACACGTATGTGCCTGTGGTGAGTTTGTGTCAAAGCCTTTGGAGTTGGAAGTTCACGGGAAACGGTCGTTGGGGAGACGTTATGATGGTCTCCACCTCAGGTGGGTGACTCACTCAGTCTGGCTCCGCGACTGAGCTAAACTGTCGTCAGGAGGGGGCTTAGTAGGTGGTGTCCTGCGTGTGTTAGCCCAGGTACCACTGAACACCACCAAAGTGACCCAGCAGCAGTGCAGGGCCCCTCTGGCTGGTGGCCCCTCGGCGGCCTGACATTGATGGGCTCTCTATGGACTGCCGGCCCTGAGGATGGGCCATACGGGATCGGGGTGTGGCTGGGGTGGAGAGATGGAAATGAGTGGTGTGGGAAAAAACAGGACAGGAACATCACAGAAGATGAGACAGCAAGAGAGAGAGAGGGGGGGGGGGGGGGGAGGGAGGGAGGAGAGAGAGAGAGGGGAGGGAGGAGGAGAGAGAGAGAGAGAGAGAGAGAGAGAGAGAGAGAGAGAGAGAGAGGGAGAGAGAGAGAGAGAGAGAGGAGGAGAGAGAGAAGAAGATCAATCATTTTTTTCTAGGATAACGAATAAGAGAGAGGGAGAAAGGGGCGCACGCACACACGCAAGCATGTACACACGAGCACACACACACAACACACACACACACACACACACACACACACACACACACACACACACACACACACACACACACACACACACATTCAGATGACATGATTTACAAAATGCATACACACGGGACTGATGTAAAAAAAAACACATGAGTGCTTATTCCATTATCCTCGACATAAAAGAAAGAAAAACAATAATAAATAAATAAACAATCAAACACACACACGCACGCCACACACACACTCGGCACACACACAACACACACGCGCGACCACACAACACACACAACACACACACACACACACACACACACACACACACACCACACCACACCACACACACACACACACACACACACACGCCGCACCACACACACACACAACACATAGACACACAACTAAGAACAACAACAACAACACACACACACACACACACACACACACACACACACACACACACACACACACACACACAAACACAAAAAAAAACAACACAACACACACACACCACCACCACACACACACACACACACAACACACACACACACACACACAAACACACATCACAAACACACACAACACACACACACACTCAAAGACACAAAGAGATACACAAACTTTGATCAATGCTTGAAATAGTACTCTAGATGAGAAAAGAGCAAAAGATAAGGGGGGAAAGGCGTTTGATTTGCATACTGTATGTGGTTTGGTTTGGTTTAGTTTCGTTTGAAACCCAATATTAATCAATCCAGATTCCGTCCATAATCTCCTCTCCCTATCACAAATGTTTTGGAAGCATGTCTCATGTGTTCTCTTTCTACTTCTGCATGTGCATTTCTGTATTCGCCCCCCCCCCCCCCCGCCCCTCCTACCCCCCCCCCCCCCCCCCCCCCCTAGTTCTTCTTCTCGCTTCTCTTTCATATTTCACTTTCAGTCTGTATCGAGTCGTCTGTTCGTGGCTATTTTAAATCTAGTCATCTTTTACTGTTTTTAGAGCTTTTCTTGAGTTCTAGAAATAGACATTATTCCCTAGAATATATTTTCATTTAATTTTTTTTTTTTTTATTGAATCTTTGATAAGTCATTTTCAAAATGATTAAGAAGTTGGTACCTGCACTTGTTTTTCATCACTACTTTTTCCTCAATAAGTAGTTCTAGAAATAGAGTATATTTTTTTTTTATGCAGGGACAAATGTCCAGATTTTGATCAGATGGAAAACAATTTGTCGCAAGTGATGGATGCACAACACGGAACAATACGATACGGTACTCTGTAGTGCACTGCAGTAAACCACACTGCAATGAAATGAATACAACACAATTTCATACAGTGCTACGTTACTCAACATGATGCAGCATCACACAAACACGCGCGCGCGTCGCGCGCGCCGCCACACACACAAACGCATGCTGCACACACGGACCACGACACACAACACACACGGCGCGCGCGCGCGCCCCCACACACACACACACACACACACACACACACACACACAACACACACACACACACACACACATTCAGAGAGAGAGAGAGAGAGAGAGAGAGGAGAGAGAGAGAGAGATGTACACTTCATTCAATCAAGGTTTGAAACTAAAACCCCAGTGAAGCAAATTAGGAAAAAGAAAAAGAAAAAAAAAGGAAGGGGGGGGGGGGGGGGGCTTTCAATTTCCACCACACATGTTTTCCTTCCTCTTGAAATTAAAAAAAAAAAAGAAGAAAAGGAAAAGAAAAAACAACAAAAAAACCCAACCCACACTTTCAACAATCCACATTCTTCAGATAGTCGGGCCTACTCCGCCCCTGAAGCACAAAGTATGTCTCTTTGAAACACCTCTCAACTACTCCCACTCCATGCTTTTGCACCTGCAAGTCTCCACAACCCCCCCCACCCCCACCCCCACCCACCTCCCTCCACTCCACCCCCTGCCACTCTCACCACCCCACACCCCCTTCTTTCTTTTTTTCCCTACCTACCTACCTTCCTCCTTCCTTCCTATCTTTCCCTTTCAGTCTATACTTAGTCGTCTGTTTCCTATTTTAGAACTTTTGGTAGCAGGCTGCAAAGACACCATTCTTTGTTCGGTATCTTGACGTAAAAGAGTTGTTTAAGGTTTGGTTGTCAGGAGTTTTTCTTTCTTTTTTTTTTCTTTTCTTTTTTAAAAATTCTTTTCGTTCCTCGGTTAGAGCTCCGAGGTTCAGCCATGGTGAGATTTTAATTTTGCGTAGCTACCAAGGTTTTTTTTGTTGTTGTTGTTGTTGTTGTTGTTGTTGTTGTTGTTGCTTACCATGTAGATCTAGGTAGCTGCATTCCAACTTCGGGGATGTATGCTATAGGGTATGGTGGTGTTTCGTTTCCCACCGAACACGGACATGAATGATGCGATCTTTAACGTGCATATATTTTTTTTGATCTTCTTGCATGTGTATTAAATTTTGATTATACACGCAGGGAGTGAAGACATTGGCAAGGTTCTACACTTAAAGTTGACCTGAGAAATGGTTAAAAAAAATTGCCACTTCTAATTCACCAGACACTATCGAGATTGAATGATTCGGATGAGACTTTAAACCGAGGCCCCGTGTGCGAACGCACGCAGAACATCTTGCGCACACCTTAAAACCCCGTTCCGCCTTTCGGAAGAGCAGGCCATCGTGTGCCGGTAGGAGCGGATGACAAAATTATTATTTTTAAAACCAGCATGCACACAGGTGTCGTGTTTAGACGCCATCCCTGAGGAAAAA
>CM060335.1:14605879-14615879 GCA_030674155.1 Stramonita haemastoma | reverse complement strand
TCCACTTGGTAACCAGGCTTGATGCTGCTTGACGTCAGAAAGCGAATGCTCTGACCGCTGAGCTATCCCATCCCCGACACGCATTATATTGTATAGTATTGTATTGTATTGTACTGTATTGTATTGTATTATAAACCGCTTTCAGTCACGGCAGATTTTTCTCTGTTAAAGGGGAGAGCGGATCGCCTCATGCTGAAAGAGCAGCATCACCCTTTTTTTTTTTTTTTTTTTTTTTTTTTTTTGCTGCCTCGTCTTCTGTGACGCTCCCGTACTGCTGTTCCCACGCCGCTCATTTCAATCTCCCCGCCACAGCCATACCCAGATTCGTTGTGTCTCACCCCCGGGGTCGGGAGTCCACAGGGAGCTCATCAATATTAGGCCGCCGCGGGGCCACCAGCCAGAGGGGCCCTGCACTTCTGCTGGGTCACTTTGGTGGTGTTCAGTGGTGCCTGTTCTGAGCTAACATACGCAGGACACCACCTACTAAGCCCCCTACTAACGACAGTATTAGCTCAGTCGCGGAGCCAGACTGAGTGAGTCACCCACCCAAGGTGGCGACCATCACAAACGTCCCTCCAACGACCGCCCCCCAACCCAAAGGCTTTGACACAAATTCACCACAGGCACAGAAGCGTACGGGGAAACCGAATCTGAGGTCACCATGAGACCAGAGCAACGGAGGCCACCGAATCAGAGGCAATTTTTATTATTGCATGATGATCAATGATGATGAGGATGATGTAATGATGCTGCTGTGGAGGTGCATCCGCTTTGAGACTACTTGACAGGGTTGTTCTCTACGCTTACTGTCATAATATATCCCGGCGTCAACAGGCCCGAGAGATACAGAACCTGCAGTGTTGGTCAGGTAATTGAGCAACACTCTCAAATTCGCATCCGTAAAGTGGATGAAGCTCGACTGTGTGGTCCCAGTCTCCCCACTGAGCCCACAGCACACTCACTCTGGGTAGGAGCCGGCCGGAGCCCGAAAAAATCCCTATGACTTATGGGATTCGAACCCGCGACCTTCCAGTCCGGAATCCACGGCGCTAACCACTGCGCCATGGCGGCTGGTAGCATCACCCTTTTCTTGCCCTGTCTGTGCCACTCTCATAATTATTTCCCTACGGAGTGGCTTTTCTTCTACAGAATTTTTGCCAAGGACAACGCTCTTGTTGCCGTGGGTTCTTGGACTCACACCGAGCGCGTGTTCAACAGGTGGGGGGGGGGTGGGGGGGTGGCCTCGGTTTATCGTCTCGGACAGACTAGCACCCAGACTACCACTCACGTTCTAGTTAAGTCTGTCCCGAGCCTAAGGCTCATCAGGCCGGTGCTTATCCCGGTTTCTGTGGCGTTAAGCGACTGAGAGTCATAGACTCCCCCCTGGATAGGACGCCAGTCTATCGAAGGATTAATCCCCAACACAAGGTTGGTACCCCTTTTACACCTGGGTGGGGTGAGAAAATAGCCGTAAAGTGCCTTTTCCAAGGGCACAACGCCATAGCGGAATAGCTGGGATCGAACCCGCAACCTTTAGATTACGAGTACAACGCCCTAACCACTAGGCCACAGCGGCGGCTCACGTTCTAGTGGTTTGGCGAAAGTTTTTCGGGCTCGGACAGAGATTCGACCCCTACTTCTGGCTATCCAGGAAGAAGCCTTGCCTCCATCCCCCTATTTCTGAACTACGATAGCATTTCAAGGTCAAAAGAGAGAAAAGTCATGCTCCCTGCCCCCTCCCCCCTTCCCCCCGGCTCTCTCTCTCTCTCTCTCTCTCTCTCCTCTCTCTCTCTCTCTCTCCTCTCTCTCTCTCTCCCCTCTCTCATTGTATTGTACTGTGGCCCAAGGCCGATGTGCAATTAAATCATTTAAATCATTTCAGTGTTCTCTCTCTCTCTCTCTCTCTCTCTCTCTCTCTCTCTCTCTCTCTCTCTCTCTCTCTCTCTCTCTCTCTCTTCTCTCTCTCATATCTCCTCTTGTCTGGTCTCTTCTTCTTCTCTTCTCTTCTCTTCTCCCTCTCCCCTCCCCCCTCTTCCGCACAAAGCATAAAAAGATTTCAAGACAAAAAAAAAAAAAAAGAGGGCTTGGGGTAATAAAGGGGAGAGGAGAGGAGAGGTAGGAATGATTTGTGACTTGGCAGGAGATGGAGGGGTGAGGGTCGGGGGTGGGGGTGGGGGCTAACTTTTCAATTGCAGAAGAGGGGGCTGGAAGTGGTAGTGTGTGTGTGTGGGTGGGGGGGGGGGGGAGTGTTTTCACCATCAGGGAGGTTTTCAGTTCAGTCAACCGTTTTGGGGTAGTGCACCTGCGATGTAATTTGTCATTGCCTGCTTGATATAGCGACGTGGACCCTTTTTTTCTTTTTTTTAGCATAGTATACCCCCTTGTCTAAATGCTCCCACCCCCCTCCTACTCTTCAGTAAACCTCTTGCTTTTAACGCAAGTTTGCTTGTGCGCATGTACGTGCCAGCACAGCTAGGAGATTCACACACACACACCACACACACACACACACACACACACACACACACACACACACACACACACACACATTACAAGATTTAAGATTCAAGATTTAATTCATCTCACCCCTTTTGGGGCATGGAGGATAACAAACAAGTTCAACAGGAGAAAAGAAACCTTACAGCAATAGGCTTACACCCAAAAGGTATTATCAATACTAACAGGTATTGAAAAGCAAGAATTCATTGCAAAAAGATCAACAAACAATATTAAAGACTTAAGACATTTTTAAGGTACATCATTTTGTGTAAAAGACACAATCTTCACTCGTGAAATGCATGAAATGAAATTTCAAGAAATGCCTGCAAATCTTATCAATTTTGAGAGAGACAGGAGAACTTTTCGAGATTTGCATTTCATCAGCCTGCAAAAACTATAACTGGACATGGGTTGATGAAAATGCTGAGGAATGAAATCTTGCCGTAAATGTGTAAAGTCGGGACGTTCCATGATAAAATGAAATTCATCCCCTATAACAGACATATTGCACTTTGAACATACTCTTTCTTCCCGTGGTATGTTATGGAAACGTCCAACCTCAATAGGAAGTTTGTGACAACTGCAACAAAATTTCATGACTGTAAATATATACATCCAGTAGACAAGTTATATATTTTTCCATACCAAAATCGATTTTATAGTTTTTGTAATAAAGGCATCTGTTATCCCACAGCTTAGCTCTCCATTCATTTACAAAATTATCGATTAAGAAGGCTTTGATATGTGAACTGGCAGAATTGATAGTTAAACTGTCTCTTCCACAAACAGTCAAATCGGCTTTGTACTAAAATGATTTGTATCTTGTTTAACCATACTGATTGAAGCAAAGATGTGTCATATAAATCTGTCATCATCTTAGAAATAAACATTTGACCATAGCTTTTCTGAATGAAAGTGAAGCAACTGCATCCAGAAAAGAGCCACTCGAACAGAAACCCAAATAGACAAGGGATATCTCCTTGTTTTGTCCATTATACTAACGAAGTTGTCAAATGAAAGCAAGCGCGCGCGCCACACACACACAACACACACACACACACACACGCACACCACGACACGCACACACACACACACACACACACACATTTCTAATCTACTACAGTATTTTGTGTCGGTGGAAATAAACACCCTAGCGAGTTACTTTTCATGGTGGGTAAAAACGGTGGCATCGTACGAAACTTCCTACCATTGATGAGCCTCTGAACTTTAGCTGAGGAAAGACAAAACCAGAAGAAAAAAACACCCCAAAACAAACAAACAAACAAAAAAAGACATTAAAATCTGCTCAAGGAAAAACAGTGATGGGGGGGGGGGGGGGGATTGGGGGGATGGGTGGAGGAAAGCACAGGGTGGTGAAGGGGTGGGAGGGGGGGGGAGGATAAAAGCAAAGTTTTTAAGTTAAGGGCGGTTTTTGGGGGGAGGGGGGGGGGGGGGGGGGGTTCGTTTTGGTTCCACGGACAAGGCTGCGAGGTTGACTTCATGCTCGAATTTTGCTTCTACGACTGTTGATCCATTACTGTAGCTGCATTCCAACTTTCGGGAATGAGGTTGAAACACGACAAACTAGTGTGCATGCATCTACTCTTCCGAAAGGCGGAACAGGATTTAACGTGTGCGCAAGTTGTCCCCTACGTCGTTTGAGGTGTTCTACGTCGTTTGAAGTGTCCTACGCCGTGTTTGAGGTGTTCTACGTCGTTGGAGGTGTTCTACGTCGTTGGAGGTGTTCTACGTCGTTTGAAGTGTCCTACGCCGTGTTTGAGGTGTTCTACGTCGTTGGAGGTGTTCTACGTCGTTGGAGGTGTTCTACGTCGTTGGAGGTGTTCTACGTCGTTTGAAGTGTTCTACGTCGTCCAAGGTGATCTTTTCTATCTTTCTCTTTGTTTCTACCGTGTTCCTTGTTCTTCCTGCCACCTTCTTGTGTCTGCGTTTTTATGCCTTCTGGGTTCAGTCTCATGCCTTTTCTTCCGGAGAAAAAAAAAAAGAAAAAAAAAGACAGTCATGATAATAATTCTCTTCCAGTTTCCACCTCGAAGTTGGATGCGCTGGGCCTGACATGTCATGCGTTCAACGGCAGCCTAACGTGTTTCCGCTCAGATGACATTTACAAAACTGCATACCCACGGAACAGATGAAACATTTGACATTTGACAGATGCAACAGATGACATTTTACAAAACACGTTACGAACAGATGACATCTACAAAACTGCATACTCACGAGGGGGGGACTGGATGAAAAAAAAAAAAGCACAAGAGTGCTTAACCCATTATCCTCGATATAAAAGAATCAATCAATCACTCATTCAGATGATAGACAACAATACTTGCTGTCTGAACATTCGACGACAACGAGGAAGATGAAGAAATGGTTCAACACTGTGATGAAGAGGGAGGGATAGGCCAGTGGTTAGAACAATCAATCTTAATCCTCTAGTCATTGGGGAGAGGGAGGGCAGGAGAGGGGGGGGGGGGTGATACTGGTTTTCTTTCTGTTTCGGGGGTTGGGTTTTTTTTGTATGTTTGTTTCGGGGGGGGGGGGGTTCGATCCTCGGCCAGAGCTCCGATGTTGCGATTTTTTTTTTTTTTTTTTTAAATTCCTCGCCATTTAGGTAGCTACATTCTGACTTCCTGGATGGGGGACTGGGGTTTTTAGTCTCCACTGAAGATCCATTTAAAGAGGATTTTCCTTCTGGAGATAACACTATTAACAGACTGGTTACGACTCCGTTCGCCGGAAAATCTTTCGTATCTAGTGAAGTCCTCTGTGTGTGTGTGTGTGTGTGTGTGTGTGTGTGTGTGTGTGTGTGTGGTTGGTCGTGCGTGCGTGCGTGCGTGCGTGCGTGCGTACGTACGTGCGTACGTGCATGTGTGTGAACACAAGCAAAACATCTGGCCCCACACTTTAAAAACTCGCCCATCTTTCTGAGAAAAGGAGGCCCGTTATGGACAACATTACGGACGACCCAAACATACCCAGCATGCACAACCTTACTTTCCTGAGAGATGAGCTCCACCAGGCCCAACTTGTCCAAGACCAAAGCTAAAATGTAGTGTAGTGTCGAGGTGTGATGCCTCCTCAGAGAGGTCATGGTAAAGTCCAATTTTTATGTGCAATGTTTGTTGTTAGTCTAACGTTTAGTCACCGTTAACGACAGTCGCTCCCGTTAGGGACACCACCACAGACGTGGCAGATAAGGGTGGATGGGTAGACTTAAGGTAACGCATCTGCCTACAAAGCCAAAAGTCGGGGTTTGATCCCGTTTGTGCTCGAAACTTTTTCCCCTATCCACTAGACCGTGAGCAGTGGTCTGGGTGCTCGTCTTTCGGATGAGAAGATAAACCGAGGTCCCGTGTGTAACACGCAATTTGTGCACCTAAAACACTCCAAGGCAACAAGAGAGCTGTCCCTTGCAAAATGTTGTAGTTAAAAAAAAAAAATTAAAAAAAAAGCACAACTCTGATGAGGAAGCAAAATAATACACATGAATACGGGAAAAAGGGGGGAAAAATGGATGGCCTTGCTCTTATGGCGACGCGATCTACCCGGAGAGAGCAACCTCGATTTCATGCCGAGAAATCTGCACTTGAGAAAGTCAAGGACTGGGTGGGGTCCACCCGAGAGCTTGGTCAGCTGCTTGTGAAAGTCTCCCTCGTCGTTTGAAGTGTTCTACGTCGTTTGAAGTGTTCTACGTCGTTTGAGGTGTTCTACGTCGTTTGAGGTGTTCTACGTCGTTTGAGGTGTTCTACGTCGTTTGAGGTGTTCTACGTCGTTTGAGGTGTTCTATCGTTTGAGGTGTTACGTCGTCGAGGTGTTCTACGTCGTCCGAGGTGTTCTACGTCGTTTGAGGTGTTCTACGTCGTTTGAGGTGTTCTACGTCGTTTGAGGTGTTCTACTTCTCCTGAACAGAGCTTAGTTCGGATACCGAGGACGGATTCACCCGGGAAGAGCTTTCAGCAAAAGTAGATTCCACAGCAGATTCTGACTGTGACTGCGCACTTTGCAGCGACACCTCATCAGTCTTTTGGGGGTCAGCAAAAGCGGCTCCAGGCGCACCGACTGCAATAGAAGCCTCGAAGCCCTCCTGACTGTTTCTATCCTTGGCTGCCTTCTTCCGACGGATCAGCATGAAAATGGTGACAATTACTGCGAGGAGAAGGGTCACCACAATGCCCGCGATGAAGCTTAGGACTTGGTCTGTCTGTTCAGCAGAATTGGGGGAGAGACACTGATCTGGAGACTCACACATCACTCTTTCGGCGGCATCTTCGACGAAGTCTATAGTTCCAACACTGACATAACAACGTACACGTCCTCTGCCACCTACAAAAGTCTGCACCCTCACACCGATGCCGTATGGTACGTAGTAGTTCAAGTCGTCTTCTCCTGTCATCACAAAATGGATGAAATGAACCAGCGAGTTATCACTAATATTCAAAAATGTCCACTGCCCCTGGTAGAAGTATTGAAAATAGTACCTAACGTCCAATTCACCAGAGCTTGGAAAATTTACGTAGGCGGCGCACCGCAGTTCTACAATGTCAGAGGCATTGTAGACGTCTTTGTCAGGTATGACCTCCAAGCTGACGTTTCCGGGACGCTGCCTAATCTGTATTGGCACAGTGTGGCTCCTGGAGTAAATTCCAGTACTGGAAGCATCGCGGACCACACACACCCACAGATTCACAACATCGCGGCAGCATTCTTCCAGGGTCAAAGTTAAGGAATTCCCTTTGCTGTCACGGTGTAGCGACTCTGCGGTGTGTAGACCAGTCGGGATTGGGATGGCTGGTATGCTTCGGGAGGCTGGCCTGGAGACAGTCCTGCTACGGCCTTAAAACCCTTTCTGTCTAGGGTTCCCAGCTGCATGCTTGTAAAGGAAGAGAAGTTCCCTGTGTGACAGCTGATGTTAATACTGTTGTTTTTCCCAGGCCTGGCGTCATAAAAGATAGGAAAGGGGCAGACCGAGAAGTAGGCGTTGTTGAGGCAGTTAGCACGCCCCTCTTGAACTAGCACCATCACTGCCAGCATCACCATCAACACCACCACATGTCCATCCACTATCAACTTGACCATTGTCCTGCCTGATGTGACGGCCAGGTCATAGCACGCAGCACAAAAACACTCTCCTTTTTTTCAAGCTGAAAGGTTTTGATCCGTACACGATGTTAACGTAAAAACAGGATACGTCACTCTGTTCTGACGTATTGTGACGTCACATTGCGTCATTTATTTTTTAAAAAATAATAAAAAAAGGTCATAATGATGACGGAAAGTTTTGGATCTGTCTCACACTTGCGCCCTAATTTTGTGTTCCTGTTTTCCTTTTCTTTTTCTTTTGTTTTCAGCCTTCCGCGGATGTCTTTAGCCACTTATCAGACTTCGTTGTTGTTTTTTTTTCTTTTATTTATTTAATTTATTTATTAATCATTCTTTTATATCGAGGATAATGGAATAAGCACTCATGTGCTTTTTTTTTTTTTTTTACATCCAGTCCCCGTGTGTATGCAGTTTTGTAAATCTTGTCATCTGTTCCCACCGGCACACAATGGCCTACTCTTACGAAAAGCGGAACAGGATTTAACGTGTGCGCAAGATGTTCTGCGTGCATTGGCACACGGGGCCTCGGTATATAGTCTCATCCGAAGGACTTTTCTATTATGCACTTCTTTTTTTTTTTTTTCGCAACGTGTTGAAAGTTTTTGTCTTTTAATGTGTTTTCTTTCCTCGGCTAATGTAGAGCTACGGTGTTCGGCAGTGGTAAGATTCTGCGTATGCAACCGTTTTTACCCACCATGAAGTTAGCCGCATTCCGACTTCAGGGATGAATGCTGGATATGATCGTGTTTCCGTAACCCAACGAACACTGACATGAAAGACGGGATCTTTAACGTGCATATTTGATCATCGACATGTGTGTAGGCCTATACACGAAGGGTATTAAGGCAGTGGCAGGTCTGCACCTGAAGTTGACCTGGAAAATCGTAAAAAATCCCATCCTCGAATCACCAGACGCCACCAAGATTCAAACCCACGACTTCATGGACACATGGGATTGAAGGCGAACGGTGCTAACCACGGGTGGATCGGTGGTCTAGGAGCTAAACGCGCCTGCCTAGAAAGCAAAAAGTCCCGGTCGGAGTGTGCGGTGGTTTGTACCCCGTTTGGGCCCAAAACTTTTTCCCCATCCATTAGACCCCGAGTGGTGGTCTGGGCGCTGGTCTTTCGGATGAGACGATAAAACCGAGGTCCCGTGTGTTACACACCACTACTTAGCGCACGTAAAAGAACCCACGGCAACAATGGGGTTGACCCTGGCAAAATTCTGTAGAAAAAAAAAAGCCTCTCTAATAGGGAAACAAATACAGTTGCATGCAAGAAAAAGAAAGAAAAAAAAATTGGGTAGGCGCTGCACTTGTGGCGACGTGACGCGCTCTCTCTCCCCGGGGGAAAAAGAGCAGCCCCGAATCTCACGCAGAGAAATGTGCTGTGACATAAGGTGGTACAAAATACAAAAATACACTAGGCTTTAGCTGTCGAGTTTGCCGATAACATTGTTGCCGCACCCCTCACTCCTCCCAATTCTGGTTTGCCTTCTTCTGAGACGAGTGATGATAGTAGGAAGAATTAATTGTAGAAGTAGCAGTAGTAGAAGCGCAGCAGCAGCAGCAGCAGCAGCAGCAGTAGTAGTAGTAGAAGCAGCAGCAGCAGTAGTAGTAGTAGTAATTGTAGTAGTAGCAGTAGTAGAAGCAGCAGCAGCAGCAGCAGCAGCAGTAGTAGTAGTAGTGTAGTAGTAGTAGTAGTGGTGGTGGTGGTGGTAGAAGTGGTGGTGGTAGTAGTAGCAGTAGCAGCAGCAGCAGCAGTAGTAGTAGTAGTAGTAGTAGTAGTATAGTGGTGGTGGTGGTAGTGGTAGTGGTGTGGTAGAAGTAGTAGGAGGAGGAGGAGTAGAAGTAGAGGTAGTAGTAGTAGTAGTGATTGTAGCAGCAGCAGCAGCAGCAGCAGCAGTAGTAGTAGTAGTAATAGTAGTAGTAGTGGTGGTGGTGGTGGAATAAGTGTGGTGGTAGTAGTAGTAGTAGCAGCAGCAGCAGTAGTAGTAGTAGTATGTAGTAGTAGTAGTTAGTAGTAGCTCAGTAGTAGTAGTAGTAGTAGTAGTAGTTAGTAGTGTAGTAGTAGTGGTGGTGGTGGTGTAGTGGTAGTGGTGTAGAAGTAGTAGGAGGAGGAGGAGTAGAACTAGAGGTAGTAGTAGTAGTAGTGATTGTAGCAGCAGCAGCAGCAGCTAGCAGCAGCAGTAGTAGTAGTAGTAATAGTAGTAGTAGTGGTGGTGGTGGTGGAATAAGTGGTGGTGGAGTAGTAGTAGTAGTAGTAGCAGCAGCAGCAGTAGTAGTAGTAGTAGTAGTAGTAGTAGTAGTAGTAGTATGTAGTAGTAGTAGTGAGTGTGGTGGTGGTGGTGGTGGTGGTAGAAGTGGTGGTGGTAGTGGTAGAA
>CM060335.1:14598379-14600879 GCA_030674155.1 Stramonita haemastoma | reverse complement strand
CCCCCCCCCCCCAAGTTCACCCAGCTGTCAGAGGGGTACCTACCCTCTTTTTGGGTCAGGTAAGGTAAAGCAGTGAGGGAGAGGAGATGGGCGCCGCCCTCAGCATGCTGGCCCCCGGAGAAGCTGAGGTCTCTTGACGCCTCGCTCCCCTACGACCACAGAGGTTAAGGGACACCTTTAGTTTTTACCTTTACAGTCATCATATGCTCTACACAGAAGCAGTGCTATACGCAGAGGCAGATCGCTGCCCTGTACACTGGTCGAATGAGTTGAAATGTACTTGCTCAAGTTCAACCCTACAAATGAAGATGAGAGAGCTGGAACTGGAATATTTTATTGAGGGATATTGTATCAGTCAGAGGCCCTCATGGGGGAAAAGAGGAAGAAACGTAAATCGACAGACAGACAGACAGAGTGTGGGGCATAGTGGGAAGAAGAGAGAGAGAGGGAGAGAGAGAGAGAGAAAAGAGAAGAGAGAGAGTATTTTATTTCGAGGGTAATGGAATAAGTATTCATATCATATCATAATCATATATATAATATATATATATATATATATATATATATATATATATAATATATATATATATATATATATATATATATACATACATGGAGTGCCCGTGTGCATGTGGTTTAGTAAAATTTGTCATCCGTTTCCACAGACACACAATGGTCGATTCTTTCCAAAAGCGAAACATGTATTAATTAACAAGATATTCTGCCTGCGCTCACACACAGGACCTTGGTTTATAGTGTCATCCCTAAGGACTTTTTTGTGGGTTGAAAGGGGAGGAGACAGACAGACAGACAGACAGACAGACAGACAGACAGACAGACAGGTAAACAGACAGAGATAAGCGTGGAGTGTGGCATCTTTTGGGCCGAGTTCATTTCTGTCAACTTGTTGCCCTCATTTTCACCCCTAACCCCATCCCCACCATTCATTCATTCTTTTTTTTCTCATTCATTCTTTTATATCGAGGATAATGGAATAAGCACTCATGTGCTTTTTTACATCTAGTCCCCGTGTGTATGCAGTTTTGTAAATCTTGTCATCTGTTCCCACCGGCACACAGTGGCCTACTCTTACGAAAAGCGGAACAGGATTTAACGTGTGCGCAAGATGTTCTGCGTGCGTTCGCACACGGGGCCTCGGTATATAGTCTCATCCGAAGGACTTTGGGGGAAAATGGAGTCAGCACTGATGTTAACTCCAGGGGAAAAATCCCCTCGAACGGGAATCGAACCCAGGTCGTCAACTTGCGAGCGCAATGTTCTGACCACTAGGCTATCCCGTCCCCCAATGTTTTGTTGTGTGTTGTTGTTGTTGTTTTTTTTAGCCACCTCTTTATGTCCTGTGATTCCACGCCATTTCTGTACCTACCTAGGAAGAGTGAAGGGGCAAAACAAAAAAAAAGACAAACAAAAAGACAAAAGAAGATGAAGAAGAAGAAGAAGAAGAGAAGACAGACAGACAGACAGACAGACAGACAGACAGACAGACAACAGACACACACACACACACACACACACACACACACACACACACACACACACACACACACACACACACACACACACACACACAAAGACAAAGTCAGAGACAGACACAGAGACAGAGACAACACAGAGAGAGCAAACAAAAACAAGACTCTCAAACACAAACCTACAGATAAACTAAAACCTGTCTTTGAGAGGTAAGGAAGGAAAAGGGCATCTGTCTTCAGCAGGGGGGGGGGGGGGGGGGGGGGGGGGGAATTTCGTTCTCTAAACCGTGAGGGCATCTGTATCATCCTGTCACCGAAGCACGCACTGTCTCTCTCTCGCTGTGCAGTCACAATATGCATCATGCATCCTGTAGCAACAATACACACACACACAAGGGCCGAAGTACTCGCGCTCCCCTAGCCTACTAAACATTGGCTGAACTGTCGAGGAGTTGAAGTCTATTTCTCCAGGATTAGGGATGTAAATGAGGTTACGGAGGCAGACAAACAGGATCAACACAAAAACTGAGATGGAGAAAGCCCAGAGTGAAAGAGAAGTCAAAAAGGACCGAAGAAACCCTTTTTTAATTAATGTCTGTTGTTTGGTGGGTTGGGTTTTTTGGGGTTTACTTGGGGTTTTTATGTTCCTCGGTTAGAACCCTCTACTAAGGTTCACCAATTGTGAGATTTTTTTTTTGCGATTGCGACTTGGGTTTTTCCCCCCCCCCCCCCCCCCTTTTCACCATTAAGGTTGCCGCATTCTCACTTTGAGGGGCATAGCTGGGGTTTGAACCTACCAATTTTGCCAGGTTACCAAGTGGATGCGTGACCGTTTGCACCCTTGGCCTCATTACAGTCACCCAGCCCACCCAGCAGTAAATGGGTACCTGCCCTCTTTAGGGTCAGGGAACGTAAAGCAGCGAGAAAGAGGAGATGGGCGCCGCCCTCAGTATGCTGGTCCTTAGAGAAGCTGAGGTCTCTGATGCCTCGCTCCCCTACGCCCATATAGG
>CM060335.1:14588379-14593379 GCA_030674155.1 Stramonita haemastoma | reverse complement strand
GTCTGTCTCTCTGTCTCGTCTTCTTCTCTCTCTCCTCTCTCTCTCTCTCTCTCTCTCTCTCTCCTCTCTCTCTCTCCCCTCTCTCTCTCTCCTCCTCTCCTCTCTCTCTCTCTCTCTGTGAAGATTCCCCTTCTTTTCTCAGGGAAATTGCGTCGCCACAGTGGCGCGCTACCCGTGTTTTCGTTGTGGTTTTTTTTTGTTGTGGTTTTTCTTTGTTTCTTTCTTTCTTTATCCGTAAGCATTGTGTTAAAGCAGTTTTGTCATGTCTGTTTTGTTTCGTTGACATTTTTTTCTTTTTAATTGTCTTGGGATGTTCTTGTGGACAAGCTGCACTCATGACCCTGATTCATTATCTGAATCGAAAAAAAAAGAAAAAAAAGAAAAAAAGAAGAATGGGAGACCACCATTCCAGGTCGTCACGACTTGGGATAGAGAACCCCAGATTGGAACCAGGAAAATCTAACATACATCTTCTTCATCTTCGAGCTTTTAGACAGCTACTCTTGCTGTCTGTCATATGTGACGCTCCACCACATAAGGAGTCGCATTGCATCAGAGGACAAATTTTAGTTATTGGCAATGTTATTGATTTGCAATAAAATTGCTAGACAATACAACAACAAAAAAACAGATTGAAAATCGAACAATTCTATCAAAAGTTATTACAAATTAAAATGACAGACTGCAGGAAATACCAAAATGAGAAATGGACAAGTTTCCAATCCAATCCAATGATGTTGCTTAGAGCCCCGCCGACCACACACAGCCATATCAGGGCTATCACCTCGTCACATTTTAAAACTCGTATTAAAAGTGTGTGGCTATAATATACAGTTTAAAACGGGGTATAAAACCAAACTGTCCTTGCTTGTATCAACGCCCCGGTCAACTTTAAGGGTCAGCCCAGGACGGCCACCGCGTCGTGGGAATTGACAAGTTTAGCATCCTAGTAGGTGGTCAGAATGAGGGCTTGGCTATTTTCAAAACGCGTTTAAAGACAAAAGGAAACGAAATTATGCCTTGACATTTCACTAGAAGGTAGAATAAGTGCTATAGTTTTATAACCCATCAAAATCGACAACCTCAATCCCCCCCCTCCCCCCCCCCCCCCCACACACACACCTCTGCATAAAATGGCTCCTAGCGGAAAAGTGGGGTTATGTGCCAAGCGACTCATTTCGTGGTGGAGCGTCACATATGAGCAAAACTGCGTTGCACTACAGCTATGCACCTGGCTGGCAAGTCAGGCCCAGCGCATCCGACTTTGGCGTGGGAGAGAAGTGTTCTTTTAAGTCTTTCTGGGGGTGTGTGAGGGGGGGATTGCAAGGGAATGGACCAAGAAGGCATAAGATAGACAAGAAGGGGGGTGGCAGGAAGGAAAGAAAAGAAAAGAAAAAAGGCAGAAACAAAGAGGGGATAGAAAAGAGGGAATTCCTTGCACAGAATTTCCAGAAGGTGGGGATGCTGTTTACACTGACAGGCCCCAGGCATCCTCTCAGGGAAGTAGTATATTATTTATTTATTTTATTTATTTATTTATTTATTCATTTATTTATTTATTTATTTATTTATTCTTTTATATCGAGGATAATGGGATAAGCACTATTGTGTATTGCACTATTGTATACATGCTGTGTGTCTCTCCATAATGTGAATATCGAAGTTCGGACACCAGGCTACACACAAACCGAGGTCTGGAGTGTAGAAGCAAGCAGACCTTGTGCACCCGTCGAAACCATCCAGCTTTGGGAGAGCAAGCGGTCCAGCTATATAGCCAGTTGTGTGCTTGAAACAACAGTACCCAGCATGCTTTCTGTGACCTGGGAAGGAATGGGCTCCCCAGGTTAATCAAATCTTGACCAAGACTCACTACCTGAGAGTTGCGGTTCAATGTGCCATTGACTCTTTTGGGGAGGGAGGGGCGAGGGTGGAGAGAGACAGAGATGGAGATGGAGACACAGAGAGACAGAGAGACATGCTGAAAAAATACTTTTGTTTTTGTTATGGGCAATTGAACAGGCAGGTATCCAATATGATCACGAGGAAATTAGGAGTCCAGAAAACTTTCACCATGATAAACACAGTATTTTTTTTAATACATTGTGAAATTATGGAAGTTTTAAACTAGAACTTTTGACACCTCTCTCTCTCTCCTCTCTCTCTCTCCTCTCTCTCTCTCTCTCTCTCTCTCTCTCTCTCTCTCCTCTCCCTCTCTCTCTCTCTCTCCCCTCTCTTAGGATAGGATGCATAGGATTATATCACATATAGTACCTGCTACCATTATTGATTTATTCCCAATTAATAGTAAACGACATACTCACAAACTTGCATTGTCAAAGCCTCGAATAGATTTGTTCAAATCAAGCCTACTTTATTCAGGAGGTACCCTATGGAATTAATTACCAGAACCTCTCAGAAATTTAAAAAGCCATTATTCTTTCAAGAAAATGTATCGAGAACATCTATCATCGAACAGTATGTAACCTCTCTCTCTCTCTCTCTCTCTCTCTCTCTCTTCTCTCCTCCTCTCTACTCTCTCTCCTCTCTCTCTCTCTCTCTCCTCTTCTCCTCTCTCTCTCTCTCTCTCCTTACAGTTATGAAGTATTAAGTTACATAATTGGTTGTTACAAACAGAATTATGCTATGTTTTTTGTGGGTTTTTTTCAATTTTCTTGTTATTGGTCTGCTTTTACTAGTTTGTATCATTATAGAAGGCTAGATGTAAAAAAAGCAATTGTCATGCTTACTCCTTCACCTTCTGAAAATAAAATTCAATCAATCAATCAATCATCAATCTCTCAATCTCTCTCTCTCTCTCTCTCTCTCCTCCTCTCTCTCTCTCCTCTCTCTCCTCTCTCTCTCTCTCTCTCTCTCTCTTCTTCTTCTTTCTTTCTTCTTCTTCTCTTCTTCTCTCTCTCTCTCTCTCCTCTCTCTCTCTCTCTCTCTCTCTCTCTCTCTCTCTCTCTCTCTCTCTCCTCTCTCCTCTCCTCCTCTCTCCTCCTCTCTCTCTCTCTCCTCTCTCTCTCTCTCTCTCTCTCCTCTCTCTCTCTCCCTCCTCCTCCCTCTCTCCCTTCTCTCTCTCTCTCTCTCTCTCTCTCTCTCCTCTCTCTCTCTCTCTCTCTCTCTCTCTCCTCTCTCCTCCCTCCTCTCCTCTCTCTCTCTCTCTCCTCCTCTCCCCCACCCCTCTCTGTTATCCCTCATCCTTTTTCTTCTTCTTCTTCACTTCTTCACTCACATAAGCCTATATCCCCATCTCCCCATCTCCCCCATGCCAGAATAATCCTGATTATCCGCAGATACAGTGGCAAATGAGCGTGCAGACACGCACACACGTGGACCATCGCTCCTTTTTCACCATATGCAATCACTCAGTGGTAATTGCGGTAGAAAGGTGCTAGGCCTACTGATGACAAGGGGAGGAGGAGGGCAGAGGAGGGGGGGTGGGGGTGGAAAGGGATATGGAAAATATCAGAGAGAACGAGGAGGATGAGAGAGAGAGAGAGAACACTGAACACTGAACACTGAAATGATTTAATGTACATTGGCCATGGACCACAATACATTTCATGGGCTTGGGATGTAATAAAGTGTTCATTCATATAACTGGCAAAGCAAAATGCACAAAAGGTTTGATTCATAACTGATCAAAGAAGCAAAACACACGTTATTCTAAATCATGATTATGACATTAAGCATAACCAAATCACAAAATTATGATGTTTCGGGAAAATTGTGGAAATCATGCACATCAATTACGTATCGAATCGTAACATTTTTTAATATACATCTTGAATTAGCATTGTCTTCCTTTTATTAATAGAGTGAAAAATATATCTTGACAAACTGTGCCTGTACTCATCATTTGTTGCTTTGAACAGATCGGGCAAAGGTACGTTGATACACTCACTTAAGAACTTTTCTCTTAAGCCAGTGTATATGCAACATTCCCAAAGAAAGTGGGCTTCATTTTCAACTTTTGTTTTACAAAAAGGACACATTTTTGAGAGAGAGAGAAGAGGAGAGAGAGAGAGAGAGAGAGAGAGAGAGAGGAGAGAGAGAGAGAGAAGAGAGAGAGAGAGAGAATGCAATCACTTTTCAGTGGATAGACGTTAAAATGAAGACACACATATAACACACACAATCACACAATCACACACACACACACACACACACACACACACACACACACACAACACACACACACACACACACAACACACCACACACACACACACACACACACACGTGGATACCAACAGATGCACAAAGAGAGAGAGAGACAGACTGAGAGCAAAGGAGTGGGGAGGAGAGGGTATATAGAGACAAGAAAGAAAGAGAATGACATGCAGACTGACATTTCTGATACATGACAAGATTTCTGCTTTCTCACACAGGGAGGAGAAGGAGAGAGGAAGAGAGACAGAGATAAGAGAGGGGGAAAGAGACAGACAGACAGCCAGAATGAATGAATGAATGATCTTTATTTTCTAAGGGTAACAGAGTAATCATTCCACATACCTTTTCATACGCCCTCCCTGATTAAGGGAATAGCACAACCCCCCCACACCCACCCCATACCAAGACAAACCCCACCCCCCCCCAAAAAAAAGAAAAATTCCAAACCAACAACAAAAAAGCAAAAGAAAATCAAAACCACCATCACCAACAGTAAAAATTCAACCTATAATTAAAAAAGGATATATATATAATATATAATATTACATACATACAAAACATACATACATACATACATACATACATACATACATACATATACATACATCACATACATTCAACAAACGCATACTCCCCACTCAATATATTGACAATCATTAAACAAAAGAGACAGATAGATAATATATATATATATATATATATATATAATATATATATATATATCCACCAAACGCATAGGCTAATCCCTGCCTGACCCTATTCAGTAGATTAAAAGTGAGAGAAGACAGCTGAGAAGAGAGCAACCCAACCTTCCAGACAGATAGA
>CM060335.1:14581079-14585779 GCA_030674155.1 Stramonita haemastoma | reverse complement strand
CAGTTGTAATACACTGCCCTTTCTTCGCTGTAGTATGGGATGCTTTTTTTTAATCAATTTTTTTCTTCGCTGTTGTATGAGATAACATTTTTTATTTAGGATGTTATTTTTTCTACGCTGTATTACAAGATGGATTTGTTAACGATTGTTTTACTGTTGGTGTTAAGATCACACACACACACACACACACACACACACCACACACACACACACACACACACACACACACACACACACACACACACACACACATACACGCACACACACACACACACACACACACACACACACACACACATACACACACACATACACACACACATACACGCACACACACATACACACACACACACACACACACACACACACACATATATATATATATATATATATATATATATATATATATATATATATATATCAAATGGTGTATGCATTAATTTTGATATAACTGCATTCTCCACGAAATAAAAGGATGAACATTCATTGAGGAGTTTGCACGATCGTGTGTGTATGCGTGTGTGTAAGAGTGAGGGAAGGAGAGAGAGAGAGAGGAGAGAGAGAGAGAGAGAGAGAGAGAGAAGAGAGAGAGAGAGAGAGAGAGAGAGAGAGAGAGAGAGGAGAGAATGAATTGCACTCGGCCAACTGGAACACACACACACACACACACACACACACACACACACACACACACACAACACACACACACACACACACACACACACACACACACACACACGCACGCACTAACGATCAGTCACGAACACTTATGAACCCACAAAAAATAGATAAGAATGCTGACAAAGTAAGATAATTATACTGACATAACATTCTAACAACAGTGCTTCCCCGAACTCAGAATACGGGTACCTAATCTATGGACTTAAAAAAAAAAAAGTTGCATGCACAAACAAATCTCACAAATAGCGGAAAACCTCACTGCTTGAGCCAAAGCACCAAAAAAACCCCCAAACCAAAACCAAAAACAAACCCAAAACAAAGGTCTTGTATAAAATAGGCTGGCAGTGCATTCCAAGATTTTTGGGAGCAGTAAAACTAAACTAAAACACCTGCTTTCCCCTTGTCCTCAGTTGTGGTGGTGTGGGCAGTGACAGTGACAGCGGCAACAGCATCCGTTTTTCTCCAGGCTGCAGGATACAGCTTCTCCACACATGGCAGCACTTGCACCAGTACACGGCGAAAGCGGGAGGACTGACTGATGTAGACCAGAAAGTTGACGGTGCTGTTGAGTTTGGTGGTCAGTTGCGCCATCATCAGACACGTCACCACGGTCAGAGGGTAGGGCCCCCACACCTCGAACCCTTCCAGCATCGACCTCAGTGACGACACCACCAGCGAAGGCACTGCGCATGCGATGTAAATTCCGGAAATGACGACGAGCATTTTGACGAGAGCGAGTTGGGAGCGTGTGGCGGCGGAATCGTAGCTGTGCTTGTCAGAGGAAGTGACGTCACGTCGCCACGTGATGGCTCTTTTGAGCATGAAGACGGTAATGACGGTAGCCCCGCTGATCACCACGAAGGTGATCATTCTCAAAACGATGGACACGAAAAAGTAGATGCCGTCAAAGACTTGCGGGAATTTCAAATACAGGTCACTGAAAAGGAATCTGGGTTCGGCCAGTCCTGTCGCGGGGTTGAAGACAACACGCACCTGGCGCTTCAGGTAGACAGCGTAGCAGAGCAGGTGGACTAGAAGGAGAGACCCCGCGAGGAGAAGAACCATGGTTCGAGTCTTCATCAGGGTGGCCGCTCTTAAGGGTTGAGCCACACACACACAGCGCTCCACAGAAATAATGGCCGTGATCACAGCACTACTGTGCATCAGGGCTTCCGTTATAACCGCTATGAAAAACCTCCCGTACACACTCGCCACAGAGGCCAGAGTTTGACTCCAGGAGATACCATACAGTGAGATCCACCACCACCAAAACAGCGGCGAGGTAGAGAGTGTCGACTATGGCCAAACAAAAGAGACAAAAGTTCATGCGATCCCGTAAACCCTGGGACCAGAAAACAGCGGCACTGAGAGAGTTGAGAGTAAGCCCGAAGATGAACAAAACGGGATTTAGTCCGCAGTTGGTAGCTATTTGTAAGATTGTGTAAACTTCGTAACTGATGTAGTCAGTATTTCTCTTTGACGAGGTATTTGACAGGGCAAGACTCACAGTCTGTGTCACTTCTGAATGGTTGTTTTGGAAAGCAAATTTCATCGTTGTGGGCGGAGATACAAACTCGTTCATTTTCGTGGAGGCATACAACGATCTGGATAAGCAAATGAAAAGGTAAAAAAATAGTGATGCACACGCACGCACGCGCACAGGCATGCAGGCACATTGCACGCACACGTAGGTGCATGCACAAACAATTACAACGATGAGAAAATGCAACCCTCATCATCAAATTCTCATTCGCCACTTTTCCCCCCAATAAAAAAAAAGTAAAAGTAAGACAACCCCCTCCTCCCAAAAAAGGAGAAAGAAAACAAAAACAAAAAAAAAAACCCCACCAGAAAACCATCTAGACGTCGCCATTCTCCCCCCCCCCCCCCCCAAAGCCTTGCATATTGATTTGCTGGCCTAAAGGGGACTGCAGTTATATACGCCTTCACTGACGGTTTGAATCAGACGATTGGGGAACCTACTGTTCCTGGGGCACCCTGTCACCTCATGACTATCTCCCTATTATCCCAGAGATCGAAAGATACCATAAGAAACGATCCCCCCCCCCCCCTAAGGACCTATAACTGACTTCAACCCTTGCTAAAAGAGGCACAGAGACGAAAGCAGTAGGGTACTATGCGGAGAACTGAGAAACCTCTGACTGGTCTGTGTCAAAAGGCCTCTCTCACCTCAGCTCAAGACTGCAAATATAAGGGTGCACAGGGCTTCAGTGTGCTTGGCATAGCGGGTATTCCTGACCATTTTTATTTTACAAGTACATAAAGAAAAGCCGCCGCTGTAGTCTAGTGGTTAGGGCGTTAGATTCGTAATCTAAAGGTTGCGGGTTCGATCCCAGCTTTCGACTATGGCGTTGTGCCCTTGGAAAAGGCACTTTACAGCTATATTCTCACCCCACCCAGGTGTAAAAGGGGTACCAACCTTGTGTTGGGGGTTAACCCTGCGATAGACTGGCGTCCTATCCAGGGGGGGGGGGAGTCTTTGACTCTCAGTCGCTATAACGCCACAGAAACCGGGATAAGCACCGGCCTGATGAGCCTTAGGCTCGGGACAGACTTTAACTAACATCAAGAAAAGGTCATCACGTCAGCTGTGGTGAGAAACAGGTTGAATTAACTGCCATCATCAGTGTCTGGAAACAGTGCAGGAAGGGGAAGAGTGTGCGTCTGAATTTCCACGCAGAGAAATCCGCCATGATTGTTAAGACACCAAGACAAGACACTACGATGATTGTTAATACACAAGACACCACGACACAAACCAATTTATTGAAGAAACAGGGCGAAAACTTTCCTCGGTACTTCCGGCAGACACTGATCCCCCAAAAAGCCGGGGACAGGACAGGACAGGACAGGATAGGTTAGGATAGAACAGGACAGGATAGGGAAGGACAGAGCAGGACAGGACAGGACAGGACAGAGCAGAGTAGAGCAGAGCAGAGCAGAGCAGGACAAGACAAGACAAGACAAGACAAGGCAGGACAGGACAGGACAGGACAGGACAGGACAGGACAGGACAGGACAGGACAGGACAGCTCTGTGAAGACAGACACTCCACACTCCACTGCAGTAGTCACCCAGCCCAGAGGAACAGGAGACGGAAGGGGGAGAAGTCGCTCTTGTTAAACACACAAAAAGCGAACTGGCTTCCTCTCCCGAGCTCCTTCCCAGTATATTTCATTCTTTTATTTTGAGGACAATGGAATAAGCATACAGGCGCTTGTTGTTGTTGTTTATTTTTAAAGCATCCAGTCCCCTGTGTATGCAGTTTTGTCAATTTTGTCGTCTGTTCCCACCAAGCACACAATGGCCTACTCTTCCAAAAAGTGGAACAGGTTTTAACGTGTGCTCAAGATGTTCTGCGTGGGTTCGCTACACGGGATCTCGGTTTATAGCCTCATCCGAAAGACTTTTAGTGAGAGTGGAATCGGCACTGATGTGAACGAACTCCAGGGGGGAAAATATCCCCTTGAACGGGATTCGAACCCGGATCAGCAGATCACGAGCGCGATGCGCAACGCTCTAACCAGCCAGGCCATCCTGACCCCCAACCCACAGCCCATGATGGAGAAAAGCAGCCGACACCCAGACTGTGGCCCACTGGATGCTGGTGATATAATTATGTCACGCATCGTCGTTTATAAGTAACTGTAGCAGACCGAGTGTAAGAAACGGAAGAGAACTGTGTGCAATGTGATGTGCATTTCCCTCCCTTTGTTTTGACCTGTCATGACCCGGTCACTTGATGGTGAAGCTGCCGAAATGTGCAACACTGCTTGCAAAAAGGAAGCAAACAAAAAACCTCTATAAAAACAAACCCTCCCCCTCCCCCCCAAAAAAAAATCCCAAAGACAGTTGTGAACAACACATTTGTAATTATCGTAATTTCAGTTGTGAGCAACACATTTATAACTATCGTAATTTCAGTTGTGAGCAACACATTTATAATTATCGTCATTTCAGTTGTGAACGATACATTTATGATTATCGTAATTTCAGTT
>CM060335.1:14571079-14576079 GCA_030674155.1 Stramonita haemastoma | reverse complement strand
GAAACGGTCCTTCAACAGAATGCATTTCACATGGATTGACTGCCTCCTGTATGGTCAAACACAGCCACTCTGTTTTCTAAGCTTTAAAAAAAATCCCCTTTTCTTTTTAATCTTTTAACCTCAGCTTGGAGGAAAGCGAGTGTTCCGACCACTGAAATATCCTGTCCCCGTTTTTCAATAACAAAAGCTGAAAATACAAAATCCGGAAATAAAGGACTAATTCAAGGACACGGAGCACACAGATGTTAGAATAAGTTTTCCATCCCGTTCACGTGAGGATAGTCTCTTAGAGACTTGTCTCCTTGCTTACGTCGAAAAATAAATATACACATGTACATGGTTATACTTGCATGTGTGCGCACAAGCGCGAAACACACACACATACACACACACACACACACACACACACACACACACACACACACACACACACACACACCCCACACACACACACACACACACACACACACACACGTACGCACACACACACACACACACATGCACGCACGTACACACGCACGCACGCACGCACACACCCACACACGCACTCACGCCCGTACGAAGCGTCTGTTTTAAAATCCTAAACGTTTTATTAAATTGCATTTTTTGGAAACAAGATTTCTCTGTATAAAAACCCGACTGCTCTCCTCCCCTCAGCCCACCCCCCCCCCCTCCCCAACCCCTCTTCTGAACACATGTTGCAATTGCAGAGTTTCTCACTTGTCTGTCTGTCTGCCTGTCTGTCTGTCTGTCTGCTTGTCTGTCTATCTGTCTGCTTGTCTGTCTGTCTGTCTGTCTGTCTGTCTTATCCCTCAGTCTATCTGTTTCTGTCTGTCTCTGCGTTTCTGTCTCTCTCACTCTTTTTCTGCCTCTCTGTCTGTCTCTGTGACTGTTTCTGTCTTTCTGTTTCTATCTGTTTCTGTCTCTCTGTGTTTCTGTCTGCCTGTCTGTTTCTCTTACTGTTTCTGCTTCTGTCTCTGTGTTTCTGCCTGTCTGTGTCTATCTCTCTGTTTCTATTTGTCTCTCTGTTTCTGTTTCTGTCTGTGTTTTTGTCTGTCTGTCTGTGTCTCTATGACTCTTTCTGTTTGTCTCTGTCTCTCTGTTTCTATCTGTCTGTCTCTGCCTCTTTGACCCTGTAACTACCTGTCTTTCTCTGTCTCTCTGTATCTGTCTGTCTGTCTCTCTGACTGTGTTTCTATCTGTCTGTCTGTGTCTCTTTGACCCTTTCTGTCTTCCTCTGTACTGTAGCTGTCTCTCTGACTGTTTCTGTCTGTCTCCCTGACTGTTTCTGTCTGTCTCCCTGACTGTTTCTGTCTGTCAGTCTGTCAGTGTCTCCCTGACTGTTTCTATCTGTCTTTCTGTGTCTCTCTGTTTCTGTCTGTCCGTCCATGAATCTCTGACTCTGTTACTGTCTGTCTTCATGTCTCTTTCTCTTTCTCCATTTCCCTCTATCTTTCTATGCATACAGGTCCCTAGTACTTTTTGTCATTCTGGCTCGCCTTAGTAAGGTTTTTGCTACATTTGTTTGTTGTCGATGTTTTTTTTGTTTTTTTAAAAATAATTTTTTCCTCTCGTCTGCAGGCCCCTTGGTTTGGATAAAGACCTTTCCCATAGAATTATGCTGTGGATAACATTATTGCTGCTCTGACTTTTTTTTTTTTCACGTGTTTTAGTTGTATGTTGCATATGATGTGATCTTGTCACAAAGACTTAAAAAAACTTTTTTTCTTGTCACAAAGACTAGAACCCAGACCATCACAAATGAGCTAGTGAAATGGGGGGAGGAGGGGAGGAGGGGGGACAGATATCTTACTTGAGTGTCAGTCTTGTCACTTAAAAAAAAATCAGATTAGTAACTTAGGTCCCTTTATTCCCAGTGAATGTTGTAATGACTGTGTGTGTTCGTTTAACCATTTAGACACACACACACACACACACACACACACACACACACACACACACACACACACACACACACACACACACACACACACACACACACACACACACACACACACACACACACACATGTATATATATATTTGTTTTTGAGTTTTCGTTGTTGGCTTTTCTCACTCTTTGTGGTTTAGCAGTGGCTGATGATCTCACGCCGCTCATTCCGATCTCATAACATCCCCCAGGCTTGTTCTGCGTTCACCTCTCGCATCTTTCATTCTCCCCCTACAATTCTCACTCCAAGGCCGCCGCCCTAATGCCCCCAAACAGATGAAACCCTGCACTGCCGCTGGGTCACTTTGGGGGTGTTCAGGGCTGTGTGTTCTGATCCAGCCAATGAAGGAAAAACCGCCTGCTGAGCTCCCTCCTTCCTTCCTTCCTTCCTTCCTTCCCCTGCCTTCTGCTTATTTCAGACAAAGTTCGCTCTGCAGTAACTGTGATGCCAGACTGAGATAAGTTGTTTTTATATTTCGAGGATAACGGAATAAGCACTCCGTGATTTTTTTTTTTTTTTTTTTTTTTTTTTTACATCCAGCCCCCGTGTGTATGCAGCTTTATAAATTTTGTTATCTGTCTCCACCGGCACACAATGGCCTGCCCTTCCAAAAAAAGCGGAACAGGTTTTTTAACGTGTGCGCAAAATGTCTTACGTTCGTTCTCACACGGGACTTCGATTTTTTTTTTTAATCCGAAGGACTTTTAAGGGGGGGGGGGGGGAGGTGGGGGGGGGAGTGGGGTGGTCTCTGATGTTAACTCCAGAGGAAAAAATCCTCGGGTCAGCAGATCACGAGGCATCACTCTGACCCCCAAGCCTATCCGGTCCCCCCCTTATGTGTACTAAAGAGTTGCTTCGTCCTTAATAGGATGGTTATTGCTACCCCAAGAATTAGGTAGCTCCTGGGAACAGAGATAAAAACCAGAACTGAGGTACAAGGTCAGTAGGAGAACAGCGTTTTATAAGCCACAGAGTCCGTAGGCATTGGTTTAAAAACAACCAACCAACCCAACCAACCAACCTATTGTGTGATGATCAGAAAGAATGAAGGTGGTTGTATAGTATTGCATTGAACTACACTTAATTGTATTGTGTTGTATACTACTTTTAGTCACGGTAGATTTTTCTGCGTGGAATTCAGGCGACTCTCCCTGGGGAGAGCATGTCGCCACAAGAGCAGCGCCACCCATCTTCTTTTAAAATTTTCTTGTCTGCATGTGTATTTCTTTTCCAGCTAGAGTTACTTTTTTTCCCTACATCATGTTTCCAAGGACAGCCCTTTTTGTTGCTGTGGGTTCTTTTACAAGTGCTGAATTTAAACTGAAGAACAACACACACATTGTCTAATATCACTTATGTGAACAGACATTAAACTGAAGAACAACAAGTGCTGAATGCTTGCTGTAAAAAACACACACACCTAGATTTATCATTTCACACGAAAAGCTAGCACCCAGACCAGGCTACCACTGAAGGTCTTAGTAGTGGTTGGGAGAAAAGTTCGGGCTGAATTGGGGATCAAACCCACAACTCCCATTTTCTAGGCAGGTGTTTTACCTCCAGACCAAACCGCTCCACCTACGACTCCGTTCCCCTTCCTGAACACTGAGTGCAGATGCCCATGACTTGCGATGGCGGGGAAGGAGAAGTCAGGCTGTCAGTGATGCCTGCCGCACACTGCCTCTGTGTGTGTGTGTGTGTGTGTGTGTGTGTGTGTGTGTGTGTGTGTGTGTGTGTGTGTGTGTGTGTGTGTGTGTGTGTGTGAGTGTGTGTGTGTATGTGTATTTATATATATGTGGGGCGGGGGGGGGGGGGGGGGGGCGGGAGGGCATTTTGGAACCTTGAATGGTCACCACCGAATTTTGGATGAAAAAATTCAAAGTTTATTATTTAAAAAATGTTGCTTTCTTTTCGTTTTGTTGTTGTTGTTGTTGTTACTGTTGTCGTTGTTGTGGCATTAGCAGATGAGAAGAAAGATGAAAAAAGCGGCAAGGAGTGTTTACAAAGCAGCAGAAGCAGAACAGTTCCTTTTTATTTGTACTTTGTTAAAGCAGACACCATACTACTGGCTGGGAAGTAATCCACGACGACTGATCACCTTGCAGTCACACTCCTGCTGTAGCTTGTGGACCAAGCAGTGTCTTCATACAGTAATATTCAAAGTGGAAAAATCAGTGCTTCTTTGAAAACATTTCTGAAGATTAAAAAAAAAACTGACCGTCTGATTGGTTTTTTAAGTTTAAAAAAATTTGACGAAATCAGACCCTGAGAAAGTTTACAACGATGATCTGAGAACCACTTTTGGTCGAAGGGTTTTATGGTTTATTTTATTTTTATTTTTATTGTATTTTAAAACCCCTTATTCCAGAATTTCTCTCGTAAATTCGGGCTGCTCCCCCCGAGGAAGCACGTCGCCACATGTCAGCGCCTAAACCCTTTTTTTTTTTTTCTTTCCGGGGTGTCTAAACACAACACCCGTTGCATGCTGGGGGTTTTTTTGAATTTTGTCATCGCTCCTACCGGACACGAGGCCTGCTCCTCCGAAAGGCAGAACGGGGGTTTTAACGTGGGCAAGATGTTCTGCGTTTCGTTCACACACGGGGGTTCGGTTTTTAGTTATCCCAATGACTTTGAATTTAGTTTGATTTTTTTCTCAAAAAGGGGGGAAAGGGCGAGGGGGTACGAACAACCCCCGAAACTCACGGTTTATTGTTTTGGGAGGCGAAAGTCTAACCTTTCCCGCCACCATCCTTCCTCACCTTATGTTTGGAAGACTGGCAGTTAAAAAGAAACGAGCAGGGGGTCAGTGTTTGTTGAGCTACTTTTTAAAAAAAATGTAAAAAATATCCAAAGCCAGAGCAAATGGTTGATTTTTTGAGCCCGGGGCTATGCTTCTCTGACGGTGCTTTTATTTTACTATACATTGGTCAGGGGGGGATTTCTGTTGGGGGTAGAGGAGGGGGGAAAAAAGAAGGACCCAAACCCAAACCCAAAGCTGGAGTGCGGCCTAATAAGGCGAGCCACAAGGGAGGTACTCACCCCCCCCCCC
>CM060335.1:14561146-14566146 GCA_030674155.1 Stramonita haemastoma | reverse complement strand
CGACATACGCAGTTTTTCCATGACTCAGACGACATCTGGTATTGCAGCACCGCATGATTTCTGTTAATGGAAAAATTATCTGGCGATATGTTTTGGTTGGTTGGTTGGCGTGTTTGTTACTCTGCTTTGACATTATATCCTGCTTCTGCTTTCCACATACTTATTCATTTTTGCCTCCCACCCACCACCCACCCCCTTCCCCCCACACCCCCCCTACCCTTCCCCTAAGCAAGTTTCATTGAAGCGTTATGCTGATGAAGTCATCTATAATGGAAGTGTTACAATTTTCACGGTCACATTTTTGATTAACCTGTATCACGTGTGTTGACGTTTTTTGCTCATCAGCACCTTGTCTGTGTATTTTTTTTTGGGGGGTGGCCGTTTTTCTGAAATAAAACAGTTTTGTAAGGATACTTCATAACCTTATTTGGAAGTATTAAGGGGGGGGGGGGGGGAGGGAGAGAGACTCATGGCCAATTTCTGTAGTATTTTATTGTGCAGCAAAACGAAAGATGAAAAGAAACGGGCATACTTTTAAACGCTGAAGAAAAAAACTGCCTTTTGATGTTTTTTTGTGGGAAGCCTTGTAACTTGAATGATGACACTTCTGTCAAGAATCTGTCATCAGGGGATTTAGTCCGATTTTTTTTTTTTAATTATTATAAAGAACTTTTTCAGAATGTCTCGTTATTGCCACACTGAGAGCGAGGTATGGTAGGGTGGCCGCTTTCTGGTTACATTATGGGAAGAAGAAAAGACTTTACTTTCGAATACATTGCTTCTACCCCTCTCCTATTTAGGTCGTTGAGTATATACGTACATCTATTGCAGTGTGGGATTCTTTTTTTTCTTTTTTTTGAAGGGTGCTCACTTTGAGATTCTGTTTTTCATGTAATGTCTTTTCTCTCTTTTTTTTTTTTTTTGGATTTATCAAAGACAATTATGATGGAAACGGCATTTTAGGTAGGAAGTTTCCCTCCCAACAACATACAGGCCTTCAAGTATTTTTCTTGCATATAATTTCTCCGTCATATTTTTTTTCACCAAGTTTTGAGTGGCTACTGGCTTGCATGACGCACCCTTGAATTATTGTATGCACAAACGATTTTATGCACTGATTCATGAGGTACGCTAAAAAAAAAAATATATGTATATATATATATATATATATATATATATATATATATATATATATATAATATATATATATATATATATATATATATATATATACATATATACGAAAAATCATGTTGCATGTAATCAGACAAATTTTTTTTTATCAGCTTGAACATGCCAAAGTTTATGCCAAAGTTGTCTCTCTCTCTCCCGTGTGTATACTGCGGATGGATAGGGAGTGTCCTTTGAAACAATCAATACCCGAGTGTGGTTTGTTGATGTTGTTGTTTTCTTCTGTATTCCTGTGGTCAAAATCACTTGCCACTGCAATATCCATTTGAATAAAGCCTTGACATTTTTAAACATGTAATCACCACCCTTCTGTGGCTTGTGTGTTCGTGGGGTTGTTGAGAGAGAGAGAGAGAGAGAGAGAGAGAGAGAGAGAGAGAGAGAGAGAGAGAGAGAGAGAGAGAGAGAGAGAGAGAGAGAGAGAAGTGGGGGAGCATATGAAGGAATGGATGGATGGAAGGAAGAAGAGAGGGACGGACAGTTACAGAGGGAGAGAGGAAGAACTCGCACACAGACAGACAGACAGACAGACAGACAGACAGACAGACAGACAGACAGACAACAGACATGCATACATGCTACATACATACATACATACATACATACATACATACATACATACATACATACATACATACATACATACATACATACATACATACATACATACATACATACATACATACATACATACATACATCCCATACATACATACATACATACATACACATACAACATACATACATACATACATACAGAACAACACATACACACACACACACACACACACACACACACACACACACACACACACACACACACACACACACACACACACAAACAACACACAATCACACACACACCACAACATCACACAACATACGCACACTTTGACTTGTTTGAAGCTTTTGATTTCAGGGGCTGGGCATAAGCAACTTCTAAAAGGCCCGGGGAAAGCACCAGAAAATCTGACATCATCTGCTAAACATCACACATCCTGCCACCCCCAGCATGCAAAAGATGTTCATCTCTAAAGGTGCAACCCTTGACTTTTAGACATCTTCAAAGGAGTACCGCAGGGCATTGCACTCACTCCCTTTCATTTCCTAGACTTCATTTTCAAGCAGAAACTACCAGTGAGTCTCCTTTGTTTTGCAAAATGTGAATGGGATATTTTTTTTTATTATCGTTCTGTACAATCTTGGGATAGTGTTTCTTGCCAAAGACTTTAAGTGCATGATTTTTTAACTCTTTGTTTTTTTCTTTGCCTACCACAGGCTTGATGGTAAAAAAAAAAGCATACATCCTATTCTGAAGATACTTGAAAATCTGTGTACTACTGATTTATTTTCTATGTTTTGCTTCAGCTTTCTCTTCACCTGCTTTTTTGTCTGCCTGTTCTGTCTGGAAGTACAATAATATTGATTTTTTAACCGCATTATTGTTGGTCTTGCTGTTTTTGTTCATAACAGTTGTAGTCTTTTAATTGTTATTCCTGTTGCTGCTGTTGTTTCTTCTGCTGTTATATCATCGTCATATTCGTCATCATCATCGTTGAAGATCTCTTGGAGGTTACTCTTATTGTTCTGTCTTCAACAGTCTTTAAGAATGAAAATAATTAAATGAAAGTTGTTGTTTTTTTTAATTCAAATTGAGACTTCCAAGCGCAATTTCAGATAATATCTTTCAATCTCTGCAATCATTATCTTTAACTGTTTGATCTTTTGGTTTGCGATCCAAAATCGTTGATATGGGTACATTTCAACAATGCAAGGTTCGCAAAGAAAATACATCATTCATCACATTGCACCCCCTTAATAAAGAGCGTGTCCTTAGAGAGCTCTTCAGTGGCAGGAATAAGGGAAAGCACCATGGGGGGCGGTGAGTACTCTCCCATGTGGGCTCGCCTTATTAGGCCGCACTCCAGCTTTAGATTTGGGCTCTGGTCCTTCTCTTTTCCTCCCTCACTCTACTCCCACAGCAATACCACACTGACCAATGTATCAGTAAAATAAAAAGCACCGTCAGAGAAGCCCTAGGCCCTGACTCACAATCCTACCATTTTGCTCTGGCTTTGATATTTATTACATTTGTTTTTAAAGTATGCTCAACAAACACTGCACCCCCTGCTCGTTTCTTTTTCATCTGCCAGTCTTCCAAACATAAGCGTGAGGAAGGATGGTGGCAGGATGGTTAAGACGTTCGCCTGCCAACAAGTAAACCGTGAGTTTCTGGGTTCGTTCGTACCCAGCCTCGCCCTTTCTTCCCAGTTTGACGAAAAAATCGAACTGAATGTCAAAGTCATTCGGATGAGACTATAAACCGAAGCCCCGTGTGTGAACGCACGCAGAACATCTTGCGCACACGTTAAAACCCCGTTCCGCCTTTCGGAAGAGCAGGCCATCGTGTGCCGGTAGGAGCGGATGACAAAATTACACAAAAAAAACCCAGCATGCACGCAGGTGTTGTGTTTAGACACCATCCCTGAGGGGGAAAAAAAGAAGGGTAGGCGCTGCACATGTGGCGACGCGCTCTCCCGGGGAGAGTAGCCCGAATTTCACGCAGAGAAATCTGCTGTGACATAAAGTGGTACAAATTAAATAAAAATAAAAAATAAAATCACCATGAACCCTTCGACCAAAAGTAGTTCTCAGATCATCGTTGTCAACTTTCTCAGGACTGTCTGACTTCAGTCAAATTTCTTTCAACTTAAAAAACCAATCAGACGGTACAGTTTTTTTTTAATCTTCAGAAATGTTTTCAAAGAAGCACTGATTTTTCCACTTTGAATATTACTGTATGAAGACACTGCTTGGTCCACAAGCTACAGCAGGAGTGTGACTGCAAGGTGATCAGTCGTCGTGGATTACTTCCCAGCCAGTAGTATGGTGTCTGCTTTAACAAAGTACAAATAAAAAGGAACTGTTCTGCTTCTGCTTCTTTGTAAACACTCCTTGCCGCTTTTTTCATCTTTCTTCTCATCTGCTAATGCCACAACAACGACAACAGTAACAACAACAACAACAAAACGAAAAGAAAGCAACATTTTTTAAATAATAAACTTTGAATTTTTTCATCCAAAATTCGGTGGTGACCATTCAAGGTTCCAAAATGCCCTCCCGCCCCCCCCCCCCCCCCCCCCCCCACATATATATATAAATACACATACACACACACACTCACACACTCACACACTCACACACTCACACACACACACACACACACACACACACACACACACACACACACACACACACACACAACAGGTGCTGCAGGCATCACTGACAGCCTGACTTCTCCTTTCCCGCCATCGCAAGTCATGGGCATCTGCACTCAGTGTTCAGGCAGGGGAACGGAGTCGCAGGTGGAGCGGTGGTCTTGGAGGTAAAGCACCCGCCTAGAAAATGGGAGTTGTGGGTTTGATCCCCAATTCAGCTCGAACTTTTCTCCCAGCCACTAAGACCTTCAGTGGTAGCCTGGCCTGGGTGCTAGTTTTTCATGTGAAACGCTAAATCAAGGTTTTGTTTACAGCACGCATTCAGCACTTGTTAAAGAACCCACGGCAACAAAGAGGGTTGTCCCTGGAAACGTGATGTAGAAAAAAGTAACTCTGGCTGGAAAAGAAATACACATGCAGACAGAATGTGGTAACAACTGTACAAATGTGGTAGAAGATGGGTGGCGCTGCTCTTGCGGCGACGTGCTCTCCCGTGGAGAGTCGCCTGAATTTCACGCAGAAAAATCTACTGTGACTAAAAGTAGTATACAACACAATTAAGTTTAGTTCAATGCAGTACTATACAACCACCTTC
>CM060335.1:14548646-14558646 GCA_030674155.1 Stramonita haemastoma | reverse complement strand
TTAATAAAACGTTTAGGATTTCAAAACAGACACTTCGTACAGGCGTGTGTGCGTGCGTGCGTGCGTGTGTGTGTGTGTGTGTGTGTGTGTGTGTGTGTGTGTGTGTGTGTGTGTGTGTGTGTGTGTGTGTTGTGTGTGTGTGTGTGTGTGTGTGTGTGTGTGTGTGTGTTTCGCGCTTTTGCGCACTCAAGCAAGTATTACCATGTACATGTGGATATGTATTTATGGACGTAAGCAAGAAGACAGGTCTCTAAGAGACTATTCTCACGTGAACGGGATGGAAAACTTATTCTAACATCTGTGTGGTCGTGTCCTTGATTTAGTCATTTATTTCCGGGTTTTGTATTTTAATTATGGTTTTGTTGTTGAAAAACGGGGACGGGATAGCTCAGTGGTCAGAGCACTCGCTTTCCCCTAGCTGAGGTTAAAAGATTAAAAAGAAAAGGGGATTTTTTTTAAAGCTTAGAAAACAAGAGTGGCTGTGTTTGACCATACAGGAGACACTTAATCTGAAATGCATTCTGTTAAAGGACTGTTTCACCCAAACCAAGAACGACAACCTCTCAAGTTTCAATCCTAAAAGCCATCAATTCTTTACAGCATAACTTCAACCATTAGCCTTGGGGGTCTATAGGAACTCAATCAAGAGGTCCATGGTTTGATTCCCGTTGGAAACATATTTTCTCCCGACCCATTTCTACTAAGTATTGACGGGTGGTTTGGATGCTAAAAAGGTAAAGGTAAAGATGTCCCACAACCTATGTGGTCGTTGGGGAGCGAGGCGTCAGAGACCTCAGCTTCTCTAGAGGCCAGCGTGTTGAAGGGGGCGCCCGTCTCCTCTCCCTCGTCGCTTTACCTCCCTGACCCTAAAGAGGGCAGGTACCCATTGACAGCTGGGTGAAATGGGGGATTGCACTGAAACCCATGCGTTAAAAACGGTCACCTATCCTCTTGGTAACCACGCTCGATGCTGCTGAACCTTGGCTGGGGGAAAGCGAGGGCTCTGACCACTGAGCTATCCAGTCCCCCGTTTGGATGTTAGTCTTTCAAATAAAGGAAAAAAGAGAATGTTCAAGTCCATCATATATTTAGCGTGCGTAAAAGATCCCACAGCGGAAAAAGAGTTGACTCTGACAAGACTCTGTATAAAAGTTCGTTCTTATACATGATAAGAAAGGCCTTTAAAAAAAAAAAAAAAAAAAAAAAAAAAAAAAGAGAGATCAGAAGAAGATGATCTTTGTCGAAGATGCACTTTGACAACACTCAATACCAGTGATCAGACGGAACCTGATGTCGGTAACTGATGTGTTTCTAAATGCTGCTGTATAATCAACACCCAGGCTTGCTTTTGGTGATGTTGTTGTTGTTGTTGTTGTTGTTTTATCATAACGAGCTTTGTATAAAAGTAATGTTAATACGATATGTTTCTTGGAATTTAAACAGGAAATATTCTTTCAGGCTATTTCGGTCTATAAACCTTGCCAGCATTCTCTTCTCTCTCTCTCTCTCTCTCTCTCTCTCTCTCTCTCTCCTCTCTCTCTCTCTCTCTCTCTCTTCTCTCTCTCTCTCCTTCCTCTCTCTCTCTCTCTCTCTCTCTCTCTCTCTCTCTCTCTCTCTCTCTCTTCTCTCTCTTCTCTCTCTCCTCTCTCTCTCTCTCTCTCTCTCTCTCTCTCTCTCTTCTCTCTCAAGCATACCCATGCGCGCACACAAAAGACAGGTAATATAACTACACAAACATTTGACACAAACACACACCACAGGTTTCTTTTTTTTTTTTAATAGAAGGAGAATAGGGAAAAAAAGGCATACAAAACAAAATGAAAACATACAGCCTACACTCGCAGGCATATCGATCCTAAAAAATCAATAGAAGCATTTTTAATGCCATGAGGAAATCTGTAATTGTTTTCAGCACAAATAAAAAAAAATCATGCAACTACAGTATTAAAAAGTAAAAAAAAAAAAATTCAAATCTCTCTCTCTCTCTCTCTCTTCCCTCTCCTCTCTCTCTCTCCTCTCTCTCTCTCTCTCTCTCTCTCTCTCTCTCTCCTCTCTCTCTCTCTCTCTCTCTCTCTCTCTCTCTCTCCTCTCTCTCTCTCATCTCTCTCTCTCTCATCTCTCATCTCTTTCTACTCATCCATCCAAATACTACTGCCATGCAATGCTATGCGCACATACACACACACATGAAATCAGTCGCCGTGCGAATGTCATGCGCATCGACTGCGCAGAACACCCTCCCACACACACACACACACACACACACACACACACACACACACATATATATATATATATATGTATATATATATATATATATATATGTATAATATATATATATATATATATATATATATATATATATATATATATATATATATATATATATATATATATATATATAATACACGTGCACACGAGCACACATACACAGACATACACGTGCACGCGCTCATGCCCATTCACAAATCAGGATGCACACACACACACACACACACACACACACACACACACACACACACACACACACACACACACACACACACACACACACACTTACGCAGAACACCTTGCGTACAGGTTAAAACCGTTTCCGCTTTGGGGAAGAGTATGCCATTGTGTGCCGATGGGAACGGATGAAAAAATTTACAAAACTGCATACACACAGGGACTGGATGTAAAAAAAAAAAAAAAAAAGCCCACGAATTTTTCATTGAATTGAAAGAATACAATCATTATTAAAAGAACAAACAAACACACACACATACCACGCGCGCGTGTACACGTCCGCGCATGCAGGAACGCACACTCATAGCTATTACGTTGTATTCTTGGGGTTTGAAAAATAAGCGCTAACGCCTTTGGTTTGTGTGGTTGGTTCATTGGTTGGTGGTTCGTCTCTTCCTCTGTTACTGCTGTTTGCATTTGAAGCTTTGTGTGCGCGTGCGTGTGTGTGTGTGTGTGTGTGTTGTGTGTGTGTATGTATGTATGTATGTATGTATGTATGTATGTATGTATGTATGTATGTATGTATGTATGTATGTATGTATGTGCGTGTGTGTGCGTGCGTGCGTGCGTGCGTGCGTGCGTGTGTACGTGCGCATGTGTGTGTGTGTGTCTGTGTGTGTGTGTGTCTGTGTGTAAGTGTGTCTGTGTATGCACGCGTGCGTGCATGTGTGTGTGCGTACGTGTGTGTGTGTAAATGTCTGTGTGTGCACGCGTGCGTGCGTGTATGTGTGCGTGCATGCATGCGTGTATGCGCTGCGTGCGCGCGCGCGCGCGTGTGTGTGTGTGTGCGCGCGTGTGTGCATGTGAGTGTGCGTGCGTGTGTGGGCGTGTGCGTGCGTGCGTACCTGCGTGTGTGTATATGTCTATCTGTGTGTCTGTGTCTGTGTCTGTGTGTGGGTGCGTGTGCGTGTGTGCGTGCACGCGCGAGCACGTGCACCCGCGCCTATACGCGGCGAGTCCGCAATTGTTTTTCCTTGTAATTTGTTACAGGGAATGTTTTGTTCCCTTTTTTTTAATCTTTACTTTTCCCTGCCTGTTCAATGAATGACACACTCCAGCTATTTAAGCACTTGAAAACAAACATATAATTATGTGTGCGTGTGTGTACTACTAACATGAAAATTTGCCGTTTGCCGTGAGAAGAACTATTTGGTTCGTCTGTACTGTTGTTGGCTGGATGATTATAATGGTGTTTGATGGAGAGAGAGAGAGAGAGAGAGAGAGAGAGAGAGAGAGAGAGAGAGAGAGAGAGAGAGAGAGGAGAGAGAGAGAGAGAGAGACATTTTTTATATTCTCTTAGGCCATGGGTGTACACACATGCAGAAATGATAAGAAAATTAATAAAAATCGTCTCCTTTTCCAGAGTGGATATTTCACAAAAATATGGTTGATCAGGGCGTAGACGGTAGAGTTGGTTTTGTAGCCTGTTTTAATCTGTATATAGTTGCACGGTTTTATTTTGAGATTTTAAATTTTACGTGATGACATCCACGATGTGGCCTGTGTGGTCGATGGGGGCTATAAACAACATGATTGGTTTGGATTGGATTGGATTGAATTGGATTGGATTGGACCAGTTTTGCTGCACACGCTTGGAAAGTCTCTGGATAAAATTATATGAACTGAGCGGTATACTGAGGCTAAGGACTAATGCAGTCTGCTTCCCCATTCCTTGGACAATTGAAAAGAAAAAAAACAACTGTCTGTGTTGCCATGATTATTATCTTTTATGTCTCCTTTCCTTCCATTCCTTTTAAACCAAAGCTTCTGATGTTTTGATGAGCTCAATCCCCCCACCTTAATTGAACACAAACAAACAAACAAACAAAAGCAAAACTCATGAGTCATGTATGATCTCTCAACAGCCGGTTAATAACTAACAACCCAAGGGTCAAGTCACACTCTTTCTTTAGTCATTATTCATTGTGCTGCATGAGAAGGAGATGGGGCCGAAATTAGGATAATTATAAATGTGTTGCTCACAACTGAAATGACGATAATTATAAATGTGTTGTTCACAACTGAAATTACGATAATTATAAATGTGTTGCTCACAACTGAAATTACGATAATTATAAATGTGTTGCTCACAACTGTCTTTGGGAAAAAATTTTTTTTTTTTTTTTTTTTGGGGGGAGGGTTTGTTTTTATTGAGGTTTTTTGTTTGCTTGCTTTTTACAAGCAGTGTTGCACATTTTGCCAGGTTCACACCATCAAGTGACCGGGTCATGACAGGTCAAAACAAAGGGAGGGAAATGCACATCACATTGCACACAGTTCTCTTCCGTTTCTTACACTCGGTCTGCTACAGTTACTTATAAACGACGATGTATGACATAATTATATCATCAGCTTCCAGTGGGCCACAGTCTGGGTGTTGGCTGCTTTTCTCCATCATGAGCTGTGGATTGGGGGGTCAGGATGGCCTGGCTGGTTAGAGCGTTGCGCATTGCGCTCGTGATCTGCTGATCCGGGTTCGAATCCCGTTCAAGGGGATATTTTCCCCCCTGGAGTTCGTTCACATCAGTGCCGATTCCACTCTCACTAAAAGTCTTTCGGATGAGGCTATACACCGAGATCCCGTGTAGCGAACCCATGCAGAACAACTTATGCACACGTTAAAACCTGTTCCACTTTTTGGAAGAGTAGGCCATTGTGTGCTGGTGGGGACATGACAAAATTGACAAAACTGCATACACAGGGGACTGGATGCTTTAAAAATATAAACAACAACAACAAGCGCCTGTATGCTTATTCCATTGTCCTCAAAATAAAAGAATAAAATGGATCGGGAAGGAGCTCGGGAGAGGAAGCCAGTTCGCTTTTTGTGTGTTTTGCAAGAGCGACTTCTCCCCCTTCCGTCTCCTGTTCCTCTGGGATGGGTGACTACTGCAGTGGAGTGTGGAGTGTCTGTCTTCACAGAGCTGTCCTGTCCTGTCCTGTCCTGTCCTGTCCTGTCCTGTCCTTTCCTGTCCCTAGATTCTCTGGGATCAGTGTCTGCCGGACATACCGTGGAGAGCTTTCATTCTTCAGTTGCTTTGTGTTGTATTCAGTCTGTTTCTTCAGTTGCTTTATGTCGTAGTGTCTTGTGTCTAGCTTAACAATCATGGCGGATTTCTCTGCATGGCAATTCAGATGCACACTCTCCACCTTCCTGTACTGTTTCAAAACACTGATGGCAGTAAACTTAATTATCACCGCAGCTGACGTGATGTCCTTTTCTCCATGTATGTGTAAAATAAATGTTAGGAATGTCTGCTATGCTAATCATGCTGATGCCCTGTAAAACAGGTAAAAAGTTAAAGGTGTCCCATAACATATGTGGTCGTAGGGGAGCGAGGCATCAGAGACCTCAGCGTCTCTAGGGGCCAGCATATTGAGGGCGGCGCCCATCTCCTCTCCCTCGCTGCTTTACCTTCCCTGACCCTAAAGAGGGCAGGTACCCATTGACAGCTTGGTGAACTTGGGGGACTGTACTGAAGCCAAGGCGCGCAACAGTCATCCATCCAATTGGTAACCACGCTGGACGCTGCTTAACATGACTTGGGGAAAGCGAGTGCTCTGACCACTGAGCTGTCCCGCCCCCTGATGCTCTGTGCACCCTTATATTTGCATCTTGAGCTGAGGTGAGAGAGGCCTCTTGACACAAACCAGTCAGAGGTTTCTCAGTTTTCCACATAGTACCCTGCCGCTTTCGTCTCTGTGCCTCTTTTTTGAAGTTTTTAGCCAGGGTTGAAGTCAATTATATGTCCTTGGCCAGGGATGGTGGGGGGGTAATTTCTTATGGTATCCCTCGATCTCTGGGATAATGGGGAGATTGTCATGAGGTGAAAGGGTGCCCCAGGAACAGCAGGTTCCCCAATCGTCTGATCCAAACCGTCAGTGAAGGCGTATATAACTGCACTCCCCTTTAGGCCAGCAAATCAATATGCAAGGCTTTTGGGGGGGGGGGGGGAATGGCGATGTCTAGTTGGTTTTCTGGTGGGAGGAAAGTGGCGAATGAGAGTTTGATGGGTGAGGGTTGCATTTTCTCATCGTTGTAATTGTTTGTGCATGCACTTACGTGTACGTGCAATGTGCCTGCATGCCTGTGCGCGTGCGTGCGTGCGTGTGCATCAATATTTTTTACATTTTCATTTGCTTATCCAGATCGTTGTATGCCTCCACGAAAATGAACGAGTTTGTATCTCCGCCCACAACGATGAAATTTGCTTTCCAAAACAACCATTCAGAACTGACACAGACTGTGAGTCTTGCCCTATCAAATACCTCGTCAAATAGAAATACTGACTACATCAGTTACGAAGTTTACACAATCTTACAAATAGCCACCAACTGCGGACTAAATCCCGTTTTGTTCATCTTCGGGCTTACTCTCAACTCTCTCAGTGCCGCTGTTTTCTGGTCCCAGGGTTTACGGGATCGCATGAACTTTTGTCTCTTTTGTTTGGCCATAGTTGACACTCTCTACCTCGCCGCTGTTTTGGTGGTGGGATCTCACTGTATGGTATCTCCCTGGAGTCAAACTCTGGCCTCTGTGGCGAGTGTGTACGGGAGGTTTTTCATAGCGGTTATAACAGAAGCCCTGATGCACAGTAGTGCTGTGATCACGGCGATTATTTCTGTGGAGCGCTGTGTGTGTGTGGCTCAACCTTTAAGAGCGGCCACCCTGATGAAGACTCGAACCATGGTTCTCCTCCTCGCGGGGTCTCTCCTCCTTGTACACCTGCTCTGCTACGCTGTCTACCTGAAGCGCCAGGTGCGTGTTGTCTTCAACCCCGCGACAGGACTGGCCGAACCCAGGTTCCTTTTCAGCGACCTGTATTTGAAATTCCCACAAGTCTTTGACGGCATCTACTTTTTCGTGTCCATCGTTTTGAGAATGATCACTTTCGTGGTGATCAGCGGGGCTACCGTCATTACCGTCTTCATGCTCAAAAGAGCCATCACGTGGCGTCGTGACGTCAGTTCCTCTGACAAGCACCACGACGATTCCGCCGCCACACGCTCTCAACTCGCTCTGGTCAAAATGCTCGTCGTCATTTCCGGAATCTACATCGCATGCGCAGTGCCTTCGCTGGTGGTGTCGTCACTGAGGTCGATGCTGGAAGGGTTCGAGGTGTGGGGGCCCTACCCTCTGACCGTGGTGACGTGTCTGATGATGGCGCAACTGACCACCAAACTCAACAGCACCGTCAACTTTCTGGTCTACATCAGTCAGTCCTCCCGCTTTCGCCGTGTACTGGTGCAAGTGCTGCCATGTGTGGAGAAGCTATACCCTGCAGCCTGGAGAAAGACTGATGCTGTTGCCGCTGTCACTGTCACTACTGCCCACACCACCACAACTGAGGACACGGGGAAAGCAGGTGTTTAGTTTAGTTTTACTGCATGCTCCCAAAAATCTTGGAATGCACTGCCAGCCTATTTTATACAAGACCTTTGTTTTGGGTTTGTTTTGGGTTTTGGTTTGGTTTTTTTTGGTTCCTTGGCTCGAGCTGTGAGGTTCGTCGCTATTTGTGAGATTTTTTTGTGCATGCAACCATTTTCTTTTTTAAGCCCACAGATTAGGTACCCGTATTCTAAGTTCGGGGAAGCACTGTTGTTAGAATTTTATGTCAGTATAAGTATCTTACTTTGTCAGCATATTTTTTGTGTGTGTGGGTTCATGAGTGTTCGTGACTGATCGTGTGTGTGTGTGTGTGTGTGTGTGTGTGTGTGTGTGTGTGTGTGTGTGTGTGTGTGTGTGTGTGTGTGTGTGTGTGTGTGTGTGAGTGTGTGTGTGTGTTCCAGTTGGCTGAGTGCGACTCTCTCTCTCTCTCTCTCTCTCTCTCTCTCTCTCTCTCTCTCTCTCTCTCTCTCTCTCTCTCTCTCTCTCTCTCTCTCTCTCTCTCTCCTCTCTCCTTCCTCACTCTTACACACACGCATACACACACGATCGTGCAAACTCCTCAATGAATGTTCATCCTTTTATTTCGTGGAGAATGCAGTTATATCAAAATTAATGCATACACCATTTGATATATATATATATATATATATATATATATATATATATATATATATATATATATATATATATATATATATATATATGTGTGTGTGTGTGTGTGTGTGTGTGTGTGTGTGTATGTATGTGTGCGTGTATGTGTGTGTGTATGTGTGTGTGTATGTTGTGTGTGTGTGTGTTGCGTGTATGTGTGTGTATGTGTGTGTGTGCGTGTGTGTGTGTGTTGTGTGTGTGTGTGTGTGTGTGTGTGTGTGTGTGTGTGTGTGTGTGTGTGTGTGTGTGTGTGTGTGTGTGATCTTAACACCAACAGTAAAACAATCGTTAACAAATCCATCTTGTAATACAGCGTAGAAAAAATAACATAATAAAAAAAAAAAAATGTATCTCATACAACAGCGAAGAAAAAAAAATTGATAAAAAAAAGCATCCCATACTACAGCGAAGAAAGGGCAGTGTATTACAACTGACAAGGACAGCAATGGCAGTTCTTCCCCTTGATGACGGGAAAAAAAAACTGCTATTGGTGGATGTGCCAGCTGAAAAAAAAGTGACGGTAAGTATAATTTCTACACTGGGGGGAAAGGGGGGTGTCTTTCGAATTGACCAGCTTTTAGCTGGGGGGGGGGGGGGGGGGGGGGGGGGGGGGGGGGGCTGGCGGCCATACGCAGAGCAAAGTTCAACTATGAGAACATTTATGGAGGGGGAAGTTCTTTCGGAAAGACATTTATTTACTCATTTTTTTTTAAAAAATGGAGGGGGAAGTCTTTCGGAAAGACATTTATTTACTCATTAAAAAAAAAAATTACGTACGTATACATTTATTTATTTATTTATTTATTTACTTATTCGTTCTTTTGTTTCGAAGAGAGAGGAGAGAGAGAGAGAGAGAGAGAGAGAGAGAGAGAGGAGAGAGAGAGAGAGAGAGAGAGAGAGAGAGAGAGAGAGAGAGAGAGAGAGAGAGAGAGAGAGAGAGAGAGAGAGAGAGAGAAAAAGGCATACGTAGGGAAGATGATAGACAAGGGGAAATTTCTAGCCCAGAATGTCCAGAAGCTGGGGATGCTATTTACACTGAAAGAGCCCCAGTATCGGCACAGGGGTACACGAGAAAACATTGCAAAAAAAATTAAGAAAAAAAAAGAGAAAGAAAACCCCCAGGATGCTCACCTACTCATTGTTTACATAATTATGAACACAACAGCCAAAAATTACAAACAAAAAACCTCAAAAGAACAAAATTTGTTCATAAAAAAATTGCCTCGTGATAAAAGATTGGAAAGTCATAACTTGGTCCTGGATAAGCCACATTCTTGGATAAGCCACACAGAGTGAACAGACAAAACACTGCTACTCAGCTGTAACCCTGGTATACTACCCATCAGGTTAAACAGAACATGAAAGCCCAGAAGAGGAAGTTCTCTTCGTGGTTTAACCTTTTTTTTTTAAACAATGAGCGTGAAATTTGCCTCTTAGCCTCGCTTCTTATGC
>CM060335.1:14541146-14543646 GCA_030674155.1 Stramonita haemastoma | reverse complement strand
CCTTCTTTCTTGCCTAATTTCTGCCTTCTTGATCCATTCTCCTGCCTTTTTTTCCACAGAAAGACTTAAAAGAGAACAATTCTCTTCCATGTTGAAGTCGGATACACTGGGTCTGACTTGTCAGGCGCTTAACGGCAGGGCAACACATTTTCGCTCATAGGACAGACAATAGTTGCTGTCTGAGCGATCGGTAAAGGTAAAAAAGGTAAAGGTGTCCCATAACCTAGGTGGTCGTAGGGGAGCGAGGCATCAGAGACCTCAGCTTCTCTAAGGGCCAGCGTATTGAGGGCGGTGCCCATCTCCTCTCCCTCTCTGCTTTACCTTCCCTGACACTAAAGAGGGCAGGTACCCATTTACTCTCTCTCTCTCTCTCTCTCTCTCTCTCTCTCTCTCTCTCTCTCTCTCTCTCTCTCTCCTCTCTCTCTCTCTCTCTCTCTCTCTCTCTCTCTCTCTCTCTTACACGGGGACTGGATGTAAAAAAGCACAAGAGTGCTTATTCCATTATCCTCGATATAAAAGAATAAATCAAATCAAATCAAATCAAATCAACTCTCTCTCTCTCTCTCTCTCTCTCTCTCTCTCTCTCTCTCTCTCTCTCTCTCTCTCTCTCTCTCTCTCTCTCTCTCTCTCTCTCTCTCTTTATTATTTTTGTTTTAGATAGATGGCTTGATGAAAAAAAACAAATTTATTGCTTACTCAATGTACCATCTGGAAATAAAATTTTGATTTGATTTTCTCTCTCTCTCTCTCTCTCTCTCTCCTCTCTCTCTCTCTCTCTCTCTCTCCTCTCTCTCTCTCTCTCTCTCTCTCTCTCTCTCTCTCTCTCTCTCTCCTCTCTCTCTCTCTCTCTCTCTCTCTCTCTCTCTCTCTCTCTCTCTCTCTCTCTCTCTCTCTCGCTAACACATACCGTGCAGAAACCCTTGAGATATCGTTAGCTCCCTTAAAGGCCCTCAAGATTTGAACCAGCTCTCTGTTGGTCTTGAGGGGAAACTCCTGCCCAGTCAAGTTGATGTAGTATCGCCAAAGGACCTGCTGGGCCCACAGTTGACGGAGACACTGCAATTCCTGAAAACAAACCAACAAAAAAATGATAATATCTTCTTCGTCAAACGTTCGGACAGCAACTCTAGTTGTCATTTGAGCAAAAATACGTTATGTTGCTATTGTTAAAAAAGTTAAAGTCTGTCCCGAGCCTAAGGCTCATCAGGCCGGTGCTTATCCCGGTTTCTGTGGCGTTAAGCGACTGAGAGTCATAGACTCCCCCCTGGATAGGACGCCAGTCTATCGCAGGGTTAACCCACAACACAAGGTTGATACCCCTTTTACACCTGGGTGGGGTGAGGAAATAGCCGTGAAGTGCCTTTTCCAAGGGCACAACGCCATAGCCGAAAGCTGGGATCGAACCCGCAACCTTTAGATTACGAGTCCAACGCCCTAACCACTATACTACAGCGGCGGCTATGTTGCTATTGAGCACCTGACAAATCAGGCCCAGCATGTCCGACTTAGGCTTGGGAGAGAAATGTTATATTTTCAAACTCCCTGGACAGAAAAAGGCAGAGGGATAGACCAGGACAGGAAAAAAATAGACAAGGAAGAGGAGACAGGAAGGAAAGGAACAAGACCAAAAAAAATAAAATAAAGAGAGGGACAGAAAAGAGGGAATTCCTGGCAGAGAATTTCCAGAAGGTAAGGATACTATTTATACTTACAGTGCCCACAGCATCCCTATGGGGGTAATAATGATAATATATAAAAGTAATTCGAAAATAGAATAAAGAAAGAAAGAATGAGAAAGAAATTCCATTGGTTTTAATGTTTAATAATGAGCCTTTGTTCTGAACATTATCACCCCCTGGCGCCATGGCGCGAAAACAGGTGGCATAATTGCAGGAGACTTAGGCTACATGCTGCAGATTAACGCCCTTAAAAAGGTAAAGATAAAGGTGTCCCATAACCTATGTGGTCGTAGGGGAGCGAGGCATCAGAGACCTCAGCTTCTCTAGGGGCCAGCATGTTGAGGGCGGCGCCCATCTCCTCTCCCTCACAGCTTTACCTTCCCTGGCCCTAAAGAGGGCAGGTACTCATTTACAACTAGGTAAACTGGGGGACTGTACTGATGCCAAGGCGCGAAAACGGTGACCCATCCAATTGGTAACCACGCTCGATGCTGCTAGACCTTGGCTGGGTGAAAGCGAGTGCTCTGACCATGTACCACTGAGCATCTTTCGTTAGTTTGAAATTTCTCTCCCTTTGCAAGGCGCTGTAGTGTACTAAGCGCACTAGGGAAGAATTTTAGCACAAACGGAAATCAAACACGCTTTTCTGCCTTTTTAGGTAGTGCTTACTTCTAGGCATATAAGCAGAGAGAGAGAGAGAGAGAGAGAGAGAGAGAGAGAGAGAGAGAGAGAGAGAGAGAGAGAGAGAGAGAGAGAGAGAGAGAGAGAGAGAGAGAGAGAGAGAGAGAGAGAGAGAGAGAGAGGTAATTGTGTGTGTTGTT
>CM060335.1:14513646-14531146 GCA_030674155.1 Stramonita haemastoma | reverse complement strand
CCCCCAGTCAAGTTAAGTAGCGTGGAGTGTGGTTACCAGTTAGATGGGTGACCGTTAGCGCCCCTTGGCTTCAGCACAGTCTCCCCAGCTGTGAATGGGTACCTGCCCTCTTTAGGGTCAGGGAAGGTAAAGCAGTGAGGGAGAGGAGATGGACGCCACTGCCCTCAATATGCTGACCCCTAGAGAAGGTGAAGTCTAAGATACCTCGCTCCCCTACGACCACCTAGGTTATGGGACACGTTTTAGCGTTACCTTTAATGTTATCAGATGGTCATGCTGTATCATTAACGTAGCGCAGATTTGTTATATTTCTGCCATCTTTCTCTAGACCTATGTCATCGATGTCAGACCTCATGACTTGCTCGCTCTCTCTCTCTCTCTCTCTCTCTCTCTCTCTCTCTCTCTCTCTCTCTCTCTCTCTCTCCTCTCTCTCTCTCTCTCTCTCTCTCTGTGCGTGTGCGCGCGCGCGTGCGTGCGTGCGTGCCTGGGTGTGTGTGTATTTAAAAAGCTGAGGTGACGGGATGCATCCTTGACCTACTTCTTTTAAGATATTGAAAAATTCCCCATTTTTGATTGCCCCATCTGACAGTGCCCTTTCGATCTGCACAAAGTGAGGAAATTAGAGGGTTGATGAGTGTTTTGAAAAGTCGATTTTATAAATACATTGTGTCAAAAAGATGCCGGTGAATCACGTTTTTGCTGTAGTCTATGATGGTGATAAAAAGTGCTTTTTATTTCTACACCCCCCCCCCTTCACACACACACACACACACACACACACACACACACACACACACACACACACACACACACACATTCTCTCTCACTCACTCACCTGTGGTGTGTGTGTGTGTGTTTATTTATTTCTTTATTCTTTTATATCGAGGACAACAGAATAAGCACTTGTGTTCTTTTTTACATCCAGTTCCCGTGTGTATGTGGTTTTGTCAATTTTGTCATGTTCCCACCGGCACACAATGGCCTACTCTTCCGAAAAGCGAACACGTTTTAAAATACAGTGGGACCCGCTTTTAAGAAGCTCGCTTACAGTGAATCCCCCTCATAAGAAAGGAAAAAAATTTGTTCCATCGAAGCTGTTATTTATTATGACTTTGGAAAGCTCGGATATAAGAATCTCGCTTATAAGAAACCCCTCTTCTATTTCTGGTCCCGCGGAGGATGTTAGCTCGGATATAAGAAAGTCTAGTTGGTTTTGAGAACTTTACTTGCAATAGGAGACTTTCTTCAGTCTGTTTCCTGGAAGAACAGAAGTGACCAGAACAACCAAGTTAAGAACAACAACCACGCCAGCAGCAGCACCAGCACCAGCAGCAGCAACAACAAACTTGATGAATAATTGTAGATAGGGTGTGTTTTATGTTTTTTACCATTATGAAATGTCCAATTAGTTATTATTTTACTTATTTACACTTTTGCTGGTAGGGGGTGTTGAGTGGAGTGATGTCTCTCAGTCCTGATTGTTTGTCTGATTAGTATATCAGCAAAGAAAGCACATTCAAAATAGTATTCAGGTGCTGGGATATAAGAAAGATGGTTGTAAATATAAGAAAGCCCGCTTAAAACAAAGCCCGCTTATAAGAAAACCTAAAATCGGGTCCAGACGACTTTCTTATAAGTGGGTCCCACTGTATTTCACACGTGAAGGTGGGTTTGTTATGACGACTTAATATTGGACAATTGTATTTGACATGTTGATGTTAAATCATTATGATGTTGTATGTATTCGTGTGGATTTGGGGTTATGACAAAAACTGTGTTTTGGGGAGAGTGTTTTTTTTATGTGGAGGCAGGGTTTGTGTTGTTTTCTTTTTTTAAATATTTTCTGGTGTATTAGACGGGTCTATTTCACGTGGAGGTAAGTTGGCTTTGTCATGATGGTATGGCTTTGTCATGATGGTTGTATTTTGGAGGGGGTTATTCCACGTTAAGGTGGGTTTATTATAACAGCAGCATGGATTTACTTGTTTAATCTTTTGTTTCGATGACAATTGGATAAGCACTCATTTGCTTTTTAAAATTTATATTTTTACATGTAGCCCCCATGTCTATGCAGTTTTGTAAATTTTGTCATCCGTTTCCACCGGAGCACAATGGCCTACTCTTCCGAAAAGTGCAACCGGTTTTAATGTGTTTCACATGTAGAGCTAGGTTTATAACAATGATTTATTTTGGATGGATTTTAGAGGGCGTTATTTCATATGCAGAGGCGAGTTAATTGTAATGGCGTGTCTTAGCTGGCTTATTCTGCTATTGCCGAATGGTTAAGACCTTTGAACTTTAATCCCATGGGTTCAAATCTCGACAGCGTCTGTTGATTTAAATGGTGGGGATTTTTATAATCTCCCGGGTCAACTTCAAGAGCAGACCCGCCAGTGCCTTGATCCCCTTTGTGTAGGCCTATATACACGCGTAGAAGATAAAATATGTACGTTAAAGATCGCCCAATTCAGGTCTGCGTCACAAAAACACAAACACACCCAGTATAGCGTACATCCCCGAAGTTGGAATGCAGCTACCATCGTGGTGGGCAAAAATGGTCATTATACACAAAAATCTCACCATAGATGAACCTCGGAACTCGAGCCAAGGAACAGGTAGGAGTGGAAGGTGACTTTATTTATTATTAAGTGTTTTGGATGGGTTTGTTTCACATGTTATGTGGAGGTGGGTTTATTACGACAGTTGTATTTTGTACATTTTTCATTTCACATGTGGGTGCACGTTTATTATGACCGTTGTATTTTGGATGGCTTTCGTTCATTTGTTCGGGGAACAATTATATTTTAGATGACTTTACATCATCTGTGGGGACAGATTAGGCAATACAGGTGTATTGGAGATGGCTTTATTTCAGATTGTTTTATTATGGCGTATTTTAGATGGTTTTATTTTATTGGGGTTTTTTTTATCAGGATAATGGAATTGAGGTGGGTTATTAAAACCTATTTTAGATAGCGTTATTTCACATGTGGTAGTGGCTTTATTATAATGTATTTTAGATAGCGTTATTTCACTTGTGGAAGTGGGTTTATTATAATGTATTTTAGATAGCGTTATTTCACTTGTGGAAGTGGCTTTATTATAATGTACTTTAGATAGCGTTATTTCACATGTGGAGGTGGGTTTATTACGGTGGTTATATTTTCTATGGCTTTATTTACATGTAATTTTGGGTCTATTATGACGTATTTTCAATGGCTTCATTTTACATATGGAGGTGTGTTTATTACAGTGGTTATGTTTTAAGATGGTTTCATTTCGCACGTGGAGGTATTAGGTGGGTTTATTACGGTGGTTATATTTATTTCACAAGTGGTGGTGGTTTGTTATTGCAATGGTCAAACTTTAAGTTGATTTATTTGACGAGGTGGGCCCAGCTAGTTTATTACGGTGGTTATATTTTCGATGGCTTTATTTCACAAGTTGAGGAAGGTTTATTTTAGTGGTTGCAATTTAGATGGTTTCATTCCACACGTGGATTTGGATTTATAACTGTGGTTATATTTTAGATTGCTTTATTTCACACGTGTAGGTGGTTTATTACCGTGGTTATATTTTAGATATATAGATGGTTTCATTTCACACGTGTAGGTGGTTATGTATTTTGGGGATTTTTTTGTTTACAGTGGTTATATTTTAGATGGCTATATTTCACATGTGGAGGTGGGTTTATCATCATGTGGCCTTTGACAACTGCATTGTAGATGGGGGTTTCTTCAATGTGGAGATAGATTGCAATTGCAATTTCGATGGCACTATTTTACACATGCAGGAAGGTATATTACGACAGAATATAGATGGCTTCATTTTGCATGTGATGGTTGGTTTATTATATTTGCATGCTGGATGGTTTAATCATTATTTCAATTATTACGATAGTACCGAACCTTTCTTTACATTCAGTCTTTATGTGCACCGAGGTTTCGTAAGTTTGTTTTTTTTAATTTTATCAGTTTCCACAAGCACATTATAGCCTACTCTTCCGAAAGGTGGAACAGGTTTATGTGCTAAGATGCTCTGCATGTGTTCACATATAGGATGATGGTTTATGGTCTCATCTGAAGAACAGATTTTATTTTACAAGTGGATCTATTATGCCTGTTGAATTTTAGAATGCTTTATTTCAGGTCATAAAGCGTTGACTATACTGGCTTTTTTATATATATATAATTTTGACGTGGATGGATTACATTTTTGCTAACTTTTTTTTTTGCACGATGTGTGTATATTGCGACAATTGGGTGTTTATAACAATTGTATTATTTTGGATGGATCGATTCTCACATTTGGAAGTGAGCTTTATTTTACTTGCAATTGTGGGATTTATTAACGTTATTATTGTTTTTTACCCATTGTAAAATCTTTTAACGGAAAACAATGCCATCCTCCAACGCTGGACAGAATACTGTGAGGGATTGTATAACTACCCACTACGCCCAGATACCAACATAGTTTCTGACAAACCCCCTGAACACCAAGATAAAGACCCACCAATACTAAGGTGTGAAGTAGATGCAGCTATTAAACAATTGAAGAAGGGGAAGTCCCCTGGAATCGATAACATCCCAGCTGAACTCATAAAAAATGGAGGGAATGAAACAGCAAGGCGATTCACAGAACTTTGTCAGAAGATCCACGACACCAAAGAATGGCCAAAAGAATGGACACAGTCTCTTGTAATACCCCTGCCAAAGAAAGGAAACCTTAAGCAATGCCAGAACTACAGAACCATCAGTCTCATAAGTCATCCTAGCAAGATCATGCTGCAGGTAGTCCTCAACAGACTGAAAAACCAAGCGGAAAAACTCCTGGCAGAAGAACAAGCGGGCTTTAGACCAAGACGCAGCACAATGGAACAAATTTTCAATCTGAGAATTCTGATAGAGAAGCATCTCCAACACCAAAAAGACTTGTACCATAACTTCATAGATTTCAAAAAGGCCTTTGACAGGGTATGGCATGACGGCCTCTGGCAAGTACTCAGGCACTTCAACATTGACAGCTGCCTAATTGAAGTAATCAAGGCTCTGTACGAGAACGCAAGAAGTGCAGTCTTCATAAACAATCACATGGGCGAGTTCTTCAAGACCACGGTTGGGGTTCGCCAGGGCTGCCTTCTCTCACCTGTACTTTTCAACCTCTTCCTCGAAAACATCATGACAGAGACACTGCAAAACCACCACACTTCCATCTCCATTGGTGGAAGACCCCTTTGCAACCTCAGATTTGCAGATGACAGTGACCTCATGGGCAGCAGCAAACAAAAACTGCAAATCCTCACAGACAATTTAACAGATCGAGCGAGCGCATACGGCATGGAGGTCAGTACAGAGAAATCAAAGATCATGGTCAACAGCGCGAGTAATGACATCACGGAAATAAAGATGAATGGAGAAATACTAGAAGAGGTGAGCCAATTCAAATACTTAGGCTCCATCCTAACAAAAGATGGCACATCAAACAATGAAGTGAAAGCTCGCATTGCAACAGCAACATCTGCTCTAGTCAGACTCCAGAGGATTATCAGAAGCAACAACATCAGCTTCTGCACCAAATACCACCTTTACAAATCCCTCGTGATATCTATCCTCCTATATGGCTGTGAATCATGGACTCTGACAGCAGAGTTAGAGAGGAGAATCCAAGCATTCGAGAACAAGTGCCACAGAAGACTCCTCAGAATATCATACAAAGAACACAAGACCAATAACTATGTGAAAGAAGAAATCAAAAAGCGTGTGGGCCCCCAAGAGCCTTTGCTCTCCACCATAAAGAGGAGAAAGCTGATGTGGTTTGGTCACACCACAAGACACAACACCCTAGCAAAAACCATCCTGCAAGGAACAGTCGAGGGCAAGAGAAGAAGAGGCCGCCAAAAGAAATCATGGGTTGACAACATCAAAGACTGGACCGCCCAACCCCTGCAACATCTCCTACTAGCCACACAGGATCGTGAAGCATGGAAAAAGATCGCTGTTGCGTCTTCTCTCATGTCCCCCCTACGTCCTTTGGGACATGGGACTGAGTGAGTGAGTGAAAGTTTGTTCCTCAGCTAGACCTCAAATTCACCCATGGCGAGATGTTTGTGCTTGCGATTGGTTTCGTCCACCAGTAAGGTAGCCACATTCCGACTTCAGGATGATGTCTAAACAGGACAACAGCGTTTACACTTTCATCATCCATTTTTGCCAGCATGCGATGGCCTGCTTTTCTGAAAGGCAGAATGGGTTTACATGCGAGTGCAAGATATGTGTGTATACAAATGTACAGTCTCATCTGAAGGACTATAGGGAAGTGGAGTTGGTACTGATAAACTCCAGGGGGAAATCCTCCTATCTCAGCGATAGCTTGAACCCGGACTGTCAAACTTCGAGTGCAATGCTCGAATTACAACACTAACCCAGACCCTGTGGGTTTCTTCATCACGTTTGTATTGGATGGCTTCCTTTCACATGGATTTATTAACAACAGTTCTGCACAAGATGGCTTTTTTTCACACGTGTGTGTGGGTTTATAATGATGGTTGTATGGTCGATTACAACAGTTGCATTTTTGATGGCTTTATTTTACATTGGTGGTGGGTTTATTTATTACACGGGGTGTAGTCTGGACGGCTTTGTTCTACCTTTGGAGGCGAGTTCATTCTTGATTTGATATGATTTATTATTTTATATCGAGGATAATGGAATAAACACTCGTGTTTTTTTTTACATCCAGTCCCCGTGTGTATGCAGTTTTGTAAATCTTATCTGTTCCCACAGGCACACGATGGCCTACTCTTACGAAAAGCGAAACAGGATTTAACGTGTGCGCAAGATGTTCTGCGTGCGTTCGCAGTCGGGGCCTCGGTTTAATGTTTACAAGTTTCATCTTGGTTTTATTTCGCATGTGGTTACAAGGTTTCATGTTGACAAGTTTCATTTTGGTTTCATTTCACATATGGTTACAAGGTTTCATGTCACAAGTTTCATTTCACACGTTTATTTTATTTTTCACATGTGGTTAAATGTCTACCAAGTGTCATTTTGGTTTTATTTCACATGTGGTTATGAGGTTTAATGTTGACAAGTTTCATTTCACGGTCTAATGTCGACAAGTTTCTTTTTATTTCACGGTGGTTACTAAGTTTATCTCAGTTGTGAAGGTAGGTTTATAGCGACTGTATAGTGGGTGGCTGTTTCACATAATGGTTATGGGATTTAATGCAACAGTTGGTTAATTATGTAATTCCTTTGTTTCACATGTGGAGGGGGGGGGGGGGGTTGATTATGATGGTAGTCTGACATGGCTTTTTTTTTATTTTGTATGCATAAAAGTGTTCAGTGATCATAGTTTTGGGTGCGTTTTTTTTTTTTTAAGATGGCTATGTGGAGGTGGGTTTGTTATTGGTGGTGTTTTTTTTTTTTTTTTTAAAGATAGCTTTTATTTTATACAAGGTTGTAAAGTTTATCATTGATGGTTTTTTTTTAAGATGGCTTTATTTAATAGTTACAAGGTTCATTATTGATGTTGTTTTTTAAAAACAGCTTTATTTTACAAGGTTCATTATTAATTATCGTTTTTAAGGTTTATTTCATAAGTGGAAATGTGTTTCTTTAGGTGGCTTCATTTCATGCAGTGGGTTTATTATCGATTTATTTTTTAAAGATAGCTAAAATGTGGTTATGTTTATTGTGATGTTTTATTTTTTATGATTTTATTTCATATGTGGAAGTTTACTACAAATGTTTTTGGTTTTTTTTAAAGATGGCTTATTTCACATTTGGTGGTGGTTTATTACAACGATACTATTTTAAAAGACAGTCTCCCATGTAAAGGTGGGTTTCAAGATGGTCATTTTAGATGGTTTTATTTTACATCTTTAGGGCAGCTCACCACAAGGCACCTTGGACGGTTTTGTTTCACACGTGATGAAGGCTTTTTTTTCATATTTTGCAACACTTAATTTTACAAGCAGAGGCGGGTTTCTTATTGCCGTCGCCTTTTTAGATCGCCTTATTTTAAATATGGAGATGGGTGCATTATGACGGCTGCATTTAGGTGAGAGAGCTGGTTATGGCGTAGCATTTCAAATTACATTTCAACAAGTGTGAAGAGAAGAAGTGCAGCCACGTTTTTACGACCGTGCTGCTGTAGAAGGTAGTGTTTGTTCAGTCAAGGTAAATCACTGGATAAACATACAACACACAGATCAAAGCCCACGCACCGCACGCACGCACGCACGCACGCACAAATAAAAGAAGCCAAAAACACGGGCATGCACAAACCCCCTCCTCTCCCCCTCAGCAGCCAATTTAGAAATGAACATTCTCCATCCATTTTTGAAACAAGGGTTGAGGGAGAAAGGGGGGGGGGGGGGGGAACTCTTGTAATAGGGCTGCAGTAAACATTTTTTTGTATAAGCTGCTGCAAATGGGGTGGATAGGTGAGGGCTGTAGTCATTTTGGGTTTTTTTTTTAATTTCACAAGTGATATTACCTAGAATGCAGTATTTTAGATGGCTTTAAATCAGCACTGAAAGTAGAGAGAGAGAGAGAGAGAGAGAGAGAGAGAGAGAGAGAGAGAGAGAGAGAGAGAGAGAGAGAGAGAGAGAGAGAAGAGAGATGGGGGAGAGAGAGAGAGGGGGTGGTGGAAATGCAGCAGAATATTTGGATGGCTTAAGTCCTGACAGTTGAATGTCAGCATAGGAATGATTTGACAGTGTGTAGGAAGGAGAGGGGTAAATGATGGTTATTTTGGATGCTGTTAAATGTGACACTCCCCCACGAAATAAGTCGCTTTGCACCAAACCAACTTTTGCAATAGGAGTATTTTAGGCAGGTGGGGTCAGGATCATGATTTTGATATTTAGATCGATTATAAAATATAGGCATTGCCTTTTACTGAAATGTCAAGGCGTAATTTTCTTTCGTTTCGCTTTAAAATGCTTTTTAAAATACCCAAGCCCTCCTTCTGACCTTCTGTTAGGATGCTAAACAGGTCCATTTCTCATTTTGCCACATCCCGCAGTGCATAATTTTAATTTGTGATAACTTTTTCATAGAACTGTCCGATTTTCAATCTGTTTGTTGTATTGGAAAGCCTTTACAATTTTTTTTTCCAAATTTATTAAATGTCAATATCTACAAATTTGACGTGTGGTGCAACGTGACTCATTATGTGGTGGAGTGTCAGAAATATGAGGCAAAAAAGATTGAAGGATGGGTAGGGGGGGGGGGGGTGAGGGTAATGGTTATAATGCAGTAGCCATGCTTACTTTCAAGTTCCACTTTCAGGGATGAAGCCACTGATAATCAGAGGCAGGGACTAATTTTTTCCAGGAGACTTGAGCAAGGCAGAGGGAGTGATGTTATGATTGCAAAGGAGTTGTACTTAAGCACCCACTTCATTAATAGTCTCATCCCCCCCCCCCTTTACAATCTGAAACTACAGCCCTAATCTTTAATTTAAGCTCTCCTATATACTACTTCAGTAATCTCCCCCCCCCCCCCCCCCCCAACCCCCAAATTGTTATCATTTTGTGATTATAAATTCTATCAATCCTGTGTGTGTCAGTATTGTAATTACCCTTTATGGGACGACTGAAGTATTTTTAACTTGATCATTCTAAAACTATAGCCCTCCATAATACTACATCATTTATACACTACTGCCACAGAAACTCCAGCAATCCCTCCCCCCCCCCCCCCCCCCCCCACCCAAAAAAAAAAAATCCCCAGTGCTGAAAACAGGCATGCCTACCCTTCAGTTTTACTTTCAGAGATGAGCTACAGACAACTGACACTGACATACTCCACGGTGCTCAAACTACAGCCTTGTGAAATATTATATACCATTTCTCAGTGGTGAAACTACAGCCTTGTGAAATATTTATTATTCCCCAGTGTTACACTACAGCGTTGTGGAATATTATTTATTATTTCTCAGTGGTGAAACTACAGCCTTGTGAAATATTATTTATCATTTCGCAGTGGTGACAATACAGTCATGTGAAATATTTATTATTTCTCAGTGGTGACACTACAGCCTTGTGAAATATTATTTATTATTCCCTAGTGGTCAAACTACAGCCATGTGAAATATTATCTATTATTTCTCAGTGGTGACAATACAGTCATGTGAAATATTTATCATTCCCCAAAGCAGCATCGAGTGTGGTTAACAAGTGGATGGGTGACCGTTTGTGTACCTTGGCTTCAGTACAGTCCCCAGTTCACCCAGCTGTAAATGGGTACCTGCCCTCTTTAGGGTCAGGGAAGGTAAAGCAGCGAGGGAGAGGAGATGGGCGCCGCCCTCAATATGCTGGCTTCTAGAGAAGCCGAGGTCTCTGATGCCTTGCTCCCCTACGATCACATAGGTTATGGACACTGTTACCTTTTTTTTTTTTAAATTACCACTACCCCATGCCACTGAAACTACTACCATCCAAAATACTACTTCATTGCACATACCTGCTACTGAAACTAAAGCCATCCAAAATATTCATATTTCCACCCACAACCCCCAACTTCAGTGATGACTTGCTCAGTGCTCTTGCAAAGCCTCTTCCTGTCTGGGTGTAACACTGTCTGCTCCTGCCTCTTTCGTCGTGATCACCATCTGCACACAGTACAACCGTTTGCACACGTCAGTTACCACATGACACGGTACAACCATTTGCACACGTCAGTTACCACATGACACGGTACAACCATTTGCACACGTCAGTTACCACATAACACAGTATCATCAGTGAAATATCATCACCAAGTAGCTTCAACAGGCATGTTTACAGTTGAGTTTCATTTTCAGGTACAAAGCTATAGAAATCACTGGATAATTTTCACTGATCAAATTTGAAAACAAATACACAGTCGTAGAACAACTCACATCATCATATGCTTCCCTCTTCAGTGCCATCTTTTCAAATCATGTACAAACACTGCTGCGCATGTGTATTATCTATCCCTAGGACCCCAACATGAGATTTCTTCATACATATCACATCAGCTACTGTGTGCACACGTAGAGATGCTGAGGAAGATACAAAGCGCTCACAACAATTTGGCTCAAAATGTTATTTGAAACAAGGATTTTAACCTTTCGAAAGCAGATTCCTAGGACACTTAGTAAACTACGACACTTTTCCCTAACAAAGACACAATAGTAAGCATGCTGGCATCAGTGACCGACACCAGTCACCATATACCACAGTTAATAATACCAGAAACATAGGCCTACAGTCGCAGAAAAATCCTTCCTATCAGTAAGTACTTCACAAAAAAACACAGTAAATAATACCAGGGACATACAGTCGCAGAAAAATCCTTGAGGCTTCCTATCAGTAAGTACTTCACAAAAAAACATAGTAGATAATACCAGGGACATACAGTCGCAGAAAAATCCTTCCTATCAGTAAATACTTCACAATATAACACAGTAAATACTACCAGGGACATACCGTCGCAGAAAAATCTTTCCTATCAGTAAATACCTCACAACACAGTAAATAATATCAGGAACATACAGTCGCAGAAAAATCCTTCCTATCCTAAGTACTTCACAATATAACACAGGAAATAATACCAGGGACATACAGTCGCAGAAAAATCCTTCCTACCATAAGTACTTCACAATATAACCAGAGACTGTATAAGCTACGCTGAGATAGCCGTCTGCACTGTTTCAGCGCGACCACGCTGGCAGCTGGCCTGTCAGAGGCATGGACGCGTGGAAAGCCGGCACTACATACACTGATGACTGTTGTAACTACTGTTTTAAAACACCTGTTTACTCGTAAATTACACGAAATTTTGGACATGAATTCAGAAAAAGTCAAAACATTTTAAACTCTCGACATAGAAATTAATCGAAACTGTCAAGAATGCCATTTATGAATAAAGGAGAAGGCATGAATACTAGAGAATATCTGGTAAATTGATCTCTCTCCAACCTTCAGTACCGTGCTTAACCACAATTCATTGTCTGATGTACCAGACTCTTTATAACAGTTAATAACAAGCTACTGAGTAGTTGAGTAAATCAGTCATGTAGGAGGGAGAGAGAGGAAGAGAGAGAGAGAGAGAGAGAGAGAGAGAGAGAGAGAGAGAGAGAGAGAGAGAGAGAGAGAGAGAGAGAGAGAGAGAGAGAGAGAGAGAGAGAGAGACAGACAGACAGACAGAAAGACAGACAGACAGACAGACAGACAGACAGACAAACACAGAGACACAGAGAGAGAGAGAGATTTGATTTAATTTGATTTATTCTTTTATATCGAGGATAATGGAATAAGCACTCTTGTGCTTTTTTTTACATCCAGTCCCTGTGTGTATGCAGTTTTGTAAAGGTCATCTGTTCCCACCGGCACACGATGGCCTACTCTTACGAAAAGTGGAACAGGATTTAACGTGTGCCTAGATGTTCTGCGTGCGTTCGCACACCGGGCCTCGGTTTAAAGTCTCATCCAAAGGACTTTTGGGGAGAGTTGGAGTCAGCACTAATGTTAACTCCAGGAGAAAAATCTCCTCCACCAGACTCGAACCGGTCGTGAAATTGCCAGCGCAATGTTCTGACCACTAGGCTATCCCCCCCCCCCCCCCCCCCCCCCCCCCCCGACAGAGAGAGAGAGAGAGAGAGAGAGAGAGAGAGAGAGAGAGAGAGAGAGAGAGAGAGAGAGAGAGAGAGAGAGAGAGTTTTCATTTTCGGTATCTGCAAATATTTTTATCAATTTCTCTGCATGCAACACAGTTCTGTATCAATTTTGTTTGTTTTTGACTGTAAAAACACATTTTACTGCCAGTACAACAATTGAATTCTGACTATGTACCACCACTGAAGCCAACCAGTCACTGCGCGCTGGTTCCCACCCCAGCTGCTGAAAGCCTTGTCGGCCAGCCAAGCATTAGCTCGCTCTCAGTCAGCACAGCTATAGCGCACGCGCTAACCGCCCCGAAGCTCGTCATCTCTCTCAGCGTAGCTTATACAGTCTCTGATATAACACAGTAAATAATACCAGGGACATACAGTCGCAGAAAAATCTTTCCTATCATAAGTACTTCACAATATAACATAGTAAATAACATCAGGGACATAGTCGCAGAAAAATCCTTCCTATCATAAGTATTTCACAATATTACACAATATAATGCAGGTCAAGACAGGGTAAGGTGTTGGTATAGCTTAGCAGTTAGACCACTGAGCTCACAACTGAACCACCAGTGAGATGCCCTTTCAAGGGGACTGACTATTCCCTCCCTCAAAGGGATATTTTCCTCTGGGGTTAACATCAGAACTGACCCTCCCCCCCCCCCGCCCCCCCCCCCCCCCCCCCCCCCACAAAGTCCTTCAGACAAGACTATAAATCGAGGTCCTGTGGCGAATGCACAAAGAACATCTTGCGCGCATGTTAAAACCTGTTCCGCTTTATGGAAGAGTAGGCCACTGTGTGCCAGAAGGAACAGATGACAAAAAAAAACAACTGCATATACACCAGGACCGATTGTAAAAAAAAAAAAAAAAGCACATGAGTGCTGATTCCATTATCCTCAAAATAAAAGAATAAATAATGAATAAAAACAACAACACATGCACTCACACCTACACATGGTTGGATATGGAGCTCCAAAACAGCTCTGAAGTCTTTTCTGTCATGGTGTGCCAGCCCTGCAAGCATAAAAAACATTAACATAAACTCTTTGTCTTTAACAACATCTGCAACTCCACCCCCCCCCCCCCCTTCACCATGGGTCAGTTGTCTTGGGGCAACACATCTCTCTTAACAGTGGGCAAATGGTTTGCATACACAAAATCTTAAACTGGTGAACCCAAGAGTTCAAGCTGAGGCCCCCACCCCACCCCCTCTCTTACAAAAAAACCAAACCCAACCCAAACAACCAACAACAAAAAAAGCAAGCAAATCAACAAAGCAGTGAAATACCTGCAAATTCATGTATGTGCAAGCTAAACCACTTGAACTCCCCCCCCCCCCCCCCCAATCCCCCCTAGAAAAAAATTAAAGCATAAGAGAGAGAGAGAGAGAGAGAGAGAGAGAGAGAGAGAGAGAGAGAGAGAGAGAGAGAGAGAGAGAGAGAAATGAAAATGAAAATGTTTTTATTGAACATCAGCCTTGGGCCACAATTCAAAACGAAGTGGGAGATGGGGGAGTGGATGTATGTGCATATAACGAATTTGTTCAAAGTCTCATCATAAAGCAACGGTACACACTTGATACAACGCATCTTTTTCACTATTAGATCTAGATCTACTTACTTTACATAAGTTCTGCCACTGTCTGTCTTCTTCGAATAGCACGGAATAAAAATGTTGCTAGCTGCACTGAACGACATCTACTACTACTACGTGCCTGAAGAAGAAAAGGCATAGGCACATGAAGAAGATCTTTCAGGTAACTGGTTCGTAAATCTGTATATAATGGACAAATATATATTAGATGGTATTCATCTTCAATAACGTTTTTGCACAAAGAACAGTTTTTATCTTGATTGTTGTTGCTGTATCTGTTGAGATTATTATTTAAAGGAAGAACATTCATTCTGGCCTGTGACAGTGCAACTCTGAAACAATAAATATCAATACTATGAAGATACAATTCTTTTTCAAAAACAGTCTTAAAAGATCTATATGTTGCATACCTATTACTCTGAGAGAGAGAGAGAGAGAGAGAGAGGAGAGAGAGAGAGAGAGAGAGAGAAAGAGAGAGAGAGAGAGAGAGAGAAAGAAAGAGAGAGAGAGAGAGAGAGAGAGAGAGAGAGAGAGAGAGAGAGAGAAGGGGGGGGGGGGGGCACTCATCAATTTCATTGGCATTTTACAGCTATTCAAAGGTGATGATTGATCTCACAAAGGCAATGATTATAGCACGACAGAAACAAAGTAAATACACGCCAAATCAAAATAATAGCCAAAAAGATCATAATTTCTACCAATTATCAAAACCCATTTTTGATCTTCTCTTTCTGTATCCATGACATGGTTCATAACACAAGATATCAATACGACGTCAAATGATTTCAACTAAACCAACATAGCCTAATTATTCTGCTAACTGCACAACATCTTGCACACACATTAAAACCAGTTCCGCTTTTCGGAAGAGTAGGCCATTGTGTGCCGGTGGGAACGGATGACAAAATTCACAATACTGCATACACATGGGACTGGATATAAAAAACACGGTTATTCCAGCATCCCCCCCCCCCCAAAAAAAAAAGAGCTAATCTACCATGAATTTCAAAGGCACTTTTCAGATATAAAAAAGCAGTAGGCCTACTGGTGTCTGTCCTTTGCAGCTTCTGTATTCTGGTGTTTTTCTAATGATAGTCACTACTGCAATATTACATATCTGATTACAGATGTTATACTGTCCTCCTTTGTCAACAGCAATGAAAGACATAGAAGTGTTTTTTTTAATGGTATCATGTTCTTTGAGGTGAAAATAAGAAGAGTTCCTTCTTTTACCATTTTACAGCTCAACTTACAATCATTATTTATGTTGTCACCAGTATAAATGACCTTTCTTTTGGCGCGAATTCCATAGTCGACTGACGGAGGCCTACTACTACCAGTATTACACATATCAATAATTATCATAAAGTCTTTATTACCTTTAAGTCCCAGAATCCATGATCGTTACCTTGCCAGATGGGGTCTTGGCCATTTATTTGACATTAAAAAAAATATATAGTAACACATTTTTTGGTTTGCAAAAATTCCTTATTTTGTTTGCAAATTGATATTTTGGGGGGGGGGGTGCAAAAGTATTTTTGAAAAAGAAATGCAGGGTATTTTTCACATTTCCTCCAAATGAGTTAAGATGTTTTTGCTTAATTACACTGATTAGAACAGATTCTTTAGGAAACTGAGGTGCTTCAAAAAACACTTGCACAATAATGAACTCTACAACAGGCCTAAGTTTATGTCATTTGAAAGTGATTCTGTTTTTGCAAAATCTATGTTTTACAATTTGTACAGGTAATTTCCAAAACATTTTTTCTTGTGAATTTTCATATGATAATCCATAAATTGTGTTTAAAGACTTGAAATACTAAGTATTCAAAAAATGTGACATGTGCTTGATCGGGTATTATTTCAGTCCACCACGTAATTATTTGATTGCCCAGTGCTCAATAGTTTACATAAGAAAAAAAGAGTTGACTTAAATGAGAAATACGGCAATAATATTAAAGGTGTTGTGTGTCATTCCCAGCAAGCTGTGATAATGGCAGTTGCTGAAATGATTCTTCAGCCAGTGGTAGGAAAGCTGCAATAGTATTAACCCTTTGGACAATATTTCACCCCTATTTTTCACCATTCCTTCTCTACCCCATTCTTTACATTTATTTTCAATAGATCTATACAGTTGTCTAAATCACCTTGAAGTGAATGAACAATGAGAAGAAATTAGAGAACTGATTAAGCAGTCTAATAGTTCTGAAATAAATACCGTTTCACTGCCAACTGCAAAACGAATCCAAACAATGCCAGTCACAAACATTTTCACACTGTCTATCCTGCAGTTCGCTTTTCATTCTGATGTTGTTGTGATAACACTGTGATACTAATATTTCGCATGTTTGTAGATTTTTTGTGTGTTTTGGGCTAGCACAAGTGTGTGTAGGTTTTTTGTTTGTTTTTTTAAATAATTTTTATTTTATTTTCACAAATTTGTGTACATCCCTATTCAGAGCCAAGGTGCTATTGCGCTGAACAGAGCACAGGCTGCTGCAATGAAAAGCTTAAGTACAATCAGTGATCGTATCCTCTCTCTGAAGCTTAACACCAGACATCTTGTTCTCAACATCATTCAGGCCTATGCACCAACATCTGTCAACACTGACAAGAAAACTGAACAGTTTTATGATGATTAGTCAAACAGTCAGAGACAAGACATCAAAAAGAAAACCAGACATGCTGCCAAGATTCAAACCCTCTACTTCATGGAGACTGAGAACTGAAGTTTAAGGTTCCTAACCCCTCAGCCACAGCATCTGTCAGCTAGGTGTCAAAAGCAACTGTATTTTATTTATTTATTTATTCTTTTATATCCAGGATAATGGAATAAGCACTCATCCGGTCCCCATGTGTATGTAGTTTTGTAAATGTCATCTGTTCCCACTGGCACACAATGGCCTACTCTTATGGAAAGCGGAACAGGATTCAACATTTGCGCAAGATGTTCTGTGTGCGTTTGCACATAGGGCCATGGTTTATAGTCTCATCCGAAGGACTTTTGGGGAGAGTGGAGTCAGCACTGGTGTTAACTCCAGGGGAAAAATCCTCTCCAATGGGAATCGAACTCGGGTTGTCAGATTGCCAGCGCAATGTTCTGACCACTAGGCTATCCTGTCCCCCACATAGAAACACATGCATTCACACCTACACATGGTTGGATATTGCGCTCCAAAACAGCTCTGATGTCTTGTCTGTCCTGGTGCATCAGCCCTGGAAACATAAAAAATTAACATAAAATCATTGTCTTTAACAA
>CM060335.1:14468380-14508380 GCA_030674155.1 Stramonita haemastoma | reverse complement strand
GGGACAACCCCCTTGTTGCCGTGGGTTATTTTACGTGCGCTGAATAGTGATGTGTAACACACGGGACCTCGGTTTATCGTCTCATCCGAAAGACTAGCGCCCAGACCACCACTCAGGGTCTAATGGATGGGGAAAAAGTTTTGGGTCCAAACGGGGTACGAACCCGCACACTCCGACCGGACTTTTTGCTTTCTAGGCAAGGCGCGTGACCACCTAGACCACCGACTTGTCAGGGCTTAACGGCAGGGCAACGCATTTTCGCTCACAGGACAGACAATAGTTGCTGTCTGAGCTGTCGGTAAAGGTCAAAAGGTGTAGGTGTCCCATAACCTAGGTGGTCGTAGGGGAGTGAGGCATCAAAGACCTCAGCTTCTCTAAGGGCCAGCATATTGAGGGCAACGCTCATCTCCTCTCCCTCGCTGCTTTACCTTCCCTGACCCTGAAGAGGGCAGGTAGGCCTACCCATTTACAGCTGAGTGAACTGGGGGGATTGTACTGAAGCCAAGGCGCACAAACGGTCACCCATCCAACAGGTAACCACGCTCGACGCTGCTTAACTTGACTGGGGGAAAGCGAGCGCTCTGACCACTGAGCTACCCTGCCCCCTAGCGCTCGACAAAGAAGAATACATTGGTAATGTTCCTCGGTGTCTGCCTCTCTGTCTTTGCCTCTCTTTCTGTCATTTTAGATTAGCTCTACTGATGGTGTCGCAAACGGTTAACAACTGTCCTTTTTTTTTCTTTTCAAAGCATCTAAATTGTGGAAAGTTCTTACGTTCTATTATATAATTTTTATAGTAAAAATATTTCTTTTGCAAATACATATTATCACTAGGCCTATGTATAAGTGTTGTCAGTTGTATCTCAACACCCTCTCATGAGGGACAATGATCCATGATAAATCCTCTCTCTCTCTCTCTCTCTCTCTCTCTCTCTCTCTCTCTCTCTCTCTCTCTCTCTCTCTCTCTCTCTCTCTCTCTCTCTCTCTAACACATACCGTGCAGGTGTCCTTGAGATATCGTTAGCTCCCTTAAAGGCCCTCAGGATTTGAACCAGCTCTCTGTTGGTCTTGAGGGGAAACTCCTGCCCAGTCAAGTTGATGTAGTATCGCCAAAGGACCCGCTGGGCCCACAGTTGACGGAGACACTGCAATTCCTGAAAACAAACAAACAAAATGATGATATCTTCTTCGTCGTCAAACGTTCGGACAGCAACTCTAGTTGTCATTTGAGCGAAAAGCGTTATGTTGCTATTGTTAAAAAAGTTAAAGTCTGTCCCGAGCCTAAGGCTCATCAGGCCGGTGCCTATCCCGGTTTCTGTGGCGTTAAGCGACTGAGAGTCATAGACTCCCCCCTGGATAGGACGCCAGTCTATCGCAGGGTTAACCCCCAACACAAGGTTGGTACCCCTTTTACACCTGGGTGGGGTGAGAAAATAGCCGTAAAGTGCCTTTTCTAAGGGCACAACGCCATAGCCGAAAGCTGGGATCGAACCCGCAACCTTTAGATTACGAGTCCAACGCCCTAACCACTATACTACAGCGGCGGCTATGTTGCTATTGAGCACCTGACAAGTCAGGCCCAGCATGTCCGACTTAGGCTTGGGAGAGAAATGTTCTCTTTTAAAAACTTCCTGGACAGAAAAAGGCAAAAGGATAGACCAGGACGGGAGAAAATAGACAAGGAAGAGGAGACAGGAAGGAAAGGAACAAGACCAAAAATAATAAAATAAAGAGAGGGACAGAAAAGAGGGAATTCTTAGCATAGAATTTGCAGAAGGTAAGGATACTATTAATACTAACAGTGCCCACGGGATCGCTATGGGGGTAATAATGATAATATAAAAAAGTAATTAGAAAATAAAATAAAGAAAGAAAGAATGAGAAAGAAATTCCATTGGTTTTAATGTTTAATAATGAGCACTTTGCTCTGAAAATTATCACCCCCTGGCGCCATGGCGCGAAAACAGGTGGCATAATTGCAGGAGGCTTAGGCTACATGCTGCAGATTAACTCCCTTAAAAAGGTAAAGGTGTCCCATTACCTATGTGGTCTTAGGGGAGCGAGGCGTCAGAGACCTCAGCTTCTCTAGGGGCCAGCATATTGAGGGCGGCGCCCATCTCCTCTCCCTCACAGCTTTACCTTCCTTGGCCCTAAAGAGGGCAGGTACTCATTTACAACTAGGTAAACTGGGGGACTGTACTGATGCCAAGGCGCGAAAACGGTGACCCATCCAATTGGTAACCACGCTCGATGCTGCTAGACCTTGGCTGGGTGAAAGCGAGTGCTCTGACCATGCACCACTGAGCATCTTTCGTTAGTTTGAAATTTCTCTCCCTTTGCAAGGTGCTGTAGTGTACTAAACGCACTAGGGAAGAATTTTAGCACAAACGGAAATCAAACACGCTTTTCTGCCTTTTTAGGTAGTGCTTACCTCTAGGCATATAAGCAGAGAAGAGAGAGAGGAGAGAGAGAGAGAGAGAGAGAGAGAGAGAGAGAGAGAGAGAGAGAGAGAGAGAGAGAGAGAGAGAGAGAGAGAGAGAGAGAGAGAGAGAGAGGTAATTGTGTGTGTTGTTGTTGAGGTTTGTTTGTTTGTGTGTGTGTGTGTGTGTGTGTGTGTGTGTGTGTGTGTGTGTGTGTGTGTGTGTGTGTGTGTGTGTGTGTGTGTGTGTTTGGTGGGGTTTTCTTCTTTTCTTTTTTTTTGGGGGGGAGGAGTAGTTCTTCTTGTGTGTGTGAATATATAGACAAACAAGTAGATGGCTTTTGCATGGATATTTCTCTGAATGATCAAAAGGGCAAACAAACAATTAAAAAAAAATCCCGAATCACTGCATGGACCGCTCTTACTGCCTCCAACGTAGAAAAGGTTCCCCAACGGACTCTGAAAGACACGTCAGTCAGGAAGACGTTGGGAAGACATCTTGAAAACTGCGCCACCCTCTTCCGGAAAGAGTCACGGGACTTGGCATCCACGTGAATGCAGTAGACATTGTGGGGCCGGTAGATGGCGCGCAACAGCCTCTCCACCTGGCGGGCAAAGGGAGAGAATGCATCGTCAGATCCCAGTCATTTTCTCCTGTCACTCATCACCAGCACCAACACGACAACCTGTGTGTCGTGTCTAGACACCATCCCTGAGGGAAAAAAAAAATAATGGGTAGGCGCTGCACTTGTGGCGACGCGCTCTCCCCGGGGAGAGAAGCCTGAATTTCACGCAGAGAAATCTGTTGTGACATAAAGTGGTATAAAATAAAATAATAAACCCGTATTGCACTGTATTGCATTGCATTGTCTTGCCTTGTGTTTGTCTCTGTGCAACACTGCACCACACTACACTATTCCCACTACAATGTATTGTGCCTTGCACTGCACCGTCGTTTGGTCTATAGTCGTGGTAGGTTGCTTAAAAAAAAAAGGTAAAGGTGTCCCATAACCTGTGTGGTCGTAGGGGAACGAGTCATCACAGACCTCTGCTTCTCTAGGGGCCAGCATGTTGAGGGCGGCGCCCATCTCCTCTCCCTCGCTGATTTACCTTCCCTGATCCTAAAGAGGGCAGGTACCCATTTACAGCTGGGTGAACTGGGGGGACTGTACTGAAGCCAAGGCGCGCAAACGGTCACCCATCCACTTGGTAACCACGCTCAATACTGCTTTACCTTGGCTGGGGTAGGCCTTTAAAGGGAGTGCTCTAAACAACTGAGCTATCCCGTCCCCAGTCGTGGCAGATTCCATGAAAATCTTGCAGTGGTTCTCTTTGCAGGTCCTGCATCATTACTTTGATAGGCATGTCACCAGAAAGTTTTATTTCCCTGTCATGGTGTAGGAGTTGTTTGTAAATGACATGCATTTTTCATTTTTGCCAGGAACAAATTTAATGCAGAAAATGGATGCTGTACAAAAGCTCTTTGTTTATGGCTTCATTTAAAATACTGGCCACCAGGCTTACTTAGGGTTCAGGGGATGGGAGCCAAGCCCAGCTTTGAACCTGAAGCCCCTGACTTCTTAAAGGGGTGGGTAACCTTTAGATCTGATAGTCATTGACTGATTGCTTTTAAAGGCATTTTTAAACATAGTTCTATTGCGTTGTGCTCTCTCTCTCTCTCTCTCTCTCTCTCTCTCTCTCTCTCTCTCTCTCTCTCTCTCTCTCTCCTCTCTCTCTCTCTCTCTCTCTCTCTCTCTCTCCTTTTTTCCTTGTTCCGATTTCTCCATCTGTCCCAGCAATGCTACTCTACTTATGAGCAGTGGTTTTGTTGTTGTTGTTGTTGTTGTTGTTGTTTTACACATATTTGTGTCTTTATCTATCCTGGATATGCTATTATAAAATATGATTTTCCTTGCAGACAAAATTTTACTGGTGCTTATCTGTTATCCTAAAAACTCATTGCGTTTTGATTTTTTGTTTCATGTGGGTATGATGTAAGTCTGAACAATTCATATTATACCATACTCCTTACTCTCTTAATCTGTTAGTAAGTCCCCACGTTCTCTCCCTTTTTGGTCAACCCCCCCCCCCTGCCCCCATGTGTATCACCCCACCCCACCCCATCCCCCTATATGCACAAGTCAAAATTTCAAAAACTGACACACTGTCTGACTGAGTGACTGACATACGCACCTGTTCAATGTCTTTATACACCAAAATACTGAAAGCCAAAGGAAAAGACAACTCTGACAGGCTGACAGAAGTCCTGTCACGGAAACGGAACGTTTTTCGGTAGCTGCTGCAGTTTTGCGTGACCTGGCGATAATCCCGCGCCTCTCTGGGCACCAGAGCCTGCAACAGTGACACAGCAGGGATAATATGGCCTAGTGGTCAGAACATTGCGCTCGCAATTTGAGGACCCGGGTTCGATTCCCGGTCGAGGGGATTTTTTCCTCTGAAGTTAATATCAGTGCTGACTCTACTTACCCCCCCCCCCCCCCCAAAAAAAAAAAGTCTTTGGGATGAGACTATAAACCAAGGCCCCGTGTAGAACATCTTGCGCACACGTTAAATCCTGTTCCGCTTTTCGTAAGAGTAGGCCATAGTGTGCCGGTGGGAACAGATGACATTTACAAAACTGTAAATACACGGGGGTTGGATGTTAAAAAAAAAAAAAAAAAAAGCATAGAGTTGCTAATTTCACTATCCTCGATATAAAAGAATGAATAAATAAATGAATAACAGTCATATGGCTACAGGGCTCCACTGCAACTTCTAACTAACTCAGTGAAAAGGTTACACACACACACTTTCAGGAGCATCAGTTTTAGCCATCCACTTTCCGCTGAAGTTCATTCACTTCCTAATGCTAACCTGGCACAAATCCGTCATGCCACAAAGCCTGATCCATTTCTTGTACAAAAAAAAAAAAAAATCGCACCTCCATTTTTCGTCTGCTGGCGTTTTAACTGTATATGTTTTTGTTGTTGTTTTTTTTTGGGGGGTGGGGGTGTTGGGTTTGCACACGATGGCCTACTCTTGCGAAAAGCGGGAGGGATTTAATATGTGCGCAAGATGTTCTGCGTGCGTTCACACACGGGGCCTCGGTTTATAGTCTCACCCGAAGAACTTTTGGGGAGAGTGGAGTCAGCCCTAATGTTAACTCCAGGAGAAAAATCTCCTCAAACGGGAATCGAATCCGGGTCTTCAAATATATATATATATATATATATATATATATATATTATATATATATATATATATATATATATATATATATATATATATCATGAGAGGGGTTGGATCTGAGAAAGAAACGTTCACGATATTTTCTTGGTCTTTGCCGACGGCACACTTCCGTTGCTAACGACGCTTTGAATTCGCTCCCCTGACAGAAAGCACACTTGCCTTCTTTAAAACTGCTAATTTTCATAACAGTCCGTCGCCGCGACTCTTAGAGTGCCCTCCCCTGGCAAAGAACACTATTGCCTTCTTTGCTACTACTAAATTTCATAAAGGTCGCCGCTTCAGGGGAGTTAATTAAGAAGACCCCATAAAATAATTACTCAACAAAAATTTCTGTTGTGCCTAATGTTGCACAAGTTCTATCCTTAAGATCGCAACAGACAAAACCTTGACACCAGATATTTCCAGGTTATTTATTCAACTTGATAAAAACTTTATTACAACTACTTTTTTAAACATTTTAATTCGATAACAACATCCTTATCTACTGACTTATTCCTAACTATATCGTCTTGCACTCGCACGCACGCACGAGAGAGAGAGAGAGAGAGAGAGAGAGAGAGAGAGAGAGAGAGAGAGAGAGAGAGAGAGAGAGAACACTGACCCTATCCCTGAGGACATCCAGATTCTCCACCTCTCCAGCCCAAAGCCGTGGACACAGGGCCTCGCCTTCTGACTGCACTGAGGACTGCAGACTGCTAGAGTCCTTCAACACACTGGCCTTGTCCCTGTATATCTACAAAAAGAAAGAAAGAAAAATTATATATATATATATATATATATATATATATATATATAAAGAAACGAAAGAAGAGAAGGAGAATAGTATTATAGATCTATAGTAATCCAGTCGGCAGGATGGATGGGTGGGAACGGGGACGGCAAGATTTACAAAAACTGCATACACAATGGGACTGGATGTAAAAGAGCACATGAGTGTTTTTTCCATTGTCCTGGACGTATAATCATCATCATCATCATCATCATAGAGAATAAAATAGATATACAGTCAGAGCATGGATGGATGGATGGACTGGTGTGTTGACAAGTCAGGCCCAGCGCATGGGAGAAAACTGTTATCTTTTAAATCTTTCTGGAAAAAAGACAAGACAGACCAATGGACCAAAAACAACAACAAAATGAAGAAGGAAGAGGAGGTGAAAGGGAGAAAAGAAACCAGGCAGAAACAAAGAGAGGAATAGAAAAGCGGAAATTCCTAGCACAAAATGTCCATAAGGTGGGAATGCTATTTTATACTGACAGGCTCCCTGGTATCCTCCACAAGGGAACACTATGTAATAAACTGAAACCAGCTATGGCTGATGGTATGGATAACATGTCCACATCCTGTATATTCCTTGGAGGACTTGAAGGACTCCCCAAGGTTCAACTTGCCCCAAAACCTTGCTGTGCATGTCGTACACTGACAGTGTGTGAATGAAGTAGAAGTGATCAAAGGGACGCTAATGGCATCCCTATCCGCTGCACGGACATGTAGCGTTACTTCCCTTCTACTGTAACATTTCTTTAAGTGAGGTCTGACTTTCTGTGTGTTTTTGTTTTTGTTTGTTTGTTTGTTGTTGTTTTGGTGGGGGTATTTGTGTTGTTTTTTGTTTTTTTTGGGGGGGTCCAGATTTGTGTGTGTGTGTGTGTGTGTGTGTGTGTGTGTGTGTGTGTGTGTGTGTTCTTTTCTTGACTGACTTGTTCCTCTTAATGTTGGTCATTTCCCATTTTGTTTCGAATATATATCAAGCTTATCAGACATATATTCAGACAAGGAGATCGATAATTATACGGTGGTGGACGGGATAGCCTAGTGGTCAGAGTGATGCGCTTGTGATCTGTTGACCCGGGTTCGAATCTCGTTCAAGAGGATCATTCCTCTGGAGTTAACATCAGAGCCGACTCCACTCCACCCCACAAGTCCTTCGGGTGAGACTATATAAACCCAGGTCCCGTGTGCGAGCGCACGCAGACCATCTTGCGCACATGTTAAAACCCGTTCCACACTTCGAAAGAGTAGGCCATTGAGCGCCAGTGGGAACGGATGAAAAAACTGCATACACACGGGGACTGGATGTAAAAAAAAAAAAAAAAGAACACTGATGCTTATTCCATTGTCCTCGAAACAAAAGAATAAAATAAAATAAAATAATAAATAAAATACTGTCATAACCTGTGCGGTGGAGAGAGCAGACAGACGTCTGTAGCTGATGGATCTGTTCCACATCCAAAACAGGATGGTGGCAGTAGACAGGGGCACCAGGACCAGAAACACTGGAGAGAAAATAACCAAAAAAACACAAGCACTTGGATTGATTCGGAACTAGCTCGTGTCTGTGTAATTGGCTGGCTGGCTGGCTACATCTGTCTTCTTGTTGTTATATCTAGTTTGTGTAGTCAGCAATCTGTGGCCTACATATATGCATGTACAGAACATATGCCTACATTTTGTTTTCTGTCTCTGGCAACTAGCTAATGTCTGTGTGATTGGCTGGCTGGCTGGCTGGCTGGCTTAATCTGCCAGCCTTGTGTTAGATCTTGTGCCTTCAGCGCGCGCCTGGGCTTTATCACAGTTCTTGATTAAACCGTTGACGCTGGGAGCAACAGCAAAGTGAGGGGCTGTATGATCAGTGACTTTCCCACTCATGGAATTCCACTTTACAGCTTAGTCTTTAGTGATCGACTATGACTGACTAGAAGGCTTGACTTGCACAATCCTTATAATTATGTTGCAGCCCTGGGGGCTAGTTGGCCTTTGGAGAACATCTCCAACGCTGACTTTCCTTAAGCCCTCTTGGACGAGAGAGCGGGGGTGTGCTGTGGGCAAAGCACCTCCACTATAACCAAATTTCTGCCCAATGTCTGAAACAGCAGCTGCCTCCTCTGCTGTTTTGGAGGTCATCGTCGAACACGACGGATAAAAAACAACAACAACAACAACATCTAGTTTATGTGGCCTGCACTGCAATCTGCAGCCTACTTATGTTTGTACACATCATGCATTTTTTCTGTCTGTTTGCATGTTTGCCTGTATGCGTGGGTTTTTTTCAGTCTGGCTGGCAAACTAGTCAGTCGTTTTGCATGACTGGTTGGCTGGTTCTACTTGTCCGTTTGTCTGTCTCCCGTCGGTATGTCCTTCCCTACTCTGTCACTGTGCATGGTGCGCTCTCTCTCTCTCTCTCTCTCTCTCTCTCTCTCTCTCTCTCTCTCTCTCTCTCTCTCTCTCTCTCTCTCTCTCTCTCTCTCTCTCTCTCAAACACACCGCACGCACGCACGCACGCACGCACGCATGCACGCTCGCGCGCGCACGCACACACACACACACACACACACACACACAACACACACACACACACACACACACACACACACACACACACACACACATTCGGATGAAACTATAAACCGAAGCCCCTTGTGCGAACACACGCAGAACATCTTGCGCAAACGTTATGAAACCGGTTCCGCTTTTCGGAAGAGTAGGCCATTGTGTGGGGACTGGGTGGGGATGGTTGATAAAATTTACAAAAACTGCATACACACTGGGACTGGATGTAAAAAAGAGCACGTGAGTGCTTATTCCATCATCCTTGAAATAAAAGAATAAAATAAAGTCAGTAAGTAACTTACAGGTCTGAAAGAGTCTGGAAAATCGGGAACGTTGCATCTTCCACAACTGCGGAAAAGCATCTGAAGGAAGGAATGAACAAAAGTAAACAGACAAACAGATATAAGGAGACAACATCCCAAAGCGTTGCAAAATGCCCGCCTTCCCCAATTCAGCCCGGGGTGAAAGCTTTGCACGTGAACTTGCACTTTGGGTTATTTTCTCTGCTGCTATCCTAAAGTAGGAAGGACGGTGGCAGGATGGTTAAGACGTTCGCCTGCCAATATGTAAACCGTAAGTTTCTGGGTTCGTACCCAGCCTCGCCCTTTCTTCCCAGTTTGACGAAAAAATTGAACTGAATGTCAAAGTCATTCGGATGAGACTCGAAACCGAGGCCCCGTGCGCGAATGCAAACAGAACATCTTGCCCACACGTTAAAACCCGGTTCCACCTTTCGGAAGAGCCGGCCATCGTGTGCCGGTAGGAGCGGATGACAAAATTATAACAAACCAGCATGCACACAGGTGTGTTTAGACACCATCCCTGAGGAAAAATCGGGGAGTTGGAGCCCCAGAGCGGCTCGGGGCTGTAGGTATAATTATGGCTACGTTCTGGTGGCTCCTGCGACGATACTGGAATCATTCGTATCGGTCTTTGCCTTTCCAACGGATCATTCCAGTGCCGTGGGGACGGGGGGGTCTGCTGCATGGGTAACAGCTTGCCCTCCATACATACTTGCCCAGGCTTTGCGCTCTAAAGACTAGAGCGCAACTCCATAGTCTTCCGAGACTGATGGGTGCCTACTACTATCCTAAACTAAAGCCAACTTCACACAAAACCAGCCTATTATCCACAACGTTCAGCGTGACACTTTTTGGTACACAAAGCCAAGCCAACCTATCCACAACGTTCAGCGTGACACTTTTTGGTACACAAAGCCAAGCCAACCTATCCACAACGTTCAGCGTGACACTTTTGGGTTATTTTTTCTGCTGCTATCCTAAACTAAAGCCAACTTCACACAAAGCCAGCCTATTACCCACAACGCTCATCGTGACCATCTTCACTGTCTCACATGTCCGCGACATCGGGTACAATGTTAACCTCTGCTTTCGACGACACTGACATGATCCTCCTTCTCCAATCATTTTTTGTTTGTTTTCGTTTTTGGGTGGGTTTTTTGTTGTTGTTTGTTTTGTTTTGTTCTCGTCTTCGATGTTTCTGGAGACTCCTTGGCATCTCCTACAAAGACCACAAAAGCAACGAAGACGTGCATAACAGAATTCAGCAAACCACTGGGCCCTACAAAAACCTTCTAACAATCGTAAAGAAGCGTAAACTTAAATGGTATGGGCATGTTACGAGATCAAATGGACTAGCAAAAACAGTACTGCAAGGCACTGTCCAAGGAGGAAGAAAAAGATGCAGACCAAGGAAGAGATAGGAGGACAACATCAGCAAATGGACAGGCCTGGAACTCAACAAAACCCTGACTGAGAAAGGCAGAACAGAGAGAGGAATGGAGGGAACTGGTTGTCAAGTCTTCGGGGGTGCCCCCACGGTCACCAGACTACAGAATAGATAGATAGTCTTCGTTTGGGCCTTACGGCTTCACAGATTGTAGGCTGCTGCCACAGGGTTCAGTGACATTCTCAACGAGAGAAGCTGGTGGTCTTTTTTTCCCCGTAGGTCTTGCTTTGAAAGGCAGTCACCATGAGATCCTGATCATGGCTTCGTAGGCTAGTCCCAGCGCAAGGCCTTTATAACTTCATTTACTTTCTATATTGTTAGAAGCTCTCTTGGTTTTCCCAGTTCGAGTAGTTTGCTTTTATTAGTTCTTCTCTCTGTCCAGTTGACTCTAAGTAGTCATAATCTGAAAACAAACCCCAAAAAGTCACACGTGTCTGCCGGTTTTTAAAAAATCTCTCTCTCTCTCTCTCTCTCTCTCTCTCTCTCTCTCTCTCTCTCTCTCTCTCTCTCTCTCTCTCTCTCTCTCTCTCTCTCTCTCTCTCTCTCTCTCTCTCTCTCTCTCTCTCTCTCTCTCTCTATATATATATATATGTTATAGTGTGCACTTTAGACACTATAACTAGACACTAACTGTCGAACTACAACCCTCTCCTCCCCCCCCCCCCCCCCCCTCCTCTCCCCTTCTCTTCTAAGAGTGTTACAGGGGCTGGCAATAGGTCTACATGTACACGACTTGGACTTTTCTTTGTTAGCGGGATGGGTAGGATTAGAGACAGAGAGTCGGCAGGCCAGCGTGGCTGCCCGCTTGAGACAAGCTGGCGACAATTAACAGGTTGGAGGGCTCGTCCCTGCTAGTTATTGCTCAACAAGTTTGGTGGTGTGGTCGAAATTTTGCTGGCTTGGTTTCTTTTAAATTTCCACTTTGAAATCATTGGATCAGCTGGCACCCTCCTGGACATGATTGGTTTAGACTTTAGGGCAGAATAAGCTTGGCGTAGGCTAAGTAAGGGAAGCGGTCAGTCACTGACTCTTTCCCTGCGACAGCCAGAGGACGGCAAGACGATTTGTGGGCCGTAGCGGCAACGATGTGACGACACTAGTATACAGCAGTTGTTCTTCGGTTGAGCTGTGTGTGTTGTTTTGTTGTGGTAAATAAAACAATAAACGTGTTACCATAACACCCCTGCGTGGCCTCCATCAATACGTTTGAGATGTGGAGTGCCTGAGATCATCCTACCATCTTCCCCTTTCTCCCCATTCTTCACCCCTTATTGTTGACAACAACCAACGAACCTGTCATGTCTACAATTGGCGCTGCGAGCAGGATGGCAGGTCAGTTTTATTTTACCGTAACACACACACACACACAGCTCAGCCGACTACCATGGCATATGAGGAGACGAGATGTTTGTCCCCGCCTGAACTGCAGCACTTCTCTGGTGATGTGACAGAGTTGTCACTCGAGGACTTCTCACTGGAAGTGGAGCGAGTCCTGGCAGCCTATCCTATGAGAGAGGAGATGGCTGCATACTACATCTATAGCCACCTGAAGGGAGTGGCTCGCAGAGAGATAATGCTGCTCACGTTGGAGGAAACCAACACCCCAGAGAAGATCTTCAATGTTCTCAGGGCCGTGTTTGGTGACAGGCGACGGATCACCACTCTCCTGTCTGCATTTTACAGTCGGGACCAGATGCCGGAAGAGTCGGTCCTGGACTACTCTCATGTGTTGAGGGACCTGGAAAGGACCATCCACATGCGGAAGGCAGACGCCCTTTCTGATTGTTTGTTGAGAGACAGATTTATTGATGGTCTTTCCAAGCTAGAGTTGAGAAGGGAATTACGCCATTTGGTAGGGAGGAAGCCTCAAACCACATTCTTCCAGATTAGGGATGAAGCGTTTAGGTGGTTGAGAGAAGAAGAAGAAGAAGAACAAGAAGAGAATGTGAATAGGGAAAGCAGAAAGACATTGACTATTGAGAAGCAGCAGATAGCAGTGTTAGAAGATAAGATAAAATCACTGAAAGAGTCTGTGCAGTCAATGTTAGCGGTTGTTGCTGACAAGTTTCCATGTAGGAAAAGGAAACAGAGTAGGCGGAAAAGAAAGCGAAACAGAAAGAATAACCAGCCTACCAAAGAAAACCCGGTTCAGAGGGATTCAAACCCCAAGAAAGATGTGAAGGGTTTTGAAGCGGTGACTGCTATGTCTTTGGATAAGACAGATATGGATCCTCTGCTAGCTTCTAGCATTGAGGATGAGTCGCAGGAGGGTGGATGGGTGCTGCTGCCCATTTCACCCAAACCAGTTGTTTCTGGTTGTTCTCCATCAGGGAGGAGTAGTGGACAAAGGGAAAAGGTGTCCACAGCTGTGACTAAGACAAGATCTGTAAGATCTTCGTGTGAATTGTCAAAAAGCAGTTCACAAGGTGGCATGTCTCATCTGAAAGAAGAAAAACATGATGTTTCAAGGTCTGATGTGGGTTTGTCCCATAAGGTTCCTGACAGAGGAAAGTGGTTCAGGAAAGAGCCTTTGCCATGCAGAGATAGGTTTATGGCAAGTAGGAAAAATGGCATTCCTATCCGGGCTGCAGCATGTGCTAGCTGATGTGTGGTTGTGGTTACTAGGCATGGAATTGCAGTTGTAGTAACTATTAATGTTTTGTTCTTTTCCTTTCAGGATGTGTTGATGTAACAATGAATGATCTTATGTGCTTTTGTGTTGCAAATGGTTTGAGTTTGAAGATTATTGTTGTTTTGCATATGGTTTCATGATTATGCTGGTTGGCATATGTCATTGAATTTTTGTGTTTGCTAATGGTAACACAGGAGGCTATGAGGAAGATAGGATATGATGAGTATGGCAAATGGTATTTTGTTGGGTAAATTTAGTGTTGTAATTTTGAAGCCAGTCGTGGAATTGTGGTCTTGAAGTAGGCCTAGTTGGTACAGGCCTAGATGGGAAATCTGAGAGTTTTGGCGAGTTTTGTTTTAGAGGTTTCTCAGATTGGTTGGTTCTCAGTTTCTCTGTCAGGCTATGTTGTTGATGAGGACTGTAGACATGCAATGAGGACATTGCATTTAAAAGCTTGGGGAGTGTGTTATAGTGTGCACTTTAGACACTATAACTAGACACTAACTGTCGAACTACAACCCTCTCTCCTCCCCCCCCCCCCCCCCCCTCCTTCCCCTTCTCTTCTAAGAGTGTTACAGGGGCTGGCAATAGGTCTACATGTACACGACTTGGACTTTTCTTTGTTAGCGGGATGGGTAGGATTAGAGACAGAGAGTCGGCAGGCCAGCGTGGCTGCCCGCTTGAGACAAGCTGGCGACAATTAACAGGTTGGAGGGCTCGTCCCTGCTAGTTATTGCTCAACAAGTTTGGTGGTGTGGTCGAAATTTTGCTGGCTTGGTTTCTTTTAAATTTCCACTTTGAAATCATTGGATCAGCTGGCACCCTCCTGGACATGATTGGTTTAGACTTTAGGGCAGAATAAGCTTGGCGTAGGCTAAGTAAGGGAAGCGGTCAGTCACTGACTCTTTCCCTGCGACAGCCAGAGGACGGCAAGACGATTTGTGGGCCGTAGCGGCAACGATGTGACGACACTAGTATACAGCAGTTGTTCTTCGGTTGAGCTGTGTGTGTTGTTTTGTTGTGGTAAATAAAACAATAAACGTGTTACCATAACACCCCTGCGTGGCCTCCATCAATACGTTTGAGATGTGGAGTGCCTGAGATCATCCTACCATCTTCCCCTTTCTCCCCATTCTTCACCCCTTATTGTTGACAACAACCAACGAACCTGTCATGTCTACAATTGGCGCTGCGAGCAGGATGGCAGGTCAGTTTTATTTTACCGTAACACACACACACACAGCTCAGCCGACTACCATGGCATATGAGGAGACGAGATGTTTGTCCCCGCCTGAACTGCAGCACTTCTCTGGTGATGTGACAGAGTTGTCACTCGAGGACTTCTCACTGGAAGTGGAGCGAGTCCTGGCAGCCTATCCTATGAGAGAGGAGATGGCTGCATACTACATCTATAGCCACCTGAAGGGAGTGGCTCGCAGAGAGATAATGCTGCTCACGTTGGAGGAAACCAACACCCCAGAGAAGATCTTCAATGTTCTCAGGGCCGTGTTTGGTGACAGGCGACGGATCACCACTCTCCTGTCTGCATTTTACAGTCGGGACCAGATGCCGGAAGAGTCGGTCCTGGACTACTCTCATGTGTTGAGGGACCTGGAAAGGACCATCCACATGCGGAAGGCAGACGCCCTTTCTGATTGTTTGTTGAGAGACAGATTTATTGATGGTCTTTCCAAGCTAGAGTTGAGAAGGGAATTACGCCATTTGGTAGGGAGGAAGCCTCAAACCACATTCTTCCAGATTAGGGATGAAGCGTTTAGGTGGTTGAGAGAAGAAGAAGAAGAAGAACAAGAAGAGAATGTGAATAGGGAAAGCAGAAAGACATTGACTATTGAGAAGCAGCAGATAGCAGTGTTAGAAGATAAGATAAAATCACTGAAAGAGTCTGTGCAGTCAATGTTAGCGGTTGTTGCTGACAAGTTTCCATGTAGGAAAAGGAAACAGAGTAGGCGGAAAAGAAAGCGAAACAGAAAGAATAACCAGCCTACCAAAGAAAACCCGGTTCAGAGGGATTCAAACCCCAAGAAAGATGTGAAGGGTTTTGAAGCGGTGACTGCTATGTCTTTGGATAAGACAGATATGGATCCTCTGCTAGCTTCTAGCATTGAGGATGAGTCGCAGGAGGGTGGATGGGTGCTGCTGCCCATTTCACCCAAACCAGTTGTTTCTGGTTGTTCTCCATCAGGGAGGAGTAGTGGACAAAGGGAAAAGGTGTCCACAGCTGTGACTAAGACAAGATCTGTAAGATCTTCGTGTGAATTGTCAAAAAGCAGTTCACAAGGTGGCATGTCTCATCTGAAAGAAGAAAAACATGATGTTTCAAGGTCTGATGTGGGTTTGTCCCATAAGGTTCCTGACAGAGGAAAGTGGTTCAGGAAAGAGCCTTTGCCATGCAGAGATAGGTTTATGGCAAGTAGGAAAAATGGCATTCCTATCCGGGCTGCAGCATGTGCTAGCTGATGTGTGGTTGTGGTTACTAGGCATGGAATTGCAGTTGTAGTAACTATTAATGTTTTGTTCTTTTCCTTTCAGGATGTGTTGATGTAACAATGAATGATCTTATGTGCTTTTGTGTTGCAAATGGTTTGAGTTTGAAGATTATTGTTGTTTTGCATATGGTTTCATGATTATGCTGGTTGGCATATGTCATTGAATTTTTGTGTTTGCTAATGGTAACACAGGAGGCTATGAGGAAGATAGGATATGATGAGTATGGCAAATGGTATTTTGTTGGGTAAATTTAGTGTTGTAATTTTGAAGCCAGTCGTGGAATTGTGGTCTTGAAGTAGGCCTAGTTGGTACAGGCCTAGATGGGAAATCTGAGAGTTTTGGCGAGTTTTGTTTTAGAGGTTTCTCAGATTGGTTGGTTCTCAGTTTCTCTGTCAGGCTATGTTGTTGATGAGGACTGTAGACATGCAATGAGGACATTGCATTTAAAAGCTTGGGGAGTGTGTTATAGTGTGCACTTTAGACACTATAACTAGACACTAACTGTCGAACTACAACCCTCTCCTCCCCCCCCCCCCCTCCTTCCCCTTCTCTTCTAAGAGTGTTACAGGGGCTGGCAATAGGTCTACATGTACACGACTTGGACTTTTCTTTGTTAGCGGGATGGGTAGGATTAGAGACAGAGAGTCGGCAGGCCAGCGTGGCTGCCCGCTTGAGACAAGCTGGCGACAATTAACAGGTTGGAGGGCTCGTCCCTGCTAGTTATTGCTCAACAAGTTTGGTGGTGTGGTCGAAATTTTGCTGGCTTGGTTTCTTTTAAATTCCCACTTTGAAATCATTGGATCAGCTGGCACCCTCCTGGACATGATTGGTTTAGACTTTAGGGCAGAATAAGCTTGGCGTAGGCTAAGTAGCCTAAGGGAAGCGGTCAGTCACTCACTCTTTCCCTGCGACAGCCAGAGGACGGCAAGACGATTTGTGGGCCGTAGCGGCAACGATGTGACGACGCTAGTATGCGGTAGTTGTTGTTCTTCGGGTTGAGCTGTAAGTGAAGCATTTTCTTTTATTGTAGTTTTAGTTTTATCAGGGTAGTAGTTGATTTGATAAATTCGATCGCCTATACTAACAGAATTTAATGATGGATTTGGTTCAGTGAAAGTGTGTGTAGTTGTTTCACACAGAAGTTGGTTGAGAATCGTAAGACTTTTATTAATTGATTGTGAGAGTTTGGATTTATTTTCGATTTGGTTTCGTGAGAGTGTGTATTGTTTGACACACGGAAGTTGGTTGAGAATCGTAAGATTTTTATTATTTAATTGTGAGAGCTTGGGTTTATTTTACGATTGACTGGATGTTTATCGATTTGGTTTCGTGTTATTCTGAGACGAAGTTTATATAAATCGCAGTGATCGCAGATAAATTAATGCGGACTAGTACAAAGTTATTGTGTTAAACTATTATGGTATAGTTTAATTGGAATAGACAACGTTGAGTTGGAAACTGTGGAGGTTGTCTGAAAGTAAGGACTAGCTTGGTCCTTGTGATACTTGTTTTATTATTGTACTAGGGGGCTTCAGCAACCATGTGTGATTATGGTCAGTCATATGCACGTAAAGCTGCTAGTTTTGTATGTGATTTTTGAGACGCTAGATTATGCCTGCTCAATCTCTTCCTTACCCTCTCTCTCTCTCTCTCTCCTCTCTCTCTCTCTCTCTCTCTCTCTCTCTCTCTCTCTCTCGTCTCTCTCTCTCTCTCCTCTCTCTCTCTCTGTCTCTCTCTCTCTCTCTGTGTCTCTCTCTCTGTCTCTCTCTCTCTTTTGTGTTACGATATCCATAGGTTTGATAGGAACCAATGTTGTGGAAAAGATCTTAGCATAAACTAAGTTCTGTTGGACATTATTTAGGATAATGTCAGCTGAGAGTACTGAGGAAAGGGTTTTCCTGGTTAATTGTAATATGTGGATTTGCTATTTACAATTTTATACTCTCTGTTGGTTCCCTGTGATTAACTTGGTATCTTGGTGTTGGTGATGAAAGGAGTTTGGTTCTGATACTCGGCTAGACCATAGACGACAATAGTATTTGCTATGTGTGCCTTTCATGAGCTATGTACCTGGTTAGTTATGGGTAGTTTCATGGATTTCGTATTTGTTTCAGGTGTGGTTTTAAATGTGGATAGTTACCTGAATTTTATATTTGTTTCAGGTGTGTGTTTTAAATGTGGATAGTTACCTGAATTTTGTATTTGTTTCAGGTGTGTGTTGTTTTGTTATGGTAAATGAAACAATAAACGTGTTACCATAACACCCCTGCGTGGCCTCCATCAAATCCCGTTTGAGATGTGGAGTGCCTGAGTTCATCCTACAATCTTCCCCTTTCTCCCCATTCTTCTCCCCTTATTGTGGAAAGGACAACCCTACGAACCTGTCTGTCTACATATATATATATATACATATCCTTTTGTCATCATCTTTCCTTTGTGTCCAGGATTTACAGCCGTATTACAGCATAATAGCCAGTTCAGTGTTTTAATTTTCACATGACAAGAAATACTGCGATCTGTCAAGATGTTGTTTTATCGGACCATTCTAGTTTTTTTTTTTAGTCATGCCTGTTCTTGTTTTCACGTCTTCGAACAAAATCCGTCATTCATTGTGATTAAAGTAAGATATTTTTGCATTTTCTAAAGGGGTTTTGCCGATCTGTATTTCAAGCTCTATTTGCCAGCTGGTTCTGGCAAACATGCAACACCTTGGTTTTGTGGCATTGAGCTCGAGACCGGGTCTTCTTCCTGTTACTTCTTCTCTGTGTGCTGCTCTTTTCATGCTGGTAATGTTATCAGATGGGGTGGGATAGCTCAGTGGTCAGAGTGCTCGCTTTCCCCCAGTCAAGTTAAGTAGCGTGGAGCGTGGTTACCAGTTGGATGGGCGACCGTTTGCGCGCATTGGCTTCAGCACAGTTTCCCCAGCTGTAATTGGGTACCTGCCCTCTTTAGGGTCAGGGAAGGTAAAGCAGTGAGGGATAGGAGATGGGCGCCGCCCTCAATATGCTGGCCCCTAGAGAAGCTGAGGTCTTTGATGCCTCGCTCCCCTAACTACGACCACCTAGGTTATGGGACACCTTTTAGCTTTACCTTTAATGTTCTGAGATAGTCGTGCTGTATCATTAACGTAGGGCAGATTTGTTATATTTCTGCCACCTTTCTCTAGACCTATGTCATCGATGTCAGACCTCATGACTTTGTGTGTGTGTGTGTGTGTGTGTGGTGTGTGTTGTGTGTGTGTGTGTGTGTGTGTGTGTGTGTGTGTGTTTGTGTGGTGTGTGCGTGTGTGTGTGTGTGTGTGTACGTGCGTGCGTGTGTGTGGGTGTGTGTATTAAAAAAAAAAATGAGGTGAGGGGATACATCCTTGTCCTACTTCTTTTAAGATATTGAAAAAGTCCCCATTTTTGATTGCCCCATCTGACAGTGCCCTTTCCATCTGCACAAAGTGAGGAAATTAGAGGGTTGATGAGTGTTTTGAAAAGCCGGATTTTATAAATATATTGTGTCAAAAAGATGCTGGTGAATCACGTTTTTGCTGTAGTCTATGATGGTGATAAAAAGTGCTTTTTATTTCTACAGCCCCCCCCCCCCCCCCTACACGCACACACACACACACACACACACACACACACACACACACACACACACACACACACACACACACATACACACACACACACACACACACACACACACACACACACACACACACACACACACACACACACACATTCTCTCTCACTCACTCACCTGTGGTGTGTGTGTGTTTATTTATTTATTTATTCTTTTATATCGAGGATAACAGAATAAACACTTGTGTTCTTTTGTACATCCAGTCCCCGTGTGTATGTAGTTTTGTCAATTTTGTCATGTTCCCACCGTCACACGATGGCCTACTCTTCCGAAAAGCGAACACGTTTTAAAATACAGTGGGACCCGCTCATAAGAAACTCGTTCACAGTGAATCCCTCTCATAAGAAAGCAAAAAATTTTGTTCCATCGGAGATGTTATTTATTATGACTTAGGAAAGCTCGGATATAAGAATCTCGCTTATAAGAAACCCCTCTTATAAGAACGTCAATTTCTGGTCCCACCGAGGATGTTAGCTCGGATATAAGAAAGTCTAGTTGGTTTTGAGAATTTTACTTGCAATAGGAGACCTTCAGTCTGTTTCCTGTAAGAACAGAAATGACCAGAACAAACAAATTTAAGAACAACAACCACACCACCAGCAGCAGCAGCAGCAGCCACAACAACAACAACAACAACAACAAAACTTGATATGTAATTGTAGATATTGTGTGTTTTATGTTTTTGCCATTATGAAATGTCCAATTAGCTATTATTTTACTCATTTACACTTTTGCTCGTAGGGAGTGTTGAGTGGAGTGATGTCTCTCAGTCCTGATTGTTTGTCTGATTAGTATCAGCAAAGAAAGCACAGTCAAAACAGCGTTCAGGTGCTCGGATATAAGAGAGATGGTTGTAAATATAAGAAAGCCCGCTTAAAACAAAGCCCGCTTATAAGAAAACCTAAAATCGTGTCCAGACGACTTCCTTATAAGCGGGCCCCACTGTATTTCACACGTGAAGGTGGGTTTGTTATGACGAATTTATATTGGATAATTGTATTTGACATGTTGATGTTAAATCATTATGATGCTGTCTGTCTTCATGTAGATTTGGGGTTATGACAAAAACTGTGTTTTGGGGAGAGTGTTTTTTATGTGGAGGCAAGGTTTGTGTTGTTTTCTTTTTTTTAAAATATTTTCTGGTGTATTAGACGGGTCTATTTCACGTGGAGGTAAGTTGGCTTTGTCATGATGGTATGGCTTTGTCATGATGGTTGTATTTTGGAGGGGGTTATTCCAGGTTGAGGTGGGTTTATTATAACAGCAGCATGGATTTACCTGTTTAATCTTTTATTTCGATGACAACTGAATGAGCACTCATTTACTGTTTAAAATTTTTATTTTTACATGTAGTCCCCATGTGTATGCAATTTTGTAAATTTTGCCATCCCTTCCCACCAGAGCTCAATGGCCTACTCTTCCGAAAAGTGCAACCGGTTTTAATGTGTTTCACATGTAGAGTTAGGTTTATAACAATGCATTATTTTGGATGGATTTTAGTGGGCGTTATTTCATATGTAGAGGCGAGTTAATTGTAATGGCGTGTCTTAGCTGGCTTATTCTGCTATTGCCGAATGGTTAAGACCTTTGAACTTTAATCCCATGGGTTCAAATCTCGACAGCGTCTGTTGATTTAAATGGTGGGGATTTTTATGATCTCCCAGGTTAACTTCAAGAGCAGACCCGCCAGTGCCTTGATCCCCTTTTGTGTATATACACGCGCAGAAGATGAAATATGTACGTTAAAGATCGCCCAATTCACGTCAGCGTCACAAAAACACAAACACACCCAGTAGGCCTATAGCGTACATCCCTGAAGTTGGAACGCAGCTACCGTATGGTGGGCAAAAATGATCATTATACACAAAAATCTCACCATAGATGAACCTCGGAACTCTAGCCAAGGAACAGGTAGGAGTGGAAGGTGACTTTATTTTACCTGTAAAGTGTTTTGGATGGGTTTGTTTCACAGGTTATGTGGAGGTGGGTTTATTACGACAGTTGTATTTTGTACATTTTTCATTTCACATGTGGATGCACGTTTATTATGACCATTGTATTTTGGATGGCTTTCGTTCATTTGTTCGGGGAACAATTATTTATATTTTAGATGACTTTACATCATCTGTGGGGACAGATTAGCGCAGTACAGGTGTACTCCAGATGGCTTTATTTCAGATTGTTTTATTATGGCGTATTTTAGATGGGTTTTTTTTGGGGGGTTAATTTTTTTGTATCAGGATAATGGAATCGAGGTGGGTTTATCAAAACGTATTTTGGATAGCGTTATTTCACATGTGGAAGTGGCTTCATTATAATGTATTTTAGATAGTGTTATTTCACATGTGGAGGTGGGTTTATTACGGTGGATTACATATTCTAATGTTTTATTTCACATGTGGAGGTGGGTTTATTACGGTGGTTATATTTTCGATGGCTTTATTTACATGTAGTTGTGGGTCTATTATGACTTATTTTCATGGCTTCATTTCACATGTGGAAGTGTGTTTATTACAGTGGTTATGTTTTAGATGGTTTCATTTCACGCGTGGAGGTACTAGGTGGGTTTACTGTGGTGGTTATATTTATTTCACAAGTGGTGGTGGTTTGTTACTGCAATAGTTATACTTGAAGTGGATTTATTTGACGAGGTGGGCCCAGAGTTTATTACGGTGGTTATATTTGCGATGGCTTTATTTCACAAGTTGAGGTAGGTTTATTATAGTGGTTGCAATTTAGATGGTTTCATTTCACACGTGGATGTGGATTTATTACGGTGGTTATATTTTTCGATGGCTTTATTTCACACGTGTAGGTGGTTTATTTCTGTGGCTATATTTTAGATATATAGATGGTTTCATTTCACACGTGTAGGTGGTTATTATTTTTTTGGGGGTAGTTTTTTGTTTTCATTGGCTACATTTTAGATGGCTATATTTCACATGTGGAGGTGGGTTTATCATCATGTGGCTTTTGACAACTGCATTGTAGATGGGTTCTTTTTCAATGTGGAGATAGATTACTACAATTGCAATTTCGATGGCACTATTTTACACGTGGAAGTAGGTATATTACGACAGAATATAGATGGCTTCGTTTCGCATGTGGTGGTGGGTTTATTATATTTGCATGCTGGATGGTGTAATTATTATTTTAATTATTACGATAGTACCGAACCTTTCTTTACATTCAGTCTCTATGTACATCGAGGTTTCGTAAGGTTTTTTCCACAAGCACATTATACCCTACTCTTCCGAAAGGTGGAACAGGTTTATGTGCCAAGATACTCTGCATGTGTTCACATATAGGATGATGGTTTATGGTCTCATCTGAAGAACAGATTTTACAAGTGGATCTAGTATGCCTGTTGAATTTTAGAATGCTTTATTTCACGTCATAGAGCGTTCACTATACTGGCTTTTTTTTGGTTTTGACATAGAGATGGATTACATTTTTGCTAACTTTTATTTTTTACACGATGCAAGTTTATTGTGACAATTGTGTTTATGACAATTGTATTATTTTGGATGGATCGATTCTCACATTTGAAAGTGAGCTTTATTTCACTTGCAATGGTGGGATTTATTAACGTTATTATTTGTTTTTACCCTTTGTAAATTGTTTCTTCCTCAGCTAGACCTCAAATTCACCCATGGGAAGATGTTTGTGCTTGCGATTGGTTTCGTCCACCAGTAAGGTAGCCACATTCCGACTTCAGGGATGATGTCTAAACAGGACAACAGCGTTTACACTTTCATCATCCATTTTTACCAGCATGCAGATGGCCTGCTTTTCTGAAAGGCAGAATGGGTTTACATGCGAGTGCAAGATATGTGTGTATACAAATGTACAGTCTCATCTGAAGGACTATAGGGAAGTGGAGTTGGTACTGATAAACTCCAGGGGGGAAATCCTCCCATCTCAGCGATAGCTTGAACCCGGACTGTCAAACTTCGAGTGCAATGCTCGAATTACAACACTAACCCAGACCCTGTGGGTTTCATCATCGCGTTTGTATTGGCTGGCTTCCTTTCACATGGATTTATTAACAACAGTTCTGCACAAGATGGCTTTTTTTCACACGTGTGTGTGGGTTTATAATGATGGTTGTATGGTCGATTACAACAGTTGCATTTTTGATGGCTTTATTTTACATTGGTGGTGGGTTTATTTATTACAGGGGGTGTAGTCTGGACGGCTTTGTTCTACCTTTGGAGGCGAGTTCATTCTTGATTTGATATGATTTATTCTTTTATATCGAGGATAATGGAATAAACACTCTTGTGTGTGTTTTTTACATCCAGTCCCCGTGTGTATGCAGTTTTGTAAATCTTATCTGTTCCCACAGGCACACGATGGCCTACTCTTACGAAAAGCGAAACAGGATTTAACGTGTGCGCAAGATGTTCTGCGTGCGTTCGCAGTCGGGGCCTCGGTTTAATGTTTACAAGTTTCATCTTGGTTTTATTTCGCATGTGGTTACAAGGTTTCATGTTGACAAGTTTCATTTTGGTTTTATTTCACATATGGTTACAAGGTTTCATGTCATAAGTTTCATTTCACACGTTTGTTTGTTTTTTTCACATGTGGTTATGTGGTTTAATGTCTACCAAGTGTCATTTTGGTTTTATTTCACATGTGGTTATGAGGTTTAATGTTGACAAGTTTCTTTTCAGGGTTTAATGTTGACAAGTTTCTTTTTATTTCACTGTGGTTACGAGGTTTATCTCAGTTGTGAAGGTAGGTTTATAGCAACTGTATAGTGGGTGGCCGTTTCACATAAAGGTTATGGGATTTAATGCAACAGTTGGATAATTATGTAATTCCTTTGTTTCACATGTGGAGGGGGGGGTTGATTATGATGGTAGTCTGACATGGCTTTATTTCTTTATTTTGTATGCGTATAAGTGTTTATTGATCATTGTTTTGTGTGGGGTGGTGTTTTTTAAAAGATGGCTTTGTATGTGGAGGTGGGTTTGTTATCGGTGGTGGGTTTGGTTTTTTTTTTTAAAGACGGCTTTTATTTTATACAAGGTTATAAAGTTTATCATTGATGGTCGTTTTGTTTTTTTTAATATGGCTTTATTTAATAGTTACAAGGTTTATTATTGATGATTGTTTTTTTTTTAAACAGCTTTATTTTACAAGGTTCATTATTAATGATCGTTTTTTAGGTTTATTTTATCAGTAGAAATGCGTTTCTTTAGGTGGCTTCATTTCATGTGGTGGGTTTATCATTGATTTATTTTTGTAAACATAGCTAATATGTGGTTACGTTTATTTTTATTTCATAAGTGGAAATGTGTTTCTTTAGGTGGCTTCATTTCATGTGGTGGGTTTATCATTGATTTATTTTTTTAAGATAGCTAATATGTGGTTATGTTTATTATGATGGTTTTATTTTTGATGATTTTATTTCATATGTGGAAGTTTACTACTAATGTTTTATTTTATTTTATTTTTTTTAAAGATGGCTTATTTCACATGTGGCGGTGGTTTATTACAACGATAGTATTTTAAAAGACAGTCTCCCATGTTGAGGTGGGTTTCAAGATGGTCATTTTAGATGGTTTTATTTTACATCTTTAGGGCAGCTGACCACAAGGCACCTTGGACGGTTTTGTTTCACACGTGATGAAGGCTTTTTTTTTCATATTTTGCATCACTTTATTTTACAAGCAGAGGCGGGTTTCTTATTGCGGTCGCCTTTTTTAGATCGCCTTATTTTACATATGGAGATGGTTGCATTATGACGGTTGCGTTTTGGTGAGAGAGCTGGGTGTGGCCTAGTATTTGAAATTACATTTCAACAAGTGTGAAAAGAAGAAGTGCAGCCATGTTTTTACGACTGTGCTGCTGTAGAAGGTAGTGTTTTTTCAGTCAAGGTAAATCACTGGATAAACATACAACACACAGATCAAAGCCCACGCACGCGCGCGCGCACACACACAACACACACACACACCGCGCACACACACACACCGCGCACACCACACACACACACACAACACACAACACACACACACACAACACACGCGCACGCGCGCGCGCGCGCGCACAAATAAAAGAAGCCAAAAACACGGGCATGCACGAACCCCCTCCCCTCCCCCTCCGCAGCCAATTTAGAAATGAACATTCTCCATCCATTTTTGAAACAAGGGTTGAGGGAGAAGGGGGTGGGGGTGGGGGGGGACTCTTGTAATAAGGCTGCAGTAAACATCTTTTTGTATAAGCTGCCGTAAAGGGGGTGGATAGGTGAGGGTTGTAGTCATTTTGGTTTTTTTTTTAAATTTCACAAGTGGTATTACCTAGGATGCAGTATTTTAGATGGCTTTAAATCAGCACTGATAAGAGAGAGAGAGAGAGAGAGAGAGAGAGAGAGAGAGAGAGAGAGAGAGAGGAGAGAGAGAGAGAGAGAGAGAGAGATGGGGAGAGAGAGAGGGGGGAGGGGGGGGGAGAGAGAGGTGGGGGGTGGAAAGTCCTGACAGTTGAATGTCAGCATAGGAATGATTTGACAGTGTGTAGGAGGGAGAGAGGTAAATGATGGTTATTTTGGATGCTGTTAAATGTGACACTCCCCCACGAAATAAGTCGCTTTGCACCAAACCAACTTTTGCAATAGGAGCATTTTAGGCAGGTGGGGGTCAGGATCATGATTTTAAGGTTTAGATTGATTATAAAACTATAGGCATTGCCTCATGATTTTGATATTTAGATTGATTATAAAACTATAGGCATTGCCTTTTACTGAAATGTCAAGGCGTAATTTTCTTTCGTTTCACTTTAAAATGCTTTTTAAAATACCCAAGCCCTCCTTCTAGCCTTCTGTTAGGATGCTAAACAGGTCCATTTCTCATTTTGCCACATCCCGCAGTGCATAATTTTAATTTGTGATCACTTTTTTATAGAACTGTCCGATTTTCAATCCGTTTGTTGAATTGGAAAGCCTGTACAATTTTTTTTTCCAGATTTATGAAATGTCAATATCTAAAAATTTGACGTGTGGTGCAACGCGACTCATTATGTGGTGGAGTGTCAGAAATATGAGGCAAAAAAGATTGAAGGATGGGTAGGGGGGGGGGGGTTGAGGGTAATGGTTATAATGCAGTAGCAGGTATGCTTACTTTCAAGTTCCACTTTCAGGGATGAAGCCATTGACAATCAGAGGCAGGGACTAATTTTTTTTTCCAGGAGACTTGAGCAAGGCAGAGAGAGTGGTGTCATGATTGCAAAGGAGTTGTACTTAAGCACCCACTTCATTAATAGTCTCATACCCCCGCCCCCCCCCCCCCCCTTTACAATCTGAAACTACAGCCCTAATCTTTAACTTAAGCTCTCCTATATACTACTTCAGTAATCCCCCCCCCCCTCCCCAACCCCCAATTTGTTATTTTGAGATTATAAATTCTATCAATCCTGTGTGTGTCAGTATTGTAATTACCCTTCATGGGACGACTCAAGTATTTTTAACTCGATCATTCTAAAAATATAGCCCTCCATAATACTACGTCATTTATACACAACTGCCACAGAAACTCCAGCAATCCCTCCCCCACCCAAAAAAACCCCTAAACTGATTTACTCCCCCCTCCCCCCCAAAAAAAAAAATTCCCAGTGCTGAAAACAGGCATGCATACCCTTCAGTTTTACTTTCAGAAACAAGCCACAGACAATTGACACTGAAATACTCCACAGTGCTCAAACTACAGCCTTGTGAAATATTATTTACTATTTCTCAGTGGTGAAACTACAGCCTTTTGAGATATTTTTATTATTCCCCAGCGTTACACTACAGCGTTGTGAAATATTATTTATTATTTCTCAGTGGTGAAACTACAGCCTTGTGAAATATTTATCATTTCGCAGTGGTGACAATACAGTCATGTGAAATATTTATTATTTCTCAGTGGTGAAACTACAGCCTTGTGAAATATTATTTAGCATTTCGCAGTGGTGACAATACAGTCATGTGAAAAATTTATTATTTCTCAGCGGTGACACTACAGCCTTGTGAAATATTATTTATTATTCCCTAGTGGTCAAACTACAGCCATGTGAAATATTATCTATTATTTCTCAGTGGTGACAATACAGTCATGTGAAATATTATTTATCATTCCCCAAAGCAGCATCGAGTGTGGTTAACAAGTGGATGGGTGACCGTTTGTGTACCTTGGCTTCAGTACAGTCCCCAGTTCACACAGCTGTATGGGTACCTGCCCTCCTCAGGGTCAGGGAAGGTAAAGCAGCGAGGGAGACGAGATGGGCGCCGCCCTCAATATGCTGGCTCCTAGAGAAGCTGAGGTCTCTGATGCCTTGCTCCCATACGATCACATAGGTTATGGGGCACTGTTACATTTTTTTTTTAATCACCACTACCCCATGCCACTGAAACTACTACCATCCAAAATACTACTTCATTGCACATACCTGCTACTGAAACTAAAGCCATCTAAAATATTCATATTTTCCACCCACAACCCCCAACTTCAGTGATGACTTGCTCAGTGCTCTTGCAAAACCTCTTCCTGTCTGGGTGTAACACTGTCTTGTGATGCTGCCTCCTTCATCATGATCACCATCTGCACACAGTACAACCGTTTGTACACATCAGTTACCACATGACACGGTGCAACCATTTGCACATGTCAGTTACCACATGACACGGTACAACCATTCGCACACGTCAGTTACCACATGACACGGTACAACCATTTGCACACGTCAGCTACCACACAACACAGTATCATCAGTGAAATATCATCACCAAGTAACTTCAACAGGCATGTTTACAGTTGATTTTCATTTTCAGGTACAAAGCTACAGAAATCACTGGATAATTTTCACTAATCAAATTTGAAAACAAATACATAGTCGTAGAACAACTCGCATCATCATATGCTTTCCTCTTCAGTGCCATCTTTTCAAATCATGTACAAACACTGCTGCGCATGTGTATTATCTATCCCTAGGACCGCAACATGAGATTTCTTCATACATATCACATCAGCTACTTTGTGCACACGTAGAGATGCTGAGGAAGATACAAAGCGCTCACAACAATTTGGATCAAAATGTTATTTGATACAAGGATTTTAACCTTTCGAGACACATATCAGAAAACCAGATTCCTAGGACACTTGGTCAACTACGACACTTTTCCCTAACAAAGACACAATAGTAGGCATGTTGGCATCAGTGACCGACACCAGTCACCATACACCACAGTTAATAATACCAGAAACATACAGTCGCAGAAAAATCCTTCCTATCAGAAGGTATTTCACAATATAACAGTAAATAATACCAGGGACATACAGTCGCAGAAAAATCCTTCCTATCATAAGTACTTCACAATATAACCAGAGACTGTATAAGCTACGCTGAGATAGCCGTCTGCACTGTTTCAGCGCGACCACGCTGGCAGCTGGCCTGTCAGAGGCATGGACGTGTGGAAAGCCGGCACAACATACACTGATGACTGTTGTAACTACTGTTTTAAAACACTTGTTTACTCGTAAATTACACGAAATTTTGGACACAAATTCACAAAAAGATTTTTAACTCTCGACATAGAAATTAACTGAAACTGTCAAGAATGCTATTTATGAATAAAGGAGAAGGCATGAATACTAGAGAATATCTGGTAAATTGATCTCTCTTCAACCTTCAGTACTGTGCTTAGCCACAATTCATTGTCTGATGTACCAGACTTTGTAACAGTTAATAACAAGCTATTGAGTAGTTGAGTAAATCAGTCATGTAGGAGGGAGGGAGGGAGGGGAGAGAGAGAGAGAGAGAGAGAGAGAGAGAGAGAGAGAGAGAGAGAGAGAGAGAGAGAGAGAGAGAGAGAGACAGACAGACAGACAGACAGACAGAAAGACAGACAGACAGACAGACAGACAGACAGACAGAGACAGAGAAACACAGAGACACAGAGAGACACAGAGAGAGAGAGATTTGATTTAATTTGATTTATTCTTTTATATCGAGGATAATGGAATAAGCACTCTTGTGCTTTTTTTTACATCCAGTCCCTGTGTGTATGCAGTTTTGTAAATGTCATCTGTTCCCACCGGCACACGATGGCCTACTCTTACGAAAAATGGAACAGGATTTAACGTGTGCCTAGATGTTCTGTGTGCGTTCGCACACCGGGCCTCGGTTTAAAGTCTCATCCAAAGGACTTTTGGGGAGAGTTGGAGTCAGCACTAATGTTAACTCCAGGAGAAAAATCTCCTCCACCAGACTCGAACCGGTCGTGAAATTGCCAGCGCAATGTTCTGACCACTAGGCTATCCCCCCCCCCGGACAGAGAGAGAGAGAGAGAGAGAGAGAGAGAGAGAGAGAGAGAGAGAGAGAGAGAGAGAGAGAGAGAGAGAGAGAGAGAGAGAGAGAATTTTCATGTTCGGTATCTGCAAATATTTTTATCAATTTCTCTGCATGCAATACAGTTCTGTATCAATTTTGTTTGTTTTTGACTGCAAAAACACATTTTACTGCCAGTACAACCATTGAATTATGACTATGTACCACCACTGAAGCCAACCAGTCACCGCGCTGGTTCCCACCCCAGCTGCTGAAAGCCTTATCGAACTCAGCCAGCTGAGCATTAGCGCGCTCTCAGTCAGTACAGCTATAGCGCACGCGCTAACTGCCCCGAAGGTCGTCATCTATCTCAGCGTAGCTTATACAGTCTCTGATATAACACAGTAAATAATACCAGGGACATACAGTCGCGGAAAAAATCCTTCCTATCATAAGTACTTCACAATATAACACAGTAAATAACACCAGGGACATACAGTCGCGGAAAAATCCTTCCTATCATAAGTACTTCACAATATAACATAGTAAATAACACCAGGGACACAGTCGCAGAAAAATCCTTCCTATCATAAGTACTTCACAATATTACACAATATAATGCAGGTCAATACAGTCCCAGGTGGTGGTATAGCTTAGCAGTTAGACCACTGAGCTCACAACTGAACCACCAGTGAGATGCCCTTTCAAGGGGACTGACTATTCCCTCCCTCAAAGGATATTTTCCTCTGGGGTTACCATCAGAACTGACCTCCCCCCCCCCCTCCCCCCACAAAGTCCTTCAGACCAGACCATGATAAATCGAGGTCCTGTGGCGAATGCACAAGAACATCTTGCGCCCATGTTAAAACCTGTTCCGATTTACGGAAGAGTAGGCAACTGTGTGCCAGAAGGAACAGACAACAAATTTTTTTTTTAAACTGCATATACACAGGGGCTGAATGTAAAAAAAAAAAAAAGCACATGAGTGCTTATTCCATTATCCTCAAAATAAAAGAATAAATAATGAATTTAAAAAAAACACATGCACTCACACCTACACATGGTTGGATATGAAGCTCCAAAACAGCTCTGAAGTCTTTTCTGTCATGGTGTGCCAGCCCTGGAAACATAAAAAAAAATTAACATAAACTCATTGTCTTTAACAATATCTGCAACTCTGCCTCCCCCCCCCCCCACCATGGGTCAGTTGTCTTGGGGCAACACATCTGTCTTAACAGTTGGCATATGGTTGCATACACAAAATCTTACATTGGTGAACCCAAGAGTTCCAGCTGAGGACCAATGTAAGATTTTGCATGGAATGGAGATTGAGGGAGAGGGGACAGAGAGTGGGAGGGGTGGGAGAGAGAGACAGAAGGAATGGCGGGAGAGAAGGAGATCAAGAAATGGGAGGATAATGAGGTATGTTTGACAGCAAGACAGTTTGACAGAACTGTGTTTTACCAGGAAAATATTTTTACTCCTGGATATTTTTTTAAAGTTTTGTTTGTGGTTTCTTTTTCTTTTTTTTTTTTTTTTAGATAAAAGAATGTTTTATTTTGTATTGTGTGTGTGTGCATTTGTGAGTGTCTAAATTTGAAATATATCAATTTTTTGTGTAGTCACATGTGTTTGAATGATTCAACTGCTAGTGCTTTAATTAGTTTGCTTTGCAAGATTCACTCATTCAGTGCTCTAGAAATTACATTGTATTCCTGAATATGTGCTTTAGAAAATCATCACAATTTTTATACTGCATTTCACTAGAAGACTTGTCTTGGTCTTCCATGTGTTTTTATTTATACTTTGACAATAATTGTTTGTTATTTCTTAAACTGTTCCTGATATTTTAATTATAGAATTTGAAATCTTTTAAAGCAATTATGACAGGTGGCTAGGGGCATGTGGTGAGGGAGAGGGAGGGGGTGTTGAAGAGGGGGGGTGGGAAGGGGAGGGGAGGAAGAGCGAACTGGAGGGAGCAAGGTGACTTCTCTGTGTATTTTACCCCAGAAATTTTTTCCCATCTGGATGTATGTTTTCTTAGTGAGGAAAAATCACTATTTTCATAATGTACAGTACTGGAAGACTGTCTTGGTCATTTTATGTCTTTTAAGTTATTACACGATTTTAAATCTTATGTTATTCATAGATTGTCACTTTTTAGCAATCATGACAGTTGGTGGAAAGTTGAAGTGAGGGGAACTTGGGAGAGAGGGGGGTGGGGGTGGGGTGGATGAATGAAGAGAGAGAGATCCAGCAGCACATGACCAGACCTCAGTGATGGCTTGTATTTTATGTAAACAAGCATATCTATGTGTGAATATATGTGTGTGTGTGTGTGTGTGTGTGTGTGTGTGTGTGTGTGTGTGTGTGTGTGTGTGTGTGTGTGTGTGTTGAAGGTGGCTGTCTAAAGATGTTATGAAAAAAAGATTGTCCTCGAATTAAAATGATAAATAAATAATAAATAAATGCACACACATACAGATCACTTACTTACGCCAGAGTCCCAACTGCCGTCATCCAAAGAACTCAGCAATCTCCACACACCACACTGGAACACACTGAATAGAACATGTATAAACGCATCACATGGAATACAACATGTGTAAAACACATGTCAACCGTAATGATTGTAGCACAACAGCCACCTCCTGGCTTACACCCTCCCACCCTTTTCCTATAGAAATTCTTCACTCTCCCCTCCTGTTCCCCCCCCCCTTCCAACCTCTTCCTTCTCCCATCCCCTAAACTCCTTTTCTAGTCCCTAATGCTCCACCTCAGTATCAACATTTTTATGTTTTCAGGTCTTTAGTGCACCGATTATTCCATGCAAAACCTTGTTTTCTTCCTTAGATGAAACTACATTCATTACTGTATGGACCACTGTTGATTTTTTTAAGTGTAACTTTACAGCATATTTGGAAAAATTTTCATTTCAAAGCTCAGAGGTTTATCAATTGTGATACTTTTATGTACACGACTGTTTATTTTGAGGATAATGGAATCAGCACTTTTTTTTAATATATACATATGTATACATACATACATACATACATACATACATACATACATACATACACATACATACATACATACATACATAACATACATACATACATACATATATGAATGTATATATATACACATATATACATACATATGTGTGTGTGCCTGCACATGTGTGTGTGTACGCATGTGTGTGTGCGCATGTGTGTGTGTATTTATTCATGGACGATTGCATTTGTGTAAATAATTTCAATATAAGTGCTTTGATTCATTGCTTTACAGGATTCAGCACTATATAAATTCCATACATTATTATCATTACTATCAGAATAATACAGCCCTGTGTCTACCCACTGAATAGGCATAGTCACTATCAACGGCCCAAAAGTGTAAACAAGGACAGTGCTCCCTGCTGCAGTTAAACACCCCAAACTCCTGGCACAGGGAGAGCAGAGGGTACTACACTACAAGGAGCTAGCTTCTACTGACAGAGAGAAGCAGGAGCTATGCTACACTACAGTGGTATGGACAACAGACAGGCTATAACAGTGGATCAGTAGTCTAAAGGTAACACGCCTGCCTAGAAAGTGAAAAAAGTCGGGTGGGAAGTGTGCGGTGGTTTGAACCCCGTTTTGGCCCAAAACTTTTCCCCCGTCCATTAGAGTCTTAGACCATGAGTGGTGGTCTGGGTGCCAGTCTTTTGGATAAGACAATAAACCAAGGTTCCGTGTGTTACACAAAATTATTTAGCTCATGTAAAAGAACCCACGGCAATAAGAGAGTTGTCCCTGGCAAAATCCTGTAGGAAAAAGCTACTCCGATAGGAAAACAAATACAGTTGCAGACAGTAAAACTAAAAAATAAATAATGGGTGGCACTGCTCCTGTAGCAATGTGCTTTCCCCGGGGAAAACAGCCTTAATTTCACAGGTGAAATCTGTCATAATTCAAAGGGTGTAAAAATGTAATTTAAAAAAAAAAAAAAAAGAACAGAGGGCTGGCTGTAAATGGCAAAGAATGCATCTGGAGAAAGTCTGGCCACAACGCAAGCTCTGGCCTGGGACAGTCAGGAGGAAATAATGTAAAAAAAAAAAAAAAAAGAAAAAAAAAACAAAAAAAAATGCCCCCCCCCCCCCCCCCCCTGAAAAAAGTGTTCTTGTGATGCTTTGAGTCATGCCGTCTGCATCTGTCACTGCCATATCTGAAACCAAACCACACATTTCATGTAAAACGAAATCTTAACACAAATTTAACCAGTTTATAATCACACCACACTCTTCTCTCCTATTCTATTTTTTAGTTTTTTTTTTATTTATTTATTTTATTATTCTTTTATATCGAGGATAATGAAATAAGCATTCATATGCTTGTTTACATTCAGTCCAGGTGTGTATGCAGTTTTGTGAATGTCATCTGTTCCCACCGGCACATGATGGCCTACTCTTACAAAAAGCAGAACAGAATTTAACGTGTGTGCAAGATGTTCTGCTGTGCGTTCACACACGGGCCTTGTTTTATAGTTTCAACTGAAGACTTTTGGGGGAGTGGAGTCAGCACTGATGTTAACTCCAGAGGAAAAATCCTCTCCACCGGAATCAACCTGGGTCGGCAAATTGCCAGCGCATTGTTCTGACCACTAGGCTACCAGCCCAGCCGGTATCTTCCTGTGATTGGTCATTTTGTTTTAAAGGCAATCTTTTATGACTTGCATCTTTATACCTCTCCAACTGCCCCCCTCCCCCCTAACTTTGCACACATTATCTACATCATCATGTGTAAACGTATTCAAAGTCCAAAATTTTCTTCATGTTATAGTTCTTATTGTCAGTTAGTTGAAAGGGTTTTTTTCCTACTTATTAATGATTGTAGATTTTTTAATGTTTCTGATTTGTTCCCTTATAGTTCAACACCATACTTAAAGCTAAGTTCCCCCCCCCCCCCCCCCCAGTTCTCCTAAGTACTTAAGTCGCATAGGCTGTTAAATTGTCAGACACACACACACACACACACACACACACACCACACCACACACACACACACACACACACACACACACAACACACACATTCACACTCACATACATAAACAACAACACACACCACACACGCACACACGCCCCGCACACACACACCACCACATATCACTATCTGATATCACTATTTAAGGAAGGACATTAATTAAAACTGAACACACAACAAAACACACACACACACACACACACACACACACACACACACACACACACACACACACACACACACCACACACACACAAGCATCCTTACTGTGTAGAGAAGTAGTCACTCTGATTTTTTTCTCTACTTTTTGTTTTTTTTTTTTTTTTTATAGTCCCATTGCACCAAGAAATTAACAGTATGGATTTTTCTCATTTTGTTTTCTTCATCTTATTTTGCTTTAAATATCTCTTTGCACCGAGAAACTGGTGCTAACGATTTTTCTCCTTCTAATGCTTCAATTGTATCAACAACAACAACAAAACAAATGGGAAGTATGGGTTTTGTTTTCTGTTTGTTTTTTTTAGATTGGACTTTTAATACCCCCATTGCATCAAGAAGTGGACACCATGAACTGCTTTCTTTTGTTTATTTTGTTTTTAATACCCCTATCGCAGAAAGCAGAACATGATTTTTCTCTTTTTATTTTGTTTCGCTTTGCTTTGTTTTTGATACCCCTAACCGCATCAAGAGAAGGACACTATAAATTGTTCCTTTCTTTTTGTTTTTTGTATAAAAACAAAAAAAAGAATTAATATCCCTATTGCAGAAGGCAGACACTTGATTTTTTCTCTTTGTATTTTTGCTTTGTTTTTAATACCTCTACTGCATCAAAAAATGGATGTTCTGGGTTTTCTTTTCTATTTATTATCTTCCTTCTGCTTGATATTTTCCTGCTGCACAGCTGTCAGTTTCCCCCACTTTCAGCTGCTCTCAGTTGCTGTCCACTTCATTCCATCCCTGCCCAGCTGGTGCTAATTATAACAGGAACTGACCACACTTGGACTAGGCAAAAGGAAAGGGCACACTACATTTTGCACTCTCAGAACTCAGAAATTTAATTGATATAGGCCTTTGCCCCAATCAAAAACAAGAACAGCAGTGAAGATTAACAAAATGTATTCATACATGGGATGCATTGTATCGAATATCCAAAACAAAGAGCAGCATAGAACAACAGATGCCTTAAGATGTTGTGGGAGAGAGTTGCTTTTTTCTTAGCTCAAAGGCAAATGCAACGCACTTGGAGAGCTCTAAGATGTGTTCAGCACCAAATGGATTAATGGCTAATTTTCCCATGGAAAGGGAAAATTTTGCACTCTTGACTGAGTGATGTTGGATTTGCCCACTGTGGCTTGCATCAAGAAATGCACATAATGCTGTTTTTCCTCAACAAAGTTTAGTTTTTAAAAATGTGTTGACATAAGCAATCAGTGTGTAATGAATGTTTCCTGCATGACTGAACTGTTGTGAAGACACACATCAAAGGAAAACAATGCACATTTAGGGAAAAATAGTGGCACTGCTCTGTGGCAATGATGTTCTCCCTTGGGATAGATAGGAACCTTATTTTCAAAAAGAGAAATCTATGATACTGAGGTGTGATGCTACAATAAAGCACTCTGACAATCATACTAACAATAATAATCATAAGGATTACCATAGTTATCATTATTATCATTAACTACTACTACTACTACTACTACTACTACTACTACTACTACTACTACTACTACTACTATAATAATACTAATGATGATAATAATAATTCAGAAACCATTATTAATATCATGATGGTGATTATCAGAACTGTAGCAGAAGTAGTAATATTACAATTATTCTTCATAACATTATCCTCTTTAATGCCATGGCCATCTATTGTGATGAACAAACACACAAAACAAGTCAAACTTTTTCTCGATTTAGTTGGTACCTTTTCATTTTTCCTCTTTGGTGCACCCCCCCCCCAAAAAAAACACAACACAACACAAAAAAAAAAAAAACACAAACACCCAACAAAACCAAAAAAAGCAAACCAACAACCAAAAAAAAAACACAAAAACATAAACAACAAACAGCAACAACACACTAACTAACGACAATTTTTAAAAAGCACCTTAAATAATTAAGTTTGATACAAGTACCTTTAAAAAGAAAACGAAAAAACAGAACACTGTACTTACATAATTACAAAAAATATGTGATTTAAAGAATTTAAAAATCTCTCCACATGTTTAAACCATATTACCAGGTACCAACAATTAATGGCAATAGTGCACTTTAGACACTATACACATATAAAAAAAAAATATGAAAAAAAACTGCTTAATACAAAAACCCAAACCAAGCCACACACCAAGTGTCAACACAACACACAGTGTTCTACAATATCTTAGAGCTGAACATTATGCCAAAATAACAATGATAACCATTAACACAGTAACACAATATCCCACAGCATTTCCAATTAAAAACAACAACAGTAACATCATTCAATTACCACAATATACCATATCTGTAAACATAGTCAATGATACTATTTCACAGGCACCTGGGTGGTAGGTAGGCACAAAACACACATTTCATACATTGCTTTCAATACACAATTTTTCAAGAAAGGGTTTTTTTTTTCCTTTTTTCTTCTTCTTTTCTTCTTTTTTTCCCTTTTTCTTCTCTTCTTCATTTTTTTCTCCTTTTTTCTCCTTCTTTTGTATTTTTCTCTTTCTTTTTTTGTTTTGGTTTTATTTGTTTTTTTCCTAAGTTTTTTTTTTCATTTTCTTTTTCCTTTTTTCTGTTTTTTTCTTCATTTCTTTTTGAGGAGGAGGACATTACAGAACAATAAATTCCACACATACATCATTCTCTTTCTTTCCTCTCTTCGCCAAACATTATTTTCCCCGGAAAACACTTCTATCAACACTACCATGTTCCAAAACAACAATTCAAACCACATCACACAGTAATAAAAAAAAAAACCAAACAGGACTGTCCATGAGACAGATTAAAAAAAAAAAACCACCCAAAGAACAAAAACCAACCAAGTAAGCTGTCTCATAAAAATAGGACTGATCCATTTGACAGATTAGAACATACAAACAAAACAAAAAAAATCAGCTGTCTGTTCTTTCAGATGACTCAGCAGAGTGCCATTTCTATCACTTGTATTTCCATTTCACATTCAAAAATCCCAAACTTTAAAAACAATAGGGATGGTTGGGCAACTCACGATAAAAAACAAGGGGGGGGGGGGGGGGGGGTAGAAAAAAAAAACCACACCACAAATTCATTAAATTGGTGAGTGGTCTCCCCATTTTCTGTCATTTTCATGCCACTTCCATTCCAAACAATAAAAACAATATACTATTTTAACCGATGGAGCACATACCTTGCAAGCACTCAAAGTATTCTACAATCACACTGAGATAAAAAACATAACACGGAAAATTTAATAATTAAGCACTTTCCTCATCATCATCAATGGGGAAAAAAATAAAACTACTCACATATTTGTACTTTTTCCATAGACAGAACAAATATGAATATTGCCAACGTATCTTTTGTGTACATACACAAAATTATACATATACATACACACACAAACACACAATAGCATACTCTCCACCCTTACCTCTCTCTCTCTCCTCACCCAAATGCAACCCACACCCTCTTCCCCCCCCCCCCCCTCTCACTCCTCCCCCTCCACTCTCTCTCTCTTCTCCATCTCTCTGATCATATAAATCATAATTGTCAACTTCTAGTAATTACGCAAGCCCACTGCTGATTGTCCACAAAATCTGCCTAAATTTTGTAAAATTTTCACAAACTTGTCCAACTTTTGGTCACTGATTTCAGTATGCCTTGCATAATTTTTCCTGGCTGCATTGCTAATACACCGCGCGCGCGCGCGCACCGACCACACACCACACACACACAACACACACACACACACAGAGGATGAATTAAGACACATCTCCTCTTACCTAGTCTACCTCCCATCCACCCCCACCCCCCAACAAACACACACAACACACACAAAAACAAGCACACTCACCTACACAACACACACACACACACACACACACACACACACACACACACAACACACACAAAGAGGAGGGATTATTAAAGTCACATTTCCTCTAACCTGGTCTACCCCCAAAAAAAAACCCACAAAAAACCACCCCAAAAACAACACACACACACATAAACACACAGACACGAGGAGGCATTTAGTCACATCTCCTCTACCTAGTCTACCCCCCCCCCCCCAACAGAACACACACACAACACACACAAATGAGGAGCAATTAAGTCACATCTCCTCTCACATAGTCTACCCCCCCCCCCCCAACAAAAACACAACACACACACACACCCAAAGAGGAGAAATTAAGTCATCTCCTCTGACCTAGTCTAACCCCCCCCCCCCCCCCCCAACACACACACACACACACAGAAGAAGAAGCATTAAGTCAATCTCCTCTTAATAAGTCTAACCCCCCCCCCCCCCCCCAAACCACACATACACACACACACAAGAGGCATTAAGTCACATCTCCTCTAACTAATCTACCCCCCCCCCTCGAACACACACAACACAAACATTAACAAGATGCATTTATCCACATCTCCCTCGAACCTAATTCTACCCCCACCCCCATAGAACATGCAACATCAGACACAGACATTAAACTCTCCCTCCTTCCCCCTCTCTCCCCTGACACACAGGCATTTCCTCCTCATACTTTGATAGATTCCATTCATCTCTCTCTCCTCCACTCTCCTCTCTCTCTCTCTCTCCTCTCTACCTAAAGAAACAAAAATTTCAAACATTTCTTTCAAACTATGATGCTGATACAGCAAAAAAAAGAGGAAAAAGAAGAAAAGCAAACAATAAACACAATCAAAAAAAAAAAGAAAAAAGAAGAAAAGCCAAGTCAAAATGCACATTCATTTCCATCATTAAAAAAAAAAAAGAAAGAAAGAAAACCTGTCGAAATGCATATTCATTTTTATCATTAAATTACAATCAAAAGAAAAAAAACCCAGTCAAATTGCATATTCATATCCATTGTCAAATCACACACACATAAAATAAAATATGCTAGCCAAAAAACACCACAAATTTCCCAACCAAATAAAATAAATAAATTAA
>CM060335.1:14390880-14460880 GCA_030674155.1 Stramonita haemastoma | reverse complement strand
CAATATAGAATGGAATATTCTATTGCTGAAGTGGATTCTTCACCATTTAAGCCAAAAATGTGATAAGTCACCACTAAACCCAAAAGTGCAATAAACAAAGTCACCACTAAAGCCAAAAATGTGATTTAAAAAGACACCACTAAAGCCAAAGATATGATAAGTCACCACTAAAGCCAAAAATGTGATAAAGTCACCACTAAAGCCAAAGATATGATAAGTCACCACTAAAGCCAAAAATGTGATAAAGTCACCACTAAAGCCAAAAATGTGATAAAGTCACCACTAAAACCAAGACAATCACAAAAAAAGGAACCACTAAAACAAAGATGCCATAAAGTCACCACTAAAGCCAAGAAAGTGATCAAGTCACCACTAAAGCCAAGACAGTCATAAAGAAAGTCACCACTAGCCTAAAGCCAAAAATGCCATAAAGTCACCCTTAAAAGGCAAGGATGTAATAAAGAAACTCACCATTAAGGCAAGAATGTGATCATATCACCACTAAAGCCATGAATAAAGCCAAGAATGTGATCGTATCACCACTAAAGCCAAGAATAAAGCCAAGACTGTGATCATATCGCCACTAAAGCCAAGAATAAAGCCAAGACTGTGATCATGTGACATAAGCCAAGAATGCAATACAGAAAGTCACTACTAAGGCAAAGAATGTCATTAAGAAAACCCCCACTATCTAAAACCAAGAATGATATAAAGAATTTAACTTTAAAATTACCACTAAAACATTTGTCATCTGTTATTCTGTGTCTGTCTGGAACTTTGATTTTTCTCACACAAAAAATTTATCTTAATTGTCATTGTTAATGAGAATACTTTTGATAGTCAAGCCTCGACTTTCAAAGATTTTCAATGGGAAGTTTGTCAAAGGTTGTCAATTTTCGTCATTTTCAAAGATTCAATTTTCAATCTGTTTTGTTTTATTTTTTAAAATATTTTTCAATCTGGTTTTTCTTTTTAAAATAGTATTCTAACTCCGAAAATTGCCATTAAAGAATTCTGTTTAAACTGGAAGGAAAATCACCCGTGTGTTTGTCCCTTTCTTCTATATCCTTTTCTTTTCTTTCTTCTTATTTGTTTCTTACCCATGTTCTGTTACCCCCCCCCCTTTTTTTTTTATATTCTGCTCTTTCGATTTTTTTCCCAGCCTCTAATTTTGTTGCTGTTGTTGCTGTTTTTGGTTTGATGCCCATTTCTTCATTTTGCTCTTTCTGTTTGGTGATCCTTTTGCTGGTTGTTCTTGTGGTTCTACCCTTTACTTTGTTATTAACCTGCTTCTGTCTTCTTTGCATTTTCTTCTTTTTCCATACGCTTACTTCTTTGTTTCTATTGTGCTTTTCCTTTACGAGTTCTTTTATCTTGTACTTCTTCTTCTGTTTCTTTGGCCTCTTTTAGTTCTTTTGCTTAGTCTGATGCTTCTTATTCTTTTTTTTTCAGGTTACAGTTAATCTGATCTAAACGAAATGCAAACATTAAAAATGACGGACTTGGCCCAAGCCAAAAGCTGTGTGATGTCATCAAATTACCAAGGCCTACACTAAAATGTTGTTATGTTGTAAAATATTGTGTTGAGATTGCCTTCAGCTATGACAAGCTCTTAACATAACAACTTGCACTCTCCTTTAAAGGAGAAAAATCTTCTGAAGTATAGCTGCCTATAATATGGCAAGGTACTTGAACAGTCATACACACACACTTCTCATTCAGTGTGTAATTTCAATCTCACTGTGATTCCTTGATAGGATGAACAAGTCTGAGTGCACATTCTGGGTGACCAGGTGATCCCCCCTTCCCCCCAAATGCTAATCTGGGGAGCAGACAAAAAACAATTAGGGCCTACAACATAATGAAGGTCTATGTATACATACTCTTCCCTCTTTTATGAATCCATGCATGTATGTCAGTATACACACTATCTCTCTCTCTCTCTAGTATGCACGCACGCACGCACGCACGCACGTACACACACACACACACACACACACACACACACACACACACACACAAATGCACAAAAAATAATTATCTTGGTAACTGCATTTCCTACTTAACCTCACTTTTTCTATTTAAATTAAGTATCTGTTTTGCTAAAACATTCCCCCTCCTCTCTAACACAGATAAAAAACAAACCATGTTTGCCCATTCCCTATTCTTGCTCTCACACTCACTCACACCCATGACTGTGCCATAACCATTCTCATGCCTCTTCCCACATACAGCTAGCTATCCATCCTGCCCCTTCTCATATAAGTTCACCCCCCCCCCCCCAATCTTCTACACATTAAAAATGCAAAAAAACAGAAAACAGTTTCTGTCACGCCTTGTATCATCATATCCATCTACCTCTTGTGTCCACATGTGGGGCCAGGTTAAGATAACAAAGGTTACTGTAAAGGTTAGTGTTAGTGTTAGCACATAACATTAGTAACTGGGAAAATGTTGGTCAGCTGGCGTGTCTGCTTGAATTATATGTAAGCCATGTGGACACAATGGTACATAAACACAATGGTACCCAGCTTCTGACACTGGTTTTGGAAATTTTAAGTCAAAAATCGTCTGTCCTTTCAACCATCCATGGTTGGATTTTTCATTACCATGTTCCAGTTTTGAAATCAGCTCAGTGGTTTCCAGAAACGTACCTTTGCATACAAATGGACTGTCGGTGTTTTGTAAAGAACCAAAATTAATTAAACCGAAAGATACAGTTATTTCTTATCTCTTGAATTTCCCCACTATTAAATTACAATTTTTCAGCTCTGAAATCACCAGTTTCCAGCTTACTGTACTTTTGAAAAATCGTGCTGTTTCTAAAGGAACCAAAGTTGTATTAATGGCCGAACATAGTTATCAGCCCCAAAATTTAAAAACCGAGGTAGAAAAACATGCTCTTTTATATGTAAGCCTACTTTCTATTCCCAGTTACCTAGCCATACATATCCTACTCCTTTCTCACAATTGTCAAATTAACCTAGCAGTTAATCTAAGGAAAAAGCCCCTCCTTCTAATTATCAGTTTCGTTTTAGTACCTCCTCTACAAAATCAACGATGATTCCCCTCTTGCCTCCCCAAAACTTGTTTACACACACACACACACACACACACACACACACACACACACACACACACACACACACACACACACACACACACACACATCCACCGTGCACACATACCGATGTATTTTATCACATATGCAGTGAAAACACTTGTTTTGTTTGTTGCTACTTCGTTAATATAGCCTCTGATGCTTTTGTCTATTACATAAGTTTCAATGCACAGTTTTAACTTTACTTTATCATTTTGAACTCTGAATGACAAAAATCCATCCAACTGAGCGATAGGGAGATGACTTCCAGAGACTAAATGTGCATGTGTCAAATCAATTTTACCTCCTTGGAGACTTTGTCGCCTGCAAGTCCTTGTTTGTTTCATCCACGCGCTCAATTCAGTTCAATTCAATCCAAATACTTCCTCCCACAGAGAAATTCACGCAGATAGCAAGCCACATATAAAAACAGTCAACATGTAAATATAATATCACGGAAAATACCACAACATAGCCTAGCATCCAAACATAAGCTCGCACCCATCCACATAACCTTGCAGCCGCCCACCTGTGAAGCACCACACACTCTCACCTGTAATTAAACCTTTAACTGTTTTTCCACACAAAAGTGTTATCTTTATTTCATCATCATCCTTAATGAGAATACTTTCAAAAGACAAGCCTCGACTTTCAAGGGTTTTGAAGGTGTTTGTCACAGGTTGTCATTTTGGTCATTTTCAAAAGGATTCATGGTTTTGAATCTAATATTCCTCTTTTTTTCATGAAAAAAATCTGAAAATCACCCAAATGGAATTCTGTTTAAAACAGAAGAAAAATTACCCATGCTTTAACTTAAATGAACCAGGCCTACTCTTGCCTCAGTTTCCCCATACACTTCTGTGCCTGTGGTAAGTTCGTGTCAAAGCCTTTGGGGTTTGGAGACTTGGGAGGTATGGTCATTTGAGGGACACTGTGGTGGTCACCACCTCAGGTAGGTGACACACTCACTCTGACTCTGCGACTGAGCCTTTACCATCATTAGTAGGGGGCTTAGTAGGTGGTGTCCTGCATATGTTAGCTCAGAACAGGCACCACTGAACACCACCAAAGTGACCCAGCAGAAGTGCAGGGCCCTCTGGCTGGTGGCCCCATGGCGGCCTGTGGACATCTTACCCTGAGGATGAGATATAACAAATCTGGGTATGACTGTAGCAGGGAGATTGAAATGAGCAGCGTGGGAACAGCAGGACAAGGATGTCACAGAAGATGAGGCAGCAACCCCCCCCCCCTCCCCAAATACCTGTCTGAATTCATTTTTAACTAATCTTTTTTGTTAATAGAAGTTTATATCATAAATCACTATGATAACAACAATTGCATATTACTATCATAACTCTGCTGATGAGTAATATCAAGTACTGATAAGTACAACAGTCGGCACAAACAAAATAAAAATTTTAACCCAAGTCATTCTGAAAACTGCTGATTCTTTGGTGTTTCACCGCTTGCAAATGGTTCAAGCACAGGGGCAGTATCATCTGCTACCCAACCTTCAGTAAAAGGTAAAGGTGTCCCGTGACCTAGGTGGTCGTAGGGGAGAGAGGCATCAGAGACCTCAGCTTCTACAGGGGCCAGCATATTGAGGGTGGCCCCCATCTCCTCTCCCTCGCTGCTTTACCTTCCCTGACCCTAAAGAGGCCAGGTACCTATTTACAGCTGGGTGAATTGGGGGACTGTACTGAAGCTAAGGCGCGCACCCATTCAATTGGTAACCATGCTCGATGCTGCTTAAGATTGCCTCTGATTCTGTGGCCCCCATTGCTCTGGTCTCAAGGTGACCTCAGATTTGGTTTCCCCATACACTTCTGTGCCTCTGATGAGTTTGTGTCAAAGCCTTTGGGGTTGGAGGTTCACGGGGGATGGTCGTTGGAGGGACGTTGTGGTGGTCGCCACCTCGGATGGGTAACTCAGTCTGGCTCCACAACTGAGCTAATACTGTCGTTAGTAGAGGGCTTAATAGGTGGTGTCCTGCGTATGTTAGCTCAGAACAGGCACCACTGAACAGCACCAAAGTGACCCAGCAGAAGTGCAGGGCACCTCTGGCTGGTGGCTCTATGGCGGCCTAATACTGATGAGCTCCCTGTGGACTGCCAATCCCGAGGATGAGACACAGCGAATCAGGGTATGGCTGTGGCGGGGAGACTGAAATGAGCGGCGTGGGAGCAACAGTAGGGGGATGTCACAGAAGACGAGGAAGCAAAAAAAAACAAAATTCCTGTCAAACGTCTGTGAAACACCTACCTCTCCATTGTTGCTCATGAAGCCACTGTCACAAGTCCTCTCTCTTTTCTGCTCCTCTGCGTTAGTTCTGGGTCTCCTCTGTCATGAGCCTGTAGAACAGAAAAAAGCATCATTTACTCATAGCACAAGTGTCTACTGTAGGGTTACCTAAGTCCTCTGGTATAATCATCAAAAAAAAGCACATCATTGTTGTTCTCACTTGTTTTCAGCATTATTGTCCAATCTTTTCAGATGGCTAGAATGAGATGCCTTGAAGGTGAACAAGGCTGCATCTCCCAAAATATTCAGAAACTGAGAAAGGTTAATAAAATTCTTGTACAATAATTTCCTTTCATTTAAAAAGAAGTTGTGTTAAAATTTTATAGGATTGGTTTTACATGCATTAACTTAAAACAAAAAAATCTTTGGCTTTATTTATTGAACTTCATGTTTGATTCTATACCATGTATGAGTGCCTCCAATGAGATAACATAACATACCTAGCCAAAACCCATTCATACAATCATTGTGTTCAGCAATTTATAATTGAAAATATCCAAAAGTCATGTTTGTCCATGTTATAGCCTGAAACTGAAAGTAAAACAGTAAGATTCATCATTCAGTAGCATCCTGTGGCTTGAGCAAGTACGGAAGTCACAAAGTCGCAGGAAAAATGGTATATATATATATATAATATATATATATATATATATATATATATATATATATATATATATATATATATATATCACAATCTGTGAACTGCACTATGTAGTCATACCTGTCACGAATCCTGTGAACACATTGGTGCCACTGCCGGGCATATCAAAGCCAGCCACCCCCTTTAAAAAATAGGAGTTCCTTTTCCTTGAAAAATAGCATGTGCCTGTATTACACTACAGCTTCTCCAAAACTTCCAAATCTGTTACCTTGTGACCTCTTCATACAATGCCACGTCATCCTCTCAATCTTACCAACAGACCGAGCTCCCACACATCCAGCGCATTATTATCAAAAGGGCCTGATGACTGGATCTGGATGGTACATTACCAACAGTAACCAGTAACACACGGTAACCAACCCTTTTCGCTATTTGATAGCGCTACTTACCCCTAAAATATGCAAGCAACAAGGCAATACACTTATACGATAGCTAATAATTATAAAGTCAACAGAGAACTGCGTTTAACAAAACAGTAAATCAGAATTTACCGTTATGCAGCTTTACTGAGTACCTTCTCACTGCCACCTCCATGAGTGTCGCGCAATATTACCACATGGCTTGGTGTCTGAATACCGGAACGATGTAGGCATAAGGGTATTCTACTAAAACGAAAGGAACACTTGGGCTTTAAAGGTTTTGAAGGCTTTTGCTTGGAGTTTATAATCTTATTCTCAATTTGTGGTGCGTAGCAATTGTGTTCTGGCTAGTTTCCAGCTGTACAAATTGTTTGAAATAAAAAGAATTTTTTTATGTCTATTATAGTGTTAAGGTTTGGTCACACCACAAGACACAACACCCTAGCAAAAACCATCCTGCAAGGAACAGTTGAGGGCAAGAGAAGAAGAGGCCGCCAAAAGAAATCATGGGTTGACAACATCAAAGACTTGACCGCCCAACCCCTGCAACACCTCCTACTAGCCACACAGGATCGTGAAGCATGGAAAAAGATCTCTGTTGCGTCTTCTCTCATGTCCCCCCTACGTCCTTTGGGACATGGGACTGAGTGAGTGAGAGTGATAGTGTTAAGGGGATTGTGTGTGGGGGGGTGCGTGCATGCATGCGTGTGGGGGGGGGGGGGGTGCGCGTGCATGCGTGTGTTTGTGTGTGTGTGTGTGTGTATGTGTGTGTGTGTGTGTGTGTGTGTGTGTGTGTGTGTGTGTGTGTGTGTGTGTGTGTGTGTGTGTGTGTACTATCTGTAGCTTAAAGTCAGTTATTGTTGACAGTCATGCCCTGTCTTATATTTGTAGTGCTCAAGTTAATTATTTTTTTAAATCATCTGAATTAGATCAGCCTTGGTTGTCCTTGATTATTTCTTTAGTCTACAGATATACATAACTGTGACTTCCATGGTAGTCTAATGCTGGAGAGTACAAAAGTCCCAGCGGTGCTATCCGATTTGGGGACTATACTATCAACCCACCATCACCACACTGGGTAGTGCTGCTTTGAAACTGGATTGTTTTGTTTGTTTTTTGTCATGTCTGAACCTGTGAACATTAAACACAGGTTCTTTTTTTAGTCTTTCTGTGCACAGCACTTCTCTCCTGGCGAGCTTGAAATAATATATTATGGTATTGAATTTATACTTCTTTTTTTTTTTTTGGTGCCGACATTTATCAATTCAATGTTCCAGGTTGTGGTAATGCACACACAAAAAAGACACACAACCACAACCACCACAGCCAACAACAAACAAATAAAAGGGGGGTGAGTGTAGTGGTGGTGTGTTGGGGGGGGGGGGGGGGGAGGAGTCAGCATTGACATCACTGTTCTTTGGCTGATTGCTCTTTCTCTTACTTAGGTCTAAGCCTAGCCTCCAGCTGGTCAAACGCATGTGGCATAGGCCTAATAGGCCTATTGAATGTTTTGTTGTTGTTGTTTTTTCATTCCCGGTCTAAGGCTTCAAGGTTTTCAGTTAAAGTTAAAAGTTGTGCATGCGACTGTTTGCCCAACGTTAAGGTAGCTGCATTCCAACAGTGGAAATTACCGCATCTTTAAGCAGCGTTGGAAAGGTGACCGTTGCCGGCTTGGCTTCAGTACAGTTCCCCTAGTTCACCCAGCTGTAAATGGGTACCTGCCCTCTATAGGGTCAGGGAAGGTAAAACAGCGAGGGAAAGGAAATGGGCGCCGCCCTCAACATGCTGGCTCCTAGAGAAGCTGAGGTCTCTGATGCCTCGCTCCCCTACAACCGCCCAGTTTATGGAACACCTTTACCTTTCTTTTGTAAAAGGATGGCATTAGCTTCATAGGCATCAATGATAAAAAAACAAAAACATTTATTCATTGATTCTGTCAACATTGAATCATAGTCTATTCTCACGCAAGTCTTTCAGATGAGGCTTGAAACTGTAGTCCTATGGTGAATGATCAAATAACTTCTTGCAAACATACCATACTGACAGTGTTGTGTCAAGCATGCAATGTTTACATTCTGCAAGCAGACTAGGCGTCACTCAGCCAATCAGCATCGGCACAGGTGGCTGGTACAATAAGCTCCGACAGCATCTAGGGCCTAGCCTGAATCGGAAATCTCCGCTGAGATGTAAGGGCAATCGCAACATCAACAAAAAAAAAGAGTAATAAGCTCAGAGATTGTCAGTCAAGGTTTACCATCTAATTCGATTACTTCAAGTCAGCAGTGAAAAAGAACTGCAAGAGATGTCCGCTTGTTTCATGCTACTCTTCTACAGTCTTTCCATAGTCGGTAAGTAGGCTAGGTCTGCGAGGAAAACCGAAAAAGCACCCATGGGCATGCCATAAGAAATTAATGATTGTCAGCTCCTAGCCTAATGGACTGTTATTTTAGTGGGGGTTAAGTGATCATTAAAATGATTGCACTAATCCTTGCTTTTTACTGGGTTATCATAACTGAAAAGTAGAACTTTTGACTGTTGTAAATTGTTTATAGTTAGCCTAGGCCCTGTACGTAACACGCTGTGTTCGAAATAGCTGTGGGCAGATCATACAGAGCACTATACAGTAGGCACCCATCAGTCTCGGAAGACTATGGAGTCTTTAGAGCGCAAAGCCTGGGTAAGTATGGAGGGCAAACTGTTACCCATGCAGCAGATCCCCCACCCTCTCCACACCACTGGAATGATCCATTGGAAAGGCAATGACTGATACCAATGGTTCCAGTACCATCGCAGGAGCCACCAGAACGTTGCCATAATTATACAGCCCCGAGCTGCCCTGAGACACTAACTCCCCGATTTTTCCTCAGGGATGGTGATTAAACACGACACCTGTGTGCATGCTGTTTTTTTAAATTATTTTTAAAAAAAAAAAATTTTGTCATCCGCTTTTACCAGCACACGATGGCCTGCTCTGATGGTCTGCTCTTCCGAAAGGCGGAACGGGGTTTTAACGTGTGTGAAGATGTTCTGCGTGCACTTGCTCACGGGCCTCGGTTTATAGTCTCATCCGAATGACTTTAACATTCAGTTCGATTCTTGGTCAAACTGGGAAGAAAGGGCGAGGCTGGGTACGAACCCAGAACCTCACGGTTTACTTGTTGGCAGGCGAACGCCTTAACCGTCCTGCCACCTTCCTTCATACAGAGCACCAGTGGCTCTGTTATTGTACAAAGATCCATAAGTAGGATTAGGACTAAATATTTTGTAATGCTGTTTTAGAATGTTGACAACCAGCTATTTAAACTGTTATGGTCAGGTTGTCTTTTTTCTTCACAGCGCCTTCCTGGGACACTCAGACAGCAACAAGGCCTACCATGGGCCTGTTTGTAACAGGCGCCTGATTGTAATGCAAAACTGCCGGTTCAGTGTTGAGCACGATTTTAAAAAAATTCAACAGTGATTATACCATTTTCACAACCAGGTACAAGTTGGTAATGGTAAAAACATAAAACGCACCCTATCTACAATTACTCATCAAGTTTGTTGTTGTTTTTACCATTATGAAATGTCCAATTAGCTATTATTTTACTCATTTACACTTATGCTTGCTTATAAGAAAGCACATTCAGAATAGTGTTCAGGTGATCAGATAAAAGAAAGCCAGCTTAAAACACAGCACGTTTATAAGAAAACTTAAAAACGGGACCCAACGACTTTCTTATAAGCGGGTCCCACTGTATATGCACAAGATATTTTGCATGCGTTCCCACATGGGACCTTGGTTTGTGTGTGCGTGTTTGTTTTTGTGTTTGTGTGTGTGTGTGTGTGACTGTAAATGATGTGTAGGGGTCTACTTTTCTTACAACAGAGAGAGAGAGAGAAGAGGAGAGAGAGAGAGAGAGAGAGAGAGAGAGAGAGAGAGAGAGAGAGAGAGAGAGAGAGAGAGGAGAGAGAGAGAGGAGAGAGAGAGAGAGAGAGAGAGAGCAAAGACAATACACCACAACCCTCAAAACCACCACACACACACACACAGCAGTCACCACACACCACACGCCACACTACACACCACAACCACCTGCACACAGCCAAACACACACACACACAACACCACACACAACACACACACAGTGCCCACACACTACACAACACACACACACACACACTCCACACACACACACTGCACACACTGACACACACACACACACTCACACACACACACACACACACTGACAACACCACCACTAACAACTCTGAACAAGGCAAACCACTTGCCTCACACCAGCCACAACACACACACACACAACACACACACACACACACACACACACACACACAACACACACACACTTCCACCACTGAAAACTCTGAACAAGGCAACCATCTTCGCCTGCCCAAAACAGGCCTGTTTACTCGATCCTCAATCTGGACACATGGACTTTGAAAATACAAACCCAAACAACAAGTACATGACACAACCATACACAACTGAAATAATTACTGTAGAACTGCCAACAAGTGTCTGCACATGAGAGGGATGGAGGAGGGGGGGGTGGAGGGAAAGAATACAGCAGGCAGGTGTAGCGGTGTGTGTGTGGTGTGTGTGTGTGTGTGTGTGTGTGTGTGTGTGTGTGTGTGTACGCGTGCGCGAGTGGGGTGGGGGTGGATGGACAGGTATGTGGTGGGTGAGGTACGATGATGATGAAGATGCAGGTAAGGGTGGTGGTTGGTGGCGGTGGTGGGGGGGGGGGGGGGGGGGTGGTGTGTGGCGACTTGAGTGCTCATCATACGATAGGAAATCGCTCCAAGAGTAGGCTGGCAGCATCTTCACAGTGCTGATATGGGGGCATTGCCAGATTGGCCAGCTTATTCACAACAAAGAGGAAAATGATATCAATAACAACTATAAGATAACTGTCGATATAAACAAAAGTTTTAAGACTAAAAAAAAACCCCAACTGATACAGCTGTAGTGATGGTGGATAAACAAAAAGTTTTAATTCTAAACCCCCCTGATACAGCTGTAGTGATGATGGTGGCCGTAGCACAACATTACTTTTTCTGACATGACAGACAAGTGTGTTAACCCACAGACCAATTATCATTTATCTTGGTAACCAATTATCTTTTCTTTTATTGATAACGGCAGAGAGGGGTAGATTTTTCCCCTTCTTTTCATGTTTCCGGTGCCACCTCGTATCCATTAAATGCAGTGTTTTAGTCCTTTCCCAGGCACCCTTTTTGCCATTTATCTATAACTTTTGTGATGCCATTGATTAGACAAGGCATATTTGAAAACAAAAAAAAGTATCAAGTTATTCCAAAACACAAAAATAGCTTGAACAATTCAAGTATGAATAACACTGGGGAATTGAGGGGGGGGGGGGGGGGGGGGGGGGGGGGGGGAGAGGAGAGAGGAGAGAGAGAGAGAGAGAGAGAGAGAGAGGAGAGAGAGAGAGAGAGAGAGGAGAGAGAGGAGAGAGAGGAGAAAGAGAAGAGAGAGAGAGAGAGAGAGAGAGAGTGAGTGAGTGTTGTGTGTGTGTGTGTGTGTGTGTGTGTGTGTGTGTGTGTGTGTGTGTGTGTGTGTGTGTGTGTGTGTGTGCCTATCACACACACACACACACACACACACACACACACACACCACACACACACACACACACACAAAGGGACAAGGATATTTTTTTTAAAACGAGTAAAACCAGCTAAATACTCTGATGTTCCAAGTTACTCACCACCTGTCTAACTACCAACACTACTACATCAAATCTGTCACAGTCACCGTCCCCATCACCCATGGCCAGATCCAAATCGTCAGATGAGCACTCATTTCCAAAACACAACTATGGAAGTCGATGCTGACAGACAAAATCCTAGAAATACACCCAGCACGGTGATAGGAGGGGGCTAAAAAAAAAAAAAAAAAAAAAAAAAAAAAAAAAAAAAAAAAAAAAAAAAAGAGAACACAGGTGGGGAGATGACACATCTCAGCGTGGAAAACTTTTGAAGAAAATGCCAACAACACAGCGTGTGCAACAAGCCCTACTCAGCTGCTAAACAAAGACAAGACAAGACAGACAGACAGACGGACAGACACACACACACACACACAGAGTGAACGAATGCATATATGCAGAATCAACATCTTCCTGTCAACAGGTGTGTGATGAAAAAACATGTGATACACAAGACAGGTACACAAATAATGAAATAAAAAGAAAAATGTCACAAAGAAAACAAAACAACAAAAAAAAGACACCCCCCCCCCATCCCATCCCCCTTCTAATTTTTCCCTCCCCAGAAAATTAAAATCATCCAAGAAGTCATTTTACATTTTAAAAAAAAATTACATTACCCCCCCCCCCCTCCAAAAAAAAAATCTCTTACCCTTTTTCATACCCAAAACCACATTTAAAAAAAAAAAAAAAAAAGGTTCGTACATGCAAACATTGCAAACAAATGGTTTTCTTGATGCACATGATTTTGAATTAATTTACTGTGGTAAAGTTTATGATCAACATAAACCATAATCTTAATGAAATGAAAAGGAAAAAAAAGCATTGCTAAATGAATACAACAAACATAACTAGAAAGAAAATCATACTCTCATGCCTGCCTTTCAGGTTACTTGAACCAGTTTTGTATGCTGAAGACGTACACACACATCCACATCTTTACCAACATTCACAAGGATTATATATATATATACACACACACTCCTTATATACACATATTCACTGACCAAGACTCCACACACACACACACACACACACACACACACACACACACACACACACACACACACACACACACACCACACACATTTCATACAACTTACACCTGTTTCAAACGTATCAAGAGAGGCAAAAAAAAAAGCAAGCAATCATATATGAGCACATTATATCTACAAATCTAACATAAATAAACCAGATAAAAAAAATGATTTAAAAAAAAGAGCAACAAATGTTCATCACAAATGGCATGCAATACCTTTTGGTGTACATTACACATATGAAGCCCATTTAATGTCTTTAAAAAAATCTGATTTTAAAAAGGAGGATTGGGGGGTGGGGGTGGGGGATTTGAGTAAGAGTGTAAGTTTGCCGCTATTTCACATGATCAAACTGTGGGTGAGATGACCGACACCTGTGCACCCTCAAGTTACTGGCCTATTTCACATGTGTTCCGCGTTTGACACTGTTCTGGCTACATGTGTGTGTGTGTGTGTGTGTGTGTGTGTGTGTGTGTGTGTGTGTGGTGTGTGTCTGTGTGTCTGTGCGCGCGTGTGTGTGTGCGTGTGTATGTGTACATGTGTGAACGCGCGTGCTTGCGTGCGTGCATGCATGTGTGCCTATGTAAGAGACAACATATGTGTAATGCGTGGGCACGCAGAAAGGCATACCTCTATATCCAAGTAAGCAATACATGCCCAATTCTGATGTGAAGCACCCCAGATTCCAACCTGTTGACGTTGTTAGTTACCATACTTTTTTGCTGAAAAAGCTCTACAAGCACCCTCCTATCCCAAGGAACCCCCCCCCCCCCTCAAACTTAGCGCAAAAAGAAACGAGCAATGAGTGCCAGGGCTGGGTGTATGTATATGATAAAGAAGGCAGGGTTGGATGGGTTGGGGGCTGGAAGAAAACATCCGTTACACACAAACACACATAGATATAGATATATATATATGTATATATATATAATGTATACATGAACAGCACATCTCTGCCTGACTACGCAAGATTTGACTCGGTTGCTTTTCGTCGACAGCAAAAGCACCCGTACAAAACTGAACATGCACAGAAGTTCTACGCCATGGCTATGACTTTGCATTTATAAATTATAATAATTATATGCCATACATGATTATATACTTCAACATGTCAAAAACACGCGAGTCCTTGTCACACGTTCTGCCTCGCCATCGTCGTACACACGGACCAAAATGACACACCAAAAAAAAGTTACACAGTCCAGCTAATACATTCAGGTTTTCAGAACATGAAGCACAACGTGTGAGATTAACACAGAAATGCGTAACACATTCAAGTGAAGACGGAGGGATTCCTCAATGTGTGTGCAGGCCATTGCACACTACACACATACCTACACACATCAAGTATAAAACTAATCTTTAAACAAACAAACAAACAAAAAAAAAAAAAGGAATGAAACTGGTGCTGCATTTATATTCATATATCTATATACAATTTCGTCAATATTAGCCAAACATAGATAACCTAAAAACCATACAGCCTGATTAAAAAAAAAAAAAAAAAAAAAAAAAAAAAAAAAAGACAACCCAAAGCTCACGACTTTCCAGAACAAACGGTATTTATTCAACGTGGAAATCATACTCTCAACATAACACTGCTTCCATGAGCAAACTGTTACTCTCAAAATATCCATGATCAACACTTCAATCAACATACTGGTTACTGTGACACCATTCATCTGACATGTACCACATAAGGATTATAGCAGTTTTGGAATCAACTTCACCCACCCTTTTACACCTGCAAAACCTCCCTAGAAACATCTCCAACAATAACCCCCCCCCCCTTACCTTAAAGGCAGTAAATGTTGAGAAATTAACTTAAAAACTGTCCTAAAACCACAAAAGGGAACATAGAGGTCATGAAATTCTTTCAATAAAATTATCTAGATCTTTTACACTGGACAAGGGGAAGCAAGCTCAAATCTTGCCATGTTCCCAACATGTTTTTTTTTTTGTCAAGAAATACAGTAGAAACCTTATATAATCTTGTGCTCAGCAACTCTACACCAGACGTGCACACAATATACTAACCATGATACCATCTGCATCAACAGATATGCAGCAAAATCATAAACGAGAGAAAAGGGAGGGGGAAAAAAAGGTTTTCTGCAGAGCCTGTGTTTGTCACACACCAACTCCCTACTCGCTCCATCTCTGTTATCAGCTGGCTTCAGTCAGGAAAGGAACACTTGCAAACATTGAAACTTTCTTTGTGTCAAGGAACACTTGCAAACATTGTAACTTGCTTTGTGTTAAGTGACTTCTTCTTCTTCTTTTCGTTCCTCAGCTACAGCTCTGAGGTCAGCCAATGGCGAGATTTTACGTGTACGGCCATTTTTGCCCACCATCAAGGTAGCAAGCCACATTCTGACTTTGGGGCTGGTCCACTTGTAAGTTACCTTATGACTTGACTTCTTCTTTTTTATCTTATGGCTTGACTTCTTCTTTTTTATCTTATGGCTTGACTTCTTTTTCAACTTCACGAGAAGTCTCTGGGGCACTGCACTGGATTCTGCAGGCTGTGTGTCTTGGGTAAGGTGACCTGACTTGAGGGAGGAACAGACCCAAGTGCCTGCCTAAATACTGGCTGATCTGTGACGTTTTGAAAGAAAAAGTGAAGGACTATGTAACCAAGCCATCCAGTAAAAATCCACGAGGACAGGCACTGGAGTCAAACTGATAAAGTGTTTGACTTATGACTGTTTCAAGTCAGTAACAGAAGTCTGGATGATGCCTGTTGTGGATTACATGTGGACATTTTAGCAGTGTTATCTCTCAAGTGCAGGCCTGCTAAATCCCTTGTGTACATCCCTTTGATGACACACACATGCAGTTGTTCATATGTAGCATGAAAAGACCCAGTCATTTTTGTCAGCATGTGCTAGGTTGTGCACATACACTTGCACGCATGCACACACGCATGCGCGCACACACGCACACACACACACACACACACACACGCACGCACACACACAAACCCAGCCTGCTGCACCTTGGTTTCTGGGTCTCATCCTGATAAGAGATAGGTCAGTGCCAAAATAGGAACTCCCAAAAAGAAATCCTCTCAACACAGTGGAGATTTGAAACCCCTACCCTCGCCCACTGTCCTGTCAGACCCCACAGCTGACGTTTTAACCTAAACCACCACCCCAGCTGAAGTCACAGCTTAAGTAGTGTTTGAGTTCATGCTTGGACAGACTCTAGGTGACTGAACAGACTGAGATTAAGCAGCAACTAAGTGAAAGTGACTGCCATGAACAATGCCGAGACTTTGTCTTTTCGCTTTTATTTGTTTATTTTTTGATAACAGAGTTTGGAAGCAGAAGCTGAAGTTTTCTGAAGCTGATGACAACATAACAGGTAACAACTTACACTCTTGTCTGACAATTGAAAAAAAAAAAGAAAGAAATACATTTAAACACACAGACACACACATACAAAGACACACACACACACATTCCTGCATCACAGAAAGGCTAATTAACGTAACTCACTCCAACTGTTCGTTGATCCAAAGCTTTTGGTGTTGGGGTTGGGGTTGGGGCTGGGAAGAAAAAAAATGATCACATTGCTTTCTTTGTTCAACTTAACAAAAACTAGGCTCTGTTATGCGCTGGTTGTGGGCTGAATCCTAGTACTGTACAGTGTTCATACGGCTGACAGTCTGTCCACTATAGTGCCAACTTTGCTGCTTGAACTGCCTCCAGCACTTTCAGACAGGGAAACTTCTGCTTTCTTTGTAGTCCTCTATTACCATTCTGTAATCTTCTGTAGTGTAAGGACTCTCTCACACACACAATCCTTCCCCCCTCTCCAAAATTTATATAGAGATGATACAGAATTATAAATGATGCACTTTTTTTTTCGTCATGCTTCATTCAGTTTCTCGTACGTAGCCTTCATCTGTGCCCATATACACATAGCTGATTGAATGAAAAGAGCCTTCCATATAGTTTCATGTTGGGGTTTTTAAAAACTTTTTGAGGAGGCCTTTAAAAAACCCCCACCTCATCTCACAGTGAATGATAGACAAGGAAGAAGAAGAAGAAAGAAGAAGAAAGAAAGAGAGAGAGAGAGAGAGAGAGAGAGGAGAGAGAGAGAGAGAGAGAGAGAGAGAGAGAGAGAGAGAGAGGACAGAGACAGAGACAGAGAGAGAGGGGGGAGGGGGGGGGGGCTTGAGATGGGCTAAAAAAGTGGAAATGAGTGCTGATGAAAGAAGCAGAAACTAAACTCTGTGAGTGTGTGTGCATGTGTGTGTGTGTGTGTGTGTGTGTGAGTTGTGTGTGTGTGTGTGTGTGTGTGTGTGTGTGTGTGTGTGTGTGTGTGTGTGTGTGTGTGTGTGTGTGTGTGTGTGTGTGTGTGTGTGTGTGATTCTTTGTCTTCTTATGTGATTTCAATCCACTACGACCTGGCCATATTGTCTTCATTAGGCCTGTCAGAGGACACTGGAGTCTTTGACACACACACATGACACCCCATATCATAAAACAGTGAACAAAAGAAAGGGGGAGTGGGTGAAACAGAGAGAGAGACAGGCAGGAGATGAGGGGGGGCTCAGATATGAAAATATATTTATATAAGAGGCATGAAAACCCCTACTAGAAGATTTGCATTCTCACAACACACACAGACACAGACACACAGACACAGACACACACACGTGCGCGCGCATGTCTAAGCATTCCTGCCTTAGTGCCTACTATCACCTACGTGGCATTTTCTTCAAACCAACAGAAACGATAACAGGCAATTTTTCTTTCATGTGTACAAAAGCTAAATCAACTAAAGGATTTAAATGCCGTCATACCCAAGTTTTTTAACATTCTGAAGATCATGGGGGTTGGATTTTTGTCTCCAATGATCTCAAAAGTTGGGTAGGGGGTCAAAAAAAATCTGGAAAAAAACCCAGTCCCTTTTAGCAATAGTTATTGGGAGAGTTTTTTCTTCTAAAAGAAAGTCTTGCTTTTTGTTATCACAGGAGTTGATTCTGGGAGAGAGTTACATTATCAGTTTTCTTTCTTGCACAGAAAGCTGAACACAGAATTAAAAAGCTAAAAAAAAATCTGATCAATGTTACCTTAGTTCAAAGATACTGTCATCAGATCTCTTCACCATACATTTACTTTCTATTTCATCCCCCCTCCTCTTCTAGCATACAGAAGTAGTGGAAAGCACAGACAAAACAAAACAAACAGGCTGGGACTGGATGATTCAGCTGATGTGTTATAGATGTAGTAGTATGTTGACAGTTCTCTAGTGATACACCTGCCCGCTTCACACAACACACTTTCGTTCAACCCATAAATTATCATCAAAAAAAGTTGGTCCACAACTAAGCAGGCAAGCGCTTGAAACACTGACATGGATGCCTCAGGATGAACATTCCATCATGATAAATGTCACAATTCATATCAAAAACACGCCTGACAAGATAAATCTGAATGAACAGAAAGAAAAAAAAAAAAAAAAAAAAAAGGTAGCACAAAGTTTTGAGTTAGTATGCGACAGTCATATGCTATCTAAACAATGCTTCGGAGCGTCCACAGCTGGACACTCACACTAAAGCTTACTGGTACGAACGATCGAGGCAGACTGCAAACACCGCCTGTCTTATTTCACATTCACTAAAGATCAAAACACTGGTCTTCATATTGCGTATGCCCGAATAGACAAATTAAAAAAAAACAAAAAAAAAACTTCAAGGTAAATCTGTCACAACATAGCCTATACGATAAGATAAATGATCAAGCATCTATACATGTTCTTCTGTCTAATTCACAAAACTCTTGGTATTAAAAAAAAAAATGACATGTCATTCATTATTATATATACACTTCATCTCTTTCTTATAAAGACTTTCCTACAGCTGTTTTATTCTGATACTGAGCAACACAACAGCGAAAAATACCCTTTAAAAACATATATATAAAAAACCCAAACCACCAACCAGTCAAACAAAAAACCAACCAAAAAAAAAACCCCTCTCAATATGTTCATAGCCTTGCTAGGTTATCTAAATCAAACAAATAAAAAAGTTAAAAAATATAAAATGCAATTCAAGTCTGCATGTTCTTCAACTCACTTAGGGCTCTCTGATGTCTAGGCCTCCCCCCCCCCCCCCTTTTTTGAAACAGACTTTAACGTGGTCACTCTCTTGTGAGACAAACACCGTCATATATCGAGTTTTCGCTAGTTAAACTGCCACCGCACTCACAAACAGTTACATTATCTATACACCACGCCAAGCTTGGAGCCACCGACTAAGTGTCTACACAAGACAGAACACAGAGGAAGGATGGACATTTACCCCAAGTCTGACTCAACCTGGGGTAGGCCATTTTCAGATTTAGCTCGCTAGAGACCTACACACAGTGGCTTTTACCTACCCACAAGTGGCCAGGGTACTTGCCAGCCATTTCATTAAAACCAGCTGCAGAAATGCCGGTTTTGATGAGGCAGCAAATGCAAATCAAACTGGCCATCTTTCCCAGAAAAATATTGGTCTCTCTACTGACTAAGGTGGTTTCAAGAGGCTTCTAAAACAAAAAAGTTGCCAATGACAGGTGGACACCTTTTTAGTGAAAGAGACTTTATCTTGATTTGAAGGAGATTTGTAACTGTATGTATTCCATGTGCAGGCCACAAGACATTGTATTTCTTCACTTGTTCCTTCAGCTTCTCCAGGACTCAGTGGTGAAGGCACTGCACTCCGATGTTCAGGCAAGGTGTTGTTTGCATCCATGCTAAACCTGGCCAAGCCTTTCCCTCTCCACTCTATCTTTTTTATACTGCACTAATATTTTCATTTTGACATCCTACATATAAAAAATCATATGTGTTTTTATTCAAATCCTTCATGCCTTCCTTCCTTTATGCCGATATTACTCAAACTGAACTGACTACTCGGACCAAAATTGGGTTTAATTAAGGAAATAGTACTGATGACCTAACATAAAAAAACAAACCCCAAACCAGTGACTGGGAAAGAAAATACCCAGTTATTTGAAAAACAGACCAATCAGTGATGACTCTGTAAATCAAACTGGTGATTATATAAAAAATGAAAAACTGCTCTTTAATTAATCGAGAGATGGTAATAGTCCGGTGGGACTTCTAATTACTCTGTAAATGCCTTGCCCTTAGTTTTACCCTTAATCTAACAAACAAATCCAAGAAAAAAGATCAGCAACTCTAACACCTCACTTGCATAAGTCACCTGGAAAAAGACCTTCAATAACATACCTTCACAACAAAATCTGCTTTTTCCCCAGCAGACAGCGTAACAAATTTCCTATGTATAGAGTCCAGTGTAACAAATATTCCAAACTATCTACACATAGTGTTAACAAGTATCCAGTCTTTCCACAGATTTTACAAAAAACAAAAAAAAGAAAGAAAAAAAAAAGAAAGAAAAAGCTCAAGCCCATAACTTGGTTAAAAGACGAAAAGCACTCTACTGCATCTGATGCAAACCACCACACATCCCAGATGGTAGTCAACTGAAAGACAGGAATAAACGACAACAGCCAGCAGTCAGAACACGGTATTGCACACGGGCGTGAAACGTCGTCCGACTCTTTGCAATCCCAAGTCACCCTACGTCTTCACCACACTCGTCAAGTCTGAGGTTACGGCAGCCACTAAGACACAGCCAGTTTTCAAGCTGACAAGCAAGTGTCCACAGTGGACATACTGCCCCACTGGCGGTGGTGACACGCAGCTCCAGAATGATGGCCAGTCTGTCCACTTGCTGACCTGAAAACTCGGCTGTGTCCTGTCAGCTGTCTCAGACAGCGACATACGGTTTGTTTTTTTCTTTCTTTTTATTTGTAGCTGCAGCAGATAAGGAAGAGTCATGTCCCCTGCTTTCCCAGGGAATGTGTGACTAAATTTACGAATGTGTCCTTTTCAGGATGTTCTGAACTTTGCGATTCCTACCCAATGTTTGCATGAAGCATGAAAATGGCTGAATGTGGCGTTAACAAAAGCGTTATCCCTAACTTGTACGACAGGAATCACAGTGTAACAACCTCAACTACACTCTAGTTACGAGAAGGAAAGCAAACAGGTAAGTTTCCTGCAACAATGAGCTCTGTTTGGAAAATGTTTTGGCCTGGACTGCTGGTATACTAACTAGTCTGTGTGTGAACAATGCACCTCCAGTCTCCTGATGATCTACCGTGATCCATTCATCCATCTAGATATGAGCTACATGATTTGTTCACACTGTCAAAGACTAGAGTTTGCTCTGCCCTGTTTTGCAAGTGCTTACCACATGGAAAGACATGGAGACGCGCTATCAGAAATGCATTATGCAATGTACACATCTACATGCATCTGCACAAACACACCGCACACACACACACACTCTCACTCTCTGTCTCAGTCTCTCTCTCTGTCTCTCCCCCCCACACACACAGCAAAACACTTTCTAACCAATGTACTGTCTCAGACAAACCATCCACATGGACAGATAGCGTAGCTACTATATGGTTCAAATATTTCACACACAAAGTGTTTGTCCCACCCTTCAGGATCTCACAATGGCTTCAGAGAAGTGAACAAGTCAGGAAATTATCCAGTTCAACACAGAAAACATGCACAATGAGATAACACACAAAAAGCGCATGACCAAGAAACTACCCCATCAAGAGTATGTATGACAAGCAAGCAAGTATGATGAATCGTACATAAAAAGTACATGAATGCAGTGCAACCTTGTTGAAAAATATACCACACAGTAACAACTCCGAAAACTGAGGATCATATTATATAATAATATATATGTCACAGTGAAACTTGGCACAACCCCTTGAAGAAATGGTCACGAAAAATCCACACTGCATTGTCAGTGTACATCTCGTTCAATCAAACGCCCTTGTTCATATAAATGCGCACACACATTAAAAAAAAACAAAACCATGTCAATATTTTGTTACATTAACTCATTTGCGTCTGTGGGTGCCCATGTCTATAAATAATACAAGACATGTCCGTCTGATCACGCATACATACATACATATCTGCACCCGTCACATTTACTCCTCAAGCCTCAAGTCTGATCACAAATACGTAAGCGCAGCTCACAGCACATTCACATCCCTCCCCACACAGACGTAGATGTGCAAGAAATGCACAAGCAGCTGTGTTATGCAAGCACATATTCTGCCCCCTCCCCTTCTCTCTCTCTCTCTCTCTCTCTCTCTCTCCTTGGACAAAATTTCCAAGGTTTTTTGTTTTGTTTTGCGCACGCACCTCTGTAGGTAAGGATTGTCCGTGTCTGTGTTGGGTGATGATGAAGTCTGTACATTGGAGAGCCCTCGTCCTAGCTACTGATACTTGGACATACTACGACAAGAAAGCACGTACACACAGCCATGAATACTAGTATGCTTGTTCACAGGTAAACACATGTGCACACACACACACACACAATGTCCAGGTACTCGCACACTCTCAGACATTACCATCACTCAACAACACACAATGCCATCATACCTCCATTTTCTCTGTCACAGCTAGTATATTTTTTGTGCGCAATTATAAAAAAAAACATTTATCACAATTAACAATGGGAGTTTCTAGGAGTTCAAATTTTTCGTATAAAATTTGTTCACAGGGAAAATAGTAAAACACAGAGGTGGGGGGATACCACATTCTACAAATGGAATGTCGTATCACTCCTTCAACTGTGTTGCTATTTTGATATCCTGCTCATATGTGTTGTCATGAAAAATAGCTATTTTTATGTGGAAATCATGTAAACTGATTTGTGAGCATGACTACAAAGATTTGATGAGCAAACTCCTGTTTTGAGAAAATCTACAACTATGCAGTAAGTCAAAGAGTACTGAATATTGGCAGACTTTACTGTCTGACAAGAAACCAATGCCACTACCTGAACCCAATGCATCAACTTATATTTATACTGTATACTTATACTTTCCACTGACCATCAGGTAAATCACAACCAAGGAAACATATTTTGTAACTTACACCACAATTACTTTTTCTACAAAACCAGCATTCACATAGAATTCTGAACAAAACTACAAAGGATTTGTTCTGTGATCCCATTCTTCTTTTCGCTATCTTTTTCATACAATTCTGCATGAAGGCTTTGTCGTCTCATCAGATTCTTCTTTTCACTTATTTTTTCCCATGCCATTTATTTCTCTTGTCAATCAAAACTGGGCCTTGATATATTCCCTAACATCTGGGCTAAAAGCTCATAACAATTTTCTTAAAATCTTGCCCCTGCTGCTTCACTACTAGAGGTTTCACAAGGTTTTTTTCTTAATTCTTTCTTATCAAGCCAGCCACATGGTTGACACTTTGAGCTTTGAAGATTTTGAAAGTGAAAACTTAACAAGAGAATTCATTCTTGCCTGGTTTCTGACCCACAAAATCATCCACAACAAAGAGAAATCTTCCTTTTTCTTTAGTGAACGATAGCAATGACCATGCACCAACGACTGACTGTGATGAAACGTGATGATCATAAGTCTGACAAAGATGCTGAAACTTCTGCAGAGGAAACTCACAACAAACTCCACAGACTTGAATGACAAGAATGACGATGTAGTCTATCTTTGTGTGTGGCATGATAGTGATGGAACCAAAAGCTGTTTGGCGCTTGATTGTCAGTCCCCTATTCGAACACACAATGTTTTTGGCAAAACGCACAAATTCTGTGCCAACAACTTTTGCTGAAGTCAGTTTTATTTGTTTTTTTTTTTTTTTTTTTAAAGATGTAGTGCTCTTGGAAAAATTTCGTTGTTAAAATCAGGTCTTGGTTGCAGTGACTGTATCACATTATATTGATCACTGCCATTCTTTTTATTTGTGTTTTTCTTTTGTTGTTTTTAGGTGTATTTTTTATTTTTATTTTTTTTTAGGCTTGTTACCTTGTGACTATGTGCAGTTTTCCCCTGAATTTTCGAATTGTTCCATTACCAGCACATCTTATAACTAAGAAGATACGGTAGAGGTTTACATTTTCGTCCAATTTTCAACCAAATGAAAAGTTCTTGTTTAGTTTTACTAAACCAACTCTACCGGTGGGATGGGATGGGCCAAGGTCCGTTCTTTCTATCATCATCACCATATCACATCAAAAGCACAAATTGATTAACACTGACCAATAATCCTTACACAAAAAACAGAACAGAAGTAATAAAGAACTTAGCAACAGGTCTGTAGGTAGCTTCCTTCAAAATTTCTTATTGAAACTGAAGCTGCTTCAAAATTCATGTGGACATTATTCTGGCAACTGTATCCCTTACAGGCCTGGACCCATGATAACCTACACACTTTGACCTGTGACTGAAGAAGTGTTTTCTGTATGTACAGTTACACATGCAGTGGCATGCATGTGCATGAGCCCCCCCCCCCCCCCCCCTCGAACACACCACTATGCACACACACACACAAGCATGTTTACTAGCCAATACATCCTTTTAAACTTAACAGCCCCACTTGATCTAAAGTACATGCATACAAGCAGATATATCTATCTGTATGTCCACATGTATACAATCTACACCTTTACCTCGCATGTATACAAAAACTGCACACACACACACACACACACACACACACACACACACACACACACACACACACACACACACACACACACACATACACACACATACACACACACAACACACACACACCACAACACACACAACACAACACACACACACCAACACACACACACACGAACACACACACACACGAAACACACACACACACAACACAAACCCTAATGAGAAGGGGTGACAATGACGTGGAGAAGAGAAGAGAAGAGAGTAGAAACTTTGTGTGTGAATGAAGCGGAACGCTGCAATGGCTGCTGCTGCCTGGCGACGACGACGACGATGTCAAAAGTTATCGGAGGAGGAGGGGGAGGGGAAGCTGAAGGGCTTTATCAAGTACAGTTTTTCTGTGTCCTGTTTGAAGATGGGGTGCTTCTTGTAGTGCTCCACCAGCTCGTCCAGATTGCTGAACTTCTGCTGGCCAATTTCGTACACATTGTCCGTCACCTTCACGCGGAAATGTTTGTTTCGATTCACTGCTTTTAACACCACTGTGTAGTGTCCCACCTGCACACACAAACACAGAGCTCTCCTGAGTTAACTTTCACAGTTTTTGTTCAAAAAGACACGTGTGTGGATTGATGATGATGGTTTTAGTGCATTACCGTAAGCCTGTAAGGAAAATGAATAAGTAAATAACAACTGTCATGCATGCAAAATACACACGCAGAAATAAAGATATAAAACGCCATGACAATGACAATGACTGTGCTTTTACGAGAATCTATCAGCCAGAATCAGATTAAGTTAAAGTGTGGTAGTCAGGGTCTGACACTAGTGACAGTAACTTAAGGCATGCCACTCGTCTTACCTGGCCTACTCTTTAAAAAAAAAAGGGCAAAGGGGATTTTACTGTGGGCAGAAGGTGTTCTGCATATGTCTGTACACAGATTCTCTGCTTATTACAGACTCATCGATGGATTTTCAAGGGACTGGAGTCAGTGACAATGTTAACTCTGAGGGAAAAAATTCCTTGAATGAATACTTCTGCCAAGAAGACTCAAACCTGTGTTTTAAGTTTCTGTCAGATCACAAGTACCATGGCTTAAGTACTAAGTTATTCTGCGTTTGTAAAAATAAAAACATTTATGAAGTTTCTTGAGAAACAAGCCAAACCCCAGTAGAAATAAAGAATTCCCAGGGTCCTACTCTCTGATTTAAGTGTTTCACATTCATTTTAAGACTCTGAAGTGGATAATTCCCATCCAGTGTAAGGGCTGACAACAATTGCTCCTGCAGGAGACCCTTTCTATTCAGTTCCTTACATTGGCAGTTAAAAAACATCAGCATTCAGTTTTCTTACACCTTGATGGGTCATGGGTGTTTAGTTTACATACATGACCATACAAAACGTAATCGGAACGTGATCATAACCGGAGACTTGTCAGGGCTTCGTTTACTTATTTGCTTTGCCTTTTTTTCAATATGTTTAGCCAGTATAAAGCAGTTGGGAAATGAAAGGGAGGGGGGGGGGGGGGGGGACAGGTGTGAAGGGAAAGATAGACAACAGAAATATAAATCCCCTTAAGGCCTCTTTTTATCACTCCATGTCCGGTTTAACGTTCAATTCTACAGCGAGGGAAGCTTCAGACTAATCTATCATCACTTGCCAGCTGACATATGTATGTTTTCGAAGACAGCGACAGCACTATCATTATGATTTACGACCACACTCGGGGCAAAGCTTCAGATTATTACATGGAAAAATGACAACCACTTGTGAGTTTATAGCTCCGGTTAAAGTTTTACAGGGCCATGTCCATGTACAACCTTGCTGATAGGCACTGAAACTCATGTACCAGAATTTTCAGCCTGCAGTCTTTTTTTTTTCACTGAAAAATGTGAGTAGGGGTGAGGATGAAATATGAAAAGCTGTGTGTGCGCGCGCGTGCGTGCGTGCGTGCGTGTGTGTTTAAAAAGAACTGTGCTGTTATTATCTAGTATTTTGTAAAATTCATCTCATTCCCTTTCACTCGAACACACACACAGTGATATGTGTGCTCTTACATACATAAATACATGTAAGTACACTCACATATAATACATGTATACAACTGAAAAACAAAAACACGAAACCTGAGCTTCCAGAATTAATTTCCTGGTTATTCTATACACGCAACAAGACAGATGTCTGTAGACACACACTGTATCAAACTTCAAACATAGGAATGTGACACTTCTCACACACAATTTAAAAAAAATAATAATAACAACATGGTGTGGTCAGCGGTCTCTTCCTGGGTTTCTACTGCAGCTTTCCTGAAATACATGGTCAAGATTGGAGGAAGGAGGGAGGGAGGGGGGGGGGGGGGGGGGGGGGAGAGAAAAAAGCAGCATAAAATGATATGTATCATGCATGAACTGAAACTGAAAAGCTGATGACTGTGACAAGCACTGCTCACAAAACAAGTTTTCTTTTTCTTTCATTTCATATTGTTTATAGCCCAACCAGTCATGGAGGCAGCCACAACCATTCAAAAAATCAATCAAAGAACATCTTCAAAGCCAGACCACGGCTACCTTGATGGATGGCAAATGGTTGCATATGCAAAATCTTACCATTGGCAAACTTCAGAGTTCCTAGTCAAGGAATTAGGGGGAAAAAAGTCAAAGAACGTGTGCCGACATCTGTTTGGAAGTACATGACAGTTGAGTTATCCGATTTCTAAAAAAAATATATCACTACATTGAATGGAAATGCCCAGAATGGCTTTTTAAAAATTTTTATAAACAGCTGAACAAAAGAAGAAAAAAGCCAACATAATTCTAATCTTTACAAAAACTGTTCCCCACTGGCATGCTCCTGTCTGTCTGTCACAAGGCCAAACCAGCTGCCATGGTGATCCATGGGAACACACTCAACCAACATGGCCCCAGCTTTCATCAAACCTACTTATCCCATTATTTAAAGGTTATTTCATTCATAAACAGTCAGCAAAGCAAACCAGCCACAGAGACACAGAGAGACAGAGACAGACCAGGGGGGGGGGGCGGGGGCTGCAAATGTCAATGCAACAATTTAAATGATGAGCTGTCGTATGCCGCTCATGCAAAAAGCTATAACTAGCAGTTTTAGTTTCACTCGTGCTTTATCAACAGAAATGTTCTTTTGGATAAGGGATGATGTCTAAACATGACACTAATGTGCATGTGTTTTTGCAAAATTTTGCCTTCTGTTCCAACTGGCTTGCAATGACCTACTCTTCCAAAAGGCAGAACAGGTTTTGTGTGCGCAAGATGATTTGCAGCATCCATACACATGACTTTTGGTTTTAGTCTCATCCAAAAGACTTCCAGAAAAGTGGAATGGGTACTGATGTTAACTCCTGAGGAAAAACCCCCTTGAGCTGGCGTCTCAGTAAAGGTTGACCTACGCTGTTAGATTGCAAGATCAATTCAAACCACTAGGCTTATCCTACCCCCAAACAGAAACTAAAGGATGGTTTCAAAGATTTTCTCAAACCTGAAGAAAAAAACTCTGCCTGATTTAGAGAGACACAAAGCAGCATTAATATCATATCAAGGGCATGTAGATGTAAACACTCTGACAAACAGTTTCAACACGTTCTGCACACAGAATGATGAAACAGATTAATTAAAAAGATATTTCTGAACAAGGCAACCTTTCTACATTACAGAACATGACATTTGACATTACTAACATTGCATAAGACAAGTGTGCCATTTGCTCTTAAAAATCTCTTTATCACTGCATAACAGACCTAAAAAACCGTATTATGACATTTGACATTTAGACACTAATACTGCTTAATTAAAAATAATTCTGATCACTACATCATTCTTAAAATCTTTTGAAGTGAGTTCATGCATAAAAATGTCAAAACATAAGAAAATGGGGTAAGAACTTTATAACAACATGAACAGTATGTTTCTTCAAACTGAAAATGAAAAAAAACAAAACAGTCTTCCTTGACAGAGACACCATAATATACTGCTTCACCTAGGATGAAATACAATATAAATCTCCAAATGCACACACACATATTCTGTGAATAATAAACACTACACAAACACTGATAACAAACACCACCAGCAGTATTACTCACTGTATACTTCCTATCATGAAACAGAAAACCTATATTACCAACAATAAAACTTAATTATATCCACACTAACACAGACAGACAATAAGCCCCTCCACCAGCATCTTTCACCATAGGCCTATCATGGATCAGAAAACTTTCATTACCTGCAATAAAGTATCAACATTTACACACACACACACACACACACACACACACACACATGTAAAAACCATCAGACGCGTCACTCAATGATGATAAATATCTTTATAACCTAGGATAAAATAAAATAATGAATACATACAGCATACACACACAGACATCAACATCATCTACCACCAACGTCTCTCACCGTTGATCCACTATTACCTAGAATAAAATAAGACAATGAATACATACGCATAGAGACATCAACACTACACTGTCAGCACCACTCACCGTTGACTCACTATAACCTAGAATAAAATAAGGTAATGAATACATACGCACAGAGACATCAACCACAATCAACATCAGTGTCACTCACTGTTGATTCACTATAACCTAGAATACGAGATACTAAATACATGAGCACAGTGACAATACCACTATCTACACTGTCAGCACCACTCACCGTTGACTCCCTATTACCTAGAATACAATAAGATATAAATCCACACACACACATACATCACACTACCCTCGACACTTGTGAACACACACTCACCCGCGACATCACCACTATCTAACTCAGCACACCACAATGACATCCAGAATACATGATATACCACTACACCACAAGACATCAAACAACCTACTATCGCACTGTCCAGCACCACTCACCGTCGACTCACTATCACGGATCAGGAAATCCCCGTTGTCAGCATGCCGGGTCAGAATCTCCTCCACTGCTGCCGGGTGATCTTCCCGTAGTACCAGTCTCTCTCGGCCAGGGGGCCCGACACGTGGAACTGCCGGCGACCCACCACCCCGGGCAGGGAGGTGTTGGAGATGGAGGAGATGGACTGGGAGTGGGGGTGGAGGAGGAGGTGCTGGTGGTGCGGTCGCTCTCCTGGTCCGTGGCCATGGGCGTGACGTAGTTGCGCGGGATCAGGCCCGACTCCCCGCGGCTGTTGCGCGCCTGCCACCAGTCGGGGTCGTCGTCCGAGGCGCGCACAATCTCCAGCTTCTCCCCCTTCTCGAAGGGCAGCTCCCCAGTGTTGGAGCCAGCGAAGGCGTACAGGGCCAGCACGTGCTCGGGGATGTCCGGCTGGGAGCCCACCCCGCTGTCTGCACCGGCTGCTGTGCTGTACAGCACGTTGTCCGGGTCCCCGCTGGTGTCCACCTCCACATAGTTGGAGGGGAACCAGCCCGAGGTGGTGTCGTCCTTCTGTCCCTTCCACCAGCCGTCGCTCGACTTCTCCATCACCATGATCCTCTCCGCCTTCACCAGCGAAGCTCGTCCGGCCGCTGGGCGGTGTAGTTGAACTTGACCGAGGCCGGCAGGAACTGGGCCAGCTGGTTGGTGGTGACGGGGGCGTCGGGGGGGTCGCTGCGCCGCCGGGCGTTGTTGCCGTTCTGGGAGGGTGAGGGGCAGGTGGAGGAAGGGGAGGTCTGTTCTTTTTGTTCTTTTTGTTGCTGTTCTTTTTGTTCTTTTTGTTGTTTGTTGTTGCTGTGTTGTTGTTGCTGTTGGTGTCGCTCTTTTTCTTGGTCCCTTTCTTCAGTAAGGAGGAGAAGAGAGATTTCTGGGGCTTGGCCATTTTCACGTAGTTGGATGGCACGTAACCCTGTCACACACAATTTCGATTCAAAACCTGTCGATGTTTGCCACAAAGACACATAACAAATAAACAAAAACCCTGTCACCTAAAGGGTTCTGAATTCGTATATTTACTGTCAATGCTCATCACTAAAGACATAGCAAGCTCTAGTTAATAATTGATACTTGCAAGGCATTCCATACGTTTTGTTGTTATTGATAAAATATACAGTAATTATGCCGCAATCAATGCTCAAATACTTCAGGCATCAAAGTAACAAGAAACTAGACATGGTGCTTCTTACTCATAACAGCTTTACTATGCAGCAAGACAAATCTGATGACTCCTATGCTTAGCGAACAACTCTTCAGAGTACTGCCTGAACACAGGCTCCCGAACAGTGTAAAGGGACAAGTAGTTAAAGTAGCTTCGACAGTACACTGCGGACAGTCATCTTCACATCAATTTGAATGCATTTCTCATAGAAGGTAACACTACAAAATCCTACACATGAATAATCACTTGGAGATAACACCAGTAGTGGTGCTAACAGTATAAAAAATTGACAGTAGTCGTAGTAGTGTTATTTTTACTAGCAACAGCAGTAGTACTAGTAGTAGTAGCAGCAGCACTGAATAGCAGCAGCAGTAGTAGAACAGTAGCAGCAGTAGTAGTGGTAGTAGAGTAGTAGTAGTAGTAGTATAGTAGTAGTAGTAGTGGTGAAGTAGTAGTAGTAGTAGTAGTAGTAGTAGTAGTAGTAGTAGTAGTAGTAGCACAGTAGTAGTGGTAGTATGGTAGTAGTGGTGGTAGTATTTAGTAGTAGTAGTAGTAGTAGTAGTAGTAGTAGTAGTAGTAGTAGTAGAACAGTAGTAGTAGAACAGTAGTAGTAGTTGGAACAGTAGTAATAGAAGTAGAAGAGTAGTAGTAGTAGTAGTAGTAGTAGTAGTAGTAGTTAGTAGTAGTAGTAGTAGTAGTAGTAGTAGTAGTATAGAACAGTAGCAGTAGCACTTGGCAATAGTAGCAGCAGTTGCAGAACCAGCACAGCAGCAAAGCACACTGACAGCTTTGCAGCCCTTCCAGCATTTTTTCCCCATTATTCAATAATACATTACATATGCTGCCTAGTGTCTGAAATCTATTAGCTTTATGCTTACCTTCATTGGTTCGGACAGGTTGAATCTTCAATATATACATGCAGATGGATGCAAGTTACTACAGTACATGAATAAACTCTTCAGTATGTGATATAACAAACTCCACCAGACCTGGCAGGGTTTGGTGTTTTTTCCTGTTGTTGTTGTTGTTGTTGTTGTGGTGGTGGTGGTGGTGGTGGTGGTGGTGGTGGTGGGGTGCAGCGTGTGCTGAATGTGTGCGCATTTTTCATTTTATTCTTTTATTTTGATCATGGAATAAGGCTAATGTGCCTGTTTACATCCAGTCCCCATGTGTATGCAGTTTTGTAAATTTGTCATCTGTTCCCACTGGCACACAATGACCTACTCTTCCGAAAAAAGCGGAACGGGCTTTAACATGTGCACAAGATATTCTGCGTGCATTCACATACGGGACCTTGGTTTATAGTCTCATCCAAAGGACTTTTCAGGAGAGTGGAACCGGTGTGTGTGTGTGTGTGTGTGTGTGTGTGACTTGTGTGTGTGTGTTTGTGTGTGTGTGTGTGTGTGTGTGTGTACACGTGTGTGTGTGTATGAAATCAAATCAAATCAAATTTTATTTCAGATGGTATATGAATAAGCATTGATTTGCTTTTTTCATCAAGTGTGTGTGTGTGTGTGTGCGTGCATATGTGCATGTGTGATGCATGCGTGATTGCGTAAGAAACTGGGTGTTTTTCTGTGTTGGTTTTTGGGGGGGGGGGGGGGGGAGAGAATTTTCTTTCTCTTTCCAGACCAACCTGTTTGTTGTCAGCGTTTTTGACGCGCCACCAGTCCTTGCTGTTGTCCAGCAGAATGAGGCGCTCTGACTTCTTGATGGACAGCTCCTGGCCGTTCTCCGCTGTGTAGTCGTACTTGGCGATCACCACCGTCTCCTCCCCCTCTGCCATGGTGGCCATCCCTGCCTGCCTGCCTACCTACCCCACCTGCACACAGCCAACACCCACACAGGTCAGTCTCACAGTGCTTTAAAAGGTAAAAAAAAAAGTTAAAGGTGTCGTATAGCCTGTGTGGTCGTAGGGTTTTACCTTCCCTGACCCTAAAGAGGGCAGGTATCCATTTACAACTGAGTGAACTGGGGGACTGTATTAAAGCCAAGGCGCGTAAATGGTCCCCCATCCACTTGGTGACCACGCTTGATGCTGCTTAAACTTAGCTTGGGGGAAGCGGTGTTCTGACCACTGAGCTACTATCCCGTCCCGTTGCTGGCTTACAGACCTTTCTAGAAAGACAGATCTATCATACAGGTCTGTTGTTTATTTCCAATTCTAGAGAATAGCATACTTCTTCATTGAGTTGTATTATATTGTATTGACTGTATAGTGTATTGTACTGTTTTACATCATGCTGTATTTTCTGTCGAGGCAAATTTCTCTCCAGAGTTTAGACTGCTCTTCCTAGGGAAAGGACACTGCCACAAAGGCAGCATTTTCTTCCCCCATGAAATAAATGCATATAATTATATGAAAGTGGCTTTTTTCTATTAAAAAAATGTTGATATGTAAATAACTCTCTTGTTGCTGTGCTTTTAGTTGTTTATGTTTTTGTTTGGTTTCTGTCTGGGGGTTTTTTGGGGGGGTTGGGGGGGTGTTATGTTTTTTTGGTTCTGAATTTTTTTGTACAAGCTCTAAAGTTATGCTGCACATGGAACCTCACTCTCAGTTTACTCTCACATCCAAAAGACTACAACCCAGATCACCAAACATGGTCTAGCAGACTGGGGAAAAGTTTGGGTTCAAATGAGAACTGAACCCATAATTTCTATTTTCTTGATAGCTAAGAATAGATTGCTGTTGTACCTCTAGACACTGATCCATTGATTTTACCATGACCTCTTCATAGCTAAGATAAGCTGTGATACCTAGAGACACTGATCCATTGATTTTACCATGACCTCTTCATAGCTAAGATAAGCTGTGATACCTAGAGACACTGATCCATTGATTTTACCATGACCTCTTCATAGCTAAGATAAGCTGTGATACCTAGAGACACTGATCCATTGATTTTACCATGACCTCTTGATAGTTAAATTAAGATAAGCTGTGATACTTAGAGACACAGATCCATTGATTTTACCATGACCTCTTCATAGCTAAGATAAGCTGTGATACCTAGAGACACTGATCCATTGATTTTACCATGACCTCTTCATAGCTAAGATAAGCTGTGATACCTAGAGACACTGATCCATTGATTTTACCATGACCTCTTCATAGCTAAGATAAGCTGTGATACCTAGAGACACTGATCCATTGATTTTACCATGACCTCTTGATAGTTAAATTAAGATAAGCTGTGATACTTAGAGACACAGATCCATTGATTTTACCATGACCTCTTCATGGCTAAGATAAGCTGTGCTACCTAGAGACACTGATCCATTGATTTCTAAGATAAGCTAAGATAGCTGTGATACCTAGAGACACGGATCCATTGATTTCTAAGATAAGCTAAGATAGCTGTGATACCTAGAAACACTGATCCATTGATTTTACTTCTTTTCCATTTCAATACTTTGTTGGGTGGTGATCTTTTTATTTCCTTTTTAAAGAAAAAATTCAAAAGCCTACACAGCAACAAAAGAACTAGTAGGTTGGCAAAATTCTGCAAAAAAATACTAAAATTAAAAACCTACACTTACATTACAGCCTAGAAAAACCTACATTGGTCTATCCGTTTGTGCACTTAGCTTAAAAGTTATTAATGCTAATTGCTGTAGAACTGTGAAACACTCAGTGAGAAATGTTGTGGGTATACTATATGTAGCCCTCATGAAGCAAGAATACAGTTCTATGAGGACGTCTATGGAAAAGTAACACTTATTAAAAATTATTCACTGAAAGTGATAACCAAGAACAAACAGAACTTGGGCAGAAATGACGATCCAAATAAGCTTTATGAACAAATAACATTTCACGTCATTCTAGCAACAACATAAAAAATTAATGTGATTTCCTCCTCTGATGTCAAGAGTATGGCTACCTCCATGGCGAAGTACATGAAAGAAGTCATACAGAATACACATTTTTAAAATTGTGTGTTCCTGTTAACTAGTTTAACCTATTGATTTAAAATGTGATTATTTCTATGACTTCACAGGCAGGGATGGAGAGAGAGAGAGAGAGAGAGAGAGAGAGAGAGAGAGAGAGAGAGAGAGAGAGAGAGAGAGAGAGAGAGAGAGAGAGAGAGGGAGGGGGGGGGGGGGAATTCACAAAAGAAAATAAATAAAAACTGACAAAGGAACACACACACACACACACACACACACACACACACACACACACACACACACACACACACACACACACACACAATTATCCTCAATATAAAAGAATAAAATAAAATAAATGAAATAAAAATAAACACACACACACACAAACAGAATTCTTTATCACAACACACACACACACAAACAGGTACCCACAGAGCGCAGACCATTTATTTCTTTATCTATAATTTATCAAGTCTAAAACTGGAGAAGCACGCGTGCAGCTAGTGCAGCAATAAAGAAGAGGGCGGGAAGAGCAATCAATAACGCTCAAGGCACGCAGCAGCAGAGGTGGTTGCGGCCCGTACAGCGCTGTGCTGCGCTGTGCAGCAAAGAAGCCGAGCCAGCCACAGGCAGCAGAGCGGCAAGCAGCTGCTGCGATGTTGCTGCAGTGAACTGATTGATTGATTGACAGCACGCTGCACACTCACCTCAGTTGCTGGTACTACCAGGTCGTGCATACTTTATCAGCCTACCGGGTGGAATGTACCCTTGCAATGTCCTTCGGTCTGATCCTTCCTCTCACTCTTCTGTTGGTACGGGTACCCGTTCAGTTTTATCTGCACCCAGGACGTGTTTGTGTGTGTGTGTGTTGTGTCATGTAGAGTGGTGTGGTACAGTGTGTGTGTGTGTGTGTGTCACCGTGTGTGTGTGTGTCACCGTGTGTGTGTGTTTGTGTGTGTGTGTGTGTGTGTGTGTGTGTTGTTGTGTGTGTGTGTGAGAGTGAGAGAGAGCGCATCAATATGCACGTGTGTGCATGGATGCCTAGTCATTGCACAGAGCAGACAAATTATACAACAGGAAGAAAAATGTGAACCAAAAAAAAATTATAGGAAGAAAATAGACGTCAATTTCTTGCACAGAATTTGACAGAAGTCTACACACTGTTACGTTATTTTACAATACACTGATAAGCCTCCAGCATCCTCACATGGAACAGATAACCCTTAATCAGTTACTGTGTATTTCCTTTCATCAAATATGCTGTTTCTCCTTGTAAGCAGCAGTTTTCCTTGAAAACATGTGACAATGTGTGCACACAAAGTCTCATCATGTACATACAATACCCATTCTTTGTCCCCCCTCCACTTTACTAAGCCCCCTTATTAGTTTACTTTTAGGTTCCTAAGTTTCTTCTTTTCTTTAGCCCCCCTCCCCCTTTCCAACGTAAAAGAAGGGAGAGGGAATTCTTCCCCTCCCCCCCCCACTGAACCCCCCCCCCCCAACCCTGTCCCACAATATAGGGAATGTGGTGGAGTGGGTTTGGGGGAAATGCCAAGAGGAAAGTAGTTTTCAATTCCAAATAGTGATTTGGTAACAACTAACATGCATTTTGCTTGTTCGCCTGAAAATTCTCTCAGAATATGAATCTATTTAAAGAGTAATTTCTTCCATCATTTCTTCAATATTCTTCTGATGTTCGAATAGTAACCTTAACAGAAATTTCTATAGATTCTAACCTGAACACCTCACTTCACATGATGATCCAACACACACACACACACACACACACACACACACACACACACACACACAACTCCTCTTTCAAAGCTGAAGTCTAACACCAGGACACAATAGTTACTCTTGCTCAGTCCTCCTCCTCCACGCACTCACTCACAGTCATGGATCAATTTGTCAGACGTTAACGACTCCTCAAGCCCAACACAAAGGGGGATAACTGCTGTTTGCACCTGTCGGGTCCAACATCACAGAGCGACTGATACACAAGACATTCTGCCCAAGAGAGTTGTCAGTCTCCTTTGCCTCATCGCCTCACTCTGTGAAACCCATCAGCACATTCCTCCCTGCTCCTAAAGGCCCACAATGTTAAGTTGCTCATGCTGAGGCTAGCGACTGCTCTCTGCTCTGTTGAACTCTTATGGCTGTCTATGAAGGTATCAGATACCAGAGTCAGAAACCGGATTCAAAAAGTTTGTCCGTCTACTTCTGAACAGCAGTATTTCTAAGAACTCTGGAGGGACTTAGGTACTGAACACAGACCGTACTAACAAGTTAACTCATGTGGAGGACTCATGCACGTGCATAGCAGCATACACGCACAGACACATACATCTACACACACAGACAAATCTACACACACACACACACACACACACACAGAGTTATTAATATATCACAGACACCATACACAAATAACGTGATTTACAGTATGCAAAACATATTTATTCAGTGCTCACCCACTTGCTTGCTTACCTACCCCCCCCCCCCCCCTCTCTCTCTCTCTCTCTCTCCCTCCCTCTCCCTCGTAACTGTCAAAGTGAAATTACATCAGCTTTCAAAACAAGCTGGCTGTGCAGACCTGTATAAAATATGAATTCTCTGCACCTTGCCAAGTTGACAACTTTCCGTCATAAACATAGTACGTACGTCTTGCCTGCCAAGATTTATTGAACCTCTGGCAGCAAACTAAAGGCAAGGAGCAACAGTGAAAAGGGGAGAGGAGAGGGAAGGCTGGTGGGAGAGGCGCACAGTGTATTAATAATCATTTTTTGGTTGCTATTTTGTTTTCGGATTTTTCTTTTTGGAGGGGGGAGGTGCTGTACAGCACAGGCTATTGAATTATGCAGGCTATTATTAGTATTAATATTATGGGACACAGAGAGAAACCAAAGGTGATCAATATACACCAATTTTATCAATAGTTATTGTAATGAGATCATTTTTATCAGATCAATTGCATCAGCCATTTTGTGGTTGAAAGTGGTTTTAATCTGTATTGTTTTTGCATGGTGTTGTGTTGTGCTGTCGTAGATCTACCTGGACTTTGTCATATTTATAATGATCACAACACTTTTAAAGCAAAAATCTAAATATGACTGAAGTAAAAAACACAGAGAAACTGAAAGCCTGCGCTTGAGTTAAAATAAAACCTGGACTATTTCTTTTTTTCTTTTTATTTGTCACTGTTTTGAAACACTCTATTCTCTTTAAAAACAAACAAACAATGGACATAGAGACTAATTATTAACAGAATACATTGAAATAATGCAGAATTACAAATTAAAGGAAAATCTGGATTTCATCAGAAAAACATGGATCTGATTCAGAACAAGCTAAATCAAACTACCACCCACCTTCCCTCACCGAATAACTGTTCTGCGATTATTTTGACACAACACCTGCAAGCACAGGTTGTATAATCACCAAGCACCTGTGGCTTATAACCATACTACAGGCATGACCTTTCCAGTTTACTGCAGGTGTTTCCCTCATTGCCTGCCCTTCTTCTTGACTTCTCTTCCTGAATGACAACATTAGCAATGCTTCCTACTTGGCTAGCTCACACTTCATTTACTCCCTCCAATACATGACTGATGACCACCATATTCTCAGGGCATAAATTAAATCTATTCTGATTACAGAATTCTTATAAGCCAGATCTCAGCCCTCCTCTGAGACAAAAAAAAACAACCACCACATTTGTTAACCACTAACTCAGCTGTAGTATAAAGAAAGGAGAAATAATGGCAGTTTGACAGCGAGATGTCTACAGGTGGTTTGCTTAAAATTCCGAATCCTTGACTTTTTCTTCCCAATTATGTGACACTTTGAGAGATCAGTTTGAGCACCTGTCTTTTGGGTGAATCTATCATTTTGAGTTAATGACTGTCCAGTGTCCTTTTAATTTTTAAAAATTATTTATTTATATTTTGTAAAAACATTTTTTTTTATTTCAAGGATAATGGAATGAGCCCTCATGTACTTTTTTTTTTTTTTATTAATTTTTTTTACATCTGGTCCCCGTGTGTAGGCAGTTTTGTAAATTTTGTCATCCGATCTCACAGGCACAAAATGGCCCACTCTTCCAAAAATCACATGGGGTTAATGTACACAAGATGTTCTGTGTGCATTCGCACACAGGACCTCCTCAGTACAGTATGCAAAAAATATGAATTCGAAACTTCAATATCTCAAAAGAATGGAAAAATTCATGTGAGTTACAAGCATATAACAAGTAAATTTTCATATATCACATAAAATGGCAAAAACCATTCGATACATCAACGACCTTGTCCTAGGCACTTCTTACCATCGATATAAGGACACACACACAGCATGAAAGCACTGGCACATGCATGCACGCATACACTCACACACATATGCATGCATACACTCACACACACACATCAGGGTTATCAATATCATGGCATGTCATATACTTTATAGATTTTCATTCAAATCAAAAGCATTGGGAACAAAAAAAAGGGGGGGTGCACTTTTCTTGTTTTCTATGCCCAATCAAATCTCTCTCTCTCTCTCTCTCTCTCTCTCTCTCTCTCTTCCAGTCAGCCCGAGTTTGTAGTAAGGTTCTGTTAAATCTGAATTCAATTGTAGAACTGAGATAGCAATAAAGCTGTTTTAAAAGTTTTTAATTTGGGTGCTTTATAGCACTTTTGAGATGGAAGGAGCTCAAAATATTTAGCGAGCACATGTGTACCAACACTACTATCAGTATCACTCAGGATGTCTACTATCTTTCTTATTATATTCATGAATAGTCATACATACATCTATTTTCAATTTCATTTGCGCACAACTCACAACAGAGTGTTACATCTCAGTTCAGAACATTTTTGTTTTTCTGACATTCAGCGTTTCCTACTGCAGCATATTAAAAAAAAAAAAAAAAAGAAAGAAAAGAAATGACTGACTCAATACACATCTACATAGAAGTTGTGTTAAACTTTGACATTTACCTGAAGGCTCCTGAGCTTTTGAAGAAAAATATATTCATGAGAATGCACTCACTCACACAATGTAAATCAATACCATGTCACCTACAAGAAAATTCTATGTGGCAGAAAAAACAACCCACTCTTATGAGTGAAAATAAAAGCATGCTGGCAACGAGAAAAAATAATCATAGTAAAAAAAGGACCATTCCATAGAAATGTGCTGCTACGGGAAAAAGCCAGAGTTTTATGGAGAGAAAAACGTATCACTCTAAAAGCTACACTAGTACACAAGAGTGGAAAGCAGTGTAAGAAAAAACTGTGGAACCCCCACCCCCACACCAACCCTCACCCCTCTCTTGCCATTTTGCATCCTACATGGTAAAACCTACCAGAGCTCTTCTGCACTGCTGGCCAAGGTTTTCACACTGTGTTTACACAGAGAATCAGGGTATTGGGGTTCTATGTATACATAATCCCTTGCACATTTGCTGCTTGACTGATGCTGGTATCTAACGCAATGATTTCTTCACCTGCCTTGTTTGCACTAGAAATTCTGCAGCGGTAATGGATAATACACACATGCTTCCACGTGTTAGCACATAGTACTGTGCAAGCAATCACAGCCCTAGCCACCGACTGACATAAAAGTGAACCTTGAATGCGTATGTTTATGCATGTGTGCTCACATAACTGGTGTATGCACGTGTATACATACATGTAGAAGCAGTGATTTCGCCATTTCTTGCTGTACTAGATTGTACTCTTTCGAGTGTGGGTGTGTGCATAAGCACATATCATCATGTATTCATGATTGTATTCAGAAAAAGACTAACACAGTACAGAGACAGGAAGATGGAAGTAGGGTTATTTGCCTGACTCAGTCTCTAAGTGTGTTACTGTGCAGACAAAATTTATAAAGCAAAAACTTCAGTGCTAGGTCTAGAAGTTAAATAATTTCAGTGTAATCTGAAGAAGAAAAACATCTTTCACAACAAAACCAACTTGTAAACTCCAATTCTCTAGCGAGAAAAAGTTTGCCTCTCCCGACATTAGGAAGACACTTGCAAAATAATGAAGTGATTTGTTTTTCCCCTGTTCTTCCGCTAGACTCTAGAACTCCAAAGTTTACCAATGGTGAGATTTTGTGTTTGTCACTGTTTTTGCCCACCATGAAGGTAGCCCACATTCTGACTTTGGGGATGTATGCTGGCTATGTTCAAATGACATGAACTGTGGGATCCTTGACGTGTATATATATATTTGATCTTCTACATGTAAACATGAATGGAATTTACGTGTTGACAAGTCTGCACTTGAAACCAGCCGCCATGGCGCAGTGGTTAGCGCCGTGGATTCCGGACTGGAAGGTCGCGGGTTCGAATCCCATAAGTCATAGGGATTTTTTCGGGCTCCGGCCGGCTCCTACCCAGAGTGAGTGTGCTGTGGGCTCAGTGGGGAGACTGGGACCACACAGTCGAGCTTCATCCACTTTACGGATGCGAATTTGAGAGTGTTGCTCAAATTATCTGACCAACACTGCAGGTGTCTGTATCTCTCGGGCCTGGTTGACGCCGGGATATATTATGATAGTAAGCGTAGAGAACAACCCTGTCAAGTAGTCTCAAAGCGGATGCACCTCCACAGCAGCATCATTACATCATCCTCATCATCATTGATCATCATGCAATAATAAAAATTGCCTCTGATTCGGTGGCCTCCGTTGCTCTGGTCTCATGGTGACCTCAGATTCGGTTTCCCCATACGCTTCTGTGCCTGTGGTGAATTTGTGTCAAAGCCTTTGGGGTTGGGGGTTCGTGGGGAGGCGGTCGTTGGAGGGACGTTGTGGTGGTCGCCACCTTGGGTGGGTGACTCACTCAGTCTGGCTCCGCGACTGAGCTAATACTGTCGTTAGTAGGGGGCTTAATAGGTGGTGTCCTGCGTATGTTAGCTCAGAACAGGCACCACTGAACACCACCAAAGTGACCCAGCAGAAGTGCAGGGCCCCTCTGGCTGGTGGCCCCGCGGCGGCCTAATATTGATGGGCTCCCTGTGGACTCCCGACCCCGGGGGTGAGACACAACGAATCTGGGTATGGCTGTGGCGGGGAGATTGAAATGAGCGGCGTGGGAACAGCAGTGCGGGAACGTCACAGAAGACGAGGCAGCAAAAAAAAAAAAAAAAAAAAAAAAAAAAAAAAAAAAAAAGTCTGCACTTGAAAGTTGACCTGGGAGATCGTTATTAAATCCCCACCCTTAATTCACCAGATGCAGCCAAGATTAAAACCATGACTTCATAGCTCAAGGATCATAGAGAGGGTGTATGATCAGTGGCTTTCCCACCCATAGAATTCCACTTTACAGCTTAGTCTTCAGTGATAAACCCACTCTCTGGCTTGGGACTAAGGAGGCTTGACTTACACAATCCTTATGTGCTGCAGCCCTGAGGGCTAGTGGGCCTTTGTTGGAGAACATCTCCATCGCTGACTGTCCACATGCCCTCTTGGCTGAGAAAGTTTGTTTTTTGTGGGTTTTTTTGGTTTGTTTGTTGTTGTTGTTTTTTGGGGGGGTTGCTGTGGGAAAGGCACCTCCACTATAAATATAATAAATTTCTGCCCAATTTCTGAAACAGCAGCTGCCTCTTCTGCTGTCATGGGGTCATTGTCAAAAACTACTAACGCATTTTAAAAAAAAAAAAGCAAATTCTCATAATTTTCAGAACTTTATTTTTAAACATCAGTTATTACCAAATTTTGCACAAGATCTGTAAAATTTTAATTAAAAAAGAAAAGAACCTTTTCGTTCGATAAAAACTGAGGAGACTTTTCTAAGATTGCGCAAATTTGATTTCCCCTTTAAACAATTTTTGTTGTTCTTTTAATCTGGTTCTCATTTTCTCTCTTCTTGAGGAGTCATTCGGGCACTGTGGTGAATGTTTCTTAGGCGAGTTAAACCTGGGGGAGTCTATACTTTTCCAAGTACAGGATGCATGCTAGGCATGTGTTTGTGTTTCCATGACCCACAAAATGCTGAAATGAATCTTTAACATGTATTTTTCATCTGATACTAGTGATACTAGTGATGGTACATTACACACTCACGCACAAATAACTGGCACTTCATCAAAACTGAAAGACAGACTCCCCTCACATCTCCCTTCTCCAAATTGCCCACTACTTTTGAAAAAGTTGATAATTTTTCAATCAAGTTGATTAAACTACTTAGATTTATCAGCATTTCAGCAGCCTCTCTTTGGTCTTATCAGTTCTGCATGCCTTCAAGTTTAAGTCCATAATACTATCCTGATAGCCAACAAGTAAACAAGGTGTGTGTGTGTATTAATTTAGTGTGTGTGTGTGTGTGTGTGTGTGTGTGTGTGTGTGTGTGTGTGTGTGTGTGTGTGTGTGTGTGTGAGTGAGTGAGTGAGTGAGTGAGTGAGTGAGTGAGTGAGTGAGTGAGTGAGTGAGTGAGTGAGCGAGCGAGCGAGCGAGCGAGCGTGCGTGCGTGCGTGCGTGTGTGTGCGTGCATACACGAACGTGTGTGTGTGTGTGTGTGTGTGTGTGTGTGTGTGTGTGTGTGTGTGTGTGTGTGTGAGTGTGAGTGTGAATGTGTGCATGTGTGTGCACATTCATGAGACAGAAAAGAATGCACGCAAGTATGTATGCTAACAGTCTGAGTATCTGACACATAAAGTAATAGACTAATAGTAATACTATCAAAATATTACTTGCAACAAGAATAAATAATTAAATTTACCTATGTGTACTACATCATTTTTAGGTGACGAGTGCTACAATGATTTGTAAAATTCCGCCGGAAACAGAGAAAAATGTCCTCTTTTAACTGGCTAAAAACAGACTTCAATCATGTACCTGTACTAGATATGATCTACAACTAAAACTTGCAACACATACAATTCAATACGAGTGGTTGTGAAATCAACCTTACTTCTTTCCAACCCATGCTGGCTACAGGTAATGAGCTATGCTCAGCCTCTGCAGTCCACCATTTCCATCAATCAAAATATGTAAGTCAGAAAAAGGAAAAGGGGGGCAGAGATAGATAGATACTTGGTGGGTTACCTGCTTTTAGCAGGGGGCAGGCCATGTTTTTGCTCACACTCTCCCCCCTTCCCCTCCTCCCACTCCTGAATCTATCAATCCTCCTCCACCTGCCTCCCACTCACCTTCTTCCCCCCATTTCCTGCCCCCCCTTTTCCCCATTCCAGAGTCTATCATCCCCCACTCACCCTCTCCTTCTCCTATCAGGTATCCCCATAAAATCCACGGACCCCTGTACCTGTTCAGGGTGTTCTTATCATCCTGTGGTTTGCCTGTGGGCTCCAGCAAACATGTACTGTCTGCCTGTAAAGTGGTAGTTTTAAGAGTTGTCTGCTCCTTTTCCAGTTAAACTACCAGTGTGTGTGTGTGTGTTGTGTGTGTGTGTGTGTTGTGTGTGTGTGTGTGTGTGTGTGTGTGTGTGTGTGTGTGTGTGTGTTGTGTGTGTTGTGTGTGTGCATGTGTGGGCATAGGCGCATGAATGTGCACGCACTAGCTGTGTAAAGTGCAGGACTGGATCAAACATGGCACTAAGGGTCCATGTACAAGCTAAGCTAAATGTGTTAATAATTAATTCACTTTGCAAATATTTAAAAAATCTTAAAAATACATATCATGTGTACTAAAAATTAAATCAAACGGAAGCCAGGCCCACTGCAATACTATTACTATACAAAACAAATTTTGTTTTAAAAGTTATCATGTCTTTACTGTTAAAAGACTGCAAACTGTGCAAAGCCATAATACAAGATTCATGAGGATGACGTAAAACTTGCAAAACATATTATTAAAAATCATGAAATTAACTTTTAAAGCAACTGAATTAATTTGAGCTTGAAATCAAAACTTACATGTTTTCAAAAGCTACATTCTAACAATAGTATTAGCCTTACATTAAAGTAGAAACAGAATGCAATTGACTGTTCCTCAAACACACATTTTACAGCCTTGCATAATACATTACACCACATGTACCTGTACATAAATACTAATAGGTGTACAGCTGATCCCTTTGAGCCTACACATAACAGTACAATATGTTGGACACTGTATGATGTTAATCATAAAAAAAAGATTTATTATCATTAGAACATTACCATTAGTTATAACTAAGTTTAACTAGTGAAGTGATTTTTCTACATTTTTTCAATCGTAAAGCCAAAAGAAAGTTTCATGAATGAATACCTACATAACAAAAAACACTTACCAGCCGTCTTCTGTTATTCTCACCATCTACTTACTGTATCGAACTCATCATATATATCAAGCTTGTGTTGGTGGTGGTGGTTTAAGGTTTTGTTGTTGTTTTTAAATGTTTAAACTAGACCAGTAGAATAAAATCCACATAATCATCTGACAAAGTGCCTTGTTCAAGTTGTTGATCAACTCGTGACTTTCTACAGTATCATGTCAGTAAGTCTGTGTTTCTAACAAAAACTTACATCACAGTTTTGATTAGAAAATAGAAGTAATAATAATTTGCTTTGTAATAGTAAGACTTATACAGTAATACTATTTCTAATAGCTACAGAAAACAAAAGGACTGCTGAAAGATGATTTTCTTTAATATTGAATCCCCCACCCCCCCCTTTCAGTACTGAGTTTGTCCCCTTACACTTACATCCTAACCTTGCTTCAAGTTCAACTAGGATAAAGCCCCTGAAAACATGTAGTCCACATATAATTCTTTTATCTTTGTTGACTGCTGTTTCCTGAACAAAAGCTGGTTTGGAGTTCATCATTTGATCCTTAAACTCTGGCAGAGAAAACTACCCATATAACATCAAGAAAGCAGGATATATATTGATGTAATATTCATGCACACCTTCATCTCCTCCATTTCATTATAAAAGTATTGTGTACTATACATGCAAGTCTTAGTCTTCTGTGTCCCCATGTACGCTACATGCTATTGCCAGTAAAAGTCTAAACAAAAACCAACACACACACACACACACACACACACAAACACACACATTACTTTTAAAAATCCATCGACAACAAAAACTTTCAACTTCCACATTTTACAACAGCCACCTGTAGTGAAGTCTTCACCTGATCTGTTTTACATATTTTACACTGTGTTGGAGTGTTAATTTCTCCCTCTGCAGCTTTTTGTAGGCTTAAAAAACTTTTTTTTAAGGCCACAGCTTCTGTAGTGTTCTAAGGCTGCAATCCTCTTGTTGCTTATCAGTAAATCCCTTGAAGTACCTATTTCACCACAGAACCACATCCAGGCATTTGAGTGTTGCACCCTCGCTGTAAAGTGAAGCAGAACACATGGAGAGCGCTATCAATCTTTATCTGCCAAGAGGGCTTCCATCAGAAAAAGCTCTGCACTGTAGCTGTGGGTCATTGCAGGCGTCCACTGATGCCTGCTCTGATCCAATAAATAATCAATCCATGTCTGAGGAAGCATCAAGATCAAGACTGATTAGGTTTAACTGACTGATTAGGTTTATAACTACTCGCTGAAGCCTGATCTGTCCTGGCATGGCCTGACCTCTGTTCTGGATTCTTTTCTGTGCATTAAACACACACACACACACACACACACACACACACACACACACACACACACACACACCCCACACACTTTATCTCAATCTCACCTTCTATCACCTACAGTAGCCTACATGACCACCTAAAACATGCCTTTTTTTTTTTAATCTGAAAAACGATACAATTACCAATGAACAAAAAGCAATCAACAAAAAACATGTAATGTGGTATACATCCAAAATGAAAATCAACAATGCTTCACACACACAGTGACACACACACACACAGAGCGACACAGTGACACACACACACACACAGAGTGAAACACAAACTCACACAAACATGACACCAATGACAGAGTGAAATGCACACACAAGGCAAAAGAGATGGGGGGGAAAAAAAAAAACGCAACCAACAAAATTAAAAACAACCTCTGTTATTACCTATCTACTCAATATTTTGTACCATAATCTTTTGCATGGTTTTAGTTTGGGTGTTTGTATTTATTTTATCTTTCATGACAGCTGATACTAGTGATACTGATACTTGATATATACTTATGACTGTTAAAAAAAATACAGTGATTAGAAATCAAAAGTCTAGCTTACTATTTTAAGAAAAACAACTGGAGATGACATATGATAAACATGAACAAGTAATCATGTCTGAAAAACAGAACCCCCCCCCCCCCCCCCCCAAACAAAAACACACACACACACACACACAAACAAAACAAACAAAAACACCCCAAAAACCACCACAGACCTCCCCACTTCTTAAATAAAACACACACATAAAATTGTAGAAAAACTACATAGCCAGCAATTTCTTCCCAAGCTATCAAATCTTTCTGTTTAATTTCGCAGTTTTACTATTATTCAGGACTAGATACTAATTACTAGTAACTAAGACTACAGCATTCTTTATAAAGTACTAAGTTTTTTTATCACATTTTTTCTTAGAATTTTTTTTCTTTGTGACATGGCTGATGGCCAATCTGCTTGCTGTACTCACCACAAATGGCACAATCCTAATTTAGTACTAGTACAGCCAGACCTATAACTGCTCTGTTGTAAAGTTTTCATCACCAAAAATCCACAAAAAACTTTTTCAAGATCAACTTCAAGTGCTGTTATTGTGTTAGACTACTTCAATGCCACCAGCCAGAATGGCCCCACAATGCTGCCGAGTCATTTCAATGATTTTGAGGGGTGCTTGCTGTGATCCTTTCTTCTTCTTTTGTTCACTTTACACTGTCAGATGTGTCTCAGAAAAACAATAGCATGTTCTTTGCAGCTCCTCTCATGGGCTGTACAGCTTGGTCTGAGGTTATCTCCATCGGCCACACAATCTTCCCCAGGTCGCTGTGTAGTAATTAGTATGCACCTCTGAAAGATGTGCCGCCGCTGTAGTCTATGGTTAGGCGTTGACCGTAATCTAAAGGTCGTGGTTCGATCCCAGCTTTCGCTAGACTTGTGCTCTTGGAAAAGGCACTTTACGGCTATTTTCTCACCCACCAGGTGTAAAAGGGTACCAACCTTGTGTTGGGGGTAACCTGTGATAGACTGGCGTCCTATCCAGGGGAGTCTATGACTCTCAGTCGCTTAACGCCACAGAAACCGGGATAAGCACCGCTGATGAGCCTTAAGGCTCGGACAGACTTAACTTAACAATTAGTGGCATCATGTCCTTAAAATAAACTATTAAACTCTCAGTCCCATGAATAGATTCTGAAGGTATTGACAAAAACTGACGAACAATAATTTTCATGACAAAACTTATCACACTTATCAATATCACACACACTGACAGACTGCATGTCGAAACCAAAACGAGGTTCACCAATAGATCTACAAACCAGAAAAATTCTCTTATGTAACCCGAGTGACTTTGGATGCCCTATCTCTGCACATCATCTCGGGTGGGTACAGCTGGACAGTTAGAATGTGACCTCTAAAAAGAGGTTGCATAAATTTTACCTTTCACCATGAAGGCAAAGTGTATGCAAATAGCAACGGAGGGTTTTCGACCACCACCAAGGAAACAGAGCATCGCACAATTCACAGGTGTGTCCGATTTAGTAACACAATGCTGTGACAGGGCTCTGATCGCATGTAAGTAATCTACTTACCACCCATCACATCCAATACCATTGATAGTCACTGGTAACACTTGATTAAAAAGCAATGTATAGAAATGCTGCGTAGTAAGGGTTGACTAGTATCTGAACAATAGCAGATGATGTAACGCAAGATGAATGAAGTTGCTGAAAGATAGCAGACACCGTTTTCCATTTTCAGATTTTTTGTTGACCAAAGTCAGATTTTATTAATGAAATCATAAATTTCTGTATTTTCCAAGTTCTTCTGGACAAATACGAAGGTGCACAGGTCTAAATGCACATTTTAGAAGTCTACGTAATATATCTGACAGGTTACTTTAAGCTCCTAATCATATCCTGGCATCAACATCCCCAAAAGACCCACAGCACTGGTCAAATTATTTGAGTGCTCAATGATGACAAAACTGAATCCAAATGGATGATGCTCAGTCTTCCCACTGATCCCACAAACAACTTACTTTGGACAGGAACCAACTGAAGACAGAAAAAAACTACACCTATTCAAACCCAGGACAAGAAGGCGGGTGGCAGGATGGTTAAGATGTTCGTCTGCCAACAAGAAAACAGTGAGGTTCTGGGTTTGATTCCCAGCCTCAACCTTTACAACGCTAATAGTCATGTATGGAATTTATAAGCGCTAAACCTTGTAAAGCAACGAATTAAACTCAAAGGCAAGTGCTTACAAGTTACATTCAAACCAATAACATGAATGTAATCATCCACGAATAAAATAAAATTATACACACACACACACGCATGCGCACATGCACAGCATACTTAGGTAGGGTGCTGGAGATGGAGATGGAGATGGCTGTGGCAGACTATGGATAGATAACGAGGGGGACGATCTTAGGAAGGAAATAAATGCATTTTAAGTTTGGATTTGAAAAGTATCGAACGCAGGTTTATGATAAAGAGACAGAGGAAGGTTGTTCCAGGTGGATGAACCACAAATAGAGAAAGATTGACGGGTAACAGTGGTTAGTTTGAATCTTGATGTTTGGAAGCAAAGCTGAATGAAGGAAACGGGATAAAGTGTACAGTTTGACGAAAAAAATTAAACTGAATGTCACTCAAAGTCGAAGTCCTTTAAATGAGACTATAAATTACAATAATAAACCAAAATCCCGTGTGCAAACGCACACAGAACATCTCACGCACACGTTAAAAACATGTTCTGCCTTTCAGACAAGTAGGTTATTATGTGCCAGTAGGAACGGACGACAGAAGAAAAAAAAAAGCAGCATGCACAACAGTGTCATGTTTACTGTTTAGACACCATCTGGCATCCCTGAAGTCAGAATGCAGCTACCTAAATTGAGGGGGGGGGGAGGGGGGGGCCAGTTGTACACATAATATTATAAATATTACCAATAGTGAACCTCAGAGCTCTAGCCAGGAACGGGAGGGAAAAAACAAAACAAGACACTGCAACCAGGAATCTGAATCCAAAACAGTGCCACTGTGTCACCATAGGTGGCATGGAAAAATTTTTTAAAATCAGAATTGTGTGTGTGTGTGTGTGTGTTGTGTGGTGTGTGTGTGTGTGTGTGTGTGTGTTGTATGTGTATGTGGGGTGTGTGCATGTAGTGTGTGTGTGTGCGTGCATGTCAGTGTGTGTGTGCGTGCATGTCAGTGTGTGTGTGCGTGCATGTCAGTGTGTGTGTGTGTGTGTTCGATCATACTACATTTTCTAGAAGTTAATAATGAGTGCCCCTCTGACCGGCCTGAATCCTACTGCTTTCTACTGGTGACTCACTGAAAATTTAGAAGACTAGTACAGTAGTAGAATAATTTTGTGTGCCGTACCTGACTTTATGGTTTTCTACAATTCAGATTATTTATCTGGCCGTCACATTCTATCTATTATTCAATCAAATCATAAGTCTTTCTACATAAAGCTGTATGTATGTTGTCTGCCATGTAGATCACGAGATGTAAACATGTGCAAAAAAGAAAACAGTTGAAAGATTTGTCCCCTCCTCCACTCCACTAGTTATCCTCAACACTCAGCTGACCTTATCATTTTTTCTTTTGCAGTCATTTACAATGTTACAACTATGTATATAAAACTGAAAACAATAGGTAGGCCTGCGTTTCAATGAAATTCACGAAAGTACAGAGCCTGATACCCACTTATTACGGTGATCGTGGGGGCTACAGTTTGGGGGTGGTTGTCTTGTTTTCATCTGATGCCTTGCATTTTAGGCTTATATTTTCAATCAATTCACAAAACCATATCAATATCTCCTACAAGTAAAATGAAATGACACTCACAAATTAACAAACCTATTCATGAATATCAGCGTCTAATGCCATCTAATCATTATCAAGGCAGACAAGCAGGGCGACTGTGTGGGAGCAGACAACACGATGTAGACACTAGACAGGAGCGATCTCAACCGAATGCGATGAAAAACAAAAACTTTAAACAATAACAGCACTCTCTATTGCAGACTGAAAATAGATGATGGCATTAAACGACACTGAACGAATGAAAAAAAGATCTATGCGGCTGAAATCTGAGTCAAAAGTTAACGGGGACCCCCCACTCAGTCGGGGTTTGCTCCTAAAAGTGACGTCTGCTACAACACTGCCCGTGCCGACGATGATTCACCCTCCCCCATTTGATTTATCACCCTCCTCAATCACTACGACAAAACAAAACGATACAATACAGGAACAATTATCGCATGCAATACTGGAAATTTGTTCGAAGTACTTCATAATATCATTACTTACAAGTGGATTCTGTTTCGTTGCACTAAAATGCAGCCACAGGCATCAGATCGTGTTCATTTGATGTGCAGTTCCGTATTGCAAGAGGATCAATAGTCAATTATTGGTAAATACAAACACAGTACCTCAGAAACTGATGCGCAGCCACCTTTGACTATTTTTCAAGGACTAAACAATTTGATCTGAAATGATTTTAAAATCACAATCCATCACAAACTTTGATGATTTGGGAGCATTACTACCCGATATTAAAGCCGCCATCTTGCCAACATTAAAGTAGTACGCAAAATATTATACTACGAATTCATGCGCGTTAAGCAGCATTGGAAATTAATTTTATCCATTTTAACCTTTCCTTTCAGAACTTTGGAAATACATTGACAATTTTGATACATTTTTAGTTGCGGCAATTTTGTGATCAGTGTTTGCTGATTTTGCAATGTTTGGGAATCGTGTACAGAACTACATGACAGTGCATTATGACAAGCACCTTGGGTTCATTATTCGTCAGTGCAAGGGTAGACAACCCTGAGAACGTTTATCATCGAAACCAGATCGAACAAAATAGCTATGGTTTCCAGCAAACAGTAACGGACCATAGACGATTATGTAACAGAAGCAAACATCGTGACGCAAGTATTTCAGACTCGTTTTCATGAAGCTTGTTTGTGGCCATGTCGGCAGAAATGCAGCAAAGAGATCTGTTTCTAATGACTCAGATGCAAGCGTCTTGGGCAAGGTCGACACTTGCAGCTGACTGTCAGGCCAGTTCAGTGACTCAGTCTGTTTATACCGAGCATGTCCAGCCCGCATATCATCCTCATATGACCCAAGGTCTGGTTCATCCACCCCTTCAGTCCGGACAGGACATTCATCTATTGCATGAAAAATCGATGAATCCTGACCCTAATTATCAGCATTTGGTCCAACAACAGCAGCAGGTATACAATCAACAGCAGCAGCAAGAACAGCAACAAAAAGTGACAGCTCACTTAGATTCAGAATCAACAGGGGGACAGATACCAGAATTAAAGATACAAAAACGTTCAGTCTATGACAGTTACACAGATAAGAATGTAACACCAATTAAAAAAAAGCGCAAGCTTAAAAGTTCCAACAGTAAACCTTTGACAGAAAAACGGTGTTCGAATCCACAGGAATGGAAAAGAACAAAAAAGAAAATACTTCGAGACAAAGGGGAAGAGTATGTGACTGGGAAAGGAAAAGTGAAAAAAGCCAAATGTGTGCAACCTGTTGACTGCTCAAAGTGTCGTTTTAAGTGCTCAGAGAAAATTCCAGAAGAAACTCGACAGACAATTAACAAGATCTACTGGACCCTAGCATCATATGAGAGGCAGCGAGCATTCATTGCTCAGCATGTGGAACAAAACGACATCAAACAAGTCAAGTCAAAAACCGGGGCAAGACGAGAAGTAGCGCACTCTTTCTTTTTCACGCACAACCGGAAAGAACATAGGGTATGTAAAGCATTCTTTACCAAAACACTAGACATCACTAGCAAGGTGGTAGATTATACAATGAAGAGGACAGAGTGCGGTGTGTATGTTGGTCGAGATCAGCGTGGCCGCAAGAGCCCAGTGAACAAAACCAAACCCGAGGATTCAGAATTCATCCACTGGCACATTGAATCCTTTCCTACTGTGGACATAGCAACAGGGAAAAGGAACAAGAGCAGGAAGAAGTATCTGTCAGAGGAGTTGAATATAGGGAAAATGTACAGCATGTACAAAGACATGTGTGAAGAAACGGGGAGAAAACCAATGGGCATAGGTGTGTACAGGAAAATTTTCCATCAGAATTTTAATCTAGCGTTCCAGAAGCCAAACAAAGAACACTGTACAAACTGTAAGTCTACACAGGAGGTGGACAAGATGAAAGCAAAGTGTGCTGCTTGTGAATAAGATGAAACAAAAAAATCCATTTTTATGCAGTTGGTGTTGGATGCACAGTCTTTTTTTTTTTTAATGGAATATTCTGCAGTTTTGAATTGAATACAGTTTTGAAGAAATTAATTTCAAATTCCTGTTTTTACTTTTGATTAGATTTTTACAGCTTTAGATTTCATCAAATACAGCAACTCAGGATGCCCTGACAGATGCCACTGTACACTGAAGGCCTTCTATTGTTCTAAGGGACAGCTTTAAATGAATTCATTTACCCTAAAGTGGTATGTTTGGGCATTCTAGTGACTGTTCATGTCGGAAATGAAAATTAACCAGATTGTCATACATGTGTGCATGTATTGAATGTACACACATACAGACACATTGACATGTATGCACACACACACATACGCACACACACACACACACATGCACACACACACACACACACATGCACACACTTACACACACACACATGCATACACACGTGCGCTTGTGCACACATGCACGCATGCGCTTGTGTACACATGCACAAATACAACACATCACAACAACACAAATGAAGCCTTTTTTCAGTGACGGGAGTGTTTTGACCTAATACCTAATTTCCAATGTATGTCCAAAAAAATTGTTTTTAAGAATATCTATAACATATTTTTTATTCATTCATGCTTTTATTTTGAGGATAGTGGAATTAAGCACTTATGTGCTTTTTAATTTTTTACATCCAGTACCGTTGTGTATGCAATTTTGTAAATTTTGTCATCTGTTCCCACTGACACACAATAGCCTACTCTTCTGAAGCAGAAGAGGTTTTTTAACGTGTGCACAAGATGTTCTGCATGCAATGACACACAGGACATCAGTTTATAGTCTCATCTAAAGTTCTGTTCAAAACATCATGCATACACCTCATCTGGTTTTCTGTGAAGAGCAGGTCGGGTATGGCCAGTAGGATAGATGACACAAACATACCCAGCATGCACACTGCTATTTGAAGAGAAGTGGACTCTGCCAGGTTCAATGTGTCAATGACAAACTACATGAAAATTAACACTACAGTACAATACATGCATGCCCTCAACAGCGCCCAAGACTTTCGGCCAAGCAAGTCAAAGTCAAGGTGTTGACTTCATAATGTGACATGGAGTGAAAAGCTGGTTAGATTTAGAATCACAACACTGTGCAACAATTTAATTCAACAAATGGTTTTGTCTCTTTCTTTGTGACACTCCATCATGAAATGAGTCACATGGCATCTCCTGAACCCCTTTTCTGCTAGGCGCCATTTTACGCAGGTCGGGGTCAGGCTGCTGATTTTAAGATTTTGATTAATTAATTAATTATAAATATATATGTATGTATGTATATATATATATATATATATATATATATATATATATATATAATATAGCCATTCTTCTCTTTTGTTAAGTATGAATGTGTCATTTTGTTTCCTTTTGCTTTAAAAATGCATGTTAAAACAGCCAAGCTTTCATTCTGATTGTAACCTATTAATTACGATGCAAAACTTGTCAATTTCTCATTTTGTCACTTCCTGCAGTCTATGATTTCAATTTGTAATAACTTTTCTGTTTTCACAGAACCGTCCAGTTTCCAATTTGTTTTTTTTTTTTATTATCATTATCAAATATCCTTTTGATTGCAGATTAATAATATATTAACAACTAAAAACTGACCTCTGGTGCAAAGCAACTCACTGTGTGGTGGATCACCACATTTTGATTTTTCCTTATCATGTGATAGTGGCAGAAAATGATCTCTTATAATACTAAAATGTAAAATTCATATGCATGCACATTTTGCCTTGAGAATTTTGTTCTGCGATTCATGGAGTCTACCTGAAATTGTGCCATATTTTACTGAATGACTGTTTGGTGAGATTTGTTGCATGATAGTGTGTGTTTATGAGACGCTGATGATGTGTGTATACATGTGCGTTTGAGTATATAATACTACGCTGTGTGTTTACAAAATGTAGTATGTATACCTCTTTGTGAGTATGATTTGTGTGCATGCATGCATTAATTTTTTCATCTCCGTCCCAGCAAAACTACAAACCGTTTGAGTATTTCAAAGAAAACATGTATTGTGAAGATTTTCCTAACATGGTGGATGTGTACAAAATATTATAATTAACACTGTGTGTATGCTTATTGATTATCATTTGGGGGGGGGCTTTGAAAAAGATGCCTGTGTTACATAAAGATAAGGAATCTGAAGATCTTGTGATGTCCAGATGTCTGTGGATCTTGCTCTGTTTTGATTTCATATCAATTATCAGAACTTTGTTGTGTGAATGATGTCTGTCTCCTTTACAGTAGAAGAAGGGAAAAAACCCAACTTGACTACGGAATAAACAAGAAATTTACAATTTAATTTCAATCAACAATTAAGACATGAAAAATCGGAATGATACTAATAGGAAAAGGTGACCATTAAGAAAACAAACAACAACAAAAAACGAGATTCAATTTCACAAAGGTAACACAGTTTCTCTGATTTGGTTGACATATTATGTCAACCAAATCAGAGAAACTCTATTACCCTTGTGAAATTGAAAGTGAGTCATTGACAACATTTTGTTTTAAACTTTCATGCTTTATTTGCTCTGATTTTTATAGCAGTATAAAATTTGTGAAACTCAATCTGTAGAAATGCAAATTATTATCTTAAATGGAAAAATTTAGAAATAATTCATTGGCAAAATCCATATATATAAATATTCTTTCCCATCAACAGAAAATACTTTGATGCATGATCACTACAGTTTCATATGACTAATGGGGTTGGGGGAAGGAGTGGGGGGGGGGGGGGGGGGGGGTGGGGGGGGGGGGGGGCTGTTGAAGGGAAAAAATGAATAAAACCTATCTATCACCTAAAAGCTGGAATGTGATTAAGGTCAAGGTCTTCCTTGGTGACCACTCCTAGTACCCAGCATGCCCACGCATTAATTAATCCACAGACCTTATCTAACTCAACTGGTAAGTGCTCTAGCTTACTTTTAGCCTGACAATCTTTTGTAGATGTTGTCTCCAAGGAGTGTGTGTGTGTCTGTGTGTGTGTGTGTGTGTGTGTGTGTGTGCGCGCGTGCGCGCGCGCTTGTGTTAAAAATTCTGTGTGAGAGTGTGTGTGTGTGTGACTGTGTGTTGTTTTCTTCACTGTTCAGTATTTCCCCAAATCAGAATAATATGTGATTGATTTTTTTTTTTGCAGGGTCTGTCTCCTGGTCTGTGAACAATGTCTACTTAAACTTTGTTGTATGTTTTGATTCATTAAAAAAAAAAAAAGTTAGAGTCCATCTCCTTAAAGTATATCAGTACATTGGGAGACGGGATGTTCTTGGGTTGTTTTGGTTTTGTTTGGGGTCTGTTGTTTTGTTGTTGTTTTGTTTGGATATTTTCTGGGGTGAATTTTTTCTGGGTAGGAGTGGGGGGGGGGGGGGATATGCCTTTTGGTTTCTACTTTTTTGTTTTTTAGTTTCATTAGTATTTTTGCTATGTTGTCAAGAAATTTGGCTGGGCATTTTTCATTGAATGTAATGTTTTCTTGTCTCAGAAGTTTGTGATATTTTGGGGTGTTTTTATGTTTGTTTTTGTGTTGGGTGGGGGGGGGGGGGGGTGATTATTTTCATTACATCAAAAAACGAGGGAGCAACAAAGCCTTGTGCCTAGAACATGGAACTCATGATCTGACAATGAATCACTGAGGACAGATTCCAGACTCCACTGAGGTGATGTTGGAAGGATTTTCCCTTCTGAAGAAGTTAACCCCGGTACAGACCCTACTCCTTTGCAAGTCCTTCAGATGGGACTCTAAACCACAGTCCTATGTGTAGATGCACACAAACCATCTTGCATTATATATGTACGTTAAAATGCACCTTTCATCGAAAAGTAGACACAGAGAACAAATCCAGCACAACTTAGTCAAGGGTCCAGGGACCAGTGCTTAAATTGGCGCCTTGCTTTTACCAAGTCCAAGAATGGTCAGTTTCTGTAAGTAGCTCCAGTTGGGATGAAATGGATAGGAGCTGAGAGTTGCTGAAAGTGGGGGAAACTGACAGCTGTGTAGGCCAACTGTGACCAGTGGAATGGATCATGGATGACACTTGTAAGTGTACCCAGCATGCACCTTGGTCAAATGAGGATGGGCTCCACCTAGTTCAACTTGCCCAAGACAAGGAAAATTTACAGTAGAGCCCCAGTGACTCCTCAAAGAGTTCAGGGAGAAGTCTTGTCATTTATTTTTTATTTATTTTATTTTATTCTTTTATATCGAGGATAATGGGATAAGCACACATGTGCTTTTTTTCATCCAGTCCCCGTGTATATGCAGTTGTGTAAATGTCATCTGTTCCCACCGGCACACGATGGCCTGCTCTGTAGAAAAGCGGAACAGGATTTAACGTGTGCGCAAGATGTTCTGCGTTTGTTCGCACACAGGGCTTCGGTTTACAGTCTCATCCGAAAGACTTTTGGGGAGAGTGGAGTCGGCACTGATGTTAACTCCAGGGGAAAAAATCCCCTCCAACGGGAATCGAACCTGGGTCGTCAAATTGCCAGTGCAATGTTCTGACCACTAGGCTATCCCGTCCCCCTTATATCTAGAAGGTAGCTGGAGTCAGTCTGAAAATATAGTGGAGGGGTGTTTTTTTTAGGGCTTGGTGATGATTGTATTATTTGCCTCTATGCTAAAGGCCATTGGTTGGTTAATTCACTTATTGTTCCATTAGGATACCATTGTATGTACCCCATCATCTTTTTTTTTCTTTTCATTTTTTAAATCCCACAGGTGGTTTTCTCCCCCCCCCCCCCCCCCCCCCCCCCCCCCCCCCCCCCCCCCTCCCCTTCCCACCATTTTATTGGTAGCTGCATTCTGACTTAAAGCATCATTATCTCTCTTGTTTTGACACTTTCTACATTGGTTAAAAAAAAAAATCAATTATATTGGATTTTTTTTTTAATTGTTGTTTTCTGGTTTTGGTTTGGGTGTGTGTGTGTGTGTGTGTGTGTGTGTGGTGTGTGTGTGTGTGTGTGTGTGTGTGTGTGTGTGTGTGTGTGTGTGTGTGTGTGTTGTGTTTGGTTTGTTTGTTGTTGTTTTGGGTTTTTTTGCAGGGGGGGAGGGGGGGTTGTACAGTGTCAGCCATAATCTTGCCCTTGTGGTAAAACAAGCTTTAATGAAGATTATAATAATAATAACAGCAATAAAAGCAAAGTGGATACATGTAGAGTTTTGAGTTGTATTGTATGTAATATACTGACAGTCAGGTCAAACTTTTTTTGCATACAATTCAGGCTACTCTCCCAGGGAAAAGCATGTCATCACAATGGCATAATGCAAAACATGATATTTTTTTCCTTTTTTTTTTTTTTTTTTTTTTGGGGGGGGGGGGCTTTTTTTTTTTTTTTTGGGGGGGGGGGGGGGGGGGGGGGGGGGTTTTTTTTTCTAGTTCAGGTTTACCAATGGTGAGGTTTTGTGTATGCAACCGTTTTTGCCCACCATGAAGGTAAGGACTTTCAGACTTTAGGGATGTATGCTGGGTATGTTTTTGTCCATAAACCACTGAATGCTGACATGAACTATGGAATCTTTAATATGCAAATTTGATCTTCTGCATATGAGTATACATGATGATGATGGACATTAAGGCACTGGCACGTCTGCACTTAAAGTTGACCTGGGAGATTGTAAATATGCCCACCCTTAATTCACCAGATAGATGCCAATGAGATTCAAACCCATGACTTTGTGGACCCATGGAAGTATGATCTAATCAGTGAGCATTGTATACATGTTTGTTACTATACTCTGTGAGTGTAGATACTTAACATATATTTTTGTTTGAGCAACTCTATTATTGCAGTGGATTCTTGTGTGTGTGTGTGTGCGTGTGTTCGTGTGTGTGTGTGTGTGTGTGCGTGCGTGCGTGCGTGCGTGCGTGTTGATATATTTATTCTAATGCGTCAATCCCATGTTTTATCTTATCCAAAAGCTTAGCCCCCTTTCCATCACTCGTCAGATCAAATGGGAAAAATTTGCAGTTTAAGATCAGAGTGACCCTGTAACTGTTTGCGTCTTTGAAAAAGGATAAAGAAAAGTGTATTTGATTTTTTGAGGAAAAAAATGTATTCCAGTTCAGCCAATCAATTTTTGGTTTGAGTCGTCTTTTTTTTTTCTTTGTTATTTCTTTGTTGTTGGGTGGAATTTTTTTTTTTTGCTGTTAAGTTTTGTTAATGTTACATTTTAGTTTTATCAAATATAAATATGAAAAAAAGTTGTATGATTTTTATTATCGTTGGTTAAGAACCACTGTTGAGCTGTTCAGAAAAGCATGACTCTGGTATGTTGCTGTTATTAGCGTTCCATTTTTAACGTTGACAGAAGAAATACAATATTTTGGTTTGTTTATCATTGATAACAAATTGTTGAAGGAGGAGGACAGATGTTTGCTGTTGATTTTTGTGAATGTTACATTTTAGTTTTATGAACAACAACAGCCAAAAAGAAAAAAAAGTTGCATCATTTTATATGATTGTTGGTTAGCTGTTCAGAAAAGCATGATTCTGGTATGTTGCTGTTTTTAGCATTCCATTTTTAATGTTGACAAAAATACAGCATTTTGGTTTTGTTTTATCATTGATATCAAATTGTTCGATTTTCAGGAAGAGATTGTTCTCAGAATTACAGGTTTTGACATATTTTTTATTATTCGTGTTGAGTTTGGAGTATTGAATGACTGTATCTTTGTCTCCTGTGGCAATCACAGGCATATATACACAATATCATATCAACACAAGCACATCACATAGCAGCTATGTTAGCAAACAAGTAGATCATAGATTTTTATGTATGCATGTGTGCATATATTTGTATGCATTTATGCATGCACACACACTAACACTCTGATACACACTTAGACACTAGCCGTTGCATAGACATCACACACAACACACACACACACACACACTACACACACACACACACACACACACACACACACACACACACACACACACACACACACACACACACACACACACAAGTTGTTAATTTCTACATGTATATATTTGTTTCCCCATGTTACTGCCTTTTTAAAACTATGAATTTTGCCGTGAACAACTTTCATGTAACCATGAGTTCTCTAACATGTGCTTAAAGGTATGTTGCACTCAGAACCTCATTTTATCATCTCATCTGAAAGACTAGCATCCATACAACCACTTAAGTTGTGATCTAGCAGATATGGAAAAAGTTCAGCTTCCAATGGAATTGAACCCATGGCCTCTGGCTTTTTATAGAAATATTAACCCTCTCTCACATCCCCCCCCAAAAAAAACAACAACAACAAAACAACAACAACAAAACAACCAAAAAACAAAAAGGCAACAACAACAATGAAAGCAACTGATGTCAGACTTCTCCCTTAACTTGCTAAGGAGTCATCAGGAAGTCTACTGACTTATTCAGGCTGTGGCATAGGCACTTAAAAGTTAAACCTTCCCTCCCAACAACCCCTCCCCAACTTGTTAAAGAGGAAAAGTCAAATCTGCCAAGTAACTTACAATCAGTCAATCACCAGTCTTGCCAGCAATGCCTACAATTGTTTGCAGTCATGTAATGTTCAGCATCCGATGGAAGGGCAAGCATTTGGTGCAATAATTGTTTGTGCCAGTGTGTGTAAAAAAAAAAAAAATGTAAAGGAAAAAAAAAGTCGCTGTTGGTAATGGGGAAGCACTCTTTCTTCGCCTTTAAGGTATCACAAAACTGCAGTTGTTTCCCTTGGACCGATATCTCACTTCTTGATCGTCTATTCTTGTACATGCATTATATCAAGGATATTGGAATGAGAACTCATGTGCTTTTTTTTTTAATTTAATTTTTTTTTTTTTACATCTAGTCCCCATGTGTATGCCATTGTGTAAATTTTGTCATCTGTTCCCACCGGCACACAATGGCCTACCCTGTAGAAAAGCGGAACAGGATTTAGCGTGTGCACACAAGGAGTGAGTTTCATCTCATGACGTCGCTTCTTTTGGGGTGGCCCGAGGTGCTGAAGTGGGAGAACTTGCCGAAGCGTGGGACTTATAAGCCTCCATTTTTTATTATTATTATTATTATTATTATTTTATTATTATTATTATTATTATTATTATTATTATTATTGACCTCCGACTTTCTGGCTTCTGACTACAGTCCTGATATCGGAGAAATCTGGAAAGGACTATAATTCAACTAAAACAAACAAACAAAGCGTGTGCACAAGATGTTCTACATGCTTGCGTTTGCACAGGGGGCCTCGGTGTAGGCTTAGTCTCATCCGAAGGACTCTTAGGGAGAGGGGGAGTCTGTGCTGATGTTAACTCCAGAGGGAAAATCCCCTTGAACGGGACTCGAACCCAGGTCGTCAGATTGCGAGCGCAATGATCTGACCACTAGGCTATCCCTCCCCCGTCCATGGTGTTGTAGTGTATCGTTGTGGAAACTTGTAAACAAACACACACATGCATAATGTCTAAAGCATACATTACATAATTATAAAACTCATCCACCTGTCACAGAAAAGTAAGCTAGCTATGACCGGTGGCGTGTGTGATACAAGCATACCCAGCATGCATCCTACAAAGGGATGAGCTCCACAAGGGTCCACTTGCTCCAGACACTCTGCCTGAAAGTTTCAGCGCAGTGACTCCTCAAGGAGTGAAAGACTCCCCAAAGAGTTGAAGACGAAAATCAACCGCACAGTCAAAAACCTCACTTATAATCCTTGGATGGCATAAAACATACCCAGCATGCACTCTGTTGCCTGAAGAAGAATGGATTTCGCCAGGTTCAACTTGCTCGTGGCATGTTATCATGGAAGAGGTTTTAATAGTGGGTTTTTTGTTCGGTTTTTTTTTTTTTCATTCCTTGGCTAGACCTTCAAGGTTCACCTCTGGTGAGATTTTTTCGTATGCAACTGTTTTCTCTCCACCATTTTAAGGGGGCCAATTTCTGACTTTAGGTAGTGTTAATGGTATAAACTGGCATCAGATAGTCAGTTGAGCTTTGGGCTAGCGCCTTCAAGGACGGGATATCCTTGTGGTCAGAGTGATGCGCTCGTGATCTGCTGACCCGGGTTCGAATCTCGTTCAAGAGGGTTTTTTTCCTCTGGAGTTAGCATCTGTGCCAACTCCACTCCCTCCCCCCCCCCCCCCCAAAAAAAAACAACAACAACAACAAAAAAACAAAAAAACAACAACAACAAACTCCTTCGGATGAGACTATAAACCGAGGTCCCGTGTACAAACGCACGCAGAACATCTTGCGCACACATTAAAACCCGCTCGGCTTTTCAGAAGAGTAGCCATTGTGTGCCTGTGGGGACGGATGACAAAATTGACAAAACTACATACACACGGGGACTGGATGTGCAAAAATATTTTTAAAAAGCACACAGGTGCTTATTCCATTTTCCTCGAAAGAAAAGAATATTTAAAAAAAAAGAAAAAAAGAAGAAGAAACGCCATCATTGGATCACAAGTTTGGTGTCCTATCAACTAGACTTCCCCCCCCCCCCTCCACCCCATCCCCGGTCCCATGCATCCACCAGCCTGATAATGCCATTTTAAATAATGTTCATTTGAACCAAGAGTTTTCAGGACCCAGCAACTGATGTGGACATGTGTTGTGACATGCATGTGCACATGGGTGAGGGCGCATGCACGCCTGTTCGCTCTCGTATACAAATGAACTTTATGTTGACACACACACACAACACACACACCACACACACACACACACACACACACACACACACACACACACACACACACACACACACACTTGCACAAACATAAAACACACACTGCAAAATTTTGTTTGTCTTTCATTATTTTGATGAAACTTTCAACAAAAACAGTACAGTACATACAGTACATGATACCATCAAAACGTCCCAAATAAAATTTGCTTCAGTACAAAAAACCATATTACATAATATAGCTTGTAAGAATAGCCATCTTTGTTCTTTGGTCATGAGTCATTGCATTGGAGTCTGGAAGACAAATTAATACAGGATTTCCACATGGACTAGTCTGCCATGGGGTTCCAGGCACACGCACACGCACGCACAAGCGCGCGCACACGCACACACACACACACACACACACACACACTCTCTCTCTCTCTCTCTCTCTCTCTCTCTCTCTCTCTCTCTCTCTCTCTCTCTCTCTCTCTCTCTCTCTCTCTCTAGCACAGGAGTATTTTGATAATTGCATAAAATTTCTCTCTTTCATCACAAAAGGAAAAAAAAAAATTTTTGCAAGAATTTGTTCCTGCAAGCTTGCACAAAAGCATCGAGTTTTCACAAGTTGACTTGATATATATATATATATATTATATATATATATATATATATATATAATATATATATATATATATATATATATATATATATTATATATATATATATATATTATATATATATATATATATTATATATATATATATATTCTGTCGGCTCAAAATCCTCTTCGAAAATGATGTAATCAAAGCCTTGTGGAAGCAAATGTAGCAGTATACACTATGCATTTCCTTCACAAATGATCAGTTCTGCCATCATTGCTTCATCATGAAAATTGCCAAAACACGAAAATCAGCACAGCATACTAAACTTACAATGTAACTTCTTTGGTCATAATACCGACACATCGTTCATTGCAAAAAAAGAAATGCATAAGACATGTTAAATGACATGTTGCTTAAACCATCCAGTGAAATACTGCTCATTATCAACGAACAACATTGTCCACTGGCAACAAGTCATATCAACTGACATACTGACTGAACCTCTCCCCATAACCACGCTGTTCACTGCCGGCAGTTACCATGCACCACCACCACCACCACGCCAGCAGACAGCAAAGAAAGCACCAGTTTTTTTTTTAAAGCCTACAATGACGACTCACGTCTGCCCGTCACGTGATTTGGACCTGACCTTGACCTTGCTTTGAGGCTTCCAGGATCTTGAGGGCATCGTCATAGGATGGGGGTGGGGTGGAGGCAGGGTCCGGGTAAATGGCCGCCATGAGGTCAAAGATAGACAGGTGCATACCCAGAAACCTCCTCCCCCCTGTAGACACTACCCGGGACGATGTGGGCTGGACAGTAACCACCTCCACAGAAGACGAAGAAGAATCCGAGGTTGCAGGAGTTGTAGAATGGAGACACGACTGCGCGCTGCTTCCATCCTGTGGCACAACAATAGTCACGTGAGCAGCAGTCGGCCAATCGTAAGCGGCGGAGGTCCAGGGTGGGCAACATCACTTCCTGAATGACTGGGAGGCATCAAAGCGTCGGCAGAAGTCGTCGATGAAGAACTTGAGGAGGAGGACGTCGACTCTCTTCTGTCACTGGCATTGGACACTGATGTGGTCTCTGTCCCGCTGGAAGAAACATTAGACTGGGACTGCACAACTTGCGAAGACATACCCCCTGCAGGCGGGGTGGGGGTGGTGGTGGTGGTGGTTGAAGACGCTGAAGACACAGACGTTGAGGTGGGCTGCGGCGCTGTGGAGGAGGAGGAAGCTAACGAAGGCTCCGATAAATCCAAAGTAGCTCCTGGATTCACTCTCCCTTCCAGCGTCTCTGTGTAAGAACTCAACAGTCGCTCCCTGCCTCTCTCTGTGTTCGGCGCGCTGCCCAGCTCTCCACTGGAGATCGTGGACACGGGTTCCTGGCGCCCGAAGAGTTCTTCGTAAGTGGGCGGGGCATCAGAGGACCGGCAGAAGCCTCCACTCTGGCCAGGTCCTCGGCCGCTTGGCGTGCCTGCTGCTGCCGCTGGCGTTCTTCCCGCTTGTAGCGGCGGAGCTGGAAGATGAGGACACAGGTGAGGGGAATGACCACCGAGCCCCCTGCCACCATGGCCGTGAAGCCTCCGTTGGCTCCCAAGCTGTCAGCGCTTTTGTCATCTTATCATCATCCTCGTCTTCCTCGCTGTCCTTGCCCTTGTCTTTGGAATGGTTGTCTCCTTCGTCTGCGCATAGAGAGATAAACAGGGTCAGTATAAAGTGGCTGGGACATGTATGTGTCGTGTTGGGTGGTGTCAGTGTTTTGTCATTTATCAAGCTGTGGAACAGCTGTGTGGAAAATGGACGGATAATCTCTCGGTTTTTTTCCTCTGGCTTTTAGTCAATGAGAAGGAGAATCATGTCGGTGTCACTGGGTGCGGCAGCTAATTTCCAGTTCGGTGATGCCTACATACAGGTGAGACAGGTGAGTACATGGCAGTGGTTACAGCATGACATAACTGATGTTGTCCCCTTCCTTTAATCTCTGACCAACTGGCTTAGACAGGAGAGGGGTTACAGCATCGAGTCCATCAGCTGATGCCATTAGAGGATGCGAGTTGAAGATGCCACAACTTTCTATCTGAGGCAGTTTACTGGCTGAGTTTTACACTGGTTCTCATTAATTTTCCCTGCACATCCTGGCCGGATGAATATTCAAACAGGAATAAAATGTATGTGAATGCTTACTCTGTTACCCTTGGAAAATAAAGCAAGATTATCAATTCACTCATTCATTTCCTTGACGTCCTTTGCACTGACGCCAGAAACTAATATGTTTGGAATGCATGTATAACATGGTACTAACATGTTAAAAACCCATCCATCTTTTGAAGAGAAGGCAAGATATAACGGTACAGTCGTGTGGATGATGCGAACATATCCAGCGTGCAATGCAATGCAATGGGCCTCTGTCAGTTCAACTTGTAGCCAAATTCAAGTCAATGGTGGTAATTATTAGCCCTAAGAACTGCTCAAAGAGCTTAAAGGGGAAAGAAGAGACAGAGTAACAGACAAACAAAACAAAAAAAACCAAACACACAACAACAAACAGAGATAAAGCCACAAAAACAAAGAGACAGAGTTAACTCTGAGTGTCCACAGCAAAACAAGACAATTTTCCTATCAGTGCACACACAAAAAAGTGCACTCTCTGTACAAACACCACACCTGCTGCCTGTATACTCTCTATGGAATGCCCAGCAATCAATTTTGTAGCCTATCGCATTTCTTCTAGGTACTTTCCGCCATTTGTCTGTCAACATTCCCTGTACCACGCAGACAGGGGTCCGTGTGATCGTCATATTGATTTTGAGAGTAAACGCAGCAGGAATAAGGTCCTGCTAGCCACCCCGGAACATAGCCTACCGTTAATAATCCGTTCCACAAACAAGAACGACAATTCCGTGACTGAATCACACGATTGATCGAGTTGTCTGACCTGCTGACCTGACCTGACATAGGAGAGCATGGTGTGTGTGGGGGTGTGTGTGTGGGGGGGGGGGGGGTCATTTTGGTTATTTTTGATAACTGAAAAATCAGAAATGCACACACACACAGACACACACATACACACAGAAATAAGTCTGTTGACTTTGACTTACACACACACACACACACACACAACACACACACAACACACACACACACAACACACAGTCTCTGATAGACAAGTCATAGGGACAAGTCTCTCTCTCCTCTCTCTCTCTCGTCTCTCTCTCTCATCTCTCTCTCTGCTCTCCTCTCTCTCTCAAAAGTCTTCGGACGGTCATCATTCACACACACACACCATTAGATAGAAGCAGGAATTCCCCAAAAAGCAAAGTCTAAATGAATGAACATCTGCAGGATGACTAGGCCTACACCCCCAAACACTATAGCGGGACAAACCCTGATCTAAACCCACAGCCCTGTATATAAATAGGCCTCTGTCAATGCTCCTGCCTGGTCACAATTCTTGTGCAACTTCTTAAACAGGGTCTGCATGACCTACCCAAATATGAAGGGAGAGACAGTCTGTGGTGTCCTTAAGTGGGGGGGGGGGGGGTAGTTGTAAAGAGATAGTTTCAGAACTGCTTCCCTCCCTGTATCAAAACTCCGTGTGGAATGCTGCTTACCCTATGTGGTAAAAGAAAGGTAGAAGGTAAAGGTGTCCCATAACCTATGTGGTCGTAGGGATGCAAAGCATCAGAGACCTCAGCTTCTCCAGGGGCCAGAATATTGAGGGACGGCCCCACCCATCTCCTCTCCCTCGCTGCTTTACCTTCCCTGACCCTAAAGAGGGCAGGTACCCATTTACAGCTAGGTAAACTGGAGGGGGGGGGGGGGAACTATACTGAAGCCTAAAGTTCGGAAGTATTCTATGTTCACAGTTTTGACGTGAATTTTTATTTGATTGACATCTTTCTTTTTGTGTGTGTTTACATCTGTGTTGATATGAAGACAATGAGCTAAGCAGATAAAAAAAAATCATTTCTGGTTATCAATGGACCAGCTTCACGCAGTCGAACATCTTGAACCAGTCAAGGACAAGAGAACCACTTAAGGACACCACGAAATTAAAGTAGGCCTGATGTCCCTTCCCACTTGCTTCTTAAGGGGGCTTAAGTGCATCTTACCTTAGCAAATCAGAATTCCATACCCTACTGGTCCTCCTGCGAAAACAAAGAGAAAGTAAGGTGTTTGTTCACGGACATGTAGAAATGTTCATACCATATGACTGCAGGAAGCTTCCCTGTACTATATTGTACTCTGCTATACTACATCATCTGCTCTGTTTGCTGTGTGTGCTGTGTTCTGCTGTGCTGTGCTCTGTTCTGCTGTGCTGTGCTCTGTTCTGCTGTGCTCTGCTCTGTTCTGCTGTGCTGTGCTCTGTTGTGCTGTGCTCTGTTTGTCTGCTGTGCTTTCTGCTGTGCTGTGCTTGTTCTGTTGGGTTGCTGTGCTTGTTGTGCTGCTCGTTGCTGTGCTGTGCTCTGTTCTGTTGTGCTGTGCTCTGTTCTGCTGTGCTCTGTTCTGTTGTGCTGTGCTGCTTGTTGTGCTGTGCTGTGCTCTGTTTGCTGTGCTCTGTTGTGCTGTGCTCTGTTCTGCTGTGCTCTGTTTCGTTGTGCTGTGCTCTGTTTGCTGTGCTCTGTCTGTGTGCTGTGCTCTGTTCTGTGTGCTTGTTCTTGTGTCTGTGCTCTTCTGTTGTGCTGTGCTTGTTGCTGTGCTCTGTTGTGCTGTGCTCGCTGTGCTCTTTTTGTGCTTGTCTCTGTGTGCTGTGCTCTGTTGTCTGCTGTCTGTGCTCTGTTCTGCTGTGCTCTGTTGCTCTGTTTGCTACTGTGCTCTGTTCTGCTCTGTTTGCTGTGCTCTGTTGTGCTATGCTTGTTCGTCTTGTGTGTGCTGTGTCTTGTGCTGTGTGTGCTTGTGCTTTTCTGTTGTGCTGTTGCTGTCTGTTCTGCTGTCTGTGCTCTGTCTGTGTGCTTTCTGCGTTGTGCTCTGATTGCTGTGCTCTGTTCTGCCGTTTTGCTGTGCTTTGTGCTTGCTGTGCTCTGTTCTGCGTCTGTGCTTGTTCTGCTCTGCCTGATCTGCTCAACTCTGCTCTGCTCATCTATTTCACCGCCCAATCCATCATGGGTAATGGACAGACCCAGTAAGAATAAACTCGATTTTTACATGGCAGTTCTTCTTTCCTATCACCTCCACTCCATTCTTGCAGACAACCCCTTCCACTCCTCACCTCCCCCAAAACACACACACACACACACACACACACACTACACACTACACACTACACACACACGTACACACACGTACACACACACACACACACACACACGTACACACACACACACGTACACACACACACGTACACACACACACACGTACACACACACACACACACACACACACACACACACACACACACACACACACACACACACACACACGTACACACACATACGTGCACACACACGTACACACACACACACACACATACACACACACACACACACACACCACACACACACACACACACACACACACACACACACACACACACACCACACTTAAACACACATTGCACATACCATCTCTCTCGTTGGCTTTTCTATACCCAAACAAAGCTGTTTACACGCCCAAAGTCGTGCCTGGGTAGCCTATCCTGATTTGGGCTCCATGCTAACATCCGTATCACACCCCAAGGTTTCACTGTTTGATTAATTCAAACCTTTTTAGGGGGGCGGGGGGGGGGGGGGGGGGGGGGGGGGGGCAACGTCTGTACTGTTTGCTCGGCACTTTCCCGTGCATTCAGATTAATCTTTTCTTCCTGTCGGTTCTGTTCTGTTTTTATTTGTTTTTCTTTTCTTTTTCTATTTCTTTTTTTTTCTACTTCTTCTCTCCCCACGCCTGCGCAGCCCTTTTCATTCTCTCTTTTATTTCCGGGACTAATTGAAATAAAAGGATTGGTAGAGTGCTTGCTCTCTCTCTCTCTCTCTCTCTCTCTCTCTCTCTCTCTCTCTCTCTCTCCTCTCTCTTCTCTCTCTCTCTCTCTTCTCTCACGTTAAATCCTGTTCCGCTTTTCGTAAGAGTAGGCCATCGTGTGCCGGTGGGAACAGATGACAATATTTACAAAACTGCATACACACGGGGACCGGATGAAAAAAAGCAATGATTGCTTATTCTGTTATCCTCGATATAAAAGAATAAATAATAAAAAATAATAATAATCTCTCTCTCTCTCTCTCTCTCTCTCTCTCTCTCTCTCTCTCTCTCTCTCTCTCCCTCTCTCTCTCTTCTCTCTTCTCTCTCTCTCTCTCTCTCTCTCTCTCTCTCTCTCTCATTTAAACCATACTTGAACTCTTGTTGTTGTAGTTGGGTTTGTTTGGGGGGTTGAGGGATTTTTTTTTTTTTGGGGGGGGGGATTTTATTGATTCCTTTTTTTGTTTGTGTTGTTTGTTTTGTTGATAGTCTCTAGTCAGGGCAAGGGTCAGACGAAAAAAAAAGTCTGTGAATGTTTATTTCTGTAGGCTAATTCTAGGAAAATAAAGATCTTTCATTCATTTATTCTCTCTATCACACACACACACACACACACACACACACACACACACACACACACACACACACACACAC
>CM060335.1:14374783-14390780 GCA_030674155.1 Stramonita haemastoma | reverse complement strand
TCTTCGTCTTCGTGGAGGTGGTTACTGTCCAGCCCACATGCCCCGGGTAGTGTTACAGGGGGGAGGGGGGTTTCTGGGTATGCACCTGTCCATCTTTACTCATGGCGGCCATTTACCAAAACCCGGCCTCCCCCCACCCCCATCCATCGATCCCCCTCAAGATCCGGAAGCCTAAAGCAAGGTCAAGGTCAGGTCCAAACACGTGAAGGGCAGACGTAGTGTCATTGTAGGCTTAAAAAAAAAAAAATGGTGCTTTTTTTGCTGTCGTGGCGGGGTGGTGGTGTGGTGAGGAAATCCCGGCAGTGAACAGTGCGGTTATGGGGAGAGGTTCAGTCAGTATGTCACTTGATATGACTTGTTCCATAAACAAGCTGCCCCGTTGAAATAAACAAAAATTTCGCGGGATGGTTTAAGCAACATGTCATTTAACTGTCTTTGCATTTTTTTTTTTCGTTTTTTTTTTTTGAAATAACGATGTGTCAGTTGGTATTATAAACCAAAAAAATTTAAACATTGTACATAGCTTCTGGCTGATTTTGTGTTTTGGCAATTTCGTGATGAGGGCCTGAGGCAGAATGATCATTTGTGAAGGAAAAAGCATAGGTATATGCTACATATCTTCCAAGGCTTTGATTAAACATTTTCGAAGAGGATTTTGAGCCGAGACAATTATATTTATATAATTATATATATTAAAAATATTTTATATTATATAATTATATATTTTATATATATTTTTTATATATATATATATATATAAAAAAAGTAACTTGTGAAAACTCTTAGCTTTTGTGCAAGCTTTCAGGGAAAAAATTCTTGCAGGTTGGTTTTTTTCCTTTTTGAGAAAGAGAGGGGAAAATTTTTGCAATTTTCAAAATCTCCTGTGCTAAAAGAGAGAGAGAGAGAGAGGAGAGAGAGGAGAAGGGGAGAGAGGAGAAGGGGGGGAGAGATGAAGGGGAGAGAGAGGGGTGTGTGGTGTGTTGTGCTTTTGCGCGCACTTTTGGGGTTTGGGGGGTGTGCCTGGAACCCCCTGGCAGACTCGTCCATGTGGAAATCCTGTTTAATTTGTCTTCCAGATCCAAGCAATGACTCATGACCAAAGAACAAAGATGGCTATTCTTTACAACTATATTGTAATATGGTTTTTTGTACTGAAGCAAATTTATTTGGGCGTTTTGATGTATATGTACTGTATGTACTGTGCTGTTTTTGTTGAAAATTTTATCAAAAAAATGAAAAACAAACAAAATTTTGCGGGGGGGTGTTTTTGTTTGTGAAGTGTTTTGGGGGGTGCAAGGGGGGGTGGGTGTGTGTGTGTGTGTTTGTTGTGTGGGGGCGCGCGCGCCGGGGTGCCCTGCGGCGGCGTGGTGTGTGTGTTTGGGGAACTAAAATTTTTCTTTTACGAGGGAAAGGGGTTTGTGCCCCTCACCATGTGCGATATGTAAAACATTCCCCCCCCCCAGTTTTTGGGTCCTGAAAATCTTGGGTTAAATTTAACATTTTTTAAAATGGATTTCAGGCTGGGGGGTGCAGGGGATTATGGGGGGGGGGGGGAGGGGGAGTCTAGTTGTGGGAAACCCTTGTGATCCAACAGTGGGCCTTTTTTTTTTTTTTTTTTTTTTGAATATTTTTTTTTTTTTCAAGGAAATGGAATAAGACCGTGTGCTTTTTTATTTTACTACACTATGGACGAGGGAGGGATAACCTAGTGGTCAGATCATTGCGCTCGCAATCTGACGACCTGGGTTCGAATCCCGTTCAAGGGGATTTCCCCCCTGGAGTTAACATCAGTGCAGACTCCCCTCTCCCCAAAATTTTTTCGGATGAGACTACGAACGCAAGCATGCAGAACATCTGGTGCACGCGTTAAATCCTGTTCCGTTTTTCTACAGAGTAGGCCATTGTGTGCCGGTGGGAACAGATGACAAAATTTACACAACGGCATACACATGGGGACTGGATGTAAAAAAGCAACCCACAAAAACGCACATGAGTTCTCATTCCAATGTCCTCGATAATTATACATGTAGAAGAATAGACGATCAAGAAGTGAGATATCGGTCCAAGGGAAACAACTGCAGTTTTGTGATACCTTAAAGGCGAAGAAAGAGTGCTTCCCCATTACCAACAGCGACTTTTTTTTCCTTTACATTTTTTTTTTTTTACACACACTTGCACAAACAATTATTGCACCAAATGCTTGCCCTTCCATCGGATGCTGAACATTACATGACTGCAAACAATTGTAGGCATTGCTGGCAAGACTGGTGATTGACTGATTGTAAGTTACTTGGCAGATTCGACTTTTCCTCTTTAACAAGTTGGGGAGGGGTTGTTGGGAGGGAAGGTTTAACTTCAAGTGCCTATGCCACAGCCTGAATAAGTCAGTACACTTCCTGATGACTCCTTCGCAAGTTAAGGGAGAAGTCTGACATCAGTTGCTTTCATTGTTGATGTTGCCTTTTTGTTGTTGTTGTTGTTGTTGTTGTTGTTGTTTTTGGGGGGTGAAGAGGGTTAATATTTCTATAAAAAGCCAGAGGCCATGGGTTCAATTCCATTGGAAGCTGAACTTTTTCCATATCTGCTAGATCACAACTTAAGTGGTTGTATGGATGCTAGTCTCTTAGATAAGATGATAAAATGAGGTTCTGAGTGCAACGTACCTTTAAGCATATGTTAGAGAACTCATGGTTACATGAAAGTTGTTCAGGGCAAAATTCATAGTTTTAAAAAGGCAGTAACATGGGGAAACAAACTTATACATGTGGAAATTAACAACTTGTGTGTGTGTGTGTGTGTGTGTGTGTGTGTGTGTGTGTGTGTGTGTGTGTGTGTTGTCTATGCAACGGCTAGTGTCTAAGTGTGTATCAGAGTGTTAGTGTGTGTGCATGCATAAATGCATACAAATATATGCACACATACATACTTTAAAATCTATGATCTACTTGTTTGCTAACATAGCTGCTATGTGATGTGCTTGTGTTGATGTGATATTGTGTGTGAATAAATAAATATATATATATATATATATATATATATATATATGCCCGTGTTTGCCACAGAAGACAAAGATACAGTCATTCAATACTCCAAACTCAACACAAATAATAAAAATATGTCAAAACCTGTAATTCTGAGAACAATCTCTTCCTGAAAATCGAACAATTTGATATCAATGATAAACAAAACCAAAATGCTGTATTTTTGTCAACATTAAAAATGGAATGCTAAAAACAGCAACATATCAGAATCATGCTTTTCTGAACAGCTAACCAACAATCATATAAAATGATGCAACTTTTTTTTTCTTTTTGGCTGTTGTTCATAAAACTAAAATGTAACATTAACAAAAATTTACAGCAAAGATCTGTCCTCCTCCTTCAACAGTTTGTTATCAATGATAAACAAACCAAAATATTGTATTTCTTCTGTCAACGTTAAAAATGGAACGCTAATAACAGCAACATACCAGAATCATGCTTTTCTGAACAGCTCAACAGTGGTACTTAACCAACAATAATAAAAACCATACAACTTTTTTATTTCATATTTATATTTGATAAAACTAAAATGTAACATTAACAAAACTTAACAGCAAACATCCCCCCCCCAAAAAAAAAAAAAAAATCAACCAACAATAAAGAAATAACAAAGAAAAAAAAAAGACAATCAAAACCAAAAATTGATTGGCTGAATAGGAATACATTTTTTTCCTCCAAAAAATCAAACTCACTTTTCTTTATCCTTTTTCAAAGACGCAAACAGTTACAGGGTCACTCTGGTCTTAAACTGCAAATTTTTCCCATTTGATCTGACGAGTGATGGAAAGGGGGCTAAGCTTTTGGATAAGATAAAACATGGGATTGACGCATTAGAATATATATATCAACACGCACGCACGCACGCACGCACGCACGCACGCACGCACGCACACACACACACACACACACACACACACATGCACACACACAGAGAATCCACTGCAATAATAGAGTTGCTCAAACAAAAATATATGTTAAGTATCTACACTCACAGAGTATAGTAACAAACATGTATACAATACACACTGATTAGATCATACTTCCATGGATCCGAGAAGTCATGGGTTTGAATCTCATAGGCATCTATCTGGTGAATTAAGGGTGGGCATATTTACAATCTCCCAGGTCAACTTTAAGTGCAGACGTGCCAGTGCCTTAATGTCCATCATGTATACTCATATGCAGAAGATCAAATTTGCATATTAAAGATTCCATGATTCATGTCAGCATTCAGTGGTTTATGGACATGAACATACCTAGCATACATCCTTAAAGTCAGAAAGTCGTTACCTTCATGGTGGGCAAAAACGGTTGCTTACACAAAACCTCACCATTGGTGAACCTGAACTAGAAAAAAAAGCCAAAAAAACCCCAAAAGGAAAAAAATATCATGTTTTTGCATTCTGCCATTGTGATGACATGCTCTTCCCAGGGAGAGTAGCCTGAATTGTGTGCAAAAAAAAGTTTGACCTGATTGTCAGTATATTACATACAATACAACTAAAAACTCTACATGTATCCACTTTGCTTTTATTGCTGTTATTATTATAATCTTCATTAAAGCTTGTTTTACCACAAGGGCAAGATTATGGCTGACACTGTACAACCCCCCCACCCCCACCCCCACCCTGCAAAAAAACCCAAAACAACAACAAAAACAACAACAACAACACACACACACACACACACACACACACACACACACACACACACACACACACACACACACACACACACACATAACCAAACCAAAACCAGAAAACAACAATTAAAAAAAAATCCAATATAATTGATTTTTTTTTTAACCAATGTAGAAAGTGTCAAAACAAGAGAGATAATGATGCTTAAAGTCAGAATGCAGCTACCTAAATGGTGGGAAGGGGAGAGAGGGCGGGGGGGGGGGGGGGGGGGGGGGGGGGGGGCGGAGAAAACCACCTGAGGGATTTAAAAAAAGAAAAGAAAAAAAATGGAACAATAAGTGAATTAACCAACCAATGGCCTTAGCATGGATGCAAATAACACAATCATCACCAAGCCCTTAAAAAAAAAAAACCCTCCCCCCTCCACTATATTATCAGGGACTCCAGCTACCTCCTGGATATAAGGGGGACGGGATAGCCTAGTGGTCAGAACATTGCGCTGGCAATTTGACGACCTGAGTTCGATTTCCGTTGGAGGGGATTTTTACCCTCGAGTTAACAGCAGTGCTAACTCCACTCTCCCTAAAAGTCCTTCGGATAAGACTATAAACCGAGGCCCCGTGTGTGAACACAAGCAGAACATGAACGCAAGCAGAACATCTTGTGCACACGTTAAATCCTGTTCCGCTTTTCGTAAGAACAGGCCATCATGTGCCAGTGGGAACAGATGATATTTACACAACTGCATACACACGGGGACTGGATGTAAAAAAGCACAAGAGTGCTTATTCCATTATCCTCGATATAAAAGAATAAAAGAAAATTAAAAAAAGACAAGACTTCTCCCTGTACTCCATGAGTCACTGGGGCTCCACTGTAAATTTTCCAAGCAGTGTGTCCTGGGCAAGTTGAACCAGGCGGAGCCCATCCTCATTTGAACAAGGTGCATGCAGGGTATTTATTTTTTTATACCACTTTATATCACAGCAGATTTCTCTGCGTGAAATTTGGGTTGCTCTCCCCTGGGAGAGCATGTTGCCACAAGTGCAGTGCCTACCCATTTATTTTTTCTTTTTCCGTCTGCAATGGTATTTGTTTCCCTATCACAGTGGCTTTTTTTCCACAGAATTTTGCTAGGGACAACCCCCTTGTTGCTATGGGTTCTTTTACATGCACTAAATAATGATGTGTAACACACAGGGCCTCGGTTTATCGTCTCATCTGAAAGACTAGCACCCAGACCACCACTCATGATCTAATGGATGGGGGAAAAGTTTTGGGCCCAAACGTATGCTTACAACAATACATGTGGGCCCAGGTATGCTTACAAGTGTCATCTATGATCCATTCCACAGGTCAAAGTTGGTTTACTTTTCAATGAAAGGTGGATTTCAACACACGCAAGATGGTTTGTGTACATCTACACATAGGACCATGGTTTAGAGTCCCATCTGAAAGACTTGCAAAGGAGTGGGGTCTGTACGGGGGTTAACTTCTTCAGGAGGGAAAATCCGTCCAACATCACCTCAGTAGAGTCTGGAATCTCTCTGCCCTCAGTGATTCATTGTCATGAGTTCCATGTTCTAGGCACAAGGCTATCTTGCTCCCTCATTTTATATATACATTACGTATGAAAAGAATCCCCCCACCCCACCCCCAACACAAAAACGAACATAAAAACACCCCAAAATATCACAAACTTCTGAGACAAGAAAACATTACATTCAATGAAAAATGCCCAGTCAAATTTCTTGACGACATAGCAAAAAGACTGATGAAACTAAAAACAAAAAAGTAGAAACAAAAAGGTATACCCCCCCTCCCTGAAAAAAAAATACCCCAGAAAATATCCAAACAAAAACAACATCAAAACATCCCACCCCAAACAAAACAAAAACAACCCAAGAACACCCCCTCCCCCTGATGTACTGATGTACTTTAAGGAGATGGGCATTAACTTTTTTTTTTTTTTTTAATGAATCAAAATATTAAACAAATTTTAAGTAGACATTGTTCACAGATTAGCAGACAGACCCTGTAAAAAAACATCAATCACATATTCTGATTTGGGGAAATAATGCACACTGAAGAAAACAACACACAGTCACACACACACACACACACACACACACACACACACACACACACACACACACACACACAACACACACACTCTCACACAGAATTTTGAACGCAAGCGCGCGCACACACACACAACACACACACACACACACACACACACACACACACACACACACACACACACATACACACACACACACACACAAATGATCTGACACACACACTCTCCTTGGAGATAACATCTACAAAAGATTGTCAGGCTAAAAGTAAGCTAGAGCACTTACCAGTTGAGTTAGATAGGTCTGTGGATTAATTAATGTGCGGGCATGCTGGGTACTGGGAGAGGTCACCAAGGAAGACCTTGACCTTAATCACATTCCAGCTTTTAGGTGACAGATAGGCTTTATTCATTTTTTCCCTTCAACAGACCCACCCCCCCCCCCCCCCCCCCTCCCCATTTCCCCCAACCCCATTACTCATATGAAACTGTAGTGATCATGCATCAAAGTATTTTCTGTTGATGGGAAAGAATATATCATGGGTATTGCCAATGAATTATTTCCAAATTGGTCCATTTAAGATAATAATTTGCATTTCTACAGATTGAGTTTAATTAACAAAGTTTATACTGCTATACAAATCTGAGCAAATAATGCATGAAAGTTTTTAACAGAATGTTGTCAGTGACTCGCTTTCAATCTCACAAGGGTAACACGGTTTCTCAGATGTGGTTGACATTATGTCAACCAAATCGGAGAAACTGTGTTACCCTTGTGAAATTGAATCTCATTTTTTGTTGTTGTTTGTTTTCTTAATGGTCACCTCTTCCTATTAGTATCATTCCGATTTTTCATGTCTTAATTGTTGATTGAAATTGAATTGTTGATTTCTTGTTTATTTTATAGTCAAGGTGGGGTTTTTTCCCCTTCTTCTACTGTAAAGGAGACAGATCTATATCATTCACACAACAAAGTTCTGATAATTGATATGGAAACAAAACAGAACAAGATCCACAGATAATTGGACATCAGAAGATCTATCTTTACATAACACAGGCAACTTTTTCAAAGCAAAAAAAAAAAAAAAAAAAAAAAAAAAAAAAAAAAAAAAAAAAATTCAATAAGCATACACACAGCGTTAATTATGATATTTTGTACACATCCACCATGTTGGGAAAATCTTCACAATACATATCTTCTTTGAAATACTCAAATGGTTTGTATTTTTGCTGGGACGGAGGTGAAAAAATTAATGCATGCATGCACACAAATCATACACACAAAGAGGTATTCATAATACATTTTGTAAACACACATAGCAATATATACTCAAATGCACATGTATACGCACATCGTCAGTGTCTCATTAACACACACTATCATGCCACAAATCTCACCAATCAGTCATTCAGTAAAATATGGCACAATTTCAGGTAGACTCCATGAATCGCGGAACAAAATTCACAAGGCAAAATGTGCATGCATATGAATTTTACATTTTAGTATTATAAGAGATCATTTTCTGCCACTATCACATGATAAAGAAAAATCAAAATGTGATGATCCACCACATAGCAAGTTGTTTTGCACCAGAGGTCAGTTTTTAGTTGTTGATATATCATTAATCTGCAATCAAAATGCTCTTTGATAATGATAATAAAAAAAAAACAGATTGGAAACTGGACGGTTCTGTGAAAACAGAAAAGTTATTACAAATGGAAATCATAGACTGCAGGAAGTGACAAAATGAGAAATTGACAAGTTTTGCATCGTAATCAATAGGTTATAATCAGAATGAAAGCTTGGCTGTTTTAACATGCATTTTTAAAGCAAAAGGAAACAAAATGACACATTCATACTTAACAAAAGAGAAGAATGGCTCTCTCTCTCTCTCTCTCTCTATATATATATATATATTTATATATATTTATATATATATACATACATATATATATATATTATATATATATATATATATATATATATATATATATATGTATATATACATATATATTTATAATTAATTAATTAATCAAAATCTTAAATTCAGCAGCCTGACCCCGACCTGCGTAAAATGGCGCCTAGCAGAAAAGGGGTTCAGGAGGGTGCCATGCAACTCATTTCATGATGGAGTGTCACAAAGAAAAAGACAAATTACCATTTGTTGAATTAGGTTGTTGCACAGTGTTGTGATTCTAAATCTAACCAGCTTTTCACTCCATGTCACATTATGAAGTCAACATCTTGAGTCTGACTTGCTTGGCTGAAAATCTAGGTCGCTGTTGAGGGCCTGCATGTATTGTACTGTTACTTTTCATGTAGTTTTGTCATTGACACATTGAACCTGGCAGAGTCCACTTCTCTTCATATAGCAGTGTGCATGCTGGGTATGTTTGTGTCATCCATCCAACCAGCCGTACCAGACCTGCTCTTCACAATGAGGTGTATGCATGATGTTTTGAACAGAACTTTAGATGAGACTATAAACTGATGTCCTGTGTGTGAATGCATGCAGAACATCTTGTGCACACTTTAAGACCTGTTCTGCTTCAGAAGAGTAGGCCATTGTGTGTCAGTGGGAAAAGATGACAAAATTTTACAAAATTGCATATACAACGGTACAGGATGTAAAAAAGCACACAAGTGCTTAATTCCATTATCCACAAAAAAACCATGAATGAATAAAAAATATAGGTATTCTTAAATTTTTTTGTGCATACATTGGAAATTATGTATTAGGTCAAAGCACTCCTGTCACTGAAAAAAGGCTTCATTTGTGTTGTTGTGATGTGTTGTGTTTATGCTGTGTGTGCACAAGCGCATGTGTGTGCGTGTGTGTGTGTATGCGTGCATGTGTATGCATGCATGTGTGTGTGTGTGCATGCATGTGTGTATGTGTGCACATTCAATACACGCACACATGTATGACACAATCTGGTTAATTTTTCATTTCTGACATGAACAGTCACTAGAATAACCAAACATACCACTTTAGGGTAAATGAATTCATTTAAAGCTGTCCTTTAGAAAGCCTTCGGTATAGAATGGCATTTGTCAGGGCATCCTGAGTTGCTGTATTTGATGAAATCTAAAGCTGTAAAAATCTAATCAAAAGTAAAAACAGGAATTTGAAATTAATTTCTTTTAAAACTGTAGTCAACTCAAAACTGCAGAACATTCCACCTAAAAAAAAAAGACTGTGCATGCAACATAAACTGCATAAAAATGGGTTTTTTTGTTTCATCTTATTCACAAGCAGCACACTTTGCTTTCATCTTGTCAATCTCCTGTGTAGACTTACAGTTTGTACAGTGTTCTTTGTTTGGTTTCTGGAACGCTAGGTTAAAATTCTGATGGAAAATTTTCCTGTACACACCTATGCCCATTGGTTTTCTCCCCGTTTCTTCACACATGTCTTTGTACATGCTGTACATTTTCCCAATATTCAACTCCTCTGACAGATACTTCTTCCTGCTCTTGTTCCTTTTCCCTGTTGCTATGTCCACAGTAGGAAAGGATTCAATGTGCCAGTGGATGAATTCTGAATCCTCGGGTTTGGTTTTGTTCACTGGGCTCTTGCGGCCACGCTGATCTCGACCAACATACACACCGCACTCTGTCCTCTTCATTGTATAATCTACCACCTTGCTAGTGATGTCTAGTGTTTTGGTAAAGAATGCTTTACATACCCTATGTTCTTTCCGGTTGTGCGTGAAAAAGAAAGAGTGCGCCACTTCTCTTCTAGCCCCGGTTTTTGACTTGACTTGTTTGATGTCGTTTTGTTCCACATGCTGAGCAATAAATGCCCGCTGCCTCTCATATGATGCTAGGGTCCAGTAAATCTTGTTAATTGTCTGTCGAGTTTCTTCTGGAATTTTCTCTGAACACTTAAAACGACACTTTGAGCAGTCAACAGGTTGCACACATTTGGCTTTTTTCACTTTTCCTTTCCCAGTCACATACTCTTCCCCTTTGTCTCGAAGTATTTTCTTTTTTGTTCTTTTCCATTCCTGTGGATTCGAACACCGTTTTTCTGTCAAAGGTTTACTGTTGGAACTTTTAAGCTTGCGCTTTTTTTTAATTGGTGTTACATTCTTATCTGTGTAACTGTCATAGACTGAACGTTTTTGTATCTTTAATTCTGGTATCTGTCCCCCTGTTGATTCTGAATCTAAGTGAGCTGTCACTTTTTGTTGCTGTTCTTGCTGCTGCTGTTGATTGTATACCTGCTGCTGTTGTTGGACCAAATGCTGATAATTAGGGTCAGGATTCATCGATTTTTCATGCAATAGATGAATGTCCTGTCCGGACTGAAGGGGTGGATGAACCAGACCTTGGGTCATATGAGGATGATATGCGGGCTGGACATGCTCGGTAATAAACAGACTGAGTCACTGAACTGGCCTGACAGTCAGCTGCAAGTGTCGACCTTGCCAAGACGCTTGCATCCGAGTCATTAGAAACAGATCTCTTTGCTGCATTTCTGCCGACATGGCCACAAACAAGCTTCATGAAAACGAGTCTGAAATACTTGCGTCACGATGTTTGCTTCTGTTACATAATCGTCTATGGTCCGTTACTGTTTGCTGGAAACCATAGCTATTTTGTTCGATCTGGTTTCGATGATAAACGTTCTCAGGGTTGTCTACCCTTGCACTGACGAATAATGAACCCAAGGTGCTTGTCATAATGCACTGTCATGTAGTTCTGTACACGATTCCCAAACATTGCAAAATCAGCAAACACTGATCACAAAATTGCCGCAACTAAAAATGTATCAAAATTGTCAATGTATTTCCAAAGTTCTGAAAGGAAAGGTTAAAATGGATAAAATTAATTTCCAATGCTGCTTAACGCGCATGAATTCGTAGTATAATATTTTGCGTACTACTTTAATGTTGGCAAGATGGCGGCTTTAATATCGGGTAGTAATGCTCCCAAATCATCAAAGTTTGTGATGGATTGTGATTTTAAAATCATTTCAGATCAAATTGTTTAGTCCTTGAAAAATAGTCAAAGGTGGCTGCGCATCAGTTTCTGAGGTACTGTGTTTGTATTTACCAATAATTGACTATTGATCCTCTTGCAATACGGAACTGCACATCAAATGAACACGATCTGATGCCTGTGGCTGCATTTTAGTGCAACGAAACAGAATCCACTTGTAAGTAATGATATTATGAAGTACTTCGAACAAATTTCCAGTATTGCATGCGATAATTGTTCCTGTATTGTATCGTTTTTGTTTTGTCGTAGTGATTGAGGAGGGTGATAAATCAAATGGGGGAGGGTGAATCATCGTCGGCACGGGCAGTGTTGTAGCAGACGTCACTTTTAGGAGCAAACCCCGACTGAGTGGGGGGTCCCCGTTAACTTTTGACTCAGATTTCAGCCGCATAGATCTTTTTTTCATTCGTTCAGTGTCGTTTAATGCCATCATCTATTTTCAGTCTGCAATAGAGAGTGCTGTTATTGTTTAAAGTTTTTGTTTTTCATCGCATTCGGTTGAGATCGCTCCTGTCTAGTGTCTACATCGTGTTGTCTGCTCCCACACAGTCGCCCTGCTTGTCTGCCTTGATAATGATTAGATGGCATTAGACGCTGATATTCATGAATAGGTTTGTTAATTTGTGAGTGTCATTTCATTTTACTTGTAGGAGATATTGATATGGTTTTGTGAATTGATTGAAAATATAAGCCTAAAATGCAAGGCATCAGATGAAAACAAGACAACCACCCCCAAACTGTAGCCCCCACGATCACCGTAATAAGTGGGTATCAGGCTCTGTACTTTCGTGAATTTCATTGAAACGCAGGCCTACCTATTGTTTTCAGTTTTATATACATAGTTGTAACATTGTAAATGACTGCAAAAGAAAAAATGATAAGGTCAGCTGAGTGTTGAGGATAACTAGTGGAGTGGAGGAGGGGACAAATCTTTCAACTGTTTTCTTTTTTGCACATGTTTACATCTCGTGATCTACATGGCAGACAACATACATACAGCTTTATGTAGAAAGACTTATGATTTGATTGAATAATAGATAGAATGTGACGGCCAGATAAATAATCTGAATTGTAGAAAACCATAAAGTCAGGTACGGCACACAAAATTATTCTACTACTGTACTAGTCTTCTAAATTTTCAGTGAGTCACCAGTAGAAAGCAGTAGGATTCAGGCCGGTCAGAGGGGCACTCATTATTAACTTCTAGAAAATGTAGTATGATCGAACACACACACACACACACACACACACACACACTGACATGCACGCACACACACACTGACATGCACGCACACACACACTGACATGCACGCACACACACACTGACATGCACGCACACACACACATATAATACACATACACACACACACACACACACACACACACACACACACACACACACACACACATTCTGATTTTAAAAAATTTTTCCATGCCACCTATGGTGACACAGTGGCACTGTTTTGGATTCAGATTCCTGGTTGCAGTGTCTTGTTTTGTTTTTTCCCTCCCGTTCCTGGCTAGAGCTCTGAGGTTCACTATTGGTAATATTTATAATATTATGTGTACAACTAGCCCCCCCCTCCCCCCCCCCCCCCTCCTCAATTTAGGTAGCTGCATTCTGACTTCAGGGATGCCAGATGGTGTCTAAACAGTAAACATGACACTGTTGTGCATGCTGCTTTTTTTTTTCTTCTGTCGTCCGTTCCTACTGGCACATAATAACCTACTTGTCTGAAAGGCAGAACATGTTTTTAACGTGTGCGTGAGATGTTCTGTGTGCGTTTGCACACGGGATTTTGGTTTATTATTGTAATTTATAGTCTCATTTAAAGGACTTCGACTTTGAGTGACATTCAGTTTAATTTTTTTCGTCAAACTGTACACTTTATCCCGTTTCCTTCATTCAGCTTTGCTTCCAAACATCAAGATTCAAACTAACCACTGTTACCCGTCAATCTTTCTCTATTTGTGGTTCATCCACCTGGAACAACCTTCCTCTGTCTCTTTATCATAAACCTGCGTTCGATACTTTTCAAATCCAAACTTAAAATGCATTTATTTCCTTCCTAAGATCGTCCCCCTCGTTATCTATCCATAGTCTGCCACAGCCATCTCCATCTCCATCTCCAGCACCCTACCTAAGTATGCTGTGCATGTGCGCATGCGTGTGTGTGTGTGTATAATTTTATTTTATTCGTGGATGATTACATTCATGTTATTGGTTTGAATGTAACTTGTAAGCACTTGCCTTTGAGTTTGATTCGTTGCTTTACAAGGTTTAGCACTATAAATTCCATACATGACTATTAGCGTTGTAAAGGTTGAGGCTGGGAATCAAACCCAGAACCTCACTGTTTTCTTGTTGGCAGGCGAACATCTTAACCATCCTGCCACCCGCCTTCTTGTCCTGGGTTTGAATAGGTGTAGTTTTTTTTCTGTCTTCAGTTGGTTCCTGTCCAAAGTAAGTTGTTTGTGGGATCAGTGGGAAGACTGAGCATCATCCATTTGGATTCAGTTTTGTCATCATTGAGCACTCAAATAATTTGACCAGTGCTGTGGGTCTTTGGGGGTATGTTGATGCCAGGATATGATTAGGAGCTTAAAGTAACCTGTCAGGTATGTCGTAGACTTCAAAAATGTGCATTCAGACCTGTGCACCTTCTGTATTTGATCCGGCAGAAGTTGGAAAACATGGAAATTTAAACGACTTCATTAATAAAATCTGACTTTTGTCAACAAAAAATCTGAAAATGGAAAACAGTGTCTGCTATCTTTTAGCAACTTCATTCATCTTGCGTTACATCATCTGCTATTGTTCAGATACTAGTCTACCCTTACTACACAGCATTTCTATAGCATTGCTTTTTAATCAAGTGTTACCAGTGAGTATCAATGGTATTGGATGTGATGGGGTGGTAAGGAGATTACTTCCCATGCGATCAGAGCCCTGTCACAGCATTGTGTTACTAAATCAGGACACACCTGTGAATTGTGCGATGCTCTGTTTCCTTGGGTGGTGGTCGAAAACCCTCCATTGCAATTTGCATACACTTTGCCTTCATGGTGAAAGGTAAAATTTATGCAACCTCTTTTTGGAGGTCACATTCTAACTGTCCAGCTGTACCCACCCGAGATGATGTGCAGAGATGGGCAGGGTTCGCAATAACCGGTAATTGGCGGTATTTTACTGATTGTAAACAGGGAATATCGAAAATTTTCGAAGCAACCGGTACCGCGTACCGATTCTGTTTGCCTGTGACCGATTAGATTTCCGTCTCAAAAAAAAGGTCTGAAGTGACATATTCTGACAATCTGTCACGCGCCTGTACTGTGCTTACGCACCTACCCCTTCCTACCACCCCTTCCGACCAACATCTTTGGCGCCAGCCTCATTAGCCTAGCACGCAGAACAGCAAGCTTTACTGTGAAAGAATAGAACTTCGCGCTCCCTTCGGCATGATGTGACTTCCATTCACAATGAGTAAATGGGGCCTAGATTTATTCTTTATTCTTTTAATCTTTTATATCGAGGATAATGGAATAAGCACTCCTGTGCTTTTTTACATCCAGTTCCGGTGTGTATACAGTTTTGTAAATGTCATCTGTTCCACACACGATGGCCTGCTCTTACAAAAAGCGAAAAGGGGAGGGCCTATGACTGTGAATTTGCGCGTTGCTTTGAGAGAGAAGAGTCGAAAACTAAATCTAAATTGAACGAAAGACCTAGATGAGCGTTAAGCATAGAAACAAGAAAGAAGAATATGTCACAGGAATGATGTCATGCAAAACAACAGACTGACACAGGCAGTGACACAGGCGCTAGAAAAAAAACAACTATTTCCTGCGTCGCTTCGTGCCCAAGAAGCGAGTGGCAGCAGCACGGCAGTCAAAGTCTGAGAGACTTGCGTTCAATTCGGATTTAGTTTTGCTGCCAAACAATCCCCCCTCCACCACCCCCTCACTGAATAGTTTTGTTTTGTTCACAGTACGTACCAGATTTTATTTTCTGGGGACCGATTTTGGGGGAGTTGGTCAAGATATCTCTGAAATGGCAACTCGCAGTACCGGTTTAAAAAATCCTTGCGCGAACCCTGGATGGGGCATCACAAATGTCCACTCTGTTACATGAGAGAATTTCGTCTGCTTCGGTGGCTCCTATATGGTGACCTCAGTTTTGGTTTCACATGCAGTCTGTCAGTGTGTGTGATATTGATAAGTGTGATAA
>CM060335.1:14350242-14360242 GCA_030674155.1 Stramonita haemastoma | reverse complement strand
GCAGGCAGGTACGATAGACAAAAACAGACGGAACAATCTCTTTAAAGAGAACCCTGTTTGTAGTCCTGACATTAGCAGCAATACATTATTAGCTACACAACATAAAACATCAACTGAGGTCTCGTGTGCGAACGCACGCAGAACATCTTGTGCTCACGTTACAACCCATTCCGCTTTTCGTAAGAGTAGGCCATTGTGTGCTGGTGGAAACGGATTACAAAATTGACAAAACTGCATACACACAGGGACTGGATGCAAACAAAAAATAGCACGTGAGTGCTTATTCCATTATCATCGAAACAAAAGAATGAATAAATAGATAAATGAATAAATAAACTATGAGGCAGAACCAGATCATACGACTTTACATTTTTCATAATTATATCTCTTTTGTTGTTGTTGTTGTCCGTCACACTATTTTTTGGTTACCACGAAATATTCTGAAGACAGACAGACTGCAACTCGACTCACCTGCCAGTGTCGTAGATCCCAGAAATGTGCAGGCGAAAAACAAAGCCACACACACCTTGTTTACATTTTCCACACACTTTGCCATGCTCAATACCCCCAGCACTAAGACGAAACCACGCCTGAGAACCTATCACCTTTTTCTCTCTTAAATTTTCATTCAGATCTCTCTCTCTCTCTCTCTCTCTCTTCTCTCTCTCTCTCTCTCTCTCTCTCTCTCTCTCTCTCTCTCTCTCTCTCTCTCTCTCTCTCTCTGTGTGAAATTCTCCTTTGAATCTCTTTTGCGAGAAGAAAATATATTGCTGTCAACGGTACCCCGCACGCATAGTACATACACACAAAAAATAATTGTGTTCTTCATGTAACAAAGAAGTCGTTTCCGTGCGAATTCTGCTTCCTACTGTGCCGCACGCGACTGCACAGAGACATTTTTGTGTGTGAGGGGGTCCCAATAGGGCGCATGCGCGTAAAGCTCATAGAAGTTATGTCATAAGAATCAAAAGGACGGGAACAAAGAAAAACCTGTGGCATCGTTGGCTTTTTATGAATGTTTGGCTGTTTTTAAAAATAGGTTTTACTCTCGTCGACGAATTGTTTGTTACCTAGAAGAGTGGAGAACACATCGTTTTAGTGGGAGGGAATGGGGAACAGTGGTGTGTGTGTGTGTGTGTGTGTGTGTGTGTGTGTGTGTGTGTGTGTGTGTGTGTGTGTGTGTGTGTGTGTGTAAATATGATCATATGCACGTGTGTTTATAGGTTTGTAATCTCGTCAACAAAAACCTTCTGATCAAAGCATTTTTAACGTACATTAGAATTGAATGTTAAGAGAGGGAGAGAGAGGGAGAGAGAGAGAGAGAGAGAGAGAGAGAGAGAGAGGAGAAGAGAGGAGAGGAGAGAGGAGAGAGAGGAGAGAGGAGAGAGAGAGAGAGAGTAAAAAAAACAAAAACAACCTCAATGTAAGATAGTGCCTGATTCAAACCTCGAACATCTAGCCTCCCAGTCAGATGTATTCAACCCTAGGCTATCAAACTACTAAGCGAAAGTACTTCTGCCTTGATTTGATTAGTGTTACAATAACGTTTTATCAAAGAAGTTTTTTTTTTTAAACTAAAAAAGCAACCCCCCAAATCAAACAAAACACCAATTGTGCAACAAATTAGCTTACAATGATGTCAGGTTTTGTTATCATTGGTTTTGTTGTTAGTGGATTTAAAAAAAAAATTGTTTGTTGTTTTTTTGTTGTTGATTACATCAGTAGTATCAGCTGACCTGTTGTTGTTATTATCTCTTTGAAGTCACCCCTCTCCTCCCATCTCCCTCTCCCTCCCCTCTCCCATCCCCAAGTGTGGGTGCTATATACAGAGGGGGGGGGGGAGGTGGCAACGGTGGACAACTTGACAGCATAAAGTCACCATTCAAAACCTTCCCTCTAGAAAGTGTTTCAGGCCTTCACTTCTCACGCTATATGGGCGCCAGGTCGCATCCAGACCGTGCTTTTTGCTTTTAATCCTGCCAGGCAAGCGGGAACGGGATAGGTCAGTGATCAGAGCACTCGCTTACCCCCAGCCAAGGTTTAAGCAGCATCGAGCGGGGCTACCTTTTGGATGGGTAACCGTTTGCGCGCCTTGGCTTCAGTACAGTCTCCCAGCTCACTTGCCTCTTTAGGGTCAGGGAAGGTAAAGCTGCGAGGGAGAGGAGATGGGTGCCGCCCTCGATATGTTGACCCCTAGAGAAGCTGAGATCTCTGATGCCTCGCTCCCCCACGACCACATAGGTTATGGGGCACCTTTTTACCAGGCTAGCTGCTTTACTGTACTATCCTCACAACCATATGGAACAGCGACATAGATAAATAAATAGAAATGAAATACATGAATAATTAAATGAATTATGAAATAAACAGCTAAATAAAGTAGAACTTAACCAGAACAAAATCAGCAGCCACCGCAAAAGCTTTATTACGGGTGTGTGGCCAGCACGCGGGGAAAACCTCGTCACTGCAGCGAGTGCTAAAAATAACTTCTGTCGCGGTAGCTGCATACTCCGCGATAAACACAGCACTTTGTGAAATCCCGATTTTCCGGTTGACGGAGGTCAAAGTGCAAATATGAGCAAAATGTGCAGATCGTGATCAGTGGCACGCGCGATCTATCATAACAGATCGAAGATCGATCGAAACATGATATCTTTAATACAACCAGCTGCCTGTGGTGCTGAAGTGATATTAGAAACTGTGGAATGTTTGGGCGGCTCCGGCTCCAGCTTGACTAAAAACAACTTTTTTTTTTATCATGTAGATCTACACTCTTCTGCCTTTTTATTTTTGATTGATTGATTTTGTTTGTTTGTTTGTTTATTTCTTTTATCAGTTGATATTTGATTTCGATTTTTGTTTAAACTCGGGGTTGGGTGCGAAGAAAAAAAAAACAATGTTAGGCTATAATGCATGTTCATTTTTTTTCCTAAGGTAAAAACAGCAACCTCTCTCTCTCTCTCTCTCTCTCTCTCTCTCTCTCTCTCTCTCTCTCTCTCTCTCTCTCTCTCTCTCTCTCTCTCTCTCTCTCTCTCTCTCTCTCTCTCTGTGTGCGGGGACTGGATGTAAAAAAAAAACCCATAGGAGTTGCTTATTCATTATCCTCGAAATAAAAGAATTTGCCTTGCCTTACCTCCTCCCCCCCCTCCCTCCCTCTCTCTCTCTCTCTCTCTCTCTCTCTCTCTCTCTCTCTCTCTCTCTCTCTCTCTCTCTCTCTCTCTCTCTCTCCCCATTGGTCATAACTATCTTGTCTGTTTATCGGTTTGTCTGTCTGTCCCCAGTCTTTGTTTGTCTGTCTGTTTTCCTGATTCAACGTCTGTGTAACTGCCTGTGTACTGCTTATCTGTCTGCTTCTCTTTGGATCTACCCCAACCCCACCCCATCCCCACCCCCAGTCTTTGTGTGCCAGAAATAATATATAAAATGTCTAATTCAGTGCCCCAGTCTCTCTTTGTCTATGTCTATCCATATATTGGAGAGTTAATGAATGAATGAATGAATGAATGAATGAATGAATGGATGGATGGATGGATGGATGGATGGATGGATGGATGGATGAATGAATGAATGAAAGAATGAATGAATGGATGGATGGGTGGATGAATGGATGGATGGATGGATGGATGGACGGATGAATGAAAGAATGAATGAAGGAATGAAGGAATGAATGAATGATGTTTATTTTTCAAAGGTTACCAGATAAGCATTTTCATGAATACTTTTTCATTCGGCCCTTGCCCTGATTAGGGACTACAAAATGATAGTCGTTCTATGATTCAGGAAATGAAATCAATGTGCAATTCAACAAAAGACACAACCCTCAACTGAGTCATACATTAATCAATATCAGGGCATCGGATATATTGATGAGAGAGAGAGAGAGAGGAGGAGAGAGAGAGAGAGAGAGAGAGAGAGAGAGAGAGAGAGAGAGAGAGAGAAGAGAGAGAGAGAGAGAGAGAGAGAGAGAGAGAGAGATTGCATTGTTGTTTTCCTTTATCTCGAGGAAAATGAATTAAGCACTCATGTGCTTTTTTTACATCATGTCCCATTGTGCATGCAGTTTTGTAAATTGGGAGAGATGAGAGAGAGAGAGAGAGAGAGAGAGGAAGAGAGAGAGAGAGAGAGAGAGAGAGAGAGAGAGAGAGAGAGAGAGAGAGAGAGAGAGTAAAACAACGGTAATCATTAAACGAGAAAATTCACACAATTTTTTTTTTTTTTTTTTTTGGGGGGGGGGGTTAATAGATAGACCTCTCGTGGTTTTATGGATACTCATCCGTTCACATATCGTTTCAGAGGAAAAATAACTGCCTCTGAATAGGGCCTACCCCAATCACCATAAAACAAACAAGCAAACAAAACAGAACAATACAAAACAAAAATGAAAAATAATAAATTTCAGTTTCCAAAGACTCTTTACTTTAGTGACTGTTTCCATTTCCTCGTACTGTCTTTCGGGTTAATTTTGTTTGATTTTAATTTCGTATCTGGTCCTGGCCGGAAAAGGCATGACGTAAATAGATTGTGAGTTAAGATAGGCCCCTAGATCTATGTACCTACATATCTTTCTGAGTAGACTTGATTAGGGGAAGAAGGCTACTTAACACAGAATGCTTATCGGTAGTTTCACTCCCTAACGCAAATTGACACAGTAAAGAGCTGATTCTTACCCCCTGAATCATGAGTGAGGGGACGGAAGAATATCGATTGAGACATGTATGCGTGACCCTAATAGTGACCTATGTAAGACAAGTTTGTATATATATACTTTTTATGTATGTATGTATGTTTGTATGTAGGTCACTAGCCTAGGCTATAGAAGACAGGAAGACACTATAATAAAGAGAGAATTCCGCAGAGACGTTAATATTATCACAACAACAAAGAGAGAATTGGTAGAGGAGGAAAAGGAAGGGGGGAACGAGGGATAAGTAAATGATGTAGACCTACCTTGAACGAAACCATTAAAGATCAACCTAGTTTGGTTGTTGCTACACTGCTTCGGGAAAAAAAAATCTCTGCCGTGGAAAGTGCCGATTCACTTTGAGCTTTGGGTGCTTTGTCATCAACAGGTATTTCCGAGAACTTGTATTTCAGCGCAGTGTTTTGTTGTATCGTAGAAGCGTTATTTCATGGTATTGTATGACGCGGAAGTCGGATGAGCTAGGCCTGACTTGTTACGCGCTGAACGGCAGCGCAGCGCATTTTCGTTTCACCTGACAGACTAATTTATTTATTTATTTATTTATTCTTTTATATCGAGGATAATGGAATAAGCACTCGTGTGCTTTTTTACATCCAGTCCCCGTGTGAATGCAGTTTTGTAAATCAAATCATGTCATCTGTTCCCATCGGTACACAATGGCCTACTCTTACGAAAAGTGGAACAGGATTTAACGTGTGCGCAAGCTGTTCTGCCTACGTTGGCACTCGGGGCCTCTGTTTATAGTCTCATCCGAAGGACGTATAGTACTGTATTGTATGTGAAACTATAACACGAAGTAATAGTCGTATATTACTGCATTGCATGAACAGCTGTGGCTTTTTTGGCATAAACTTTTAGCTCTCTCTCTTTTTTCTTTCTTTTTCTTTTTTTAAATTATCTTTATTTTTTTTTAATTTTCAAGAATTTAGCTCTACATTTCTGCACAGTGATCATGCTGTTTATAGCCCCGCCCACCACAGAGGCCTTATGTAATATTAAGGCTGTCACCCCATAAAGGCTGGCCAGTTGGTCTACAATATCTTCAACTGTAGGCGTAGTAGTCATTCGAAGTGTAGTCCCATTCGGATGATACTATAAACCCAGGCCCCGTGTACGAACGCACACAGAACATGTTGGGCATACTTTAAAAACCCGTTCTGCCTTTCGGAAGAGCAGGCCATTGTGTGTCAGTAGGAACCTATGAAATATGATAAATAAAATAAAAACCTAACATGCACGCAGGTGTCACGTTTTTAGACACCATTCCTGAGGAAAAATTGGGGACTTAAGAGTCCTCAGGGGCAGTTTGATGCTGGCAACATTCTGGCGGCTCCTGCAAGGTTACTCGAACCATTCGTATCGGCGACTGCCTTTCCAATAGACCATTCCAGCGACGTGGAGAGGGGGGAGGGGGGGGGGGAGGGAGGTCTGTTGCATGGCTAACAACTTGCCCTCCATACTTACTTTCCCAGGCTTTGCTCTCTAGAGCCTAGAGCGCAACTCCATAGTCTTCTGAGACTGACGGATGCCACTGCTAGTTGTCATAGATATTACAGTTGCCTTGTGCAGTACAGTTCTGTAAATGTGTTGTCTGCCATTGTCAGTCATGGCAAATGTCTCTGCATGAAAATTGGGCTGCACATAGTGGGAAGAACGAGTCACTACAAGAGCAGGTCCCATCCACTCAGAAAAAAGTGTCCTATCTTCATGTGTATTTGTTTGTATACACTTGTATCCCTATGAGAGTGGCCTTTTCTTACGGAATTTTGTTCCTATCTTGTTGCCGTTGGTTTTCTTGCGTGCACTAGTTCATGTGTATCGCCAAAATAATTAAGAAAGAAAGAATCATGAGCGTTACACATGGGACCTCGGTTTATCGTCCCATCCGAAAGACCTGCACCCAGCCTATTACTCAAGGTCTGTTAAATAGGGGGGGGAATTCAGGTTGAAATTTGGATCCAACCTGCAACTTTTTATTTTGTATACAGGTGCGTGACCTCTCTCTCTCTCTCTCTCTCTCTCTCTCTCTCTCTCTCTCTCTCTCTCTCTCTCTCTCTCTCTAGGGAGACGGATAGCCTAGTGGTCAGAACATTGTGCTCGCAATTTGACGACCCGGGTTCGAGTCCGGTCGAGGAGATTTTTCTTCTGGAGTTAACATCAGTGCTGACTCCACTCTCCCCAAAAGTCATTCGGATGAGACTATAAATCGAGGCCCCGTGTGTGAATGCATGCAGAACATATTGCGCACACGTTAAATCCTGTTCCGCTTTTCGTAAGAGTAGGCCATCGTGTGCCGGTGGGAACAGATGACATTTACAAAAACTGCATACACATGGGAACTAGATGTAAAAAAGCACACGAGTGCTTACTCCATTATCCTCGATATAAAAGAATAAATCAAATCAAATCAAATCAAATCAAATCTCTCTCTCTCTCTCTCTCTCTCTCTCTCTCTCTCTCTCTCTCTCTCTCTCTCTCTCTTCTCTCTCTCTCTCACACACACACACACACACACACACACACACACCAAAACACACACACACACACACACACACACACACACACACACACACACACACACACACACACACGGCAGTGAGAAGCACGTCAAAATTTCACACTATCCTATACTTTCACACGTTACTCACAGTAGATACTGGTTACTAAACTAACCCCCACCCCACCCCCACCCCCCAAATATCCCCACCCCAACCCCTTCCCAGGCTTGACCAACACTGACCTCCCAGTGATGACCTGGAAACAGTCCAAAAAGTCGGCGAGATCGAATGAGACCAGACCTAACCGCCACTGCCGTTGGCCAAAAACTGGGACACCCAAAAGTGATGACACAAGCATTCTTTAGGTTGGTCGTCCTAAGGAAATGACCAGTGACCCAGTTTAAGAAAAGAAAGTAAGTCAGTGGGTATGTTTGTTGGACAGATTAACCAATTTCTTGCGCTGCTGCGAGCACTGTGGGAAGAAGGAAGGAAGGAAGGAAACAAAGAGAGAAAGAAAGAAAGGAAAAGAAAGGAAAGGAAAGGCAAAGTGTTTTGGTTTTTTTTTTAAATCAGAGCACAAGAAGTATAGAGGAGATGGATGGATGGATGGTTGGATGTATGAATGAATGAATGAAGTCTGCCGTGACTTAATGTGGTGTAAAATGAAAATAAATAAATAAATAGAGAAATGAAAATGTAGTATCACCTAGTTTTTTTATATAGTTTTTCATCTGCTGTAGTGGGCAGGTGGCATGAAATGAACTTCACTGCTCTTCTGAGGAGAGAATTCCATACTTTAAAAAAGAAAGAAAATGTTAATCTTTTAGTCGTTGCAACACCTGTCCCCTATTGTTGATGTATGATTGATATGAGTCATTATGTGTGAGTGACAGAAAAGTTTGGACAAAGTGACAGGGTTTTTTGTTGTTTTTTTTTATCAGGATAGAGCCATCAACAAGGTCAAAGTCTTTTTTTTTTTTTAAATCAACACAAACATCACTTGCAATTTTCAATTGATTTAATAATAATAATAATAATAATAATAATAATAATAATAATAATAATAATAATAATAATAATGATGATGATGATGATGATGATGATGATGATGAAGTCTTTTGAACTGGATAGCTTACAACTTTTTTTGTCTCTGAAAATGGGACTACTTTTTCTGTTTTAAAATTACAATTATTATGGAAAAGTGTTAGTTGGTTAGTAGCTGTACCTTTTAATCCAATTTTGTTGTTTATAGCCCCGCCGACCACAAAGACTAGCTGTACATTTAATACAAGACTCTAAAACTACGCACTGGAATAGGCCAACAAGTTCTTGGAAATACCTGTTTATGACACACGCTTCAAAGCTCAAAGTGAATCAGCACTTTGCAGGGCGGAGACTTTTTTTTTCCAAGCAGTTGAGCAATAACCAAACTTGGTGGATCTTCAATGTCTCAGTCAAGGTAGGTCTACAGCACTTTTTTGTTTAATCCCCCCCCCCCTCCCCTCTTTCCTTCTAAACCCATTCGCTCTTTACAACGCCTTTGTGTACTTAAAAGGCTCACCTCACCTCACTTATCCAGCAATCTATTAGACCGTTGCGACACCTGTGAAGATTTCGCAACCAGCTTCTTCCACTCCTTGCCATAGGCTAATGACATCAAAACAATGGCACATTGGGGGTTAGGTATGTCTCAATCCGTAGGATACTCTCCCATCCACTCACTCACTCGTGGTTTATAGGGGAAAGGCATCCTTTGACTGCGTCAATTTGCTTTAGGGAGGGAAATAGCCTACCAAGAAACATATTGTGTTTGTTGGGCTACTTTTCTCTACATTAGTTTACTTAGAGAGATGTGTGATATATTAGTTTTCTTGAAATACATAGGTTAAGAATATAATAAGTAAGAGAGTTTATAATCTACAGAAGTATATTTGGCCTGATGACACTTTATTCTTTAGTTGAGTTTTCTGACCATGTTTTGCTCGGAGTTTGTTTGGAAATGGAGAGGTTTTCCAAGCTGAGCCAGAAGCAAAGAAAGAAAGCAAGAAGGATGGGTTTAAGCAGACTGGCATGAATACATGTAAAGATTAAAAGTTAAAGTCTGTCCCGAGCCTAAGGCTCATCAGGCGGTGCTTATCCCGGTTTCTGTGGCGTTAAGCGACTGAGAGTCATAGACTCCCCCCTGGATAGGACGCCAGTCTATCGCAGGGTTAACCCCCAACACAAGGTTGGTGGTACCCCTTTTACACCTGGGTGGGGTGAGAAAATAACCGTAAAGTACCTTTTCCAAGGGCACAACGCCATAGCCGAAAGCTGGGATCGAACCCGCAACCTTTAGATTATCAGTCCAACGCCTTAACCACTAGACTACAGCAGCGGCACATGTAAAGATACCTAAACATTATTCATGTACAGTGTTTTAACAGTGTCTGATTAACTTAGACATAGAAATAATTTCTTGATTCCTTCACAAGTTTACCATTATCATTTATTGTTAGTACAACAATCTGAAGGACACATGAACTTTTAATAGGTATTACTTCAGTGTTCATGAACTTGTCATCAGCATAAATTTGAGTGCTTCAGATATGTTTAATAAGTGTATGGTCATAAATCCAGTATTATTAGTGCTGGCCAATCTTTTAGCCTGAAGAAGGTTTGAAATAAACCGAAAATTTGCTCCGCCAGACACTTGGGTGTTGTGTCTTTATTTGTCTGCTTGTAAAATCCAGTATTATAGTACATAATTTTTATTTGTCTCTTACGAAAAGTTTGATGACAGTATTTTTTTTCTCATTCC
>CM060335.1:14324542-14332042 GCA_030674155.1 Stramonita haemastoma | reverse complement strand
AGAGAGAGAGAGAGGGGAGAGAGAGAGAGAGAGAGAGAGAGAGAGAGAGAGAGAGAGAGAGAGAGAGAGAGACAGACAGACAGACAGACAGACAGACAGACAGACAGACAGACAGACAGACAGACAGACAGACAGACAGACAGAGACAGAGAGGGGGGGAAGGAGGGAGGAAGGGAGGGTGGAACAGACACCGAACCAAAGTAATGGGGGGGGTGGGGTGAGGGGCATTGAGAGGAAGAGTGAGAGAGACAGAGAGAAAGACAGAGACAGAGATAACACCTTAACAATGTATTAATGTAGTGTCATTGCCCAACTTGGCCTTTTGACAAGGGAGGTAACACAAATATGTTGAGCGAACAGAGCACAATGATAAAATATATTATAAGGACAATTTTATGAAGGAAAGGTCCACGTATTTATAATATAAACATGAATTAATATTGGCGTCAAACCATAGGCTAGATAAAGCAAATGCAAAGGAAATATAAAAAAAAAATTAAAAAAATAAAACAAGATTCAGGATCGACCATCCATACAGATTTCATGCAATGAATATCTTTTTCAAAACTTTTCTCTCAAAACCGGGCCTACATTGTTCCTATATCAACTTGTCATTATGTATTGATAGAACTGGTGCTGACTTGGTAGAGAGAGAGAGAGAGAGAGAGAGAGAGAGAGAGAGAGAGAGAGAGAGAGAGAGAGAGAGAGAGAGAGGTTTGTTTATTTATCGATTTATCTTTTCCTTTATCTTTTAGGATAATGGAATAAGAACTTATGCACATTTTAACATCCAGTCCCCTGTGTGCACGTCATTTTGTAAATTCTGTCATCCTTTCCCACCGGCAAAAATGACCTATTCTTCCGAAAGGCGGCACAGATTTTAACGTGAGAGAAAGACAGAGACAGACAGACAGACAGACAGACAGACAGAGAGGGGGGAGGGGGGGACAGAGAGAGACAGACAGACAAACAGGCAGGCAGGTACGATAGACAAAAACAGACGGAACAATCTCTTTAAAGAGAACCCTGCTTGTAGTCCTGACATTAGCAGCAATAGGCCTACATCATTAGTTACACAACATAATACATCAACTGAGATCTCGTGTGCGAACGCACGCAGAACATCTTATGCTCACGTTACAACCCGTTCCGCTTTTCGTAGAGTAGGCCATTGTGTGCCGGTGGAAACGGATGACAAAATTGACAAAATTGCTTACATATGGGGACTGGATGTAAAAAAAAAAAAAAAAAAAAAAAGCACATGAGTGCTCATTCCATTATCATCGATACAAAAGAATAACTAAATAGATAAATGAATAAATAAACTAACTATGAGGCAGAACCAGATCATACGACTTTACATTTTTCATATATCTCTTTTGTTGTTGTTGTTGTTGTTGTCCGTCACACTATTTTTTGGTTACCACGAAATATTCTGAAGACAGACAAACAGACTGCAACTCGACTCACCTGCCAGTGTCGTAGATCCCAGAAATGTGCAGGCGAAAAACAAAGCCACACACACCTTGTTTACATTTTCCACACACTTTGCCATGCTCAATACCCCAGCACTAAGACGAAACCACGCCTGAGAACCTATCACCTTTTTCTCTCTTAAATTTTCATTCAGATCTCTCTCTCTCTTCTCTCTCCTCTCTCTCTCTCTCTCTCTCTCTCTCTCTCTCTCTCTCTCTCTCTCTCTCTCTGTGAAATTCTCCTTTGAATCTCTTTTGCGAGAAGAAAATATATTGCTGTCAACGGTACCCCGCACGCATAGTACATACACACAAAAAATAATTGTGTTCTTCATGTAACAAAGAAGTCGTTTCCGTGCGAATTCTGCTTCCTACTGTGCCGCACGCGACTGCACAGAGGCATTTTTGTGTGAGGGGGTCCCAATAGGGCGCATGCGCGTAAAGCTCATAGAAGTTATGTCATAAGAATCAAACAAACGGGAACAAAGAAAAACCTGTGGCATCGTTTGCTTTTTATGAATGTTTGGCTGTTTTTAAAATAGGTTTTACTCTCGTCGACGAATTGTTTGTTACCTAGAAGAGTGGAGAACACATCGTTTTAGTGGGAGGGAATGGGGAACAGTGTGTGTGTGTGTGTGTGTGTGTGTGTGTGTGTGTGTGTGTGTGTGTGTGTGTGTGTGTGTGTGTGTGTGAATATGATCATATGCACGTATGTTTATAGGTTTGTAAATTTCGACAACAAAAACCTTCTGATCAAAGCATTTTTTAACGTGCATTAGAATTGAATGATAAGAGAGGAGAGAGAATGAATGAATGAATAATCTTTATTTTTCAAGGGTAACAGAGTAACAGAGTAAGTAAGCATTACATACTTACTTACTCTGTAAGAGAGAGAGAGAGAGAGAGAGAGAGAGAGAGAGAGAGAGAGAGAGAGAGAGAGAGAGAGAGAGGAGAGAGAGAGAGGAGAGAGAGAGAGACCTCAATGTAAGATGGTGCCTGAATCACACCACGAACATCTAGCCTCCCAGTCAGATGTATTCAACCCTAGGCTATCAAACTACTAAGCGAAAGTACTTCCGCATTGATTTGATTAGTGTTACAATAAGTGAATACCGTTTTATCAAAGACGATTTTTTTTAAACAACTAAAAAAGCAAAGCAAAAAAAAAACACCCAAAGATCAATTATGTAACAAATTAGCTTGCAATGATGTCAGGTTTTGTTATCATTGGTTTTGTTATTATTGGATTTTTTGGTATGTTGTTTGTTTGTTGTTTTTATGTTGATTACATCAACAGTATCAGCTGACCTGTTGTTGTTATCATCTCTTTGAAGTCACGCCTCTCCCCCCCCCCTCCCCTCTCCCATCCCCAAGTGTGGGTGCTATATACAGAGGGGGGGGGGGGGGGAGGTGGCAACGGTGGACAACTTGACAGCATAAAGTCACCATTCAAAACCTTCCCTCTAGAAAGTGTTTCAGACCTTCACTTCTCACGCTCTATGGGCGCCAGGTCGCATCCAGACCGTGCTTTTTGTTTTTAATCCTGCCAGGCAAGCGGGAACGGGATAGGTCAGTGATCAGAGCACTCGCTTTACCCCCAGCCAGCATCCAGCGGGGTTACCTTTTGGATGGGTAACCGTTTGCGCGCCTTGGCTTTAGTACAATCCCCCCAGCTCACATCCCTCTTTAAGGTCAGGGAAGGTAAAGCTGCGAGGGAGAGGAGATGGGTGCCGCCCTCGATATGCTGACCCCTAGAGAAGCTGAGGTCTCTGATGCCCCGCTCCCCCGCGACCACATAGGTTATGAGACACCTTCAGCTTTATCTTTTTACCAAGCTAGCTGCTTTACTGTACAATCCTCACTACTAAATGGAACAGCGACATAGGTAAATAAATAGAAATGAAATAAATGAATAAATAACTAAATTATGAAATAAACAGCTGAATAAAGTAGAACGTAACCAGAACAATATCAGCAGCCGCCACAAAAAGCTTTATTACGGGTGTGTGGCCAGCACGCGGGGAAAACCTCGTCACTGCAGCGAGTGCTAAAAATAACTTCTGTCGCGGTAGCTGCATACTCCGCGATAAACACAGCACTTTGTGAAATCCCGATTTTCCGGTTGACGGAGGTCAAAGTGCAAATATGAGCAAAATGTGCAGATCGTGATCAGTGGCACGCGCGATCTATCATAACAGATCGAAGATCGATCGAAACATGATATCTTTAATACAACCAGCTGCCTGTGGTGCTGAAGTGATATTAGAAACTATGGAATGTTTGGGCGGCTATGGCTCCAGCTTGACTAAAAACAAAAATTTTTTGTATCATGTAGATCTAAGCTCTTCTGCCTTTTTATTTTTGACTGATTGATTTTTTTGTTTATTTCTTTTATCAGTTGATATTTGATTTTGAGTTTTGTTTAAACTCAGGGCTGGATGCAAAGAAAACCAACAATGTTAAGGTATAATGCTGTTCTTTTTTTTTTTCCTAAGGTAAAAAAACAACCTCTCTCCTCTCTCTCTCTCTCTCTCTCTCTCTCTCTCTCTCTCTCTCTCTCCTCTCTCTCTCTCTCTCTCTCTCTCTCTCTCTCTCTCTCTCTCTCTCTCTCTCTCCGTTTTCCATATCATGTCTGTTTATCAGTTTGTCTGTCTGTCCCCAGTCTTTGTCTGTCAGTCTGTTTCCCTGATTCAACGTCTGTGTAACTGCCTGTGTACTGCTTGTCTGTCTGCTTCTCTTTGGATCTACCCCATCCCCACCCCCATCCCCACCCCCAGTCTTTGTGTGCCAGAACTGGTATATAAATGTCTGATTCAGTGCCTCAGTCTCTCTATGTCTATCCATATATTGGAGAGTAAATGAATGAATGAATGAATGAATGAATGAATGAATGAATGAATGATGTTTATTTTTCAAGGGTTACAGATAAGTATTTTCATGAATACTTTTTCATTCGGCCCTTGCCCTGATTAGGGACTACAAAATGATAGTCGTTCTATGATTCAGGAAATGAAATCAATGTGCAATTCAACAAAAGACACAAACCCTCAAACTGAGTCATACATTAATCAATATCAGGGCATCAGATATATTGATGAGAGAGAGAGAGAGAGAGAGAGAGAGAGAGAGAGAAGGAGAGAGAGAGAGAGAGAGAGAGGAGAGAGAGAGAGAGAGAGAGAGAGAGAGAGAGAGGGGAGGAGAGCTCAAAGCAAAGGTAATCATTAAACGAGGAACAATTCACACGATTTTTTTTTGGGGGGGTGGGTTCTGACACCGTTCGACGTAGCAACGCAGTTCCTCGAATTGCGACGAACTGTGTGGGACCCCCCCCCCCCCCCCCCCCCCCATCGACACAGCTCGTCGCAAATTGCGACGAACTGCGTCGATCTCCCCCCCCCCCCCCCCCATCGACACAGCTCGTCGCAAATTGCGACGAACTGCGTCGATCCCCCCCCCCCCTCCCTATGCAATGGCAAAAGTTCTTAGCATTAAAAAGAAATGACAATAAAGTTACTAAGAACTTTTGCCATTGCATGTTTTTTGTGCTGAAAAGCTGTGACAAAGTGTGTCAAAGCACTTTATCACAACTTGGAACTGAAGTCAGAAAGTTGACAAAAATGGATGAGAAGCTTCTAAAATGCTGAAGTAGTGCATTATATTAAACTTACATTGATTAAAGATATGTTTGTTGTTGTTTTTTTACAGGTGTTGGGGGGGGGGGGGGGGGGGGGCGCTAACCCCGTTTGTCGCAAATTACAACGAACTGCGTCGATCCCCCTGGGGGATCAACACAGTTGGTTGTAAGTTACGACGAACTGCGTTGCTGCGACGAACTGTGTCAGAACGGGGGGGGGGGGGGGGGGGGGGGGTAATGAATAGACCCCCGTGGTTTTATGGCTACTCGTACGTTCACATCTCTTTTCAAGGGGAAAAAAAATCTGTCTCTGAACAAGCAAACAAAACAGAACAATACAAAACAAAAATGAAACAAAAATCTTTTTTTTTTTTATTTCAGTTTCCAAAGACTCTTTACTTTAGTGACTGTTTCCGTTTCCTCATACTGTCTTTCAGGTTAATTTTGTTTGATTTAAATTTCGTATCTGGTCCTGGCCGGAAAAAGCATGACGTAGATAGATTGTGAGTTAAGATAGGCCCCTAGATCTATGTACCTATTATATCTTTCTGAGTAGACTTGATTAGAGGAAGAAGGCTACTTAACACAGAATGCTTATCGGTAGTTTCACTCCCTAAAGCAAATTGACACAGTAAAGAGCTGATTCTTACCACCTGAATCATGAGTGAGGGGACGGAAGAATATCGATTGAGACATGCTTGACCCTAATAGTGACCTATGTAAGACAAGTTTGTATATATACTTTTTATGTATGTATGTTTGTATGTAGGTCACTAGCCTAGGCTATAGAAGACAGGAAGACACTATAATAAAGAGAGAATTCCGCAGAGACGTTAATATTATCACAACAACAAAGAGAGAATAGGTAGAGGAGGAAAAAGAAGGGGGAATGGGGGTTACGGTAAATGCTTTAACCCTACTTTGAACAAGACGAATCGAGATCAATCTAGTTTGGTTGTTGCTAAACTGCTTGGGGGGGAAAAAGTCTCTGCCGTGGAAAGTGCCGATTCACTTTGAGCTATGGGTGCTTTGTCATAAACAGGTATTTCCGAGAACTTGTATTTCAGCGCAGTGTTTTGTTGTATCGTAGAAGCGTTATTTCATGGTATTGTATGACGCGGAGGTCGGATGGGCTAGGCCTGACTTGTCACGCGCTGAACGGCAGCGCAACGCATTTTCGTTTCACCTGACAGACTAATTTATTTATTTATTTATTCTTTTATATCGAGGATAACAGAATAAGCGATCATGTGCTTTTTTTCATCCGGTCCCCGTGTGTATGCAGTTTTGTAAATATTGTCATCTGTTCCCACCGGCACACGATGGCCTACTCTTACGAAAAGCGGAACAGGATTTAACGTGTGCGCAAGATGTCCTGCGTGTGTTCGCACACGGGGCCTCGGTTTAAAGTCTCATCCGAAGGACTTTTGGGGAGAGTGGAGTCAGCACCGATGTTAACTCCAGGAGAAAAATCTCCTCGACCGGACTGGATCCCGGGTCGTCAAATTGCCAGCGCAATGTTCTGACAACGATAGAGGCTTTCTGAGCAATCGACGACGAAGAAGAAATACAAGTCGTATATTGATTTTATTTATTCTTGTATATTGTGGATAATGGAATAAGCAGTCAGGTGCTTTTTTAAATTCAGTCCCCGTGTGTATGCAGTTTTGTAAATGTCATCTGTTCCCACTGGCACACAATGGCCTACTCTTACGAAAAGTGGAACAGGATTTAACGTGTGCGCAAAATGTTCTGCATGCGTTTGCACACAGGGCCTTGGTTTAGTACTGTATTGTATGTAAAACTATAACACGAAGTAATAGTCGTATATTACTGCATTGCATGAACAGCTGTGGCTTTTTTGGCATAAACTTTTAGCTCTCTCTCTTTTTTCTTTCTTTTTCTTTTTTAAAATTATCTCTTTTTTTTTTTAATTTTCAAGAATTTAGCTCTACATTTCTGCACAGTGATAAACTGTAGGTTGGTCGTAGGTCCAATCCAAGCCAATCCAATCATGCTGTTTATAGCTCCGCCCACCACAGAGGCCTTATGTAATATTAGGGCTGTCACCCCATGAAGGCTGGTCAGTTGGTCTACAATATCTTTCACAGTAGGCCTAGTAGTCATTCGAAGTGCAGTCCCATTCGGATGATACTATAAACCGAGGCCCCGTGTACGAACGCACGCAGAACATGTTGCGCATACTTTAAAAACCCGTTCCGCCTTTGAGAAGAGAATGCCAGTGTGTGCCGATAGGAGCCGATGACAACAAAATAAAAATAATAAATTAAAAAAACCAGTATGCACACAGGTGTCGCGTTTAGACACCATTCCTGAGGAAAAATCGGGGAGTTGGAGTCGCCAGGGCGGTTTGAGGCTGGCAATGTTCTG
>CM060335.1:14282042-14317042 GCA_030674155.1 Stramonita haemastoma | reverse complement strand
GTGTGCGCACGCGCGTGCACACACACACACACAACACGCGCGCATGCGCACACACACACAAACACGTGCGCACAAACACACGCACGAGTGTGCGCGCGTGCGCACACACACACACACACATTTATTGTGTCAAATAAGTCTGCATGACTTAAATGGCAATAAAATATTTTGAATCTTGAATCTTTCAATCTTGAATCACATACACCCCCCCCCCCCCACACACACACGTGCGCACGACCATCCACCCTCACACACACACACAACACACACACACACACACACACACACAACATGTACAAACACAACATGCATACACACACACACACACACACACACACACACACACACACACACACACACATGACCATCCACCCTCACACACACACACACATGACCATCCACCCACCTACCCACACACACACACATGACCATCCACCCTCACACACACACACACATGACCATCCACCCACCTACCCACACACACACACACACACATGACCATCCACCCTCACACACACACACACACACACATGACCATCCACCCACCCACCTACACACACACACACACACACACACACACACATTACCATCCACCCTCACACACACACACATACACACATGACCATCCACCCACCTACCCACACACACACACACACCCACAGACACACACACACATACCCCCCCCCCCCCCCCACACACACACACACAAACACAGACACACACACACACCCACCTCCAGCTGTCCATCATCAGGTAGATCGGTGCAGTGCACAGCATTCTTCACTTTGTCCGTGCCAAACAGTGCACGTAGCGTTCGGGGCCGCAGGTGGCGAGCAATCTCCTGCACACACACACACACACACATTAACCTTCATCCAACAGAACATAACCGATACAGGCAACAGTGGTAGAGGTAAAGGTAAAGGTGTCCCATAACCTAGGCGGTCATAGGGGAGCGAGGCATCAGAGACCTCAGCTTCTCCAGGGGCTAGCATACTGAGGGCGGCACCTATCTCCTCTCCCTTGCTGCTTTACCTTCCCTGTCCCTAAAGAGGGCAGGTACCCATTTACAGCTGGGTGAACTGGAAGGGGACTGTACTGAAGCCAAGGCGTGCAAACGGTCACCCATCCAACTGGTAACCATGCTCGACGCTGCTTAACTTGACTCGGGGAAAGCGAGCGCTCTGACCACTTAGCTATCCCGCCACCATTAACAGTGAAACAGTGACACACATTAAATCCTGTTCCGCTTTTCAAAAGAGTAGGCCATTGTGTGCTGGTGGGAACAGATGACAAAATTTACAAAACTGCATACACACAGAGACTGGCTGTAAAAAAATACATGAGTGCTTGTTCCATTATCCTTCATATAGAAGAATAACTAACTAACTAAATAAATCAATTACTAACCAACTAAATAAAAGGTCACTGACAGGCACCCCAGCATCCCCACAGGGAATTTTCTGGAGTTAACATAGGCACCCATTTATAGCTGGGTGAACTGGGGGACTGTACTGAAGCCAAAATGCGTAAACAGTCACCCATCCAATTGGTAACCACGCTCGTTACTGCTTAACCTTAGCTGGGGGAAGGCAAGTGCTCTGACCACTGAGCTATCCCACCCCCTACGACAGAACCAGTAAGAAAATGTTAACTATGGATTTCAGCCTTCTTTCTCTTAAAAAAATCATGAAGGTACCTTTTCTTCTTCTTTTTTTTTAATATATATAAATTCAGTGTTTGTATATTATGAAATGCATTTCCAGATAAACCACATCAACAGAATAACATGAAATTTAAGGAATTAAAAAAAAAATTAATAAGAAAAACAAAAAACTATTCTTTGACTAGACCACTCTGGCCTAGGCCAAAAGCTGTGTCAGTTATTGATGTCAGCTGATTGCCAAGGCCTACACTAAAATGCTGTGATGTTGTAAAATGTTGTGTTCAGATTGCCTTCAGCCATCACAAGCTCTTAACAGAACAACCTGCACTCTCATTTAAAGGAGAAAAAAAATCCTCTGAAGCCGGAGTATGGCTGCCTATATGGTGAGGTACCTGAACACAGTCATACATACAAACTTCTCAATCAGTGTGCAATTTTAATCTCATAGCGATTCCCAGGTGGGATTAGTGAGTCAGAGGGCACATTCTGGGTGACCTCCAGAGTGATAAGCTGGGGAACAACAACAACTACAACTAGACCACTAAGGTTCACCAACAGTAAGATAATGCATAAGCATCACATTTTACCCACTAGCAAGGTAGCCGCATTCAGACTTCGGGGATGATATCTTAACACAACACCGGAGTACATGCATTTTTCAAATTCTGTCATCCGTTCCCACCAGCACGCAATAGCCTACTCTTCTGCAAGGCAGAAGAACGGGTTTTAACATGTCCACAAGATGCTCTTGCATACGTTCTCACACGGGACCTCGGTTTATAGTCTCATCCAAAAGACTTTCAGGAGGAGTGGAGTCAGCACTGATGGGGAATTCCCCCCCCCCACCACCCCCCCAGAACAGGCATCTCTTCGCTAGCTCAAACCTAGAATCAATCCTAGAACGTCAGATCGCCAGCGCAACGCTCTAACCACAAGTCTACCCCCCCCCATTACAAAATATTTTATAAAATAAAATAAATAATAATACATGGAATTTATATAGCGCAATATCTTGCCCCCCAAAAAACAACCCAACAAATCAAAGAGCTTGCCTTCCAACCTAATACAAACAACACAAACCAACCAAACCAACAACAATCAACAAACACTTTTAGCCAATTCGAACGAACGTCACACACATCCTTTACACCACCACACATCAAGCAAGACAAAGAGACACGGGAGACAGGCACTCACAGGGTCGGCGGGACCGGCCAGCTCTCGGAAGGCGGCGGCCACAGGTTTGTTGCCGTCGCCGCCCACGATCTCCAGGGCCATGCAAGGGCCGGAGAAAAGCTCCGCCACCATGGCGGGGTACTCGTGCACCACGCCCTTGTACACCTCCAGAAACTCCTCGGCGTTGGCCTTCTCCAGGGTGAACATCTGGGCCGCCCCCACGCGGAACCCCGCCTCTGTGATGGCGTTGATGATCTTGCCGGCGATCCCTGAACGTGTGTGAGAGAGAGGAGGAGAATGTTATCACCATGACGGCGTTGATGATCTTGCCCACGATTCCTGAATGAGTGTGAGAGAGAGGAGGAGAATGTTATCACCATGATGGCGTTGATGATCTTGCCCGCGATTCCTGAATGAGTGTGAGAGAGAGAGAGAGAGAGAGAGAGGAGGAGGAGGAGGAGAATGTCATTATCATGATGGTGGTGATGTGAATGATGGGGAAAATGGAAAGAAAATGGTGGGTGAAAAATATGTAGATGTTAACATGACTGTCTGTGAGTTTGTATGTCTGTTTGTTCATGATGAACTGACTGATTTATCAATCATAAAGGTAAAATGTAAAAGGTAAAGGTGTCCCATAAGCTGTGCGGTTGTAGGGGAGCAAGGCATCAGAGACCTCAGCTTCTCTAGAGGCCAGCATACTGAGGGCGGCGCCCATCTCTTCTCCCTCGCTGCTTTACCTTCCCTGATCCTAAAGAGGGCAGGTACCCATTTACAGCTGGGTGAACTGGAGGACTGTACAAAAGCCAAGATGCGCAAACGGTCACCCATCCAACTGGTAACCACACTCAATGCTGCTTAACCTTGGCTGGGGGAAAGCAAGTGCTCTGACCAATCCTGTCCCTTTTATCAATCTATAAGATGTGAATAGGCTACAAGCCAGAAATGCATACTTCTTAATGTCTGTTAGTGAGTATGTTTGTCTGTCTACTGATGTTAACTGACTGATTTATCAATCTCTAAAATGTGAATAGAATATTGGCAGAAATACATACTTCTTATCATGTCTGTCTGTGAGTCCACATATATATCTGTCTATAAACTGATGAGTAACTGATTGATTTATCTATATGTCAAAAATTAATGTAAAGAGAATATTTCTTAGTGTATCTACCTGCAAGCCTGTTTGTATGTCTGTCTATAAACTGATGATTTATTAACTGATTGATTTATCAATATGTAAAATGTAAAGAGAATATTTCTTAGTATCTTTATCCTCAAGTCTGTATGTATGCTTGTCAAAACTGGTGAGTAACTGACTAATTTATCCATATGTAAAATGTACAGAGAATATTTCTTAATATCTGTATCTGCGAGTCTGTATGTATGTCTATAAACTGATGAGTAACTGACTAATTTACCAATATAAGTAAAATGTAAAAGAGAATATTCCTTAGTTTATCTATCTGCAAGTCTGCATGTAAGTCTGTCGATAAACTGTTCAGTAACTGATTGATTTATCAATGTGTAAAATGTAAAGAAAATATTTTTTTGGTATATCTATCTGTGAGTCTGTATGTGTGCTTGACAATAAACTGATTGATTTATCCATATGTAAAATGAATATTTCTTAATAAATCTGTCAGTCTGTATGTATGTCTGTCTACTGATGATTAACTGACTCATTTATCACTATGTAAAATGTAAAGAGAATATTTCCTAGTTTTTCTATCTCGAGTCCCCCCTCCCCCCCCCCACACACTTCCCTCTCCCTACCCCACCCATCCCCCTCAATACCCCTCTCCTTACCCTCCTCCCCCCCCCTCCCCCCCCCCCGAAGCTACTGACCAGCTCTGAGGGCTGAGGGCTTGATGATGCAGCAGGTGCAGTTGCCCACTTTGGCAGTGTTGGGAGGCAAGGAACCCGCGCTGGGGAAGAAGAACTCAATTTCTCGGGTAGCTGACGGCGCGCTGTCCGAACCGTGCACCGCATTGCAGGTCTTGTCTGATGAAACACCGAGAGAGGGGAAGAGAATGTGTGAGTATGATAAGATCATGAGCACCACCAACAACAACAAAAAATGGAGAGAGAGAAAAAGAAAACAATACAAAAAACAAAATGAAATAAGATCATGGTACAGAGTGTGTCGCCGCCGCTGTAGTCTAGCGGTTAGGGCGTTGGACTCGTAATCTAAAGGTTGCGGGTTCGATCCCAGCTTTCGGCTATGGCGTTGTGCCCTTGGAAAAGGCACTTTACGGCTATTTTCTCACTCCACCCAGGTGTAAAAGGGGTACCAACCTTGTGTTGGTGGTTGACCCTGCGATAGACTGGCGTCCTATCCAGGGGGGAGTCTATGACTCTCAGTTGCTTAACGCCACAGAAACCAGGATAAGCACCGGACTGATGAGCCTTAGGTTCGGGACAGACTTTAACTTAACAGAGCGTGTCATATTTTGTTTTTTCACAGTCTGGCTTCTTGTGTGGAAGATACAGTGTTCAAGAACACAACAGACAGATTTTTGTTCATAACACTCTTGAAATGTTGAGTTCTGTATTCAAATGTTAGCAGCATCTGAGGGAAAAAAGGTGGAGGGTTGGTTTTTGTTGGGGTTTTTTTTGGGGGGGTGGGGTGGGCACAGTCCCAGAAAACGATTTGTTGAAAAAAAAAAGAAGGGGGTTGAAGAAATGGAAAAAAAAAAGAGAACAGAAAAAGAAAAGGAATAAAAGAAATGTCAGAAGATTTGAAATTTTGTTTTAATTTTGCTTTAAAAAAAAAAGTGACCCTTTCTGAACACCAGAGTATCAATAGGCCTTCCTTTAGTTTCCATCATGGCTAAGCTACCAGAAAGAGTCAGTTTCAAAATTATAACTAATAAATTAGTTGGCATGATTGAGATTTTTGCAAACTGAGCATTTCAGGAAAATATTTTCAAAAAAGACTTGACCTTATTTCTTCCAAAGTGTGTGTGTGTGTGTGTGTGTGTGTGTGTGTGTGTGTGTGTGTGTGTGTGTGTGTGTGTGTGTGTGTGTGTGTGTGTGCGTGCGCGCGCATGTGCATGCGCATGTGTGCGCACATGTGCATGCGCGTGTGAGTGTGCATGTGCGTGCACACGTGTGTACATGTGTGTGTATGCGCATGCGCATGTGTGCATGTGTGTGTGTGCTGCTTGACAGTGCTGCTTGACAATATTTCTCTCACACTGACAAAATGAAGAAGACCTTAATTGAAATTCTTGAAAAGAACAAGTTCTAAACTGAACAAAAGTTGTAGCGTCAACTGTTTCCACACACACACACACACACACACACACACACACACACACACTCACACACACACACACACACTCACACACACACACACACACACACACACACACACACATATGTACATACATACACACACACACGGAGAACTAACCTGTGCCATACTGCGCACGGATGCTGGTGGGCGCCTGTTTACGTGCTTCGGAGGGGTCGGTTGGTCCTATGGCCTCCCTCCAGGTGTCCACTGCATTCTCTCCCACAATCTCAAAGGCCACCACAGGTCCGCTTGTCACATAGTCCAACAGAGCACTGCAACCCACATAGCAACCCAATGTTAGTTAAAGTCCGTCCCGAGCCTAAGGCTCATCAAGCCGGTGCTTATCCCGGTTTCTGTGGCGTTAAGCGACTGAGAGTCATAGACTCCCCCCTGGATAGGACGCCAGTCTATCGCAGGGTTAACCCCCAACACAAGGTTGGTACCCCTTTTACACCTGGGTAGGGTGAGAAAATAGCCGTAAAGTGCCTTTTCCAAGGGTACAATGCCATAGCTGAAAGCAAGGATCGAACCCGCAACCTTTAGATTACGAGTCCAACGCCCTACCTACTAGACTACAGCGGCGGCTTAGCAACCCAATGAGGCAACGCATAAAAAAGAAAAGAGAGAATGGTCTTTATTTTTATTCAATAAATTATCTTTATTTCCAAGGGGTTACAGAATAAGCATTCACATACTTTTTTTTCATCCAGCCCTTGCCCTGATTTGAGACTATCAGTGAAACAAACAAAAAAAGTCCAATTCCTGATTAAGAACTTTCACACAGAATGAGTTAAAAAATAAAATCTGTGTACGATGTATTTCATTCTATTGCATTAATTGTTTTGTACTGAGTAGTACTGTATTGCACCGTGCTGTGCAGAACTACATTGTATCATATCACATTACACTGCACTGCACTACACACTACTGCATAGTGCTGCACAACTGTCAGTATCCCCCACTTTCAGCTCCTCTTAGCTGCTAATTATCCCAGCCCAGCCCAGCCCTGCCCAGATGTGGCCAGCTGGTGCTGTTTATAGCAGGAACTGACCACACATGGACTAGGTAAAAGGAAGGAGCACGCTAAATTTAGCACTCTTGACTAGCCCTTACTGAGTGATGTTGGATTTGTGCACTGTGACTGTATTGTATTGTTTGGGAATACATTGTATGTACCACCAGACCACAGAAACGGAATGCCGGTACCTCAAGGCTAACAGCATCCACGGGAAATCTTACTTGAGGAAGGGTTTGCTGAGGTGTTCGCGGTAGAACTCCATGGCCTGATTGCGGTCCATGCGACACATGCGCAGGCGGGAGATGAGGAAGCCTTTCTGTTGGATCTTGTCCAGGATCTGACCCAGCTTTTCCACCGCATCCGGTTTGATCATCCCCAGAGTTCTGAAGAAAAAAAAAAGGGGCAAAGATACTTAAGGTGAGACACGGGTCCAAAAGTGGCCAAAATCATGTTTTTTTTTAGAATTAAAAATTGCTGGATACATTTATGGAGATTTCCCTGTGTGAAATTAAAGAATTGAGATCATAAAATATGTCTGTAGAAACAGGTTAATCGTACTTGTTATAGATAAAAAGGTTTACGAGTTTGAAATATTGAGTTTTGGTGGCCATATTGGATTGTTTCCATTGCAACAGTGCAGAAAACTGAGTCATTCTTTGATTTTTATGCTTTACAAGTGATGCCCTTTCAATATATGGCATAACTTTTAACATGGGTTTGTAAACAAAATTTCATCAGTTTCGACCCCAGTGTCCCACTTTAAGAGAGAGACGGACAGCAGAAGGCCTTCAGAGAAGAAGCCCTCTCTCTTTGGGAGAGTTTCACCCCTTCACTTTCTACACAACTCATGAGGGTGAAAATTATGGAATTATAGTCAATGTGGCTGTCATAATTCACATGGCCAAAGTTTTAGAAGTGAAAAACAAAAAACCTTCAATAAAATGAAACAGAAATAAAAAGAATAAATATAAGATTTTTTTTCCCCAAAATAAAAGAACTTGAATATCCTTGTTTGTCGTCTGTAGACCTAACAATTTTCTCTGTACAACATTTTTATTAAGTATATGCAAGCAAAATTTGTTTTAAAACACACACACATACAAACACACACAAAAACAGTGGTGGCAAGCACATACTTTTCTACAAGCAAGTCAAAGAAAAAAAAGGCATCAAAACAAAAACAAAAAAAAAGAAAAAAAGCCAACAAAACAAAACAAAAACACCAAAATCCTTTCTGCACAATGAATTCTACGTTAACCCAAACCCAACTGATACCGTGTTTTCACATCAGTCCTAATCCTGTGTTCACTAAAAAGAAGAAAAGACAGAAGGAGCAGTGATGAAAAGAAAAAAAAAAATGATAGACTGCACAAATACAGATAAAGGGAGCAAATCATTTAATATATTCCCTGAGTGAGTTGCATCCCCTTCAAACCACAATGACAGTACTTACTACATGAAGCAGACCTCTCCAGTGAGAATTATGACAACATTCCAGCATGTGCACAGAAAGAGACTTAAACCAAGTCAAGTCAAGTCAAGTCAAGTCAAGTCAATATGATCTTTAATGAGGGTAAAAGATTAAGTTTACACAACTTTTTTTCATCCTGCCCTCACAAAAAAAAAAAAAATCATGAAAATTGACTTCTAAAACATTCAAAGGCAAATATTTACCTTTGTTGAAAAACTAAAATAAATGAGGATTTTCTTCCAACAAATCTCTCAAGATAAAAAAAAACACACAAAAAACCCCCAAAACATCCATCCTAAGCATTGCATTGCATCTGAATAATACTGTACTCCTGACTACAGTCAAAGATATTTGCTAAACTGCTTGAAATACTAGGTTCCTGAGCACCTTCACAAAAAAAGAAGGCGGGGGGAGGGAGAAGGAAAAAATTACCTAGCCACCCCCATCCCTTAACTGCTTGGGTAAAGACATAACTTCTTCTTGGGGGGTGGAGGGGGGGGGGGGGGGGGGGCACTTACTATGGGAAAATCAAGCAACACTTTTTTTTCCAGTTAAAATTAACTTTCCATACAAGTAAAATCCGAGGACAAAAGTGATGGCATCCAGTTAAACTTAGATATCATGCAATACATTGTCTTTTTTTTTTTTCATGCGATACATTGTCAGTGCACTAACTAAACATGAAGATAACCAGTGTAATTTCAGAAAAAGTAACAAATGTTTTAGTTCATGGTAGTGGTAGTAGTAGTGTGTTGTGTGTGTGTGTGTGTGTGTGTGTGTGTGTGTGTGTGTGTGTGTGTGTGTGTGTGTGTGTGTCTGTGTGTGTCTGTGTGTGTGTGTGTCTTTGTGTGTGTTCTTTCTGTCTTCAGTTTAACGTCTGTTCACTCGAAGTGATATTAGACACAAAAAAAGAAAGATGAAAATGTGTCACATTCAAAGAATATGTGCGCGCTCACATATGAGTGTATGTATGTATGTATGTGTGTGTGTGTGTGTGTGTGTGTGTGTGTGTGTGTGTGTGTGTGTGTGTGTGTGTGTGTGTGTGTGTGTGTCAGAGCATAAGTGCGTACGAGTGAACGTGTTTACAAGAATATATATCTAAAGGTATGCGTTTGCGAGCCAAGGTAAAAAGGGTGTGTATGTGTGTGTGTGTGTGTGCGCGTGTGAGCTTGCGTGTGTGTGTGTGTGTATGTGTGCGTGTGTGTGTGCGCGTGTGTGCGCTTGTGAGCGTATGTGTATATGAGTATTTGTGTGTGTCTGTGTGTGTCTGTGTGTGTCTATGTGTCTGTGACTGTGTGTCTGTGTGTGTCTGTGTGTGCACGCGCCTGCGTGCATGCATGCATGAGTGTGTGTGTGCATGCATGCGCACGTGTGTATGTGTGTGTGTGAGTGTAATTAATACACATAACACAGTCTTCTAATCAAACTTCTCCTCAGTACCTTTCTTTCTTGCAGGACAACCTCTGCCGAGTGAACTCGTCCCCGTAGTCAACAATGTTCAGCAGCCGTTGGCACACGTTGATACTGTTGCCGATGTAAAGGTCGGAGAGACTGAGGGTCGTGTCCTTGACACTGGTGCGAAGGAACAGCTTACGGTTCTTCATGTCGTACTGAAATAAACAATAACATGGAATTTTGCAGCAATGAGAATACACACATATGCCAGATATATTTGGAGCATAAAGAAGAGACACCTGAATTTTCATTCATATAAATACCTGCATTTTTTAAAAAATGGTTTCTGATTAGAATATAATACACAGATTTGAGTTCTAGCACACAGCAAATTAATTCAAACTGATTGACTGCAACTGTAGTATATAAAGACAAGTACACCACCGCCGCCATGCTCCTCTTGATGCAACAAGTCTCAGGTTTGAAACTCTTATATATCCCTGCAGTCAGAATGTGGCTACCTTAATAGTGGGCAAAAACAGTCACACACACAAAAATCTCACCACTGGTGAATCTCGGAGCTCTAGCTGAGGAACCAAAAAAGAAAAAGAAAGAAACCATGTAAAACCAATCTTTGACCACACCCATTAGACTGGACACTGATCTCTTGACTGAATAGATTATTTGCAGTTCCCTCCCTAGGCATTATGTAACGATCACGTGTTGAAAACCTACAGCAACAACATTCCTGAGAAAACTGTGTTGAAAAAGGCCATTTTCCCACAGAAACAAAATACACATGCAGACAGGTGCATTGCAGTTGTGTTGATGTGTTCTCCCTGGGAAAAGCAGTGCAGACATCATGCACAAAATTCTGCCGTGTGTGGTCCACAACGTAACTCAAAACAACACAAACAATATGACACAAGGATAAAACACTGCAATATGTTATAACACAATACACTACAAAGCAATAAGTATCATAAAATCTAAAAACAATGTGACAAAAATACAATACTAGGTAATGCAGTAATCATAACACAAATCAACACAATACAAAATTTTTTATAGTAATGACTACAATACAAAACAATGCAAAAAAAACCCAAACACAATACAATGCCACAAACACAATGCAACAAACACAATATACAATTTTACAACACAATACCATAAAATACCACACAATACACTACAACACATCATTCTCACCATCTCCACAGCTTTGGAGTTGGAAAAGTAGAAGAACTGGAACTGCCGCACGCGGGCAGCCATTTCCTCGTACCATTCCACAATGAAGGTAAACCGCTCGTCATCCTGTCAACAGTGGGGGAAAAAATAGTGTGTACACAGTGAAAAAGTTGGCATGGATAATATTACTCTTCTTCCTCTTCTCTGTATTCCTTGACTGGGTGAGATGTACAGTGTATGCCTGGTTTTCTCTTGTGCTTGTACCTCTGTAGGAGGTTTGTCTGCTTGGTCTCAGCAGACACGATCGAACTTCAATGCTACTCTTTTTTTTTTTATACAATGATTGCTGGTTATATTCTTGTAACCCACTGAAAACTGACATAAAATACAGGATCTTTGACATGCATGTTTGGCCTTTTGCATACATAAAGGGAATTAAGGCACTGGCAGGTCTGCACTTGAAGTTGATCTAAGAGATTGTAAAAATCCCCACCCTTAACTCACCCGACTCCACAGCCAAGATTTGAACCCATGATTTCACAGACCCATGGAAACATAGTGTCAAACCACTTGGCTATAGCGCTCATCTGCATGGATGATACAAACTAAGAAACTTAGTATGCAGCTGTTGTTGCCCATTCCCCTCCTTTTCACCATGGGGGTAAACCTGATTATGCACCCTGACTCAACTCATCACAGTGGAAGTCAATGTGAAGCCATAAATATACAGTGGATGAGAAGTTTGCATGCATTGCATGGCACTCTTCAAGTGCCTCACCACATAGAAAGGCATACTCTGACTTCAGGGGGCGGGGGGGGGGAGGGGTTTTCCTTTGAGGTGAGCACTCCTTTAGAGAAGAGCGAAGGCTGTTATGCTCCGAGTTTATCATGGCTGAAGCCAATCTCAACATAACATTTCATGGCATATTATTTCAATGCAGGCCTTAGCACTTAGCTTACATCAACAACTGACAAAGCAACTTTTCTATTTTAACGACCAAGTGCTTCTTGCTAACTCTCTTCTGATTTTTCGTCAAATTCCAAAGTTGTTGCTATATTTCTTCTTCACTATAACTTGATCAGATACAATAGTAGGTCGCTGATGCGAACATGTTCGATTTGCATTGAATTTGAGTTTGCGACGCAAGCACTGAACTAGACCCGGTTGCGATAAATGATTAGTTTATATCCAATTCAAATGTGTATCTAATCAATAGTATTCTTTAAAAAAATATATTTACCATGGTGGAAAGATGTAGACTAGAAAAGTTCCACAAAAAATCGCACTATCCCTCCTGTGGCTGGGGTCTTGGCACTTGTTGTAGCAACAGCGGCTTCCGACTAGCGGGACGATGCGCGTTCTTGATTGGTTAGAAAAGGATTGACATCTATTTCCGCTGAAGAACTTCCGGGGCGTAAGAGTTTGGTGATTTTGTTGGAACTTACACAAAAAATCTTCACACAACAGTTTATTTTTTATGATCTCACATAGGTAAGTCTGATGAGAAAGTGTGATATTGAAGAAATTCAGCAGAAACTTATAAATAAGTGGATCTGGTTTGTTGATTTATTCGGGATTTGCTGTAGTTTCTTTTCGTTATTGATCGCCAATGAACTGTAGGACATCGACTGGCATCACAATGATGATGAACATCTGTTCCACTTTGACGTCAGATTCATAGATCAATGTTTTTGGATGTTGTGTTGGCAGTGGTAGTGCTGTGGTGATTCAATAGATCTGAATAACAACGTTAAATTATTAGGTGATGCTTGTTTTTGTTTTGTTGGGCGGTTAGGCTTAGCTACTAAATTAGATAAAACAAAAGTTCATTCTTCTAGCTTTTTAAAAATTATTATTATTATACTAAGCTATCCAGTGTGTCATATGCTGTGTACTGGAAATCATCATCACACAACAAGTCAGACAAAAAAAAAAAAGAACAACAATATGCTCAGGAGTGTAGCCTCAGTGAATATTTTTCTTTCCTGTTCTAAAGATCTATAAGTAGATGTCAACAGGAACTGAAGATGTGTGTCAAGTAAAATGTGTTGAACATAATGATGTTGAAATTTATTTGTGCCTACAGGTTGTGATTTTTCTTTGTTTGTTTTGATTACTTTTTCTTCAGCAGTGTTGCATATGCCAGAATTTTGCCACTGTGATAGTGATGCTGTCTGTAAGTGTAACTCTGTGCCTTGAAGATTACTATGAAATTGAAAACCTATACACTAATACAGTATACTATTACTATAATTACTAATCTTGCAACTTACTTCAGAGGGATAGATTACAGTTTTTTTACTGAAAATTGTAAAAGATTGCATATAATATAGTATTATATACTAATATAGTTGCTTGATGTGATGTATGTCACTCCTTGAGTACAGCAGTACAATGTGGGGCCTTCACTTTCACAGTTTCAGAAAATGAGAAGACATCAACTGTTAGAGGCAAAGCTGCCAGATTTAAGCAAAATGTGATAATCAAAATTATTGCCACAACCAGTACTGGCAGTAGCAGTAGAAGTAGTATTGGCAGAACATGCCAGTTGTAGTAGCAGCATGATTAGTATTGGTAGCAGGAGCTGACCTTTCAACTAAAAGAATAAAAGATAATGTTGCATCTTTATTCATAAATTGATTTATTCAGTTATTGAGTTATCTTGGACTGTTTCAGTGTTTCACTGTTTGTACAATTTATCCAGATAAAACATTCCTTCATAATGGTTATCATTCAAAGTTTTATTTTTATTTATAAATATATATTTATTTTTAAAAAGTAACAGCTTTAGTGTGTGTGTGTATCATATATAATACATTACATGTATACATCATTACACGTGTTTGTGTGTGTGTTTAAAACAAGTGCTCCCCCCCCCAAAAAAAAAAAAACCCAAAAGTAGCGTTTTTTCAACAGCTTAAAACAAAAAACTCCGGAAATGCTAAACTAAGTGTTCAGTAATGCCCCCCCCCCCCCCCCCCCCCCCCCCCCAAAAAAAAAAAAAAAGTCATAAAATGAAAGAACTACTGAAAACTGGATTTTCCCATGAAAAACTCTGTTCTGAAGAGTATACATTTCAGGAAAAAGCAGATGTGGTGAATGGATTTGGTGGTGGTGGTGTTGCTGTCATATTATTATTTTTGTTTTGTTTGTTTTGAGGTGGTAATGGGTTGTTTTTTAGTTTATAAAAGTTTTGTTGTTTTTTGTGTGTGTGGGAAAAATGGTACAATATTGATGTAGGTGATGTATTCTATTAGACAATATCAATAGATGTTCAATTGTCTATGTTTTAAGTGATGATTATAACATTCAAATCATTACAAAGTATATAAAAAATTTTAATGTGTCAGTTTCACGATAAACAATAGTTACTGATAAATGTTCAAATCACTTTCAAACTTTTCAATTTGAATACATTTTTTTTTTATTCTGTGTGCAGTGAAATGGCACACTCTCACCCATCATCAAACAAGGAATTAACAGAAACCGTCTGCTGCGACATGCTGTGCCAAAATACAACTTTCAAGGCAAAAAGTTGCCCAAAGAAACGCCACCGCCTCAGCCCACAAAGCAAGGCTCCAGTCTCACCCCACAATCCTCGTCATCACAAGACGCTAAGCTGGCCTTAGCTACTCCAATCACTACCAAGACCAATCTGAACACTCTACCTTCCAAAGGGCCGGACCGAAAATCTGCTGCTATACGTCCTTTTCCTGCAGTGACCAAATCAGACGCTGTCTCTGGTAGTAATGTAGTCAAGCCCATAGCCGCTGTGGTCGCCCCAAATATTCGAAATGCAGGAAGTGGGAAGGAGCAGACAGGGGTGGGGAGTACTGATAAAGCAACAGGCAGTGCAGCAGTGAAGGTGATGCCCTCTGGTGGAGAGACGGGCAAAGGCAGAGAAGTGAGCTTGTCGTATTTGCCCAGTCTGCCTGCAGCCAGTCCTGGAACTGTTGGTAAGTAGAACTCAGGGAAAAATTGAAAAGTTCGGGAGGGGGGGGGGGGGGGGGGGGGGGGGGGGTGGTGATACAGGAGCTATTGGATATAAAATGGATTGTTGAAAGCTGGTACTTTTTAACTTTGGATTGTTTCACATTTTCAATGGAAAATCAAGAAGCGTACACATGCAGTTTTTAACTTATTAAAGATAAAACTTCAAAAGAATTTAAAAGATATTGATAAGCAAATAGTGGGTGTACTGGTTTTTTTCATAAGACCTGTAGAACTTGCAAATGTTGAAGTTAGCTGTCATTTTGCTCTTGTGCAGTAACATATTTTGCTGATGACTTGGATCTAGATAGTAGTATTATATAGGTAAAATACATGTCAAGCAAAAAATCCATGAGTGTGATCATCAAAAAAGACTTTTGCTGTTAGTAGTCTAAAGTAATGTGTGGAAGCGCTGGCAGCATTCTGCAAAACCTATTTTTATTCACTACTGATACTATGCAGTTCAAGACATCTGAAAGTGCTACTACTAGCTCAGTAGCTGCTATTTCTGTCAAGTGGGATTTTTTTTTTATAAATGTTTTAACCCTTATACCCCTGGGGTCACACAGTTTATTCACTGTGAAACTTGTGTCAAAGGGAAGTAATTTTTACATCTTTCAATAGTTAATACACAAAAAACTGAGGGTGCTAATGGGCGCTACAGGGTTACATTATAAGGGGCGCTAATGGGCGCAGCAGGGGGATAAGGGTTAAAGGTCTTCACTCTTGCTGATGCTGTGAGTGTGGTACTTAATGAACAGAACACCCCTCCTCCTTTCATTTTTTTTTCACTAGATGATTTCCCTTCTCACTTCTGCTCTACTCTTCCTTACTACAGTTTTTCTCCAAGCCATCTGAATTTTTGGGATTAATTGTCTTGTATCCTGTCTGTGTTTGAACACTTTACAGTTACACATGTTAAAACCTGTACCGCTTTTCGGAAGAATAGGCCATTGTGTGCCAGTGGGAACGGATGACAAAAATTTACAGAACTGCATACACATGGTGACTGGATGTAATAAAAAACACAAAAAACCCACACAACAGCAACAACATATGAGTGCTTATTCCATTAGTCTCGAAAAAAAAATTTTAAATGGATGCAAAAAAACCCTAACAACACTCTTACCACACACTAGCGCACAAATCCAACATCACTCAGTCCAGAGGGCTAAATTTAGCACACCCTTCCTTTTTTACCTAGTCCAAGTATGGTCAGTTCCTGCCATAATTAGCACCAGCTGGCCTCATCTTGGCTGGGATGGGATGAAATAATTAGACACTGAGAGGAGCTGAAAAGTGGCTGGGGCACAGCTGTCAGTTTCCCCCACTTTCAGCTCCTCTCAGCTGCTAATCAACCAGTCCCATCACAGCCCAGCTAATTCTATTTATAGTGGGAACTGACCACACTTGGACCAGGTAAAAGGAAGGGATGTACTAAATTTAGCACTCTTGACTGAGTGATGTTGGATTTGTGCACTGTGGGGGTAAACTGACTGAGCACTGTGACCATGGAGAAGGAAGGTGGCAGGATGGTTAAGACGTTCGCCTGCCAATATCATGTAAACCGTGAGTTTCTGGGTTCGTACCCAGCCTCGCCCTTTCTTCCCAGTTAGACGGAAAAATCGAACTGAATGTTAAAGTCATTCAGATGAGATTATAAACCAAGGCCCCGTGTGCCAACGCATGCAGAACATCTTGCACAATGTTAAAACCCCGTTCTGTCTTTCGGAAGAGCAGGCCATTGCGTGCCGGTAGGAGCAGATGATAAAATTATTTTAAAAAACCCAGCATGCACACAGGTGTCGTGTTTAGACACCATCCCTGAGGAGGGGGAAAAAAAAATAAATAATGGGTAGGCGCTGCACTTGTGGCGACACACTCTCCCCGGGGAGAGCAGCTTGAATTTCACGCAGAGAAGTCTGCTGTGACATAAAGTGGTATAAAATAAAAATTAAATGAAATAAAATGCCATTTGTCCGGGATGGCAGAGATCCCGGTGCCAGACGCGGCCCTGCTGGCCCATGCTGTAGGAGAACCCAGCGTGGAGGAGAAGCTGGAGAGGGCGGAGAAGGAGATCGTCATGCTGAGGTCACAGCTGGACGTGCAGCTGCAGGTCAACGCTGAGATCAAGCGACTGCTTGTGGCCTCGGTGGGCGAGGACTTTGAGAGGAAAGTGGAGAATCTGGCCAGGTGAGTTGAGTTACAGCTCGTGGGTGGTGGTTGTGGGAGTTTTTTTGTTGTTGGATTTTTTTTTTTGTGGGGGAAGGGTTGTTTTGTTATTTTGTTGGGGTTTTTTTTTTTTTTTTGGGGGGGGGGGGGGGGTTGTTTTGGTTTTTTGTTGTTTATTTTTGGGGGAGGGTTGTTTTGGTTTTTTGTTGTTTATTTTTGGGGGGAGGTTGTTTTGTTTATTTGTTGGTTTTTTTGGGGGGGGGAGGGGGAGGGGTCCTACAGTGCGCAAACCCAACATCACTCAGTCAAGAGTGCTAATTTTAGCTCTCCCCTTCCATTTACCTTGTCCAAGTGTGGTCAGTTGCTGCTATAAATAGCACCAGCTGGCCCCCAGCTAGGCTGGGATGGGATGGAATGGAGAGCAGCTCAGAGGAGCTGAAAGTGGGGGAAACTGACAGCTGTGGTCCACTGGTTTAACAAAACTTTATAAGTTTAAAAAAAACGTAGCACCAATGCATGAAATAGAGTACAGCAGGCAATGCTTATGTGAGTACTCTAACGTTTATGATTTGTAAAAATGGGCAGCAGCTTTTCCACTTCCTTGATTACAGACTAGATTTCTACCATTTTGCTGCTGTCTGTCATCCTAGATAAATGGTTTACATGTATAGCAGAGATTGCAACTTTTTTCTCATAAAAAGGAAAGGAAAAAAAGATCCAGGGTATCAGCTTGAGCTCAAATTTACTCAAACTAAAATAGTACAAAGCTTTGAACAAGAAATAAATCACTCATTCAGCGCTCTAGCCATGTGTCAAGAACATTGCCCTGCTGGTGTGCTCAGTCACACACAAAACATAACACAAGATGGAAGACAGTGAGTGACAGAGACACTGTAACTTTTTTGATCATCCGAAAATATGCATGTGTCCTTCAAATAGATATAAGAATTGGATCTTTTTCTTTTTTTAAAATTGCCTTCTACTCCTCCTCCTCCTCCTCCTCCTCCTCCTCCTCCTCCTTGTTGTTGTTGTTGTTGTTGTTGTTGTTGTTCTTCTTCTTCTTCTTCTTCTTCTTCTTCTTCTTCTTCTTCTTCTTCTTCTTCTTCTTCTTCTTCTCCTTCTTCTTCTTCTTCTTCTTTGAGAGAGAGAGGAAAGCTGTTAAGCATTAGATTTTCAAATATATATATATACAGTATCAGTGATAAACTGTCACAATCTAGGCTCCACACAGTGTAGATGCTAACCTGCGTTCTGCATGTTGGCCAACAGAGATCGTGCCCAGCTGGCACTGGAGTTGGGAGACTTCACCAAGAAGATGACGGAGGACTATGAAAACCTGGACCAGATCTCCATTCAGGCTGACATGTGGCGCAGCAAGTACCTGGCCAGCAGGTGAGCAATGCCTACAGGTGTGTCAGAAGAGAAAAGACAGAGACAAAATGTGTGGGTGGGGGGTTTTTTTTGGGGGGAGGGGGGGGTAGGGGGTATTTTAATCTTAATTTTTATTATTTTATTTTTCTATTTTATTCTTCTATATCGAGGATATTGGGATAAGTACTCGTGTGCTTTTTTTCATCCAGTCCCCGTGTGTACACAGTTGTGTATATATTGTCATCTGTTCCCACAGGCACACAATGGCCTACTCTTTGGAAAAGTGGAACAGGATTTAATGTGTGCGCAAGATGTTCTGCGTGCATTCGCACACGGGGCCTCAGTTTACAGTCTCGTCCGAAATACTATTGGGGATAGTGGAGTCAGCACTGATGTTAACTCCAGGGGAAAAATTAAGGAGGTGCAGAACGATGGGAGTTTACTGTTCAGATGTATTGGTTGAATGTTTGTGTGTGTGTCGCAGATCTATAAAGATTACTGTTCCAAATTATGCTTATCTGTGATTAAAAAGTGTAAAACCCAATCATCGTTAGAGATGTTATCGCTGCAGGTTGTGTGTTGCGAGAAGAAAAACTATAAGTAGACATTATTTTTCACAGTTGGGCAAGCCTGCTTGAAGGTCATTAAAGCTAAATGCTTGGGAAGTCATTTTCATATTTTCTTTCTGTGATGAACATTTTTTTTTTTTTTACATGATCTATTAGAATCCTAAAAACATTCCCTGTCTCAAATTTTCATTAGGTTTCATGCAATGGCACTTTAGAACATTACATCCGTGGAAATGAAAGCAGTACACAAAATTACACTCTAAAGTGTAAGAAAATAAATAGAAATAAATGAATAAGCGAAAAAATTAACCATATGGAAACAATCTCTATTTATTTTACAAGGATTTACATTGGAGGTTTTATTGCTTTTAGTTTTCTGTAGATAGCAAGTGTGCATGGGTGATGACAACAACAGTAATGAGATGATGATAACAATGACAATGACAGTGGTGATAACATAGATGATAATGAAGACAGCAATATAGATGATAGTAATAACTGTAATGATAACATCCTGGCTGTGGTGTGGCAGGGTGATGGTGGAAGATCTGGCCTCAGCATGGGCCTTCTACAGCAATAATGATGACAATAATGATAACTGTAATGATGACAATAATGATGATCGTGGCTATGGTATGGCAGGGTGATGGTGGAGGAGCTAGCATCAGCGCGGGCTTTCTACAGCAGCCAGTTCCAGGATTCCCAGCAGGCCCTGCAGGAGCTGCTCAACGAGAGATATGAACTGCGCACAGGGCTCCTGCACTCCTACAAGTCTGTCTGCCATCATTTTCTCCCCTTTTTTAGGCCATGTGTTTGTTATTTGGTGTGTTTTTTTTGGAAGGGGAAAGGGGGGAGGGAGCTATATTTCTACCGCTTTTGTTTTTTTTTTTTTTTTCTTTTGGGGGAGATCTCTGCATTTCTACAAGTCTGTCTACCATCATTTTTTCCTTTTCATGTCTTTGTTTTTTTGGTGGGGTTTTTGGGAAGGGTCTGTATTTCTGCCCCATTTTTGCTGTATATTTGGGGGGGGGGATCTCTGCATTCCTACATAATCAGTCTGCTATGGGTTTTTTTTTTTTTCCTGTTGTTTATTTTGTTGTGTGTGTTGTTCATTTGTTATCTTTTTTTTTTTTTTTGCTAGTATAGTAAAGTAGGGAGAACAGATTTTGTGTGCATAAGAAAAAGAATTGTCTGTGCACGATTAGAGAACTTGTATTATGTGTGTGTGTTAGTACATGCATGCATGCACATGCAGTCATTTTCACTCACAAGCACATGCTCACAAGTACATGACCAACATGTACAGGGATCAGAATGACTATATGAAGAAGACAGTGAATCAGTTTTGGGGAGGGAGGATGAATGAATTCTTCAAAAACAAAGTAAGTCAACAAAATTCCAGTTTGGATGATTTCTTTCCCTGGCTGTGGTAACGATGGATGTGTTGGTTGCAGAATCTTGCAGCAGGTGAAGAATGCCTTGACCCTCTCAACAGCCAGAAATCTCACAGCCTGGCCTACCAACGCCTTGACCTTTCCAAGCAGATCTAGCAGCTGTCGGAAAGCGGTTCGATTCCGTCTGCTTCCGCTCACGCTGGTTTCCCACGTTATGTGCCGCTGGAGGAATCGTGGAAAGCACCATTGACAAAGGCGAGCTTTGGCTTGTGTGAGTGGTTTTATTGCAGTGTTGTTTTTGGTGGGGTGGTTGTGGCTTTAGTTCTATTTGGACAGTGTCTTTTTTTTGGTTTGAGACAAACTTGTTTAATCGTATGTCTTGTCTTTGCGATCTTTTGCAGCAGGTGAAGAAGCCATTTGACTCTCAAGCATAATCTCACAGCTGTACCACGCCTTGTACCTTATCAAGCAGACAAAGTGTCAAGCGAATCTTCCCCCCACTCACCACAAACACCCAAAAGCTCCATTTATTATTATGATCTTCTCTGACTCTTTTTTCTGTCAACTGTCTGACTCTGTCTTTTTCGTTGTCGTTCATCTTGTTTTACTTGTCTGCTGTCTCTTTCTCTCCTCTCTCTGTCTGTCTCGTGCTTGCTCTCTTTCTCTCTCTCTCTCTCTCTCTCTCTCTCGCTTCTCTCTCTCTCTCTCTCTCTCTCTCTCTCTCTCTCTCCTCTTTCTCTTCTCTCTCTCTCTCTCTTCTCTCACTGAAACTTAACTCCATAGTCTTCCAAGACTGATGGATGCCTACTACTAGTATTTAGTTACCTCTTTACACTCACTTACTTACTTACTTACTTACTTACTTACTTACTTACTTACTTACTTACTTACTTACTTACATGCTCTGTGATTTTTGTGCTCCCAGTGATTTTTTGTTCTTCACACAGTCACTTTTTACAGATCTAGAAAAGTAGAAATATATATATATAGAAATGTACTATTGTATTGATGGCGGATTTCTTTTTTTGTTTGTTTTCCTGCTGCAACAGCAACTGTCAAAGGAGTCGACTCCACCAGCTTCAAACACAGCATGCCCAGTGGTCCACCAGTCCTGACCACCTCCACCTCCTATGAGCGCTTTCACCCCATGGCCCGACACGACAACCTCACCGTCAACTGCTGCACCAAATGCAAAGGGGAGATCAAAATAGCGTAAAAACGAGGCTGAGTCATCTTTTGTGGGGGACGGGTTATGTAAATGATCGATTGTAAAGGCAGGTTTTGGATGAAGGTTTGTTTGGGTTTATTTGTTGGGGTGGGGGGGGGGGGGGGGGGGGGGGGTTGTGGGGGGTTTTTTGGGTTTTTTTTTTGGGGGGGGGGGGGGGGGGGGGTTATTGTTCACATTATTCCTTGAATGAGGGGAAGGGGAGGAAGAAAGTGGTGGGTTTTTATGGAGATTTTACAGTTTGCTTGCTTTTATTCATAATTTATTACTGTCTATAGGCATTTATTTCATAGGGTAAATTTAGTTTATTTGAAAGGTTTGCCTTTTTCTTTCTTTTTTTTTTTTTTTTTCAAGCAGTAACCAAGTATAATTGTTTGCCTTTGAAGATTTTGGAGTTAAGATGGGTGTCATCATATCTTTAGCTGGACAGTCTTTGTTGAGAATGAGCATTACTTTTCTGGTCTTTCACAGTTTCATCTTTTTGCCTCAGCTTTCTTACAGTTATTTTCATTTTTTTTTTATTGGTTTATTATGCACTGCTAACATAGATTTACTTACCTATATTCAGTCATGGTTTTGTATTCATTTGATTGTATACTTAGTCACAATTGAAAATATAAAATATGTTGGCTTTACTTTTTGTCACTGATTTGTTTATTTGATACTTTATGCTTTTCTTTATTTTGTTTCACTATGGCATGACTTTAAATGGTCTGATTATGAAGCATTTTTAGAAATTAATTTACCAGCGTGTGTGTGTGTGTGTGTGTGTGTGTGTGTGTGTGTGTGTGTGTGTGTGTGTGTTGTGTGTGCTGCATATGTGTGTGTGCTGCATATGTGTGTGTGTGTGTGTGTGCTGCATATGTGTGTGTGTGTGTGTGCTGCATATGTGTGTGCTGCATGTGTGTGTGTGTGCGCGCGCACGAACATTGTGTGTGTGTGTGTGAGAGAGAGACAGACAGAGAGAGCATTTAAGAAATAGAAAACATGGCATATGCATGTTTTTAAAGCTGTTGTTCAACAGTTAAAGACTCGGCGGCCTAAACAGTGGAAAAGGTGACCTCTGGTGAGAGGTTTGTATTCAGATGTGTTCCTGTCTCGGTGCTGGTGTCTGTGACAATGTGTTCAGTGTGTAGTGTTCACTCCACAACAGTCAGAGCTTTGAAATCATTGAATACGTCATGAACACATGGCTGAAAGTTTCAGGATTCTAACAACCTTGAATTAACACACTGAAAGTGGATGCTGAGATAACCTTGTGTCAAGTGAGAGGTTCTGATTGTAAATCATATGCCAATATTTAGGAATGGTTGCGTCCCCAACTTTTTATTTCATAGGGACATGCTTTGTATTTCATGACCACTTTTTTCTTCCAGTGTATCATTGTTATGTTTTAAAGTATCAGCGTCCTGGATAAGGTAAAACAGAAGTACATGTTGTTTTTAGATAACCCAGCTATTTTATCAAAATGCTTTTAAAATACTTTATTTCTGATGGGTTTGTTCACCCAGTAAGATAGCTTTTATTGGCTTTGATTCTTGTGTGGGATTGGGATTAAAATAAGAAAGCAATGATTTGATAAGCTCCAAACACTCTTGAACTTCGTAGACTTAACAACACACATTTCACAAACATCCTCATAGTTTGGAAACATATATATTTGTGTTTTGTGAAACAGAGAGTTGATTGTGAAAAAATTCTGCTTAGAAGAAAAATCCTTGATCTTTGAAAGAATGTCTGAATGTGTGATTACTAGAGCTCTTGAATTTCTGTACACCCACAGATATGATCATGGCTAGTCTTGTTGAAGAGTGTCATTGATGTGCAGCTATAAACACAAAGTTGGTTTGTTTTGGGGGGGTTGGGGTTTGTTTGTTTTTTAACCAGAAAATCATAATTATGAATAAAAGGACATAGTTGAAGTCATTGCTTTTATGTAAAAAATGGCTTCAATAAGCTCCATCATTTGTTGAGAGCTTCACGTATTCATTATTTATTGTCTGTGCTTCTATTCTCATTGATGTGATGAGGTGACAGCCCTGATATGGCCTGTGCGGTCGGCAGGGCTATAAGCAACATGATTGGATTCTCATTGATATCTTATCCCATGGTTTCTAAAATGGAGTGTACATATGTATAGCTCTTAAGCAATGTAGGTTGCTGACTTTGTTCATCAAAGCTTAAATTGCACTTGTTATTCCATCGCAAATTTTCTCTGTGAATTGCACAGCATCCCTAGAGCTATACAATTAGTACATGTATTTTTGATTTCAGTTGAAGTCTTTGTCACTTTAACAGTTGTAGTGGAGATTGTAAGGACTATGCCACCCATGGTGATACCCTGATGGTGGAAACATGGCACTTTCTGGGCACTGTTCTGGGTGGGGTTTTGTGTGTTTATTTGTTTTATTGTTGCTGTTCTGGGTGTTTTTTGTGGGGTGGTTTCTTTAATGGCATACTTGTTCTTTTTGCATGTGACTTTTTATTGAACTTGGTTCGCTTTTTTTTCATGAAAACTTAAAGCAAATTTACCTATTGTTTTCAGGGCATGCTGTTGTGTTATTGATATGTTATCTACCATTTAAATCTTTAAAAAAAAAGTTTTAAAGATTTTTGTCATTTGCTTCTTAATGTTTTTTCCACAAAAAAAAAATGAACAGGCGTTAAGGGTATGTGTGTCTGGAGACTTTTTTTTGTCAGTATTGTGCTAGAACTTTTAAACAAAGAAAGGATGAAAACAAGTTTTTCTTCCTGCTCTTGTTAAAACTTTTTGAACTCAAAAGAATCAAAATGAAACAGATATGTCTGACCTTAAGACTTTACAATCCATAGTTTTTACTTTCTGTTTACTTTCTCTATAAACGTCAGCTCTGTTGAGAGTGCATAGGACAGTCCCTAAATCGGAAATCACTGGGACGTTAATTTAATCACAACGAGTGCATGGGACTCATTATTTGTAGAGTTCAATTCAGAGCTTTAGGTTAATTTTTTTTTTTTTGGCCCCATTCTCAAGCAAGCTTATTGTTACCCTTCTTCTTGTCCCTGCTACTCTTTGCTCTGCCTCCTATGATAGCCTGCAAAAGAAGAGGTATTCCTTTCAGCAGTTGTGCACTGTGTTTGTAATACTGTCTTTGACACTCCAGTGGTCAAAACTGTATCCAGTCATCCGCCAAGAAAAAAAAGAATGAAAATAAGACGCACTTCAACAACAACTTTGCTCTTTTCAAAAAAATTTTTTTGACTTTTCAATGTTTGATTGAAAATAGTGCATCTGTTTGTTGAATCTCATTTTGTTTATCTCAAACTATGTTGTGCTTTGACAGATCTCAGTTTGTTGTTGGGTTGTTGTTGTTTTTTTTTGTTGTTTTTTTTACATGGTATTGCCTGGGATGAATGAAGTGTGCATATGTTTGTCTTTGTAAGGGTATGATTATGTGTTGTGTGTATATATATGCGCACACAACAGTGCATGCAAGTAATGCCGTTAATCAGTTGCACGTTAAGCATTTATGCGCGCATGTATACTCAAGTATGTGCTACAGTGCAATGCAGAGAGCACCGAGATTCTAAGCATTTTTTTTCTCCATGTCACACATGTTTTTCCTCTTTGCATGAGGATACCTGAATGTCTGTCATGTTTATCTCAAGATGTAAAAGGATCTGTGAAAGATGAGTGAGTTTTGAGAGGAGCTGTGTCATGAGAGGGTGTAGCCACCTTCCCTTGTGGGCTTGTCACAACACACAATTTCAACATCACTGGAGTCAAATCTGCTAAATTTAGTGAGCCCTTCCTTTTACCTAGGCTAAGTGTGGTCAGTTTGTGCTATATTTAGCACCAGCTGGGTTGAGATGAGATGGAATGGATAGCTAAGAGGAGCTGAAAGTGGGGGAAACTGATGGCTGTGTTGTGGCACATTATCAGATTGGATTTACCCGTTTTCACTTGTATATAAATATTGTGTCTGTATTTCAGCTTTTGGTGAGGGTTTGTGTCCCATTGATCGTGTTTGACTTGTGTGTCAAAGCATGGCGTTACAGCCTTGTTTATGAAGCAACAGTGCTGTCTGTTCTGATCAGTCTTGTTCTAGGAATAGTGTTTCGGGGCTGTATATGGCAACATTCTGGCGGCTCCTGCGATAGTACTGGAACCATTCTTATTGGTGATTGCCTTTCCAATGGATCATTCCAGCGACATGGAAAGGGGGGGGGGGGGGGGGTCTGCTGCATGGGTAACAGCTTGCCCTCCATACTTACTTACCCAGGCTTTGTGCTCTAGAGCCTAGAGCGCAACTCCATAGTCATCCGAGACTGACAGATGCCTACTATGAATAGTGTAGAGAGGGTTGCCTTCTGTTTAAAGCCAGAATCATTACCACATTTTTAATTCGGATTTCATGCTTTGAGCCAGAGCAATGGTAAGGATCATGGAATCTCTTTTTTTTTTCCTGTAGCCTAAGTTTTGTGTTCTTGTATTCGTGAGCTGAAGACACAAAAGAACACTTTGGTTAGGGTGGAGGAGGGGTTGTCATTTTCTTGTGCATGTTATTGTTCCATATGGAAAGAAAGCTGTTTTGCTTTGTTTTGGGTCAAAACCTGTGCTGATTTGGGGATGGATAGCCTGGTGGTTAGAGCATTGCGCTCTCTATCTGCTGACCCGGGTTCAAATCCCATTCAAGGGAATTTTTTCCCCTTAATATCAGTGCTGACTCCACTCCTTCGCAAAAGTCCTTTGGGTGAGACTATAAACCAAGGTTCTATGTGAAAACACATGCAGAAGATCTTTCACATACAATAAAACCTTTTCTGCTTTTTGGAAGAGAAGGCCATTGTGTGCCAGCAAGAGCTGGCACACAAAACCACTTAACACGGGGATTGGATGTAAAAAAAAAATAAATTTTTAAAGCGCATGAGTGCGTATTCCGTTATCCTCAAAATAGAAAAATAGAATAGATCTATTTATTGATATGTAACTTTTCCTTTGTTAAAGGAGTATTTTCATTTCCTCCGTTAGTTTTCAGTTTTAATTTGTTTTTGTGTCCTTTCATTTTATTTTATTTTATTTATTACCATTTTATGTCGCAGCAGATTTCTCTGTGTGAATTTCGGGTTGCTCTCCCTGGAAGAGCGCGTCACCTTAAGTGCAGCGCCATCCATTATTATTTTTTTGTCTTTTCCTGTCTGCAACTGTATCATTCGTATTGTAAATACAGTTTTAAAACATTAACATTCCATGGGCAACAACATAAAAACTGCAACGTTTCTTCCTCCTTGTCAAAAGCTGTTAACCCTGAAACCTTTTTGCCAAAAGAGAAATTGGACTGGTCCTGTTCTTTTGACAATTTTTGTTTTAAACTTGCAAAAATATTTTGATATTTTAATCAAACACCTTTTGAGAAATCTCAGGAATAAGATCAAAGCTTTGCAACGCATGAGTGTTGAAGGCACTGTTTATTCAGTATTAATCTTTTTGGGTGTTTGATTTTTAAATATATATATATTATGTTGCTGAAACAGTTTTCTTCTTCAGTTTTTTGAGAAAAAAGCAAAATGTCTTGTCAGACATTTGTGTTGTAGACTCAGTTCTGTCTATATTGCTGTTGCCTTGGAATTAATAGCAGTTTTCATGATCATTCTGTGTATATTTAATCTGTATTCTGTATATATTTGTGTATTCTGTATATATTGTATATAACCTTGCAGGAAAGTGATGTACAGTGTACGCAAGTATCTCATTCAGTTGTATCAACTTGTAATATAATGCATAATGGGTCTCACACTCCGCAAGTTTTGGCAGTGGTAGTCAGGGTGTATGTGGATGTTCCACAAAACAGAATTTTTGACAATTTGAGCATTGATGTCTGGCATTTAACAATAAAAAATAATAATAATAATAATGGTACTAAGCAAGGCACAAAGAACAAAAGGCATCTCATAAACATGTTCCATAACTCATTTTCCATGCAAAGAGATGACAGTTTTTCTATGGCTGCTTTGCTCATGGCTGTTGCTTGGAAGTGGCTTTTTCTGAATTTTTTTTCATTATCATCTCAAGGTTGTCTTTGCCAGAGCTTGTGCGATAAATTGTTATGTAGGATGAAGTGTTGAATGACCAGAATTTTTAACATTATCTTTAATTAAAGAGAGAACCCCCTCTTTCCCTGTACATGTGCATTTGTATGCTTCTGTATCCCACATGTGGGTGTTACGTAGGGAAGGGCTAGGAGATGGTTGGTTGCCCAATAGTGGGCAACCCGTAGGGAAAAGTAGAGATTGGAAATCTCATGGGTTCCTGAATAATAGTTGTGGTTTTAGAAGAGTTTGAGAGGTTGAAATATAAAAACAGTTTGGGTTTGTTGGGTTCACAGTCATAGATGTGGTCTCGCATTGAAAGATCAAGGAATAGTTCACCTTTTTCTTAATATCTATAGTTGTTGGTTTGTTGTTGTTTTTTAATTGATGCATGTTCAAAAAGGTGGTTAGTTATATCAATATGTATAAATATGTACCCCTTATTTCAACATGGCCTATAACCTGAAATTGTAACTAACCCAACATTTCAGTTTGACTTGTAACCCAGATATTTTGAGCACTGATTGAATTTTTTTTATTTTTTAATTTGGCTTAATTAAACAGACTTTTTTTATATTGACCTGTATACTTAGTAACCCAACTTACCAATTGTATATCAAAGTGTATAACTAAGTGCGAGAAAAAGTTTATTGGAGTGTTAATCATGATCAGATTTGTCATTTTCTTTTTTCCTTATTTTTTATGTTTCCCCTGTGTAATGAGAAAAATGTGAACAGGCAGCTGTCAGTTTTATCCAACTCGAGGAAAAGAAACAGGATTAAGGCTTCATTCTCTCCCAATGCAAAGCAGCTGTATGCATTTTCTCTCCTGCCACAAGCCGATCAGCAGTGTGCCACTCCCCACTGATGTAGCCATGTGCAGTTTAGTAGTAGTAGTAGTAGTAGTGTTAGGTAGGACTGGGTAAGCCTAAACTCAAGGCTTTGAAATCCCATCCATGATGATTATTTTCTACTTATACAGTCTATTTCATTTATACATTATCAAACCAACTTGAATACATTAATTCACAGATATAGTCAAAGCAAAATCTGAAGAAAGCCAGCATCGCAAAGCCAATTTTCTGCAGTGTCAACAGTAAAAACCACAAACATATATGTGCCACTCACCCAGCACATCACACACACACACACACACACACACACACACACACACACACACACACACACACACACACACACACACACAGAGCTACATGTACAGCCACAGCCCAGGTTGCTTCTCTCACATCCACAGAGCACCAGTCCTTGCAGAGCTGTCAGTACTGAACTACCTACCACAAGGCCACCAACCAGAATATGCCCTGCACTGCTGACTGCTGAATCATTTCAGTGAGTTTGGTTAGTCATTGCTCTGTGGCTTGTGAAAAGAGACTTGAATTGATCATATCTTTGTCTATATATTTTTTCGTGAAATTTGCATGTTTTGAAATATCGTTATCGTGTCTGGGTTAATGGTGTTGGCTGTACCACTCCTGTTCAGTGTCTGAACTTGGTGTCAAAAGGTGTCTTTCAAAATGAAGTTGTGTTCAAACAGTTGCAATGTTCATTTATGTGAACAGTATTATTGGTTGTGTGTGCTTTTTTGTCAGAATAATCTGCTTGCTAACTACTTACTTACAAAAAAAAAGATCCACTTTTGCTCATGCACACGACTCTTCCTCCCCCCCCCCCCCCCCCCCCAATTTACGCACCGCGCACACACACACACACACACACACACACACACACACACCTAATCAGGGATCTGTGATAGCAAGAATGAACTCCACAGTGACAAGACAAGACAAGACAAGAAAAGACTCCATTGCTGTGTGGTTGTCGTTTGTTGTACATATATACATAATTATGTATATGATGTTATGTCATTTTTGATTTGGTGGATGGACTGTACGTATTGTGGATGGGAAATAAAAAGGTCTGGGATTGAAAAGAGTTGAGGAAAATCTTGTTTTGTTGGAGGAGTGAAACATACTGCCATATTTATGAGTTGATGCCATTTACTACAGAATTGAACACACAAGTAAAATATATAATTGATCATTAGAAATCAGATACATCTTGTTAATATGTGAAACTCTCTCCTCTCTCTCTCTCTCTCTCCTCTCTCTCTCTCGTGAGTTGTCAGTCTCTGGAAAATCACTCTTACAATGCCAACTTTTTCTGTTGTTGTACTGTTTTTTGCAGTTTCTTGTCGATATTTGCATACCCTTGTACAGGCATGGCCTTACAATAATAACTCTCTCTCTCTCTCTCTCTCTCTCTCTCTCTCTCTCTCTGCATCTCTCTCTGTCTTACTTCCTTTGGATTTCAACAAGATGGCCTTTAAAAAAAAAAAAGTGAATTTTTTTATGTTGCTTGTGCTCCTATCAGCCAGAGCTACGAGGTTCACCAATGGTCTACAAGTCTCATCCAAAAGGACTTGACCACTTGTCTGTCCTGAAAATTTGTTCAAAATATCTCTATCATGAAAATCCCTGCAAACATGAAATCCCCCAAAACATGAAAATCCCTCAAATATAAATCCTAGACATGAAAATCCCCGCAAACATGAAAATCCCTGCAACATGAAATCCCTCAAACATGAAAATTCCCTGAAACATGAAAATCCCTGGAAACGGGTGCCTCAGTTGTGGCTTGAACCTAGGACTCGATCATGAATGCAATGCTCAACCACTCGGCTATCCTGCACAGCCCCAGGTGACTAATGAAGACCAATAAGATTAGTTTATTGAGATTTTCTTTTTTCCTGCAAAAAACAAAAAGCAGATAAATTCAAAAAAAGTTGGATCGTAAAACCAGTAAAATGACAGAGATTGTTGTAAAAACTGTTGCACTTAAAAAAAAAAAAATTTTTAAAATGAGAAAGAATAAATGTACTGTTTTCGCTTTTTCACATCCAGGAATTAGGTAACACTGTATTTAAACATGCAAATTCGAGGACGCAGAAAAATAAACCTTTTTTTTTTTTTTTGCTAAAAGGCCAAAATGTCCCGAATGAAAATAAAGAAAATAACCATTCACTCTTCTTATACATGAGACCTATCTGCTCATGGAATGACAAAGAGCTGACTTTAAAGCAGTGCATTCAGGTCTGTGTGCAAGTATGCACGCCTGCAAGCACACATACACACAGCGCGTGCACACACAACATACGTAACAACGACCGTGAGAAACATTCTTAAAAATTGAGCCTCATCTTTAATTTCTGTGGAATGCTACGATATCATTAATTAAACATTTGTTAGACATATTTACAAACGAGCTTAAGAAACACACACACACACACACACCAACACACACACACACACACACACACACACCACACCCCAGCATCAGTTTGAAAATTTGTCATTGCTTTTTTTTTCCTCAACATTTCCGCTGTCATTAAACAGACCAAAAGTTGTAGACTGGTTTTTAGCTTTCATAATTTCATTTTCATGCTTACCATTTTTGACAGAATCAAATAAAAGTAGGCTATAGTGCACACACACACACACAACACACACACACCACACACACACACACACACACACACACATATATATTTATATATATTTATATATAGTATATATATAATATATTGTTGTTGTTGTTGTTGTTTGTTTTGTTTGAGAGAGAAGTGTGTGTGTGTGTCTGCCTGCCTGCCTGCTTGCCTGCCTGACCATAGTGTGTGTCTGTGTGAATGCATTTCCACAGCATTGCATTTGTGAAAATGTAAAACATATGTATCTGCCTGCAGTGTCATTTTCATAAACTCTTCTCCTTTTCTTTTGAGGCTCAAAATCTGATTAGGAAAAAAAAAAGGTGTATAACTGCGATTAAAATCACTTTTGTGTTTTTTTTCCTTGGCTAAAGCTCTGAAGTTCACCAATGGTGAGATTTTGCGTATGCCACTGTTTTTACCCACCGTTAAGGTAGCTGCAATCCGACTTCAGGAATAAAACTGATTAAACATGGCTTCTGTGTTCATGTAGTAGCCTGAGAGAATCACGAGGCTGTGTCTTATGAGCATCGAATGAAATATCTAGATAATATAAAATATGAATGAAGTCTTTTCACATGTAAGAGCTCATTTTACAATCCTTACCCTATCCTAGTGTAGAGTCCTTTTACAGTTTTAACCACCTGGTGTGTAAACAGTTCATTGATTGTTTTCATTCATCCTAATATAGGAAGAGGTGTGTAAACTATTGACTGTTTTCATTTATCGCAATATGGGAAGAGATCAGCAAATTACTGTTTACATCATTCTGAGGTACAGTAGTAGTAGTAGGCACCCATCAGTCTCGGAAGACTGGAGTTGCGCTCTAGTCTTTAGAGCGCAAAGCCTGGGTAAGTAAGTATGGAGGGCAAGCTGTTACCCATGCAGCAGACCCCCCCCCCCACCACCACCCCCACCCCTCTCCACGCCACTGGAATGGTCCATTGGAAAGGCAGTCGCCGACACAAATGGTTCCAGTACCGTCGTAGGAGCTGCCAGAACGATGCCATATACAGCCCGAACCGCCCTGGGACTCCAACTCCCCGATTTTTTGTCAGGGATGGTGTCTAAACATGACACCTGTGGTGGATTGATGTTTTTTTTTTTTTTTTTTTTTTTAAAAGTTTTGTCATCCGCCCTACCAGCACACGATGGCCTGCTCTTCCGAAAGGCGGAACGGGGTTTAACTTGTGCGCAAGGTGTTCTGCGTGCGTACGCACACGGGGCCTCGGTTTATAGTCTCATCCGAACGACTTTGACATTCAGTTCGATTTAAGGTACAAAGAGTTCAGGTATCATTCAAACCATTCTGATATGTAGAGTGTTCATCTACCATTCGACCATTTTAATATATGAAACAAAAAGTTTCTTTATAGTTCCGTCGTGTCAAAAGTTCACCTGTAGGCTATGACAAATTATCCTGATTTCTAAACAATATTTTCACAATATGACCACTCAGCTACAACATCCGTCGTTCATTTAGAATTTTAACCATCCAACAACAACATCAAACAAAAAAAATCAGTGATAGGATAATTCACAGTAATGCTAACATCGTCTTTACAGTTTAACACTTCAGTAATTATCCCAAAACAGTAATTACAGTTAAATATGATGGTGGTAATAAAAAAATTATTTTAAAAACCCGAAGACAACATTGATGACTATAAACTAGATGATGATGATGATGATGATGATGATGATGATTATGATGATGATGATCGTGAACCTGAGACGGACAATGCTAGAATTATCATTCTGATAACAATAGCCTACTTGTGATAACGGGGACGGGATAGCCTAGTGGTCAGAACATTGCGCTCGCAATCTGACGACCCGGGTTCGATTCCCGTTCGAGGGGATTTTCCCCCTGGAGTTAACACCAGTGTTGACTCCACTCTCCCCAGAAGTCCTTCGGAGACTATAAGCCGAGGCCCCGAGTGCGAACACAAGCATAACATCCTGCGCATACGTTAAATCCTGTTCCGCTTTTCGTAAGAGTAGGCCATCGCGTGCTAGTGGGAACAGATGACAAGAATTACAAAACTGAATACACACGGGGATTGGATGTGAAAAAGCACATGGGTGCTTATTCCATTATCTTTGATATAAAATAATAAAAGTATAAACAAATAAATTTTCAAAAAAAACCACATCAAAAGATGACAACATTGATGACGATACAATGATGATCGTGGTCATAATTGTGAATGTGAGACTGACAATGCTACATTCTGATAACCATACTTGTGTTAGATAGACAACAACATCAAACAACGATGGTCACTCTTATCAAGCATGAAAGCGGAGTGGTCAAGGAAACATGTCCGAATCCTGGAGGACACCAGGAAGAGTGTGGGTGGGCATTTTTTTTCACAATCTTCCACATAATTAACTCTCATCTGCAACCTGCTAGTGCCTCACTCATCTCCATATTCAGGAAAGAGATCGTTTTTTTATGAGCATGTTAAAGAACCCACAATCTAGGCCACACCCCTGTTCAATGAATTGCAGAAACGCGAAACCACAGGGCGCCAGAGGTTTGACGTGCACAATGGGTAAAGCCGCTAATCAAGCAACTACTAACGGATTTCTTAGCAGTTGTGGTGTTGCGTTCGTGGAAAAGACTCACTGCATGGGGTGACGCCTTCTTGGGAAAATGGAAGCTAAAACTGAGAGAGAGAGAGAGAGAGAGAGAGAGAGAGAGAGAGAGAGAGAGAGAGAGAGAGAGAGAAGAGAGAGAGAGGGAGAGAGAGAGAGGGGGGAGAGAGAGAGGGGGGGGGGGGGAGAGAGAGGGAGAGAGAGAGAGGGGGGGGAGAGGGAGAGAGAGAGAGAAGACAGACAGACAGACAGAGAGACAGACAGACAGAGACAGACAAGAGACAGAGACAGAGAGACAGAGAAAACAAAAACGTGGCAAGTCTGTAAGAAAAGACCGCTAGACCGCCGATGCCTCTTGGCGTGTTCGTGGGGCTGCCCGGACTGGAACCATCAACCCCGACCTCATGTGTGGAGCTAAAGGGTGACCACAGGACAACAGCAGCGAGGCCAGCACCAGTATGGCTGGGTACACACATACACAAACGCGCCAAAATGACACATAATGTATGTGTGCTTTATCTACACATACACACACACACAATCGTGTTATATGTACCGTGATGTGAGAATATTGCTTGGACATAGGTGTATGTATGGGCAAAATACTTGCGTGCACACTCAGACACGCACCTACACACGCACGCATACACACACGTAGCCTACACACTCCCCAAAACTAACACACACACACACCCCACAACACACACACCACACACAACACACACAACACAAACACACACACAAGCACGAGCACACACAACACACACACACAACAAACCAAAACACACAACACAACAACCACACACACACACACACCACACTACACACACGCACGCACACACGACACCACGCAAAACCACACACACACACACACACACACACACACACA
>CM060335.1:14274542-14277042 GCA_030674155.1 Stramonita haemastoma | reverse complement strand
TTTACTAAAGAGAGAGAGAGGAGAGAGAGAGAGGAGAGAGAGAGAGAGAGGAGGAGAGAGAGAGAGAGAGAGAGAGAGAGAGAGAGAGAGAGAGAGAGATGTGTATTCAGTGATCACAATATCCCTAAATGATCCGAAGATTGTGTTTAAACAGATACACTGATTATAATTTGGTAACTCTCTCTCTCTTTCTTGAAAAAATAAAGTGTGTTGTGTGTGTATATATTATATTATTATATTATTGTTATATTATTTATTTTATTATTATCAGCTGATTTTTTTATGTTTGTGGTTCGTGTCTTCCAAAAGTTATTAAAAAAAAAAAAAAAGTAAAGTAACTTTTCTCCTTTTTGGGGAGTGGGGGGTGGGTTGGTTAAGCGACGGCAAACCACACACACTTGTAGAAGGCGACAACGAAGAGAAAAGCATAGTCCAGGAGGAGATTATTCAGCCACAGAGTGTAGGTCACACGTTGCTTTAGCACGCCCAGGGGACTGTACTGAGGGCTGCAAATTAAGAGTAATGTTCGTTAATGTCTGATAACAGACCAAAACAAGCACACACACACACACACAAAACACTGTCTGGGTGCATGAAAGAGCTTTTAAACACACACACACACACACACACACACACACACACCACACACAACACCACACACAGTGTTGTGTGTTTACGAAAATGCTCGTTCACACACAAAACCGTGAAAAGAACTAGATCTATGGTGGGTGGAAGTACACATTGACAGACTGGCAAATGACATAATTAACATGGGCGATTTTGGTGCACATGCACGGAGACAGAAAAGAGACAGGCCTATAGTGATCAGAAAGACGCACTGACAAAGATTATATGATGGAAACAGACAGACAGCCCAGATCACCACAGAAGACAGATCTAATCACTTACATTCTCACCACAGAATTTTCAGTCACCAAGGAAACGCCTCCTGCTCATCCTTTGAAGAAGTGATGTCATTTTTGACGTCATGTAATGTACCTTGACACCCTCATCTCATTTTGACGTCAGATAAAGGTTCTTTCACGTCGCCTTTGCGATCCCACAACGGCTCCTGGTCTTTCTCAACAGATCCAGAAAAGTGACTCGTCTTCTGTATCATGTTTCACATTGATGACAAGGTCTGACACACTTTGCTGTTCCGCGGCGGTGTTGACATGCTCGGAATCGTGTTCAGATTTCTTCGCTGAAGAGTTGCATGCCCTGAATGTGGGGCGTAGTGTGGGAACTGTCACCCACCGAAACTAAAGAGGTCTTTTTCTCTGGCGGAAGGTTATCGGGCTGTTCATGAGGTGCATATTTCTGTGGCGTAGAATTATCCGGCTCTGTAGATGCCACGTATTTTACGTATTTTACCAGCTGGGAATAACCTTGCTTAGATTTTTCTTGTCTGTCACCTTTGTCCACTTCGGGGCTATCTGTCTGTGAGTGATATTTCTTCAGCCTGCATGTTCTGAATGGTGGTGTTGGGGTCTGGATAGAAGCAGCAGAGAAAACAGAGGAGCTGAATGCCGACCAACACTCCCCCCATCAACAAGAAACAGGAGGGTACCCGATGGAAGCAGCTCCGGCTGAGTGAAATATCTGTTGGAATGAAAATAAAAAAAATAAAAAAAAGATTAATGAAGCAGTATTTGTGTCATCGTCTTGTTTTGTCGTTGTTATTATCATCATCATCACTCATGAATACAGAATATACAGGTATACTCAGTCAGGTCCCGTGTGCGAACGCACGCAGAACATCTTGCGCACACGTTAAATCCTCGTTCCGCTTTTCGTAAGAGTAGGCATCGTGTACCGATGGGAACAGATGACATTTACAAAAGTGCATACACACGGGGACTGGTTGTAATTAAAACAACTATATGAATGCTTATTCCATTATCCTCAATATAAAAGAATACATAAATTATAATGGATCAGTGATGTTGAAGATAAGGTGATTGTTTGGTAGTAGTAGTAGTAGTAAGTAGTATTATAGTAGTAGTAAGTAGTAGTAGTTGGTGGTGGTGGTGGTGGTGTGTAGTGGTAGTAGTAGTAGTAGTAGTAGTAGTAGTAGTAGTAGTAGTAGTAGTAGTTGTAGTAGTAGTAGCTAGTCTTCGTTGTCATTTTACCTTCTGAATAAGGTTTAACTTGTAAGTTTGCATAAGCACACCCACATTCATACACGCCCACATGTGCTGGACACACGCATCGCTCGGCATACCACACACACACACACACACACACACACACACACACACACACACACACACACACGTGGCCCCGCGCGCGCACACACACACACACACACACACACACACACACACACACACACACACACACCACATCATCACACATCATCATCAACATTCATCATCAGTCATTATCTATTTTACTGTCAGTTAGCTAGGAATTCTGGTCTCATCTCGTCTCTCTCTCTCTCTCTCTCTCTCTCTCTCCATCTCTCTCTCTCTCTCTCTCTCTCTCTCTCTCTCTCTCT
>CM060335.1:14242042-14272042 GCA_030674155.1 Stramonita haemastoma | reverse complement strand
CATACATACATACATACATACATATATTATGTGTGTGTGTGTGTGTTTCTCTCTCTCCTCTCACTCTCCTCTCTCTCTCTCTCTCTCTCTCTCTCTCTCTCTCTCTCTCTCTCTCTCTCTCTCTCTCTCTCTCTCTCTCTCTCTCTAACGGGCAGCAGCAGCACAGACCATCCATTCCCTATAAATAATTATGTACCTTCAGCGCCAGATTCAAGGCATTGGGGTACAGAATGCACTGTGCAAAGCCCTGCACCACACCGTTGATGATCACCAGCATCACAAAAGACGTCTGGATGGCCCAGTAGGTTCCGAAAAACGATACCCTGCAAAACAACATGGTAGCGCGTTCGATTCTTCCAACTTTTCGAAACTTCCTATACGTACGTATTCAATACAGATTTGTATGTGGCAGAGGTCTGTCTACTTGATACCTACATGAAAAAAAAGTTTCATTGAAGTGTGAAGTTATTGTTGTTTATAGATACACTGTACTGTACTATGTTACAATAGTTATATTGTGTTGTGTTCTGTCATGTACAGCAATAATGCTGTGTTACGTTACGTTATGCTTTGTTATGTTTTGTTTTATTATGTTAGGCTGTATGAATCTAGAATACTAAGGTTAAATGTAAAGGTGTCCCATAACCTATGTGGTCGTAGCTTCTCTAGGGGCAAGCATATTGAGGGTGGTGCCCATCTCCTCTACGTTGATGCCTTTCTTTACTTTCCCTATCTCTGAAGAGGGAAGTTACCCATTTACAGCTGGGTGAACTGGGGGACTGTACTGAAGCTAAGACAGGCAAACAGTCACCTATTCAATTGGTAACCAGGCTCAATACTCCTTAACATTTGCTAGGGGAAAGCGAGTGCTCTGACCACTGAGCTATAGGCCTACCATCCCCTCTAGAATGCTACATTACATGATTCCTGTCTATGCCGTGTTACTGTATTCAAATTAAACCTTGTTGCGATATGCTTCAGTTTTATCTCATACATCATACAACGTTATGTTTCTGTGACTACAATAGTTTGCATATGCCATGCTACACCTACACTACACTACACTACACTACACTACACTACACTACACTACACTACACTACACTACACTACACTACACTACACTACACTACAACCTTCCTTCGGATGAGACTATAATCCGAGGCCCCGTGTGCGAACGCACGCAGAACATTTTGCGCAAACGTCAAATCCTGTTCCGCTTTTCGTAAGAGTAGGCCATTGTGTGCCGGTGGGAACAGATGACAGTTACAAAGCTGCATACACACGGGGACTGGATGTAAAAAAGCACATGAGTGCTTATTCCATCATCCTCGATATAAAAGAATAAATAGATAAATAAATAAATACACCACACCACACCACACCACACCACACCACACCACACTACACAACACTACACTACACTACACTGCACTGCACCGCACCGCACCGCACCGCACTACACACACGCGCGCGCGCGCGCGCGCACGCACGCACACACACAACACACACACACACACACACACACACACACACACACACACACACACACACACACACACACACACACACACACTTTATGGGAGTATAAGACCGAGAGACAGAGAGAATTTGGCAGAATAAAGACCATTGGAATCAAATTTGATGAACAAAAGAGGGGGGGGGGGGGGGGGGGGAGCTGGAAACAAATTTAACTCGGATAGACTACTCTGTGACCTAGACTATTTCCAGTCTGCGTGTGTGTGCATAAAAAACGATCCTGACAGCCACAGGCATTCAACACCTCTACTCTGTGTCACTGAATACGGCATTTTATCATAATTTCTTCATTTCATGGTACATAATCCAAATTCTTGCCGCACCTGGACAATGTTGATCCTCATTTTGTTGTTTGTTCAACATGGTTTTTCCTGGAAAATGAATGGTTAAAATTCACGTCTTAGCTCACTAGCTGGGCTGCTGCTTAAGGCCGCGGCCATAGTGAACCTCGTCATTTTGACGCCGTCAAAATGATCGGCCGGGTGAAAAATGCTGCCCGGCTGAATTACTCTGTGGCGTCACTGAAAACGGCTGTGCGTGGCCATAGTAGAGCCGGCCCGGCCCGTTCTTTTTAACCCGTCGTTTTGACGTTCGAGCAACACGTCCGTTTGCCGGGTCGACGGAAAGGAAAATAATCAAGAAAAACTTATTTATGGTGCTTCAAAAATTCTGACTACACAAACTAGTAAATTAACCTTTCCCGATTACATTCCAATGGTTTTGATAAAAGTTTTGGGGGGAGATTTTACATAAAAACTTTTTATGTCGAACTATTTTCTGTCGATTTGCGTCACCGCGGCAGCCTCATTTTTGCGTCACTCGCAGTCTCGGGGTCACCATATTGTCAGAAAGAGACGGGCGGGGTTGACTATGGCCGCTTTGACGGATCCGTTCTCCCGTCAAAGAGACGGCCGTCAAAACAACGGGACGGGCCGGGTTTACTATGGCCGCAGCCTAAGTCTTGGGGATATAACATCAACCTAAAAAACAACAACAGCAAAAAAAAAAAAAAAAAAAAAAAAACCCACCTCTTTGTCTGTTCTTCTTCCTGTCTTTTGTTCTCTGTTTTCCTTGTTCTAAAAGTTTTGTTTTTTTAATTAAAAAAAAACACACCCAAAAAGTGCAATTGCAATCGGGCCGACACATGCTAAATAACACAAGTCCCTTAACCAACAGGTGTCATGAGCGTGCTATATTGACGAGAACACCATCTCTCTTTATATCAATGTGACAAGCGTGTGCCTATGCCTAAGTCTCGGCAAAGTTCTATGAAGTCTCTCTGGTAATGTCATCCACCCATGTCTTTTGCTGTCTGCGTGCGTGTGCGTAATAACAATCTTGAATTTCTGCCTTCATGGACCGAACCCTGAAAGAGGATTTCTGAAAGGCTGTTGGGTATTGTTACATGGTTTAGGTATAGTCTCATCCGAATGACTTTTTGGGGAGAGTGAAGTCGGCACTGGTGTTAACTCCAGGAGAAAAATCCCCTCGAACGGGAATCGAACCTGGGTCGTCTAATTGCGGGTGCAATGTTCTGACCACTAGGCTATCCCATCCCCAATGTCCCTTGAGAAATGGTGTGGGCGCACAGCCTTCAGTTGTTGTTGTTGTAGTTTAATTTAATGTCTATTCACACTTGGTGATATTAGGCAGCCTTCAGTTCAGACTGTGGAGAAACCTAGGTTCTCTGTGTGCAACTTGCAGCATCTGATAGCACACACAGCCAGCCAGCCACCCAGGTGCACAAGGCAACTCACTATTCTCAGCAAAGTCCTCATGAAGCTGTCTTTCAGGGCATAAACATAATTCATACAGCCAATGTAGAAAAGAAAAGTGCAGACAGGGGTGACAACTACCTCTGAAAACATACTGATTTCCGGGAAAGCAGTCTGATTTTGATCAAGGGGACGGGGTAGCCTTGTGGTCAGAACATTGCACTCGAAGTTTGACCACCCGGGTTCGATTCCTGTTCGAGAGGATTTTTTTTTCCTGGAGTTAACATCAGTGCTGACTTCACTCCCCCCAAAAGTCCTTTGGATGAGACTTTAAACCGAGGCCACGTGTGCGAACGCACACAGGACATCTTGCCCATACATTAAATCCTTTCCCGCTTTTCGTAAGAGTAGGTCATTGTGTGCCAGTGGGAACAGATGACATTTACAAAACTGCATACACACGGGGACTGGATGTAAAAAAAAAGCACATGAGTACTTGTTCCATTATCCTCGATATAAAAGAATAAAATAAATAGATCAATACAGAGAAGTCGTGTCGAACATGTCTGCTAAAGACCTTCATAAAAATAAAACCACGACAACAACACAACACTGCACTGCAACCGACACAAAGACACAAGCAGGACGGGACATATAGCCTAGTGGCTACAAAACTGCATACACATGGGGATTGGGTGTAAAAAAGCACAAGAGTGCTTATAAGTTAAGAGTGCTTTTAAGTTAAAGTCTGTCCCGAGCCTAAGGCTCATCAGGCCAGTGCTTATCCCGGTTTCTGTAGCGTTAAGTGACTGAGAGTCATAGACTCCCCCCTGGATAGGACGCCAGTCTATCGCAGGGTTAACCCCCAACACAAGGTTGGTACCCCTTTTACACCTGGGTGGGGTGAGAAAATAGCCGTAAAGTGCCTTTTCCAAGGGCACAACGCCATAGCCGAAAGCTGGGATTGAAACCGCAACCTTTAGATTACGAGTCCAACGCCCTAACCACTAGACTACAGCGGCGGCATTATCCCATTATCCTCGATATAAAAGAATAAAAAATATAAAAAAATAAAATAAAATAATAAATAAAATACAGCAGCAATATCTCACGCATTGAAAGCAATGCCGACCAACACGTAGGGCCTGTTGGGCACCCTTCTCTCCACCAGTCCCAAGAGGCAGACAAAGGTGGCAGCCACCAGCCAGGTAGAGTTGTACAGCCACATCATACTTCCGTAATCCGTGTCCGTCTCCCCCGTGACGTTTCTCAAGTATGACGTCAGGTAGGGTAACAGATTGCCTGTAATGTTGCAGTACACATTATTGACGTTTCTCAAGTATGACGTCAGGTAGGGTAACAGATTGCCTGTAATGTTGCAGTACACATTATTGACCTTTCTCAAGTATGACGTCAGGTAGGGTAACAGATTGCCTGTAATGTTGCAGTACACATTATTGACCTTTCTCAAGTATGACGTCAGGTAGGGTAACAGATTGCCTGTAATGTTGCAGTACACATTATTGACCTTTCTCAAGTATGACGTCAGGTAGGGTAACAGATTGCCTGTAATGTTGCAGTACACATTATTGACCTTTCTCGAGTATGACGTCAGGTAGGGTAACAGATTGCCTGTAATGTTGCAGTACACATTATTGACCTCTTCACGGCGCGGTGGGATTTGGTTGACGGCAAATCTGATCTTTAACGTAAAAGGTAGTGTACAGGTGTCCCGTAACTTATGTGGTCAAAGGGGAGGGAGGCTTCAAAGACCTGAGCTTCTCCAGTAGAGGCCAGCATATTGAGGGCGGCGCCCGTCTCCTCTCTCTCGCTGCTTTATTACCTTCCCTGACCCTGAAGAGGGCAGGTAGCCAATACAAGGCGCGCAAACGGTGACCTATCCACTTGGTAACCACGCTCAATGTTGCTTAACCTTAGCTTGTGGAATTCGAGTGCTCTGACTACCGAGCTATCCAGTCCTGTGTCTTTAATTAAGGTGCCAAACTTTATCATAACTTTTGGGGTTTTTTTTTTTTAGTCATCTATGCAGCCAGATAGTGTGTTTTTGATCTGTAACTACAGGGATCTACAATTAACTGACATAACAATTTGATTCAAGTGCAGCAATATCAATATGTATATATATATATATATATATATATATATATATATATATATATATATATATATATATATATATATATGTAACAGCACAAATACCAAACAGTGCAATGCACCACACACACACACACACACACACACACACACACACACACACACACACACACACACACACACACACACACACACACACACAAAACACTCAGCCTCACCACTGGTATAGGTCACCCCCAGCGTTGCCTCTGTGGTCATGCAGGCAAACACAGTGAGCACGCCTCTCCAGGGAGGGAGAGAACTCAGACAGCAGAGTGCTCTGCTCCTTGTTGCTCTCGCTGAGGACTTCTTCGCCATCTTGGTGGTGGGGGTTGTGGTGATGGTGGTGGTGGTGGTGGCTCCAGGTGCAATAGTCGTGGTGTTGGTGGTGGTGTTTGTTTAAGTTCTGGACACAAGGGTTTGGGGTTTTTTGTTGGGGTTTTTTTTGTGTGTTTGTTTTTTGTTCTGGTGGTTTGTTCAGCTGGTCGGCTGGTTGGGTGGTTTGGTTGATTGATTAACTGCATACACACGGGGACTGGATGTAAAAAAGCACATGAGTGCTTATTCCATTATCCTCGTTATAAAATAATAGATAAATAAATAAACTTTTTTTGTTACTACTTTAAGTCAGGGCAGATTTCTCTGCTTGAAATTGGGGCTGCTGTCCCCGGGGAGAGTGTGTCCTCACAAGAACAAAGCCACCCTTTTTTTTTTCTTTTCTGGTCTGCAACTGTATTTTTGTTTGCCTATAGGTCAGAGTGACTTTTTTCTACAGAATTTTGCCAGGGACATCTCCCTTGTTGCCGTGGATTCTTTTGCGTATTCTCAATATGTGTAACACACAGGACCTCGGTTTATTGTCTCATCCGAAAGACTAGCACCCAGACCACCACTCGTGGTTTAATGGATGGGTGAACAGTTTCGGCCCAAACGGTGATTGAACCACAGCACACTTCCAACCCGGACTTTTTGCTTTCTAGGCAGGTGCATTACCTCTAGACCACCAGTCCACCCATTTGTTCAGTTGGTTGGGTGGTTGGCTGGCTTGGTTGGCTGATTCTTGATTGGCTGATTGATTGATTGACAAGCTGTGTGTATGGTTGGCTGGTTGTTCAGTCAGTCATTCAGTCAGTCGAGGGTAAAAAACGAGAGGAATTATTTCAGTGATAATGTTCATGTTTCTATTTCTTTCTCCTTTCCGTTTTTTTTTTCTTTTCTTCCTTTTTAGTATTAAGATTTCTTTACTTTTTTTTTCATTTTCTTAAACTTGTCACTTTGGTTGCATTTGGTATGTAAGCACCATATGCTTAAATATATTTTCCCCCTCTCTTCTGTTTCAGCTACAAATGTACCAACAATGTTTCCAGTCGAATAAATTAAGTTCTAAAGGTTTTGCATCCTGAGATCTGGCCCTGGCTTAATTAAACATCTTGCACACACGTTAAATCCTGTTCCGCTTTTCGTAAGAGTAGGCCATCCTGTGCTGGTGGGAACAGATGACAAGATTTACAAAACTGCATACACACGGGGACTAGATGTAAAAAAGCATATGAGCGCTTATTCCATTATAATAACAATAACAATAACAATAATAATGATGATAATAATAATAATAATAATAATAATAATAATAATAATAATAATAATAATAATAATAATAATATAAAAAAATATATTAAAAAAAACATTAAGTGAAGGGAGAAATGTGCCAAGGTCTGCATTATAAAGTTCTGCTGTAAAAAGATCGGGGCACGGGACAGCCTGGTGGTCATAGTGATACATTCGTGATCTGCTGACCTGGCTTCAAATCTCGTTGAAGAGGATTTTTTCTTTGGAATTAACATCAGTACCAACACTACCCCCCCCCCCCTCCCCCCCCCCCCCCAAGAAAAAAAGTCCTTTGGATATGACTATAAACCGAAGTCCCGTGTGTGAACCACAGAACACCTTGCGCACACGTTAAAACCCTATCCACATTTCGGAAGAGAGGCCATTGTACACCAGTGGGAACGGATGACAAAATTTAAAAAAACTGCGTACACACGGGGACTGGATGTAAAAAGAAAAGTACATGTCTGCTTATTCCTTTATCCTCGAATTTTTTTTTTAATGTCTGCATTATCTTCACTCTCCGCAAGGTCGAAGCATAACAAAGCGTACTCTCCAATAAAGGAGGGGGGAGGGGGGGGGGGAAGCGTCTGAAAGCAAAAATTGATAGGGCCTACAGAACTGCCAGTAGGTATAGCGAAAACGGCCATACAGGCTAATTGTCAGTTCGTGTCTACTCACCAGTCCCGTAGTGACTCCTAGGCATTGGCCTAGGCCAAAAGTTGTGTCAGTTATTGATGTCAGCTCATTGCCAAGGCCTACACTAAAATGTTGTGATGTTGTAAAACGTTGTGTTGAGATTGCCTTCAGCCATGACAAGCTCTTAATTAACAGAACAACCTGCACTCTCCTTCAAAGGAGAATAAATCCTCTGAAGTCGGAGTATGGCTGCCTATATGGCGAGGTACTTGAAAATAGTCATACATGCAAACTTCTCATTCAGTGTGTGCAATTTCAATCCCACAGTGATTCCCAGTGGGATGAGTGAGTCAGAGTGCACGTTCTGGTGACTCCCCAGAGTGTTCAGCTGGGAACAACAACAACAACAACTCCTAGGCATGATAAATGAGACAGAGTGTTCCCCATTACCAATATGGTGTTAAACTGACAATGCCCAACAACAACAAAAAGTCTATGAGGTAGTTTTCTGTTATTCGAATTAACAAATAGAAGTGGCTTTTCATTCAAATAAAAGTTTTCTTACCCTTCAGAAGAGACTGACAGGAGGAAACTGCTGTCTCATAGAATGAATGCCTTCACAACGTGAGTGGTTAGATGTACTTCACAAGCAATTGTCATACTCATTCTGTCGTAGAAAATACTTTATAACCGTGAAGACTTGAAAGTCATGCTCATAATTTTAGGCCTCATAATTTTACAAAGTCAACGTTTCTCTTATCTTTATTAAAAAAAAAATTTTTTAAGCAACTAACCGTAAACCTTCAAAGGTGTTAAGATATTCACAAACACACACACAACACACACCACACACACACACACACACACACACACACACACACACACACACACACAACACAGTAGAGAGAGAGAGAGAGAGAGAGAGAGAGAGAGAGAGAGAGAGAGAGAGAGAGAGAGAGAGAGAGAGAGAGAGAGAGAAGATACATACATACATACATACATACATACATACATACATACATACATACATACATACATACATACATACATACATACATACACACATACATACATGTGCACACACACACACACACACGCACGCACGCACGCACGCACGCACGCACGCACGCACGCACGCACGCACGCACGCACGCACGCACGCACGCACGCACGCACGCACCACACACACACACACACACACACAACACACACACACACACACCACACACGGTATTAATATATCTGAAAAGTGCAGACCTTAACTGAAATTGAAAACACACACAAAAACCCAAACAAAACAAGGGTGCAGAAGCCTTCAGAATCTAATGCAAGGCTCTGCCGGTTGACCATATTTTTTGCCAGTAGGCTAGACTGACAAAAGCTGTCGCTGTGGCCTAGTGGTTAGGGCGTTTGGACTCGTAATCTAAAGGTTGCGAGTTCGATCCCAGCTTTCGGCTATGGCGTTGTGCCCTTGGAAAATACACTTTACGGCTATTTTCTCACCCACCCAGGTGTAAAAGGGGTACCAACCTGTGTTGGGGGTTAACCTGCGATAGACTGGTGTCCCATCCAGGGGGGAGTCTATGACTCTCAGTCGCTTAACGCCACAGAAACCGGGATAAGCACCGTCCTGATGACAAAGACTGACCAGATCCAGAAGCCTTAACGGTTATTTACATTCAAAGCCAGCCAGCACCAGCACTGCCGACTGAAGAAGGTGAGAACGCCTCTTCTAGAGACGGAAGACTCCAGACGACAGATTCAGAAATTATTTATTGCCATAAATGTCAAATGGACTTATTGACACAACAAAATAAACTCGACATAATTCATCAGTAGGCCCTACAACATACTATTCACTGGTCAGCATGACTGAAATGATGCGCAGGGAAAACACAACACACACACACACACACGCACGCACGCACGCACGCACGCACGCACGCACGCACGCCACACACACACACACACACACGCGCGCGCGCGCGCGTGCGCACACACAAAACCACCACCAAGCAAAAACCATGTTGCATTTTATCTTATTTCAATTGTTCTCTTTTAAATAAAAAAACAGGCACAAACATAATGAATTATTTCAGCTTGGTGATTATCAGTTACAATAACATTGCTAAATTTGTCTATATCATTCCTATATTCTTAGACACCATATTTCAGATTTATCAATAAGTTTTTTCGTTGTTCAGTATATAAAATACAAGTCTCTGCCTGCATCCACCTCTGGGAACGAAGGACAGAGGCAAGGAGAAATGACTTGAGGACTGCAGAGACACGATGAGTGCAACCAGGGATTTGAAGATTCATGTCGCAATATTGGTGGGGGAAATTAACATCTTTAGAGAAAGAAGCACGTACACAATCAAGTATCTCGTCTAATATCACTTGTGATAACGGGGACGGGATAGCCTAGTGGTCACAACATTGCGCGGGCAATTTGACGACCCTGGTTCAATTCCTGGTCGAGGAGATTTTTCTCCTGGAGTTAACATCAGTGCTGACTCCACTCTCCCCAAAGTCCTTCGGATGAGATTATAAACCGAGGCCCCATGTGCGAACGCACGCAGAACAATTTGCGCACACGTTAAATCCTGTTCCGCTTTTCGTACGGGTAGGCCATTGTGTGCCGGTGGGAACAGATGACATTTACAAAACTGCATACACACGGGGACTGGATGTAAAAAAGCACATGAATGCTTATTCCATTATCCTCGATATAAAAGAATGAATAAATAAAGAAATAAATTACTGAGGGTGAACAGACGTTAAATTGAAGACAACAACAACAACGTACGCCAGCATGGCGAAAACATCGGTAGATTAGATTTGATACGAACAGCGAGTCAAGAGCGATGTGAAGGTTAGCCTACACGTAGACAAGGAGATTAGTGGATTCTACCTGCAGCATAAACGTCCCCTTTATCCATTCATGAGGGCTGTAGCATGTTACAAAATGCATGTTGGAAACACTTTAAAAAGAATATACAAGGTATTACTTCTCCCTGAAATGGTGATGTAACTCATTTATCATCTTTTGAAAAGCTCTAAATAAGATCGAACTCGCAGGAATACAGAAACACTGTTTCTATTATCTACAGGTTTAAGCTCAATGCTTTTAGAATTTTCCACAAAAAAGCAACATGTAAGCTATCTGTGGCGAAAACATTACCATTGTTCACGTTCTTTCAGAATGCAGAGATTTGAAAAATCTTATTTTTTAACCTATTTTCACATACGTTTGCTTAGAGCAAATTCTAAAAGACATAGCCTACCATTAATGAAAGAAATTGCGTTGTTATTAAGATATAGTCCTACTATCAGTTTCGTACGGTATAATAATTTATTATTATCATTATAGTAGTAGTAGTAGTAGTAGTAGTAGTAGTAGTAGTAGTAGTAGTAGTAGTAGTAGTAGTAGTAGTAGTAGTATACAACTACTACTACCACTTCTACTACCACTTCTACTACTACTACTTACACACACACACACACACACACACACACACACACACACACACACACACACACACACACACACACACACACACACATCACACAGAGTCACAAACAGCTCATACGAATAGCTATTTGCTTCACCACAGCTACCATAAACAGACAAACAAAGCCAAGGCAATAAGAGAACTTCACACATCCCATTTAGTTCTACATTAGACCAGTTACACGGTGGACCACCTTGACAGCTTCACAGTAAGGTTGAAACAAATCACAGACAGTGGATATGCATAAATTGACAGGCGCACCTTTTGTCAGCTGTTCCCTAGCATATGTCTTTAATGGAACTGTGTGTCATATCGTAACCTCGAAGTTGAATAACTCGGTGCTTTCAGTGCAAGGAGCAGCAGAGATCAGACAAACAGACCCACATCAACCTGTAGAAAGGAATCACTAACCTAGAGAAACTCTCGCTTTACACTGTCTGTCTGTCTGTCTCTGTTTCTGCAAAACTAGGACAGAAAGTTGAAAAACATTGTCCAAAGATTTGAGAAACACTGTTGGAGAGGAACATATTATAACAGTTAATATACCTTTGGCGGAAGACATTGTCCTGGTTTCTGGGCCCTATCCTTATGATTATCTCTGGCAGAAGATGATGTCCTGGGTTGTGGCCTTACAATTATCTCTGGAAGAAGATAATGTCCTGGGTTGTGGGCCTTACAATTATCTCTGGAAGAAGATAATGTCCTGGGTTGTAGGCCTTATAATAATTATCTCTGGCAGAAGATAATGTCCTGGGTTGTGGCCTTATAATTTTATCTCTGGCGGAAGAAAAAAGTCCTGAGTTGTGGGCCTTACATCTTTGACAGGAGATACTGCTGTTTTGGGTTGTTGCATTTACAATATATATATATATATATATATATATATATATATATATATATATATATATATTATAGTGTGTGTGTGTGTGTGTGTGTGTGTGTGTGTGTGTGTGTGTGTGTGTGTGTGTGTGTGTGTGTGTGTGTGTTTGGCAGGAGATCTCTACAATAAATGGCATGGCTGACAATGGCATGGCTGACTTGTTTGGGGAGAAAGCCCTTTGTCACTGACAGGAGAGAGTTCTCACTCCTAGAATGGCCATTGCTGTGGAGACAACAGGAAAACAAGTGGGTCCCCCCCCCCCCCCCCTCTCATCCTCAATCCCCCATCCAACAGGTAGAGATCTTTGCACGCTAGGACCCCCCCCCCCCCTCCCCCCCTCTTGTCGGCAGGCTTGGGAACTGAGAGCCAACACATCAGTAGGTCTGGAGTTGTTGTTCGGTTCATTCCCCAGCTTAACACTCTGGGGGGTCACCAAGAATGTGTCCTCTGACTCACTTTGCCTACCTGGGAATCACTGTGAGATTGAAATTGCCACACTGTGTGAATGAGAAGTTTGCGTGTATGACTGGTCTGGAGTTGACTTCAGTTCACTTCTTTCTTAACTCCTTGAGGGGTTGTTGGAACACTGAATTTTTCAGTCCCTTCCCTTCCCCAGGTCACAGGCACATGCTTGATCAATTCGTATTGTCCATACCATTGGCCTCTATAACTGGCCTAGTCTTACAAGAGCTGGATAAGTTTTAACGTGTGTGCAAGATGTTCATCTGGACTGGCCAAGACAGTCTTACAGGGAACAGTAAGGGGAGGGAGACGAAGAGGCAGACAGAGGAAACCATGGGAAGACAACATCAGAGAGTAGACAGGCCTTGAGTGGAGCGATCTGCTACAGAGGGCGGAGGACCATGGGTAGTGGAGGAAGCTGGTTACAGAATCTTCAGTTGTGCCCCCACGGTCCACGGGACTACGGGACAGAGGAAGGTGAAGAAGGCAAGGTGTTCTGTGTAAATTTGCTCACAGTGCTTCAGCTTCTAGAGTCACCCAAGGACTGACTCTGGGAGGAATTCAGCTGGTACCACCAGTTGCAGGTGACCAGAATACCCCCCCATAGAGACTGACACCTGTGCGGAGATTTGAGCATGCACCTTCAGTTTCCCTGAGGATCATGAATTTCGTCACTCTAAATGCTAGGCTACCTTATTCCACTCCTCTACTTTATGCTACTTTTTTTTTCTCCCTCTCCATAAGAAATGTTTAGGTTTTATTGTTATTGTTTTCAATGTGACTTTTTTCTTTTTGTTGGTTTTTTTTTGGTGGGGTGGGGGGGCTTTGTTCTGCTTCATGCTTGTGAACATATGAAACAGACAGTAATGTCATAAGTACTCCACTCTGCAAGATAATTCTCCCAGTTTATCTCCTTTATAGCAATACAGTGGTACATACCCGAAATTGGAATGCGGCTATCTTAACAGTGGGAAAATAAGGGTTGCATGCACAAAAATCTCACCATTGGTGAACCTCCAAAAATCAAGCCAAGGAACACTTCCAAAAACAAAAAATAAATACAGTGCTATCAACCATCTTGTACACTCTGGCTCTTTGACAGGTCTCACACTCACTCACTCACTCAGTCCCATGTCCCAAAGGACGTAGGGGGGACATGAGAGAAGACGCAACGGAGATATTTTTCCATGCTTCACGATCCTGTGTGGCTAGTAGGAGGCGTTGCAGGGGTTGGGCAGTCCAGTCTTTGATGTTGTCAACCATGATTTCTTTTGGCGGCCTCTTCTTCTCTTGCCCTCGACTGTTCCTTGCATACGGCATGGAGGTCAGTACAGAGAAATCGAAGATCATGGTCAACAGCGCGAGTAATGACAGCACGAAATAAAGATGAATGGAGAAATATTGGAAGAGGTGAGCCAATTCAAATACTTAGGCTCCATCCTAACAAAAGATGGCACATCAAACAATGAGGTGAAAGCTCGCATTGCAACAGCAACATCTGCTCTAGTCAGACTCCAGAGGATCATCAGAAGCAACAACATCAGCTTCTGCACCAAATACCACCTCTACAAATCCCTCGTGATATCTATCCTCCTATATGGCTGTGACAGGTCTATGTGTGTTGTTACTAGTCCACTGCAGATGGAAACTAAAAGCTATGGTCAGCTGGCAGCAGTCTACTATATCAACATCATCATGTGGAATGCACTACCCATGATGTTAGAGAAATCAACATCTCAGACTTGCTTCAAAAGCTACTGAAAAACCTTTTTGTTGTCTACCAACTAGTTCAGGATCCTTCCATGCACATCTGGTTCACAGACAGACAGACAGACAGACAGACAACAGACAGACAACACACACACACACACACACACACACACCAAAACATGAGTAAGAGGTTCAAGAAAATTTACAAATGAGAAAGAAACAATTCATGATGTCCCATTTTATTTCCATATCCATGAACATAACAACAGGATATAAAAATCTTCATAACAAAATATGTAATATACATATAACTGCATAGCAACAGCAGGAATAACAACAGGATGACAAAATCTTCATATTAGTATTTTATTACTCAATATTTATCAGACTTTAATTTATTTTTCTTTTCCTCAGCAAGATCTCCAAGGTTCATAAGTGGTGACATTTGAGACCATTTACCCACCCCTCATTTAGGTACCCGTATTTTGTTGTTGTTGTGCGTTCCCCAGCTTAACACTCTGGGGGTCACCCAGAATGTGCACCCTGACTCACTCATCCCATCTGGAGATCACTGCAAGACTGAAATTGCATGCTGAATAAGTTTGTGAGTATGACTGGGTTTATTTTAATTACCTCGCCATATAGGCAGCCACACTCCGACTTCAGAGGATTTTTTCTCCTATTAAAGGAGAGTGCAGTGTTATGTTACAAGCTTGTCATGGCTGAAGGCATTCTCAACACAACATTTTACAACATAACATTGTAGTGTAGACTTTGGCAATTAGCTGACATCAATAACTGACACAGCTTTTGGCCTGGACCAAATATCTGCTCCTACTAGCACAAAATGGCCTACTCTTCTGAAAGGTGGAACAGGTTTCTAACATGTGTTCAAGATGTTCTGCTGCATTCGCATACAAGGCCTCAGTTCATTATCTCATCCAAAAGACTGACAATCAGTTCACTTTTCTTGTCAAAACTGAAAGAGAGGGCAAGGTTGGGCATTGAACCCAGATCCCCATGGTTTAGTTGTTAGGCAGGTGAACATCTTAACCATCCTGCCACCTTCCTTCCTGGAATTTCATCCTGACAGTTTCTCCTACACACCCATAACAACTTCCTCACCTTGAAAAATTCATTTCACACACACACACACAACCAACAGCAAACACACACACACTGAGTGACCCATTACAATATTCATATTCTGTTAGGAATTTAAACAGCTATAGCTCTCAAAATCACACAAGCTTCACCAATCACATGCAAATACTCATGAAAAAAATTAAGTTCCTATATATGCACTAATACCTTGATTCTTTCATCACATGGCAAATTTTATTTTTCATAAAAATCAATTCTGTATGCTACTTTTTTTTTTCTTCTATTATGCAAACAAAAACATGATTTATCAAATTTATCATATCAAAACAAACATCAGTCTGGCTCTTGGCTTCAAAATACTGACAAACAATCAGTTGAGCAATGGAGTTTTAAAACAAAGAGCTGAGCACTCACTAACATCAGCACTCAAGGAAACATGTATCTACCATCTAGCACCATCACACACACACACACACACACACATACACACACACACACACACACACACACACACACACACACACACAACACACACACACACACAAAACAACACAACACAACACAACACACCAACACATACATTCACACCACACACACCATCACACATCACACACACACACACACACACACACACACACACACACACACACACACACACACACACGATGCATAGTGATATCTTTTCAAGGCAAGGAAAAGAAAAAGACAAACATCCCTTGACTCCAGGTCTTCAGGGGAAGACCAAACAGTCCAGCAGTTAACCACCCATGTAGAAAGCATAAATTGTGAGTTCAATTCCTACCTCAACCCTGACTTTTGCCATCCTCAACACCATCTCTGTGTCTGGGTGGTAGTCTTTCAAAAGAGTAATAAACCAAGGTTCCAAATCATGCAACATTACTCTATAACTTTCACTTTTGTGAGTTCAATTCCTACCTCAACCTGACTTTGCCATCCTCTACACCATCTCTGGTGTCTGGGTGGTAGTCTTTCAAAAGAGTAATAAACCAAGGTTCCAAATCATGCAACATTACTCTATAACTTTTCACTTTTGTGAGTTCAATTCCTATCTCAACCCTGACTTTTGCCATCCTCTACACCATCTCTGGTGGTCTGGGTGGTAGTCTTTCAAAAGAGTAATAAAACCAAGTTTCCAAATGCAACATTTCAACAGACGTTCTAATTACTGGTTGTCATGTCAAAATTATGAATATACTTGGTTTATAACAAAATTTGAAAAGGTTTTGTGTAAACAGCAACAAAAATCTGGTAAAATTGTTTAATTTTCAACCTCTTACTGTTTCCTTATTCTGTGTCATCTGCCATAAAAGGTTTCTGAATTTTTATTTCTCACTCCAGTTATTACTCTATAACTTTTCACTTTTCACCAACTTTTTTTCCCCCTCTGTCTACACCTGACTATTACTCCATCTTGCTCTTTTAATTTTCATAGGATTTATAACTTAACAATCCCTTAGCGTACATACACATGCAGAAGATAAAACATCGATTCATTACATGCATGTTAAAGATCCCGTAATTCATGTCAACTTTCGGGAACTTACAGAAACACAAACAAACCCTGCAGACATCCCAAAAGAAGGAATGGTGCTACCTTCATGGTGAGCAAAAACGGTTGCATACGCAAAATCTCACCATTGGTGAACCTCGGAGCTCTTGCTGAAGAGCAAAAAGACCCCCCCCTCCCCCTCCAAAAGAAAAAAAACAAAACTTGATCAATCAGCTTTAAGCCCCAACTTTTCTTCTTGAAACTAACCTCTACAGAATATGATTTATTAACTACAGCTTTTGTGTCACTGAGAGTGAAATCAGTCCCTATTTCTTATCATTAGCAAAGAAAAGAATATTAACGGTTTTATTTCTGTCAACTTTGCTCCATCACACAACCAACATTAAAAAAAAAAAAACCCACCAAAACACCCACCTCGGGGTATTAGCTTAAGCCAAAGCTTTGATTGGCTTCCATTATCAAAAACATTATAAAATTTTTTTTAGCTGATTGGTTATCAGTCATGTGACTCTTTCCAAAATGGCACACACATGTATCCTTTTCAGATTTAACTGAATCAACATTTTTTGTTACCAAAGATTTGGCAAAAAGTTTCACACAAATAAACTGGGACAAATACCAAATTATGACAGCAGAACTATAGATTCATCCATCGAACCAAAAGATATGGAAAATTTGGAATGATAATTAACATCGCTTAAAAAGCCAACTAAAAGCATAGTAAGCAGTTGAACTCCTTGTTTAATTATACTACTACTCTTACAATGATAGTAAGCAAAAACAACACAAAAAAAGAATAAAGAATTGAGGGTTTAATACAATCAACTTATGTAACAAGACTATGGACTTTTGTATAAAATGTGCAGTACAAAACACACACACACACACACACACACACACACACACACACACACACACACACACACACTGCACACACACACACACTGATCACAATCATTCACAAGCAAACACATTGACACACACACGAAAGCATGCACATTATAATCCAATCATGTTGTTTATAGCCCCACCGACCACACAGGCCATATTGGGGCTGTCACCTCATACAATTTTAAATCTCAGAATAAAACCGTTCAATTACATACTGATTAAAATGGGGTGTTAAATCCACATCATCCACACAGGAAATGAGATCAAACCAAAACCACATTCCCTAAAACAAACTTGTTCTTACTGACCAACCAAAACAGTTTCACTCATAAAACATTAAAATGTACAGGTGTCCCATAACCTATGTCGTTGTAGGGGAACAAGGCGTCAGAGACCTCAGCTTCTCTAGGGGCCAGCATGTTGAGGGTGGCACCCATCTCCTCTCCCTCGCTGCTTTACCTTCCCTGACCCTGAAGAGGGCAGGTACCCATTTACAGCTGGGGGACTGTACTGCACACTAAGTCACCCATCCACTTGGTAACGATGCTCGATGCTGCTTAATGTTAACTGGGGGAAAGCGAGTGCTCTAACCACTGAGCTATCCCGTCCCTATATTAGATACAAAAAGCCCGATTCTCTCAGGAAGTTAAAACTGGTGTACGGTGGAACATCACGAGAGGGGATTTTAGGGGAGTCTGCTAGCACACACTGGGTACCGGCTTCACATTAGACAGCAGAAGGAGGTTGACATGAACACCTGAAGTAGAAGACAGGAGACTGTTTGGAGGTCAGTCAGTGTTACTGCAATGTTTTTTCAAAAGCACCTTGTTTAACCCTCTTGCATTTGGATTCTCTGAACACAAACTGTCCCTAGGTTTCGGATTCCATCACAAAATCAGGTCAGGCACACATGCTTGCTCACCTTTTCCTCCTTCTAAGTACATAGCAGCAGCTATAATTACTTCCAGACTCTCAGCAAGCTTTGTACCTCTAGCCTGATAGAGCTTTGGCCTGTGGTAGCAATTAGCGATGGTCACAGCGTGATGGGAATCTGCAGTGTGTAAATTCTGGCAAATTCCGGTTTGAGATTCAGGGGGGGGGGGGGCAATTAATCAATTCCGGCAAATCTCGGTTCGGGACTAAGAGGGTTAAATACATAATACAACATCCATTTAACCTCTCCTCATTCGAATCCTGTTCAAGGGGATTTTCCCACCAGATTTAACATCAGTGCAGACTCCACTCTCCGCAAAAGTCCTTTGGATGAGACTATAGTATAAAACCGAGGCCCGTTATGTGAACGCACGCAGAACATTTTGCGCACAGGTTAAACCCTGTTCCACTTTTTGATAGAGTAGGCCTTTGTGTGCCGGTGGGAATAGATGACAAAATTTACAAAAATGCATACACACGGGGAGTCAAGTCAAAAACACTTTTATCATCCCTGAAGAGCAATTACAATACTGACAGGAATGTTGATACAAATCATAATTAAAGACACAAGATAGCTACATTTCATATTTGTTCAAGCATTGTATGATAGTTTAAAAAAATATTTCACAAACACTCACACACATACGCATGTGCGCACACACACACATACAAATGCATACACATACATACCAATGTATGGATACAATGTTATTAAATTGACCAGAAAAGATATAACCACTATCATTTATGCATGCATGCTTGCATACACACACAAACACACACACACACACCCCAACACACACACACACACCATTCACACCCACACCCACCAATAAATGCAAAGTTTTAAAACCATTGGCCAGAGAGGTATATACAAACAATTAAAAAAATCAATAAAGCCAAAAATGAGACATATTTTATGAGTACATGTGCATGTGTATATATACATGCCTATATACATTGACTACATTCTAAACAGTGGCAATCAGGTAAGTAATTCAGAGAAGTGTAAAAAAAAAAAGACAAAAGAAAAAAAGACTGGGTAGTCAGTGTATTATCAGTTTGGAACTTGGATGGCTACTGGCACAAAGGATTTCCTTTTTCTGTTTGTTTTGCTGCTGTGGCATTGAAAACGCCGTCCTGAAGGCAACAATTAAAATTCTGAAAACAAAGTGTGGGAGGGATTGGCCAAAATGGCAGTCACTTTGCATACAAGCTGCTGATTACAAAACGACTTGAGATCTCTTTGTTCTTCTCCAATTATTTTTTAGCAGATTCTCACCATTTTCTGAAGACCATTCTTGTTCTTAATACTAAGGTTATTGTACCAACAAAAGAAAGCAAAACTTAAACCACTCTCTTTATAAGACTTGTAAAACAAGGAAAGAATCTTATTGTTAACAAAAAATAAGTTAAGCTTCCTTAGAAAATACACATGTTGTTGCCCCTTTTTGACAATAGCATCAGTGTTAGAGTCCCAATTTAACTTGTGGTCATAAACAGTTCCCAGGTACTTGTATTTCAAAACGTTTTCAACTTCTTGATTATGGATGATGGTATTCTCAGAAGTGTGCTCCGATCTTCTGAAATCGATAGGAAGATCTTTAGTTTTAGAAACATTTAGCTCCAGATAGGCCTCATCACACCAATGTACGAACTCGGTGAGGGCTGGACCATGGTCTAGGACTGATCCAGATAAGAGAGACAAAAGAGCACTGTCGTCTACAAATTTTACAAGAAATGAATTTTCATAGCTGCTTGTGCAGTCATCTGTGTATAGAATGTAAAGAAGTGGCGAGAGGACGCAGCCCAGTGGAGAACCAGTGTAGGTATATCTAACCAATGAAGATGTTTTGTTGGCAAAAACACGCTGTGGCCTGTCAGTTAAAAATTCAATCTGCCAACAAACAAGTTGCTTGTCTACGTCAAATTTTGAAAGTATTTTGTTAACCAAAATGCAAGGCTGCATTGTAGTGAAAGCTGAGGTAAAGTCAGCAAACAATATTCTGGCATGAGAATCAGGCGTTTCCAAGTGGCTGTACATCTTGTTCAAAATGAATAGTTTGGCATCTTTGACACCCCTTCTAGATCTGTATGCAAATTGTAGTGGGTCAAGGTCTTTCTCTGTAATGGAAAGAATGGGAGATTTTACGATTTTATGATCTTTTCTGAAGTTTTCATCACAAGTGATGTGAGAGCTACAGGTCTATGGGTTTCTTTGGATAAGGTATTGGAAGTCTCCCAAATTACTGGTATCTGGCAAGTGTCCAGCGAGGCCTGGAACAGGTGCTGAAAGACACTTGCAAGCTCAGTGACGCAGAACTTAAGGGTTCTACCGCATATACCATCTGACCTAGGAGATTTGTTAATATTTATTGCCTTATAGATATTGAGATAATTTCTTCATAAACAATGACGCTATTCTAAAAAAAAAATAGAGATTGCTTCAGGCCATTTATTTCCTCTGAAAAATCACGCTTTTCAGAGAGTGGATGTAAAAAAAGCATATGTGTGCTTATTCCATTATCCTCTATATAAAAGAACAACAACAACAAAAATAAAATAAAATAAATAGACGGAACAAAATCATTCCCTCATCCTACGTCTCCCTAAACACCAACCGATCCCGACTTCAGAGCTGAGGCCTTCTTCCGCTTCCCAAAGAGAAGGAAGAAGGGGAAGAAGAAGGAGCGGGGCGTGATGTCCACAAAGCGCTTCAGAATCCTCTCCCGGGGCAGCAGCCCGGAACCCATGTTGTAGATGGCCACCAGCGTGTTGACGCACACCCAGGGGGCGCTGTGCAGCACGCTGACGTCACAGCCGAACCAGCGGCCGAGGCGTCGGTGAACGGAGGCGGGGGGCAGGTAGAGGTAGCCGTGGAGGGCCTGGGCCTGCCTGAAGAGCAGCGACCTGTCCTGGGCAGGCAGGCCCTGCACCGCCTCCCCCCAGTTCACGTACAGCCGGCCCTCGATCCCCAGACACAGGCAGTGACCCCCGTCCACTTTCAGAACCCCCACCAGCACCAGGTGGAGGAAGCCCACCTCTTTTCCCAGCAGCTGCAGGATTTTCTTCTCATCCTGCACGACCTTGACCTGTCGGGTCACGGGGTCCACGACCACACCCTCCACGATGTCGCTCTCCAGGACGTTCTCCACCGCCCGGGGTTCACAGCCGACCACTTCGCCACACACGCTGGGTAGGTCGGTGTGCACTTCGCACTGGGGATGGTGATGTGTGTTGTGGTGGCTGTAGACGAGGCTCACACAGCCGTGGTGGAGATCCTTCTCAGTCTTACATGCGCCCAGTGAACCGACAGAGGTCCCGTTCAGTTTTCTCTGCTCGTGACTGCCACAACCTCCCTGAGAAGAGCAGGGGTGGGCAAGTTCTGATTCTGACCAGGAATGACTGTGGAGAAAGTTGACAGAGTCCTTTATTCCAGCCTTGCTATCCACTGAAGAGAGACCACACGGGTGAAACTTCACCTCCTCATGATCCTCTCCACAATTACAGCGTGACGCCAGATCCGTTTCTGGCACCGAGAGTCCTGGTTCTCTCTTCAGTGCCTTAACCTCAGCTGGTGGTATTGCAGATTCTGGAGACACAGTGGATCCTGTGGATATACCCGAGCTTGCTGCATGATGCACCCATGAATCAAAAAACCCCGGTTCTTCTTTAACACGAACACGGAGCGTTTTCTGTTTGACACCGACATCCTGTACCTCTAGTTTGGAATTTACTACTTCACACCCTGAGACCTCAGAGTCCTGAACTGGGGAACACAAGCACCCCCCAGGAGAGTTCCATTTGTCCTGGGACATACTGTGAGAGCAAACCTTTGCGTTTTGATGGCACGTACCCCCAGCGACCTGACACCAAGCTGAATTTTCCCCGTTACAGTGCTCCTTCCCACAAGGAGCCCCCTCTGACTTGATGCGAGGAGTCCACTTCCCTTCATGCAGCGATGTTTGTGCTGCACGAATCTTTCCCCACTGCTGCAGGGCGTGAGGCTGACGTACTGACATGCCTCCTCTGCTGCAGGCGGGGTACTCACCTCACTGTCTCCATAACCCACACGTCTGACAAACACCCACAGTCACCACAGCCCCTGTCATCATCATCACACTGCTGTCCCTGGCCGAGCGCTCTTTCCTGGTCAGTGTGGTGCACCCTGCAGAACAGCCACCATGTCTGACGGCACCAGCTGCTGACCCAGGTCCTGAGACCAGCGGAAGGCACTCATCCAAGCAGACTGCACACGCTTCATGCGAGGATTGCGCCTCTGCACCCGTGGATGGTGGAGTTGGCCTTGAGGACAGATGTGGCCGATCTTGTGCAGGTGGATGACGACCTTTCCCCCCCTCCCCCTTCCCCTCCCCCTGCGCAGCAGCCTCAGCTCCTCAGGGTGACCAACGTTGGGGTGGGCTGGGCGGGGTCGTCTCCTCTAGGGGTGCCACCAGATTGCTGATAGCCTCCAGCTCACACGGCTCTAAGTTCGGAGTGTTGTCTTCTTCAGAAGAGCAGAAAGTTTCAGACTGCTCACCTGCCGCCTGAAATCTTCCAGACTGCTGCAGGGACGATGCCTGCGCTGCTGAGCTCCTGGAAACTGAAGAAGACGTCGTCCTGGCGGTAAATGCAGAACACCAGCTTGCCACCACACCACCGCTTGCCCCAGCTGCTCCAGAACGGTGAAGGGGGACTGGGGGGAGTACAGGCACTGCAGAAGGAGTAGATGGGGAAGGCGCCCACTTTACGCTCTGGGCACAGGCAAGCTTTGCAGAACTGCACACTGCTGGCACCACGGACTCCTGTCCACTGTGGGTGGAGGGTCTGTCAGCATGGTGACCACCTCCCCCACAGTTCTTCTGCCCTTCCTTCCTGGACACCACCAGGTCCCCCTGCCTCCCCACACTTCCCCTGCTGCTCTCCTGCTTACAGCTGCCATGATTCACGGGGGAATGATCCACGCTGGGGAGTTGTTGTTCCAGGACTGGAGGTGAAACTGAGGAGGTGGGATTCTTCGTGTCGGGGCATGATGCTGACAATGATGAGTCACTGGGAGGAGGAGGAGGAGGGGGAGGACTGGACAAGTTGAGGTTTTCACAGGAAGCCGCAGCAGGCAGACCAGGAGGCCCAGCACCGCTGTATGAGGGCATGAACAGTCTTCTCTCCACTTTGCAGCCCTGAAGCGGCAGAGGCGGGACGTCCTCTACAACCTCCACGTCTTCCTCGCCTTCTTCTCCCCAAGACAGGTCACTGCTGTCAGAGTCCACCAGGTCCACAACACTTGAGGCAGGCGATGGCGCACGTCCCCTCTGAAGCTTCAACAGATCCACAGGGGAAGACGGTGCAGCTCTGTCAGGACCTGAATCCTCTGTCAGGTCCATGACGTCCTCAACCTCCGGCCCATCCTCGGCTGTGGACAGTTCTGCAGATGGCCCTTCAGTCTGCGCAGAATGGACTTTCCATCCCTCACCGTCCTCCCACGGACAGGCATGCTTCCACAGCTTGATGCGGAACTTCTGGCCGGCCAGCTTGCGGTGGCACTGCTCGTACCTCTGATACAGGTGGGCGATGTTGACCAGCATCCTCCGCCTGCGGCCCATGCACCGAGGGCTGGAGGGGACGTGCCTGAGGAAGCCCAGCTCACAGTCCAGCATCCAGTCACAGGCCGAGTGGCGGTAGCTGGGCAAGGCCAGCCTTCTCCACTGCAGCTCCAACACGCTGACGAACATCCCTTCCCTGCGTCGCCAGCAGTGCAGCACCCGGCCAGCGAAGACCATCTGCGTCACGTGGTTCAACTCCACACCATCAAACTCCAAGAATCTGTCAATGAAGGAATCAATCAATGTAAAAGGTAAAAGGTAAAGGTGTCCCATAACCTGTGTGGTCGTAGGGGAGCCAGACTTGAGACCTCAGTTTCTCTAGGGGGCCAGCATATTGAGGGCGGCACCCATCTCCTCTCCCTCAGTGCTTTACCTTCCCTGACTCTAAAGAGGACAGGTACCCATTTACAGCTGGGTGAACAGGGGGGGGGGACTGTACTGAAGCCAAGGTGCGCAAACGGTTACCCATCTAAGTGGTAACCACTCAATCAATGTATTGAGATAAATTTTTGCTGGGTGCCATTACGTTACGGTCTTTACTGGAATGAGTTGGCAGAATCCTTGGCAAAACACGGTGCCTCAGAATGTACAAGTGACATAATGATTAATGCGGCTAAGTTTATCGTCATGAGAAATTATTTAAATAATTGCAAACTCTGTGTGCCCAAATTTTTTTTAGATTTCATTTTGCTTGTCTGTGCTGCCCACTAAACATAGAAATTATAATTATTAAACTATGTCTGAATGCTTGGAAAACTAAATATTCTAAAAATGTTTTCTGTATTTATTCTACAATATCAGTCCATCATATACTGATTGGCCTGTGCTCATTGCATCATACAAAGCAAAGAAACAGGTCTAAGCAAAAAAAAATATTGAAATATCCGAAGTGTCCTGTATGATTCTGAGTTGCATGTCCTAGTATCAGTTGCAGAGAGTATTTGCCAGTTACCATTAGAAAAGCTACTGTAAATGAAATCTTATAGACTTTTCAACATCCATTACATTCTTCATTCTTCCACCCTTCCCCTCATCCCTTTTTCTATACATTCTTAACAGAATGTACCATTGTCTAAATCACCTTGTAGTAATTGGACATTAATTTAATGAGAAGAACACACACACACACACACACACACACACCACACACACACACACACACACACAATCTTGTTGTTATCACTGTTTAGCCTTATTCTGTGTACTGTATACATTATTATGAAAAAGACACCCCATTTACTGCACACATCCATCAACATAATAGACCCTCCCCTTCCCTTCCCATCGTCTAATATCACTTTGAGTGAACAGACGTAAAATCTAAGCAACAACACACAAAATCACAATCTCTCTCTCTCTCTCTCACTCACTCACTCACTCACACAAACACACACAAACAAAATCACCCTGCACACATGAAGGGTCGGATGAAAAAAGTATGTAATGCTTACTCTGTAACCCTTGAAAAATAAAGATAAAAAAATAAAGATCATTCAAAGATCTCCCCCCCCCCCCCTCCAAACACACACAAAATCTCCACCCCCCCCCCCCCCCCACCAAACACACAATCTCTCCCCCCCCCCCCCCAAATACACACACAAAATCCCTCCCCCCCCCCCCCCCCACCCCCCCCCCCCCCCCCCCCCACCACACACACACAAAATAGTGCTTCACCTGTATTTGTGGAGCTGCGTGGCCTGTATGCGGCAGGTGCAGAAGGGCTGAGCAATGTCCCTCAGACCAAAGAGGTCGATGCAGTGCACCAGGCAATCGTACAGCGAATCCTCCACCAGCTTCACTGCTGGGGGGGTCCCCCCTCCCCCATCATAATGCGCCCTCTGGGCGATCTCGTCCTGACCACACGAATGACCGATGAAGCAAGAAATGTAGGGTTTTATACAGTAGTGCTTTAAAAGCGCTTACTATGATGTATGTTTTGAGTGTGTGTGTGTGTGTGTGTGGTGTGTGTGTGTGTGTGTGGTGTGTGTGTGTGTGTGTGTGTGTGTGTGTGTGTGTGTGTGTGTGTGTGTGTGTGTGTGTGTGTGTGTGTGTGTGTGTGTGTGTGTTGTGTGTGTGTGTGTGTGTGTGTGTGTGTGTGTGTAGTGTGTGTGTGTGTGTGTGTGTGTGTGTGTGGTGTGTAGTGTAGTGTGTGTGTGTGTGTGTGTGTGTGTGTGTGTGTGTGTGTGTGTGTGTGTGTGTGTGTGTGTGTGTGTGTGTGTGTTCTTCGATTTAACGTCTTTACACTTAAGTGATATTCGACGATAGGAAAAAGTGGGAAGACTTGGGTTAAGAATGAGCATGTGAGCAGTAGAGTGTGTGTGTATGAAAAAAGTAGAGAGACAGAGAGAGAAAGGGGGGAGGTGCTGTGGTGTGTGTGTGTGTGTGTGTGTGTGTGTGTGTGTGTGTGTGTGTTGGTTGTGTTGTGTCTGTGTGTGTGTGTCTGAGTGTGTCTGTGTGCGTGTGCACGTGTATGTGTGTGAACATTCGAATTTGCTAAAACTATTAATTGTTATTGATTGCTTGTATGTTGTATAGTTCGAATGCAAGTGCTTTGATTTGTTTTTTTGCAAGATATAGCGCTGTATAAATTCCATGTATTAGTAGTAGTAGTGGTAAAAAGGGGGAAGGTATTACCCTAACCTATGTGGTCATCCGGGAGTGAGGTGTGAGAGACCTCAGCTTCTCTAGGGGCCTGCATATTGAGGGCGGCGCCCATCTCCTCTCCATCGCTGCTTTACCTTCCCTGACCCTAAATAGGTCAGGTGTCCATTACCAGCTGGGTAAACTGGGGGACTGTACTGAAGCAAGACATGCAAACGTCACCCATCCACTTTGGGCACCATGCTCACTGCTGCTTAACCTTAGCTTGGTGAAATAGCAAGTGCTATTCCGAAAGAGCAGATTAAAGATTCCTATGAATGGGTGAATGAGTGAATGATCAATACAGCCCATTCTCCCGCCTGTCAGGGCCGGGGCTTGTCAGTATAAATAGCATCCCCACCTTCTGGAAAATATGTGTTAGGAATTCCCTCTTTTCTATCCCTCACTTGTTTCGGACTTGTTCCTTTCCGTCCTGTCACCTCCTTTCTTGTCTATTCTCTGCCTTCTTGGTCCATTCTCCTGTCTTTTTTCTAGTAAAACTTAAAAGACAACAAATCTCTCCCACTGCCAAAGTCGGATACCCAGGCTAATCTTAACAGCAGCGCAACCCATTTTCACTGATAAGACAGACAACAATAGAGCATTTGACAATGAAGAAGAAATAAAGAGGCCATTAAAAATAGTAGAATATACATGAATGAATTAATGTACTTATGATTCATAGAGGCCATCAAAAATACATATTCCTGAACAAAAGCTGGGTATACAGAGAGTGTCAACATTCTATGCCATCAACACCACTGCAGCATGGAGAGAGAAGACAGGGTGGTGGGAGTGGGGAGGGGGGCAGAGATAAAACAAGATGAGCCGCAAACTCACAGCAGGAACACACAACACACACACACACACACAACACACACACACACACACACACACAAACTACACACACACAAACCACACACACACACACACACACACACACACCACACACACACAACCACACACACACAAACCACACACACACACACAAACCACACACACACACACACACACCCACACACAACCACACCAACCCACACACAAACCACACACACACAACCACACACACACAACCACACACAACCACACCCACACAACCACACCCACACAAACCACACACACACACACACACACAAACACAACACAACTAACCCCCCCCCCTTTCCCAAAAAAAACCCCAGACCTGAAGCCTCGAAGAGTGGTTCTGAGAAACGATCATGGCAGCAGGCTGCTCCTCCTCATCAGGGTGGGGATACCCAGGCACATGGTGTAACTGGGTGTGGGAGGGGTCACCTGCACACACATCAGCACCCACCACCACATCAACGACACTGCTGAGATGCCCTGCATGCAGCTATAGGCACAAACACACTCGCATATCATCAGAGTTAACATCAGTGCTGACTCCACACTCTCCCCAAAAAGTCCTTCGGATGAGACTATAAACCAAGGCCCGTGTGCGAAACGCTCGCAGAACATCTTGTGTACTGTATACATTATTAATAAGAAATAGACACCCATTTTACTGCACACATCCATCGACATAGATTGCCACCTCCCCTTACCTTCCCATCGTCTAATATCCCTTTGAGTGAACAGACGTAAAATCAAAGCAACAACAATACACACTACACATGCACAGCCGCCGCTGTAGTCTAGTGGTTAGGGCGTTGGACTCGTAATCTAAAGGTTGCGGGTTCGATCCCAGCTTTTGGCTATGGCGTTGTGCCCTTGGAAAAGGCACTTTACAGCTATTTTCTCACCCTACCCAGGTGTAAAAGGGGTACCAACCTTATGTTGGGGGTTAACCCTGCGATAGACTGGCGTCCTATCCAAGGGGAGTCTATGACTCTCAGTCGCTTAACGCCACATAAACGGGATAAGCACCGGCCTGATGAGCCTTAGGCTCGGGACAGACTTTAACTAACTAACACATGCACACTCTACACACACCACACAACACCCCCACCCCCCCCCCCCCACCACCCTCCCCCCCCCTCTCCCCCTTTTGCCACCTGCAAAGACCAGGAGCAGTGATGGCCCAGCGTCATCATGTAGTAGACGGCTCTGGCGTGCTTGGCGTACTTGTACAGCTGTAGGCTGAGCTGCTCGTACAGCTGACGCAAGGCATGGGGGGTGAAGAGCATGCTCTCAAACGACTGCTTTCTGGGCAACGAGCTGTGGCTGAAGAACTGCTCCAGAAACGCCCTCTCCAAACTTTTCAGGCTTCTGACCTGATCGACCAAAAAAAAAAAAAGGAGTCAACCAATCCAATGATGTTGCTAAGTTAGAGCCCCGCTGACAGCCATACGGGGCTGTCACCTCGTCACATTTTAAAAACTCATATTAAAAGTGTGCAAAAACTATGTACAGTTTAAAAGGGGTATAAAAAAGGAGTCAAGACAAGTCAAGTCAAGCCAAGTCAGAAACACTTGAGTCATCCCCTGAACCTCCTCTGAAGTCGGAGTATGGCTGCCTATATGGCGAGGTACTTGAAAATAGTCATACACACAAACTTCTCATTCAGTGTGTGCAATTTCAATCTCACAGTGATCCGTGGGTATGATGATCAGAGAAACAAGTTCTGGGTGATCCCAATGTAAGCAGGGAACAAACACAACATCCCCTGAACCGCAATTACAATACTGACAGGCATATTGATACCAATCAGAATCAAAAGACCAGGATAGCTACATTTGTATTTGTTCGAAGGAGAGTCTATGGCAGTCACTGACCCTGTGTGATATAATGGACTCCATTTCTGGCGTAGTTAAATTAACTGACTTACATTCCAACGTTCCCCAGAAAGGAGTATAGATCTGTCCTCAAACAGTGTGCAGATCAGCATAACTCAAGTTAAGGGTCCAGGGCTGAGTGCTAAAATAAGAGCGCCCCCTTTTCTTTTTTTTTTACAAAGACCAAGAGTGGTCAGTTCCTGCTATAATTAGCACCAGCTGGGCTGGGATAGGATGAAACGGGTAGCAGCACACACACACACACACACACACACACACACACACACACACACACACACACACACACACACCGGGGGCGGGGTGGGGGGGGAACTGATAAC
>CM060335.1:14227042-14239542 GCA_030674155.1 Stramonita haemastoma | reverse complement strand
AAGAGTGCCCTTGAGATAAACACCATTTGCCAGCTGTCAGTTTGCTTAAACAAATAATCCTACGCTACAGTATCATAGGAAGCAATCTGTGTGCTCTGGTATTATATACAACATATCAGAATGTAGGTCAATAATTGTAATAAGCTGTAAGAAACGGGCCGACTCACCACAGATAAGGATTCTTCCACTTCCACTTTCCTCCACAGCTGCCTCTCCTCTTCGTCCAAGAGGGAGACGTGCTCACACGGGCACAGGGGATACATGAGCTGAAGGGAGGTGAGGAAGGGGTGGTCTCGAAAGCTGGGGTCGTTCATCATCCCCTTCATGTGAATGTAGTGACCCTCAGGGCGGGGGTTTCTCTCCGCCCCCATGCTGCCCACACCGCCCTTATCTTTCATGGGGTTCGTCCACTTCAGCTGGGCCATCCTGGACATGACGCTGGAGCAGAGGTACGAGGGCCGCCTGTAAATAGCGTTGACTCCCCAAAAACAGTTCGCCGAGCCCGTCAGTACCACGGGACTGTTCAGCAACGAACACACGCGGCCCGCTGACGATTCGTTCAGCTTCTGACCGTTCAGCATGTCTTCCATAATCAAGAGCAGGTAGACGAGGCTGATGGCTTTGACCGAGGCGGGGGAGTTGGTTTTGATCAGACTCCACACGGCGGGGAACTGCTGGCGCTGCAACAGGTTGTGGTAGAGCATCTTGCACACGACGATGTTGTGGCGGATGAGCTCCGCCAGCCGCACCACCAACACGCCCTGCACACAGCTGATGTTCAGACACATCTTCCCCCACTTCAGCAGCAGGTCTTTGGTCCCCACCTCCATACAGTGGCTGCACACAAACACCCTTTCGTCCTGAGCCTTCAACAGGAACGTCAACAAGGCGCCGCGAGGCTGCAGCTTACGCAGATGGGACAGGAAGCTGGTGTCTTGGAGGGACATGAAGTACTTGCCAAATATCTGCGACACGCTCTGGGTTCTCCTGACTGCTGCTCCAGCAGATGGGTGTTCGGCCTCTCTTCTTTTTTCTAAGTTCTCTGATGCAGACTCTGCTTGGGGAAAACATGCGTGGTCGTCCTTTTCTTTTTCTGCTGCTACAGCCTGCAATCCAGAGGGATGATTTTCGCCGTCATTTTCATCATCACTCCCTTGGAAAGGTTTAGGTGGCACAGAGTGTGAAGCTCCTGAAGAATGCTCTCCAGCACTAGAAGTGTCCTGGCCTCTGAGGCAGTCTGGCTGGGCAGCCTGACCTTCAGTGGAAGGATCTTTAATGACAATTTTTGCATCATCATCATCATCATTTTCATCATCATCATCTTCATCCCACCTAAAAACAGAGCATGGCAAGGTGCTAGAACCTCCTGGACTCTGGCTGGAAAGCTCCGAAGAAGATCTGTGTCTCTTTCTGCCTGGCAGCTTTGGATCCACAGCATTGAGCTGTGCGGCCGCTTCGAGTTCTGGGGCAAGCGGCAGATCATCTTCCACGTAACTGGAAGGCAAGGTGTACGGTTCGTAGGTCCACGGTTCCTCACATGCCAGCTTAGGGGGTGAGCTGCAGGGGTCAGTCAGCAGGGAGCGTGGGCTGCGGGGGTCAGAAAGTGCAGACTGTGTGGTGATGGGGGGAGTGAGTGGTGTGCTTTCAGCAATGGGGGGAGGGTGCGCTGAGTTTTTTGTCCTAGGACGACGAGTGAGAACTTGGTATGTAGCGATAGGGCCGGTGGTGGACTTGGAGCATGGAGTGTTAGGGGTGGTGAGTTTTGAGCTCAAGGTGCTGGGTGGAGTGAGCGTTGAGCGTGTGGTGCTGGGTGGAGTGAGCAGTGAGCACGTGATGCTGGGGTAAGGGTGTGGAGCTACAGGTGAGGAGGAGCTGGGGTCCAGCACAGTTTCTGCCTTCTCCTGAAGTCCTGAGTTGTGGCAGCCTTCCACCGACCACGCTCCACTTCTGGAGCCTTGCTCTTCACTCTGGACATGGCTGCCTGCTTCCTCGCTGAAGGCAGGATCAGCTTCTTCAGATCTGGATGCTGCCTGGAAGCTGTCGAAGGATGTAGAATAGGTGATTCCCTCTTGCGAGGACATGATGAGCAAAACGGGTCTCGGTGGTTGACTGAGCTGCTGTGCTGCCTGTTGTGAGCTCTGTGGATGATGCTGGCAGGGGTGACAGCCAGGGCTCTCGCTAGGAGGAGTCTGATGCCCAGATTCTCTGTCTGCTCTGCTGCTGTCACTTTGGTCTGGGTCAATGCCAGGCAGTGACCACAGTCCTGCCTGCTGGGCATGTTCAGAAGCCATCTTTGGGCGCTTTGGAGATGCTGGTCCACAATCGCATGGAACAGTATTCACAGATTTTCTCTTCTGTACACAAAAATGGGATTCTTTTTCCTTGTGTGTTTGCGAATGAGGAGCATGAACTAAACAAGGGCCAGTCACAGTGTTTGCGTCTGTTTTTCCCTCTTCGGTATCTAGAACAAAGTCATCCTCCCCATTCTTCACATCTAATGAACTGTTACCTTCAAATCCACGGCCAAGGTCATGAGCTTTTGCGGAAGATGCAGATACTGCCAACCGTTTTTGCCTTCCTGTCTCTTTAGGATCCATTTCAGAATCAACCCCTTCCTCTCCACTTTCATCATTTCCTTTCTCTTTGCCTGATCCACAGTTTTCAACCCACACCCAACCTGAGAGGGGAAACAGCCAGAGGACACTGGAAAAGAAGAACGTCTGTTCCTCTCTGCTGCTTCTTTAACCATGCTGGGAATGGCATCATCTGCAGAGGCTGGCTGGTGCTCTTCATGAGGGGGGTTTTCCAAACTGATACCCCTGCTCTCCTCACCCATGTGCACTGCCACATTCACTACCTCCTCTGCTTCTTCCACCTGCTCCTCTCTGGGTGTCTCTGCCTCTTTCCATGAATCAGACACTGTTGGTCCCTCTTCCATTTCTGCTGAGTCCATCGTTTGCCCATATACTGCACACGACATCTGCCCTTCATGTGAGCAAGTCTCTGGCTCCACAGTCGAAGACTGAGCAGATCCGCAGGACTCTTCCCCAGGATCCTTGGATCCTTCAGAAGGGGCTGCTGGTTCTGCTGCATCGCACCACTCTACATCTGAATAATCAGAATCAGAGTCCAGAAGCAGCAAGGTGGTGATCTGCTTTCTGACAACTGGGCTGAAACAGTCATCATTTTGTTCCGCTGACTGGGGCTGGCTGGTGGGCCGAAGTTGCTGTGGGGACGGTGAGGAGGTAGGATTGGCTGGATGAGTGAACAGGCTGTCTCTGTAAACTTTCTGGGTGCCAAATGCTGCTACTGGAGCTGATGGGGTGTGGTCGTGATGCCTGGAACCCCTACTGCCGTCATCATCACTGTCATCACTGATTAAGTCAATAACTGGAGATGGGGAACACTCCATCAGAAGTGTGTCATCCTCTACATCCTGACTAGCCATCCTGTCCCTCCAGTCTTGTCCACTGAATCACTGACATCCACTGGACTCCAACATTCAGTCTTTAAAATTAAAAAAAGTGATCTTTTTCCAATCCTTCAATTTCTTGAAAATAAACTTGTCCTTCTCTCCTCACACATGAATAAACATCATGCCAACTTCCAGTGTTGTCCCCTGTGTTCAGTCTTTCAATCGCAAGATGCAAGTAGCAGCACCTGAAAAAAGTATACAGCTGCTTTAATAACTAATAAGGAAAAGATCATTTGGAGACATGTAATGCATAAAAGATAAAAAGGTAAAGGTGTCCCATAACCTATATGGTTGTAGGGGAGCAAGGCATCAGAGACCTCAGCTTCTCCAGGGACCAGCATATTGAGGTGGCGCCCATCTCCTCTCCCTCGCTGCTTTACCTTTCCTGTCCCTAAAGAGGGCAGGTACCCATTTACAGCTGAGTAGACTGAGAGACTGTACTAAAGCCAAGACACACAAACGGTAACCCATCCAGTTGGTACCCACACTTGATGCTGCTTAACCTAAGCTTGGGGAAAGTGAGTGCTCTGACTACTGAGCTATCCCGTCCCCACTGCTTAAAATTTTGCTCTCTACCTCACTGCTCATTTTTCTTGTTTAATTTTGCATAATTGTCACAACGAGGCAATACTTATTCCTCAATTATTTCTATCCACTCTTTTTATGAAGCACATTTAAGTCCAGCCTAAATTTAACCTGTGCTTGCATGTTTACACCGTCTACCTGTGTGTGTGTGTGTGTGTGTGTGTGTGTGTGTGTGTGTGGTGTGTGTGTGTGTGTGTGTGTTGTGTGTGTGTGTGTGTGTGTGTGTGTGTGTGTGTGTGTGTGTGTGTGTGTGTGTGTGTGTGTGTTCTGATAGCTGTACATTTCACATACTTGTCTGTAGTTTATAGGTGATGTATCACTGGCATGTAGAAGGTCTACAGATAGATGCTTTTTTGTGTCTTTTGGGTGGACCAAGTTGCTTTCATCTTTTTTTTTTTCTATTTCGTGACACAGTTGATAAACAATGATAATGATGAAGATGATGAGAGAAAGAGAGACAGAGACAGACAGACAGAGACAGAGACACACAGAGACAGACAGACACTGAGACAGACCGAGAGGGGGGGGGGGGGGGGGGGGGGGGAGAGGGAGGAGAGAGAGAGAACACACCTGAACAAAACATGACAACAACAAGATCTCTAGTGTAACAATATCACATTATCTATGTATCAGTCCAAAAAATGAATAAAAAAAATTTTTAAAAATAAATTTAAGAGTAAAATTTAAATTTTTTTTTTTTTTAAATCTTTGCATCAGTCATTGAGTATCATCCCAATCCTACAATGAAGGAGCTGTCTCGGCTAAGCTAGCTGCCAGCAGACTATTATTAATATGGAATTTGTATAGCGCTATCTCTTGTAAAGACAAATCAAAGCGCTTGCATTTGACCTACAGAGCCACAGATCATGCTGCCACCAGGCGCAAAGATCCCAACTCCAACTCCCCGATTTTTCTTCAGGGATGGTGTCTAAACACGACACCTGTGTGCATGCTGGTTTGTTATAATTTTGTCATCCGCTCCTACCGGCACACGATGGCCTACTCTTCCGAAAGGTGGAACGGGTTTTAACGTGTGCGCAAGATGTTCTGCGTGCATTCGCACACGGGGCCTCGGTTTCAAGTCTCATCCGAATGACTTCAGCACAGACTACCTCCCAGAGAGAGCTTTCCACTTCTGCTGGGTTACCTGGCGCTCAATGAACTCATCTGCTCCACTCCCAACACATGGGAAACCACATGGTCTATTATTTAAGCACGCAGAACATCTTGCGTACAGGTTAAACCCTGTTCCGCTTTTCGTAAGAGTAGGCCATCGTGTGCCGGTGGGAACAGATGACATTTACAAAACTGCATACACTTGGGGACTGGATGTAAAAAAGCATATGATTGCTTATTCCATTATCATGATATGAAAGAATGAATAAATAAATAAATGAATAAATAAATAAATAAATAAATAAATAAAAGCTCCATATTGTTGGCAAAGATGTCAACATTTTCGCTAGCATCAGACATCTTTCTCAGTCTGACTGCGCAAAAACTAAGGTTTTTTCCTCTTCTTTGAATGCTCAAACCGCAACTAGCGTTGCCTGTCGTATGAGCAAAAAATGCGTTGTGCTGCCGTTGAGTGCCTGACATGTCAGGACCGATGCATCTTGACTTCAGCACAGGAGGGAATTGTTATCTTTTATGTCTTTCTGGAAAAAAGGCAGAACAATGGACCAAGATGGCAGAAAATAGACAAGAAGAAGGTGACAGGAAAAAGAACGAGGCAGAAACGGAGAGAGGGATAGAAACAAGAGAGTTCCTAGCATAGAATAGAGATCTGCCTTCTTCTTTTTTTTTTTTTTTGCTTTGTTCAATTTCATTTCAAGTCATTTCACAAATTGTGATATTAGACGTACAAAAAAAAGAAGCAGGGTGGGGTGGGGTGGGGGTGGGGGAGTGGTCTGGATCAAAGTTTCGGGGGGTGGATGCACACAATTTTAAAAATTGGTGGACAAACAAATGGAAATCGATTGACTGACCTGCAATGACTGAATGAGTGCTAAAATATGCAACTCTTAAATAATACTTAAGTACAAAAAGAACAACAAGAAAAAACCTCATTTGTCACAAGATCTAACAAGGGAACAGTATAAAAAAACAACAACATATCACCATATGTCTAACATAGTAAAAATTTATTGTATGTATGTATATATATATATATCTAAACAACTGACTTTCTTTTTCTCACAATGGAATAACGATTGTTGTGATTTTTTAACGATCTGATAGCATTCTTGCAGTGACAAATGACGTTTAAAATTTGTAACATCTAATAAAACTGTTGCTCCCCTTTTTGCTAAAATATCTACATTTTCATTATAATAATATATACCGGAGTCAGACGGAATCCAACAAAAAGTTAGATCTGAGCCCTTTAAAGAGATTAAATTGATTAAATGACAAATTTCAGTATCTAGCTCAGATCTAACTTTTAATTTGCATAGAGCTGATGGCTTGCATTAATTATTGATTTTGAATCAACAAAAAAATATTTGAAAAACAACTTTTGGAAAATCAGTTAAGAAATCAGGAGCCATTGATTTTGCTACAAGTTCTGCATATTATCTTTTTCTTTTTGTTTCTGCAGTGGTAATAAAGTTTCATCTATGTAAAACTCAATAACTGTACAGAAAATGTTCCTATTGCTTTTTGGGGGCATTAGTTTCTCAAAGTTTTGTTTCATATTAGCAAAATGTTGCGATTTTTTTTTATATTGTTGTTGTTTATCAATTTTGTAATTACTTCAAACAAACAAACACTGATTTTTGACTCAATCAAAGAATGGCTATAAAAACTGGACCATTGGTAGTTTATCAATGTTGCAACATTAACACTGGAATTTAAAAGCCCTCCATTTAATAGTAGGACGTTTGCACTTCATGACTTGTTTTCTGTTGTTGTGGTGGTTAAATTAATGTCCCAGTGGATATTTCCGATTCAGGGAAACTTGTTTTCTCAGCATACCTGAGTTTTCATGTACACAGGTCTGCCTGGGCAGGGGGAGGAAACTGGGCTGTACTTAGGGGTTGAAAGGGTTAAACAAGTTCACACATAACAGGGTTCATAATATTAAATTCATCCATTGATTTTAATTGTAACAAGTTTTGCCAGTGACTTTAGCCTAGGCCCTAGTGCACTTTTCTTCTTCTTCATCTTTTCTTTTCTTTTTTAGAGTTGTCAAGAGCTCTCGATCAGTCTTTACCTAGGGGAGACAACAGCCTTTGGATTTATCCATTTCTGTGTTGTGGTCTAGGTAGTACGATACACTCATAAAGCAACGGAAATATTCGTCATATATCAGTAATTCTATCTATTAACTAGACTACGTTCTTAGATGATACATGTCACTTCCACATTAAGTAACAGTATTGAGTATGCATGCGTACATGTTAAACGCATCCTGCCCGCGAATAATCTGCTGAACTGTGGTTCTGCTGACCCTATTCCTATTAGTAACAGGGACAAGCACACCATCGAAACGATTACTAAAGAAATTCGGAGACTATGACACAATTCCAAACGTGATGCTGTGTACTTCTACTTGCCTGCAATTACGATTCTTGAATTTCGTGTGCACGATGCCACAGTCTCCTTTAAAAGCTGTGAATTCGACACCTCCATGCCCGCTTTCCGCCATTTATACGCAGTTGTCTTTCTTTAGGTCTAGAAGAGAAGTAATCCAACATAGACCAAGGAGATATAAAAACATGCATTGTTTCCCTTAGGCCTAGTAGGTCGTGTGTCTAAAAGTTTGCATTTAGCTGATAGGCACACCTGTGGCAAAGAACTAAACTGACTTCTATGTGGGTGTAAGCAAATTGCCTTTTCCCACTAAGTCACAGGATGAGAGTTATCATAAACCTTATGCACAGGAGAATATCGTGCGTATGCACGAAGGATATCTTGGGGACACGTTAAAAACCTGTTCCGCCTTTCAGAAGAGTAGGACAGGTTCGTGACGGTAGGAACGTATCACACACACACACACACACACACACACACACACAGGATGAAAGGCATGGCTGGATGAAATGAGGGCAGGATGAAAAAAAGTTGTGTAAACTTAATCTTTTACACTCAATGAAGATCATTTTGACTTGACACGATTCACGATTTAATTCCTTTCATCCCTTCTGGGGTGTTGAGGATAACAAACAAATTCAACAGGAGAAAAAAAAATTTCAGCAATACACCCAGAAGTGTTATCAATAGGCTACAAGCAGGGAATGAAAAACAAGAATTCATAGCAAAATGATAAGCAAACAATATGTGAGACGGGGATAACCTAGTGGTCAGAACATGATGAGACTTTAAACCGAGGCCCCGTGTGCGAACGCACGCAGAACATCTTGCGCACACGTTAAATCCTGTTCCGCTTTTCGTAAGAGTAGGCCATCGTGTGCCGGTGGGAACAGATGACAATATTTACAAAACTGCATACACACGGGGGCCGGATGAAAAAAAGCACATGATTGCTTATTCTGTTATCCTCGATATACAAAGAATAAATAAATATAAAAAAATAAACATTGCGCTCACAATTTGACGACCCGAGTTCGATTCCCGTTTGAGGGGATTTTTCCTCTGGAGTTAACATCTCTGCTGACTCCACTCTCCTCAACGTCCTTCGGATTAGACTATAAATCGAGGCCCCGTGTGCGAACGCACGCACATCTTGTGCACCCATTAAATCCTGTTCCGCTTTTCGTAAGAAAAGGCCATTGTGCGCCGGTGGGAACTGATGTCAAGATTAACAAAACTGCATAGGCCTACACAGGGGGGGCTGGATGTAAAAAACAAACAAACACGAGTGCTTATTCCATTATCTTCGATATAAAAGAACAACAACAAAAAATTAATAAACAAATAAAGACTCAAGACGTTTTTCTGTTTTTCGTTGTTTGTTGTTGTTGTTGTTTTACATCCATTTCTGTCAAAAACAGTCTACTCTCGTAAAAGGCAACAAATGAATTTTCAAAAAAATACCAGCAAATCTTATTAATTTTGAGAGAAAGAAAAGTTTTCGAGATTTAGGAGGGCCTACATTTCACGGACCTGCAAAAAATTTATTTAAAAAAAAAAAAATTAATTATAACTGGACATGGGGAAAATGCCGAGGAATAAAATCTTGTTGTAAATGTGTGAAGTGGGGGGCATTCCATGATAAGTTAATGAAATTCATCCCCTAAAACAGACATGTTGCATTTTGAACATACTCTTTATTCCTATGGTATATCATGGAAACGTCCAACCTCAAGTTATATATTTTTCCGTTACAAAATCGATTTTATAGTTTTCGTAATAAAGGCGTCTACTATTATCCCACAGTTCAGCTCTCCATTCATTAACAAAATTATCTATCAAGAAGGCTTTGATACGTGACCTGGTAGAATTAACATGGTGAACAAAACGTCTGTCTCACAGTCAAATCCGCTTTGTACTAAAATGTTTTGTATAGCATCCAGCCATACATAATTGAATCAAAGATTTGTCATGTAGACATTTCATCATCTCATAAACATTTGATGATGGCTTTTCAAAATGGAAGTCAAGCAGCTGCATCCAGAATCCAACCATTCCACAGAAACCCAAAATAGACAAGGGACACACACACATACACACATACACACACACACGCGCGCGCGCGTGCGCGTGCGACTAGGGGATAAATAGAAAGATAGCTCTACACATGTACAAACTTATTGAGGCCACAAAGAGTAGCTTACTTTCATATAACTAAAGAATCAAATCAAGGGTCGCTTCACTTACACCATACCAAATACCCTCCTCCTTAGAACAGGCGCGCGCGCGCGCGCGCGCGCGCGCGCGCGTGTGTGTGTGTGTGTGTGTGTGTTGAGGTGTGTGTGTGTGTGTGTGTCACATTTTCAAAAATTAATCCCAAACTATTTTTTTCACTGAGCTCTCTCTCTCTCTCTCTCTCTCTCTCTCTCCTCTCTCTTGAAGCCTATTGATGACGGACACACGAACCTGTGTGTGTGAATAAATAATCATCCAGTTTTCTTTCTTATTTTTATTGCTATGTGGAGGTTTATTGTTTTGTTTTGCTTTGTTTTGCCTTTTTATTTATTCATTTTTTTTAAAATCAGGGACACATGTTTTATGTAATTTGCTATTTATACTAGTATTTTTTTTATAATGAAGATATTGATTTAAGTTTCTTAATTAATGCCGTTTATTAAAACTTTATGATTTATATGACTTCTTTTTTGGTGGTGTGATCTTGATGTAAATTTTTTTTAAAGCATATGAGTGCTTATTCCATTATCTTCGATATAAAAAAAATAGACAAATAAGTGATAAATAAATAAACTAATAAATAAACAAACAAACACACAGACAGAAGGCTTAGATGCGGTTCTAAATGCAGCACTTAGGCTATACCGGCTCTGATTGGCTGAATGTGGTGTCTGCTAGGCTGTGTGCAATGTCAAGGACGATTTAGGCTATCTGCAATGTAGGCTAAAGGATGCTCTTCTTTTTCCATCTCCGTGGCCGCGAGTTTTGCAATCCATTCGCTCTAGGGCTACCTATATTTACATAGTTTTTCCAAAAGGCCCTGACCAGTTTGTAAGGATGGATTGCCACCAACTGCTAGAAAGTGAGTTGCTGCATTCGCACACCACACACAGAGGCCTATAACAAGCACACACTTAAAACTAAATGTGTATGGTGATGTAATGTTATTTGTTACGTACCATTCTGATCTCGACACACATTAGGCCTAGGTGGTAAAGGTAAAGGTTCCCATAACCTAGGCGGTCGTAGGGGAGCCAGGAATCAGAGTCCTCTCTTTCTCTAGGGGCCAGCATAATGAGAGTGGCGCCCATCTCCTCTCCCTGGCTGCTTTACCTTCCCTGACCTTAAAGAGGGCAGGTACCCATTTACAGATTGGGGGACTGTGCTGAAGCCGAGGCGTCACCCATCCAACTGGTAACCACGCTCGACGCTGCTTAACTTGACTGGGGGAAAGCCAGTGCTCATTTCTTTTATTTCGAGGATAAAAAAAAATTTAATTAAATTTTTTTTGGGTTTAATCTAGTCCCTATGTGTGCAGTTTCGTCAATTTTGTGGGAACCACTGACACACAATGGCTTACTCTTAACGAAAAGTGGAACAGGTTTTTTACGTGTGCGTAAGATGTTCTGCGTGCGTTCGTTCACGGGACCTGGGTTTATAATCTCATGGAAGGCCTATGATCAGTGTATCTCTCTCTCTCTCTCTTCTCTCTCTCTCTCTCTCTCTCTCTCTCTCTCTCTCTCTCTCTCTCTCTCTCTCCTCCCTCTCTCTCTCTCCTCTCTCTCTCCTCTCTCTCTCTCTCTCTCTCTCTCTCTGTATTGTTCATTATCTTTTTATCTTGATGTTATCCCTGAAAAGGGCGGGGACTGGATGTAAAAAAGCACATGAGTGCTTATCTATTATCTATTATCTTCGAATAAAAGAATTTGCCTTGCCTTGCCTTGCCTTGCCTTGCCCTTTGCCTTCTCTCTCTCTCTCTCTCTCTCCTCTCTCTCTCTCTCTCTCTCTCTCTCTCTCTCTCTCTCTCTCTCTCTCTCTCTCTCTCTCTCCCCGAGAGACACGGATAGCCTAGTGGTCAGAACATTGCGCTCGCAATTTGACAACGCAAGTTCAAGTCCGGTCGAAGAGATTTTTCTCCTGGAGTTAACATCAGTGCTGACTCCACTCTGTCTAAAAGTCAAAAGTCCTTCGGATGAGACTTTAAACCGAGGCCCCGTGTGCGAACGCACGCAGAACATCTTGCGCACACGTTAAATCCTATTCCGCTTTTCATAAGAGTAGACCATCGTGTGCCGGTGGGAACAGATGACATTTACAAAAACTGCATACACATGGGGACTGGATGTAAAAAAGCACTAGAGTGCTTATTCCATTATCCTCGATATAAAAGAATAAATCAAATCAAATCAAATCAAATCAAATCAAATCTCTCTCTCTCTCTCTCTCTCTCTCTCTCTCTCTCCTCTCTCTCTCTCTCTCTCTCTCTCTCTCTCTCTCTCTCTCCTCCGTCCCTCCCTCCCACCCTCCCTCTCGATGGTCGAGGGGTGAACTTGGATTCAGCAAGACCACTCATTTTGGCAGGCGTAATTCAGCCAGTTTTGGTTGTTTATAGATAGTTGATTGCAAAAGTATCCATACAGTTAGTACAATTAAAGTACTACAAAGACATTGATGTGAAAATTTGGAAGTAATTGATAGAATACTTTTGGAGATATTTGAATTTTTATGTTTAATTGAAAGAAAGAAGAGAATAAGCAGAATAGATAAGATACAGTGCAGTTAGAGCAAGAGGGATGGCAGTGGAGAGAAAACAACTCTGTTGTTTTCGCCTGCCTCCTTCCCTGGCTTACTGGCTGTGCATTGTTTTGCTACTGAAGAGCAAAGATGTCGA
>CM060335.1:14217042-14222042 GCA_030674155.1 Stramonita haemastoma | reverse complement strand
TGAGCAAGTATCAGGATCATCTTTCTTGTACATTATTTGCACAGTATGAAACAGTGTCTATTTTTTATAAATCGCCATCTCATATTGCTGTATCCTACAGTTCAGGCAGCTCTGTTGCAACAGTCTTGGAATGGTTTTCTTTGAGGAAGTATGTTTACCCTTCACACTCATGAAGATAACATGTGTCTGGAAGCTAGAGCTCTTTCTACTGTTCCCTGCCAAAAAAATATTCTGCCCCATTCTTAAAATGCAGTTTTTTTTGTGTGATTTTAGATTGTTTGATTACTCTTTTTTCTATTAAAAAAAAGAAAAAGCCCAACTATTATCTTATTTGCTGTGATGGAATCACAGGTAAATATCCATCTGTTTTTCAGTCATATTTTTTCATGTACATATGTCGCTTGCAAGGGTCACAAAGAATAAAGACAGTCTTCAGTACACGATTATGCTGATGATGACTGTCTTGTAGGCTTTGACGGGCTTTTCACCTGTCCAGTGACCTAGTTGAATGGCTGAGTCACACCAGACTAACTTCAGTAACTGTCAAACTGACACTCACAGTTTAAATATTCTTGAGTATGATCATCATTATTTTGGGTGTAAAAAAAAAAGAATAAACTGTAACAACCATATAATGTGTTTAGTTCACAAAGAATTTAACTTTAATTCCTGTTGCAAAGATTTTCTGCTGTGAATGGAATGTTGTGGTTCGCGCTTCATAAAGCATGCCTTGCCCCTTCAAACCATGTCATATCTTCAGGCCCTGTGTGTGTGTGTGTGTGTGTGTGTGTGTGTGTGTGTGTGTGTGTGTGTGTGTGTGTGTGTGTGTGTGTGAGAGAGTCTGTCTGTCTCTGTGCCTCTGTGTTCAAATTCATTTAATTGCCTCTGTGTATGTGTGTGTGTCTGTGTGTGTCTGTGTGTGTCTGTGTGTGTGTGGTGTGGTGTGGTGTGGTGTGGTGTGGTGTGTGTGTGTGTGTGGTGTGTGTGTGTGTGTGTGTGTGTGTGTGTTTTCTAACATACTTGCCCTATGCACAAGTTTCTTTTACTTCCAGAAACTGACATACTGTGCTGCTGAATGTGTGTTGTTGAATACAAATTTGTTCTGTGCTAGACATTGGTATATATATATATATGTGCAGTGTGAAAAGAATATGGTGTTCTGTTCAGCTTGAAAACTGGATATTACTTGTTCTGAAAAATGATGAATACAAGTTACATCTTTCTCAATCATGCATGGACTATTATATACTAAATATTATATATTATTATATTGTTATTATATATTATATATATTATAGATTATATTATTATATATACTATATATTATACTATTATGCATGATATATTGAGTGATGTCAGTGTCATATCAACACTGGAGTGGTTTATACTATTACAAGTGCTGTGTGTTGTCACATGGATAGTCTACAAATCACAATGCAGGAAAAAGAAATAAAATAATGGGTGGCGCTGCACTTGTGGCGATGTGCTCTCCCCTGTGAGAGCAGCCCAAATTTCTCACAGAGAAATCTGCTGTGACATAAAGTGGTCATAAATAAAATAAATGCTGCTTGCCTTGTGTCCTATTCTTTGGTGTGCACGGTGAACAAGTCATGTTTCCTGTATCTCAGGCTCTCACGGGGAGTTTCCAAATATCCCAAGTCAGGAAGAGCATGGACCTTTACTGAGGTAACTGGGGGTAGGTGGTAGACTTTGCTTATTTTGTGTTGTGTGGTTTTATTGTCATGTTCTTTACTATTGTATTTTGTTCCTGACTTTTTCTTCTGTTTGACAATTGCTGTTGTCATGACTCGTTTACACACCATTGACACTTAGGCTCCACACTATTTTCCACATTTCTTTTTTCTCCCTTGTGTGTGTGTGTGTGTGTGTGTGTGTGTGTGTGTGTGTGTGTGTGTGTGTGTGTGTGTGTAAAACTATGTTCTGCCCTTACTCAAAAGAAACTATTGCATGGCTTATACACTACAGTCTGCTGACCCATTTTGAGTTAGAAAACATTTCACTGTACAGTAATAAAATTATGAACTATGTCTTTTGCCTTTTTGCTGTCTTTTTATTGTTTGTCTGTGAACATATGGTATCTTGTTTGTAAACTGAGCAAGTAGTCTTTACATTTCCTTTGCATCCATCTTTGGATACATGTGTAATATACAGTCAGCAGTAGCAGCCAAACTTTGAGTAAAACTTCTGTCCTAAGTTTATGACACCCTTTCCACCACACAACTCACCCCACCCAGGTGTAAAAGGGGTACCAACCTTGTGTTGGGGGTTAACCCTGCGATAGACTGGCGTCCTATCCAGGGGGGAGTCTATGACTCTCAGTTGCTTAACGCCTCAGAAACCAGGTTAAGCACCGACCTGATGAGCCTTAGGCTCGGGACAGACTTTAACTTTAACTAACCACCACACAGACATATCAAATGCTTCAATACTTTACAAAAAATGTACTATAAATCCCAGTAAATTAACCACTTATATGACCATCAATATATCAGATTACACTGACAGACACACACCTAAGCACACACTACACAGTGACACACACACACACACACACACACACTTTCACACACTTTCACACACACACACACACTTACACACACACACACGCGCGCGCACACACACACACACACACACACACACACACACACACACACACACACCACACACATCACATACATATCGCATACATAGAGGGCATTGGGTGAACCCTGAAAACAAACACACACGCACGCACGCACACACACACACACACACACACACACACCACACACACACACACACACACACACACACACACACACACACACACACACACACACACACACATTCATGGATGAGAGAAGCTGAGTGATTGGAATATCGGACACATGATAACTGACTAATGCTGAGATTCAGGTTTGGGTCATTGCTAAGCTGTCAAGTTAATGTTGGATCTGACCCCATTCCCCAGCCTGAAGTTTAGATAAGACTGTATCTGACTGAGTCTGACTGTGCAAGGTTACATAGCTTCTTACCATCCTGTTAAAAGCTCAACCCTCCTTCATTCACAGCAGACCAGCTTTGGCCAGTGGTATGAATGACATGAACATACCTTGTCTATACTTTAAAATGGTTTACGTGAAGACTGCAAGTGCTGGGGCAGCTAGCTAGACTTACCCATTTGGAAGACCCAGATGAATACTTCTAATGCATAGAAACAATAAAAGACACCTGGTATAAAGCTACATGTTGGCCTACAACAATCACATTATTTGAAAGGTATTGAAAAAACCAGTGGTCATCTCTGTCACAACAGATGTGTAACAATTCTCAGCAGAATGATCAGTAGAGCAGAAAACAGTCAATGGCAGGAGAAAGAAACAGGACTGATTTTTCTTTTTCTCTTTTAGAAAAGGCAAATAAGAGTATACATGTACACTGATGAGATCTGTGAAGTACTTACAGCTATGAGCAGAATGTATTGAATATTTGATCTACAGCAATACATCAGCACAATGTGAGGCAAACAATTTTGTTTCACTTTTCCAATGACACTCCTGTCTGTTCATACTGCATTTGTAATGACCATTTTCAGTTAGTTTTTAATTCTTTTCTGTAAGGTAGACTATTCCATTAAAAATTGTTTTTAAAATCACCTTGGAAAACCCGGAAGCAGTTGCTTCATCACTGCATAATAATGTACTGTCAAGAGTTTTGGATGCACATTTGCTATTTTGATTTTTAGTCACACTCACAGTTCAAATGCTGACATAGATTACAGGATCTTTAATGTGCATACATGACTCCCCTGTATATGTGCATGATGAAGAAAGACATCCTACAGCACCAGTAGGCCTGTGATAGTCTCAAACTGGCATGGTGATAAGAAAGTTACACACACACTCACACATTGACACACATGCACACACATTGATACACACACACACACACACCACACACACACACACACACACACACACACACACACATTGATACACACACACACACACACACACACACACACACACACACACACAAACACACACACTGCCCTTGTGAACAGATGACAAAATTTTAAAACTGCATGCGCAGGAGGCTGTATTACTATGTAAAGAAAAAAAGCAACAAAAAAAGCATATGAGTGCTTATAAATTCCATTGTCCTCAAAAGAATAAATAAAAGGTATTTAAAACACTCACATTTCTGTGCCGGGAAAGGATAGCCTAGTGGTCAGAACATTGCGCTGGCAATTTGACGACCTGGGTTCGAGTCCGGTCGAGGAAATTTTTCTCCTGGAGTTAACATCAGTGCCGACTCCACTCTCCCCAAAAGTCCTTCGGATGAGACTTTAAACCGAGGCCCCGTGTGCGAACGCACGCAGAACATCTTGCGCACATGTTAAATCCTGTTCCGCTTTTCGTAAGAGTAGGACATCGTGTGCTGGTGGGAACAGATGACAATATTTACAAAAACTGCATACACACGGGGACCGGATGAAAAAAAAGCACATGATTGCTTATTCTGTTATCCTCGATATAAAAGAATAAATATAAAAATATAATATATATATATATATATGTATATATATATATATATATATATATATATATATATATATATATAGAATATCCTCAAATAAAAAAAAAAGAAATGAAAAAAGTGCCTGTACATGATTTTTTGGCTTTTCTCTTGTCATCTCATCAACCCATCCTCTCTCTTATACAAAATACACATGCAGATGCAAACATCACACACACACACACACACACACACACACACACACACACACACACACACACACACACACACACACTGGAGCCTGTTGTTTTTTTCTCCATCAAATATCACCGACTGAACAGGGTTCGTGATAACCGGTAATTGTCGGTATTTTACCGATTGTAAACAGGGAATACCGAAAATTTTCGAAGCTGCCGGTACCGTGTACCGATTCTGTTTGCCTGTGACGATTAGATTTCCGTCTCAAAAAAAAAAAGTCTATG
>CM060335.1:14189542-14214542 GCA_030674155.1 Stramonita haemastoma | reverse complement strand
TTATGAGCTCAGTCACTGACGTCATCAGTGACCAATGCATGAATTGCTGAGGCTCATGGGAAAATTCCAGCAGGTAGACTAGCTTAGGGCCTAAGACCTATCACCTAACCTAGCCTAGGCCTTGTATAGCAAATAGCGTACTTCCCCACGACAGGGCTTATTTTCAAGTAAGTATTTGTGTTTAACCTGCTAAAAAAAAAAGGAATCCTTTTCTCTCTCTCTCATCAATATCTGAAAGAATTTGGTTAGAACTGTTTTGTTTTGGTTTTTAAAAAAAAAGAATTGACATTCTGATGTATTTGTAATTGATATGTTCAGGCTTGATTGAAACTAGGTCAGTTATCAGCTGATCGCCATTTTGGGCCTTCTCCAACTTTGGTTCCTCTCAGAAGTTAATTGTTTCATCTCATCCCAGCCGAGATGGGGCCAACTGGCATAATCTGTGCTTAAGGAAAAAAATTTAAGGGATTTTAGGTTTTCTTGTGTTTTAATCAGCTGATCGCTGATCGCCAAAATGGCGATTTCTCCATTCCCCTCGTAGTCCGGCTGCCTAGGTAAGAATATTGGGCAAACCCTGCAAAATAGGGTGACGCCATGATTTTTGGCATATGCATACTTTGGACCCTCCTGTACAAAATTGGCATGGGAAACACCATATTGGTCAATTGTTTCCCACTTAATTTGATGATCAAAGATGTATACCCCACTTATCAAGGATCACGACAAATGTACCATTCTGCACTTGTTCATCTTCTCGTTTTTGAAGCAACTCCTAATTAATTGTACACACTTTCTTTGTGGCATCAAAAGTGGTTTCAAGAACACAAACAGCAGTGAATGATGCAGATTTAAAAAATAATTTATCATACATAAACATTTTAAACAAGTAATACCGCTTTGTTTATTTAACACAAAGCAACAGCTCCAGAATTTCACATTATGTTTTATATTCTATAAAGCTGATGAGTTAATCTTCATTCACACTCACTCCCTCGCATGCACGCACACACGCACGCACGCGCACACGCAAGCACACATGCATGCACATGCGCGTGTGACACTGTGATAACGATATTTACTGATTTGGTGGACAAGTGTTTGTAGAAAGAGAAGAACAACAACTCTTGAACAATACCACCAGCAGCAGCAGCACAACAACAACAACAACAACAAAACACACACACACACACACACAAGCACACAAATTTAGATAGGTCCACTAATCATCCACCAGTGCAAAGCATTAGGATTGTTGGTTAAACCTGTTGCTTCTCCCACCTTTGATGTGTGCATTGCACTGTTCATGCAACTGGTCCATAGTAATGCTGGAAAACTTGCATTGTGTTTACTGAGCAACAAAAACCCCATGCAGAATTCACGGAAGATTTCCTGTGCCTGAAACCATTCCTCTCAGCGTATTGTGCAAAGGCTTGACCGTTGAATGGTGGGCCATTGTCTGTCTTGCAGATTTCAGGGAAGCCTTGGCGTGCGAAAATTTGGTCCAGACGGGGGAGTATGGTCCTTTCTGAAGTGGATGAGACGATCTCCACTTCTGGGTATCGACTGTATTCGTCAGTGACCACCAACACATATTCTCCCGATGGAAACGGTCCAGCAAAGTCAATCGCCACCGCTACCCATGGGCCTGAAGGGAGTGGTGTTGGTTGGAGAGGTTCTCTCTGTGTTGGTCCTTTGTACGTGGCCTGGCATGGAATACACGACTTCACAGCATTCTCAACCAGTTTGTCGATACCAGGAAACCAGATTTTTTCCCGGATCAGTTGCTTGGTCTTCACAATACCTTGGTGTGACTGGTGAGCAATGTCTATGGCTTGGTTCTGAAGTGACTGCGGAAGAATGAGACGATGACCTCTAAGAACAAGTCCATCATGCACGGATAACTCGTCTTTGAATCGTGCAAAGTCTGAAATGTCACCTCTCCATTGTCCAGTTTGGACTGCCTGCATAACTTTCTGGAGCTGAGGGTCTTTCTGAGTTTCAGCTCGAACATCGCCTTGCGTCATTGCTTTCGGTACTGCAAATTTGGCTAGGAATGCAATGTACTCCTCACCAGCGTTGTCTCTGGCAGGTGTTGTTTGAGGATGCCGGCTGATGTAGTCAGCTGGGTTTTGTTCATTTCTGCCTGGTCTGTACACGAATTCGACCTCGTACGGCATGAGTCGAAGACGCCATCTCTCAATTCGAGCTGTTGTTGGGTTTCGGCTTTTGACTATCCCAAGCAGTGGTTTGTGGTCAGTGATGAGTTTGAATGGAGCTCCTTGCACGTACAAGTGGAAATGTTCGATTCCATAGACAGCGGCAAGCATCTCTCTATCTGTCTGTGAGTAGCGTTTTTCGACGTCTGTGAGCGCTCGGCTCGCGTAACAGATTGCCTTGTTGTCTTGGACGAGAATCGCCCCAAGACCAACTGGGCTAGCATCCACCAGGATAGACGTTTCTTTAGCAGGATCAAAGTATGCCATGACTGGGCTTGAGGTGAGCATTTCTTTCAGCTTTTCGAACGCCGCCTGTTGAGCTGCTGACCAGGTCCAACTCACATCTTTCTTGAGTAGTTCACGCAGTGGACTGGTGATTGTCGCATACGCAGGAATGTATCTAGCCATGTACTGAGTCATACCGAGAAACGATCTGAGCTCAGCGATGTTTGTAGGTGCAGGGGCATTGAGAATTGTCTTGGTTTTCTCAGGGTCTGCGGTCATCCCCCCTCTTCCAAACACATGGCCAAAGAATGTCAGCTCAGACGCAGAAAAAATGCATTTCTTGCGGTTGAGTTTTGCTCCCACCTCTTGTAGGCGTTGAAGTGTTTTCTTCAAGCTCTTGTCATGTTCTTGCTGAGTAGCCCCGAAAACGATGATGTCGTCAGACAGATTTCTAACGCCAGGAATGTCATGCAATACATTGGATATGGCGTTTTGGAAAATTTCTGAAGCTGCATTGACTCCAAATAACAGCCTTTTGTATCTGAACAATCCAACGTGAGTCGAGAATGTAGTGATCTGACGAGAGTCTGAGTCAATTTCCAGCTGATGATAGGCTTGAGTCATGTCAAGTTTGCTGAACCTTGTAGCCCCATTCAGATCTGCAATCAAATCGTCGAGTGTTGGCATAGGATGTTTTTCTCTACCTATTGCTTTGTTTGGTTCGCGCATATCAACGCACACTCTAACTTCTCCCTCACGTTTCTTGGGGACGCACACAATAGGGCTGACCCAGGGAGTTGGTCCAGTTACCGGCTCGATGATGTCCAAATCTTGAAGTTTCTTCAGTTCGGCCTCCACCTGTTTTCGAAGATGGAATGGAACACGTCGGTGCTGTTGGGCAACAGGCTGTACTTCAGGATCCACATGCAGTTTGATTTTCGTATCTTTGATGTGTCCTAGTTTACCATCAAAAAGTTCTGTGAAGTTGTCAGCGATGGAACTTGTTGATTGGGCAGATGTGTCCAAATTCAGGCTCGCAGAGAATGCGAACTGTATCAGTCCCAAAGCTTGTGCAGTGTCTGCGCAGATAAGACTATCTGTTTTCTTGTCACTATTGACGACGTAGAATTTTGCATGTGTTCTTTTGCCTTTGTATTCTAGGTCTGTCGAAAAGTATCCATCCACAGGCAAAGGTTTGTCAGAACCGTAGGCCATAATTCTGGGACATGGCTGTTTGAGTTTCAGATTTGTTGGGCATATCGACGTGTGCACAATATTTACTGTCGCACCACTGTCGACAAGAAATGACGTTTCTTTCCCAAACAGTGTGGCATGGACTGCTGGAATTTTGGAATTGTGGGTGACGTGGAAGACTGATTCCTCACTGGAGCTATCGGCTGATCTGTCACAAGTATTCGATACGTTGTTGATCTTCACAGGCTTTTGTTTGGATCTACAAACACGAGAGTAGTGTCCTATCTTCGAACAAGCTCTGCACTGCTTTCCTGCAGCTGGACATCCGTCGGGGTGTGGGAATGGTCCACCACAGTTACGGCATGTCGTGTTATGTCTTGGCGGTCTGGAACTTCCTCTACCTCGCTGAGAAAATCCACCTCTGCCTCTCTGCTGGAAGCCACTCTGTCCCTCACGATTGTTTGTGAGAGAGGACTGACCTCCTCCTCTTCCATGCTTACGACTGGCAGAATTCTTGACTGCGTTTACCTTGTGACTGTGAGCTGTTTGTTCAATGTCTGCAGCCCTAGCTTCGGATAGCTCTTGAGATCGTGCTTCCGAAAGTATCTGGTCCAGTGTAAACGAATCCCTAAGCGCTCTTCTCCTCAGTCTAGATGATGTACAACCATGCAGAATTTGTGTCAGAATTTCACTGTCTGCATCGTGAAAATCGCAGTTTATTGCTAACGCACGGAGTCGAGTATGGAAACTGTCAATTGTCTCACCTGTGTTTTGTGTCACATCTCTGAACTTCAGACGTTCGTAGCTGGTATTCTTCTTTGGGGTGAAGTATTCAGTGAAAGATGTCTTGAGCACGTTGTATTCGTTTGGTTCGTCGTCGATGGTTGCGCCGATCCCCTTTTTCTCGTCAGAGAAAGATTCGTAAATTTCGAAGATTTCGTCGCCTCCGTAATGAAGGAGTAGGGCTTTTTTTCGAGCGTCTCTTGTAATGTCCAAAGCACACACGAGATTTTCGAACTTTGACAGCCATTTCCGCCAACGTGTGCCAACGTTTTCATTGTCTTGATAGATGTGAAAATGTTCGAAATTTGGCAGACTTGTCGCCATTTGGATGATATAGACTTGAAAAACGTACTTTACCTCGTCGCCAGTTGTTATGTTTCTCTTGAGAATGACCAGCTAGTGGCCTAATACATTCAAAATACAAACGTACGGCTTGCGCACAATAAAACCAGAACAACGTGGCACTTGTCTGGAACCGGAAGTGACCTTTTATTCAAGGGAAATAACTCATATTACATATTACAATCTACTTTCAATTTCAGTTAGGCTTTGGACACAACAGTATGTTCCATCTACACCATATCACGGATATGGATAGACAACCATTGGGCATACTTTGTATGGTGTAGTGCAAAAAGCCAGGGCATCAGTTTTGTTAAGCTTTCCACATACTTCATGACATTTCCAGAGCGAAGTGAATAAATCATCTGCAGGAGGGTGAGCTGAAGCTAAAGCTGAAGAAATATTGTTCACTATGATAGTAAGTGTATGTATGCAAACCAGCTTCCCATCACTCTCCAAGTCAGTTAGAAAATTCTGAGCTGCCCTGCTAATCGGCTTGGCTTTCTTTTTGTTTGCTGCCAAACAGTTCTTATGATGTTTTGCCACAGTGGCCACTATATCGGGAGCATGTTTGCAAAGAAGTTCCTGATCTTTAAGCAGTTCTGCATGCTTTCAAGCTTTAAAGTCTACCTCAGGAGTTTGAACATTGTGGAGTTTTGGATGACTGAATTTATTAAAGAAGAAGCATTCCTCTTGCAGCTCATGCAATGATGCTGTCAGTCTTCTTGTTTTAGCTGGACTTAAAGGCTGTGACACATTTTTTTTTTTTGCTTTCTCAACAGCACAGTTGTTCCTACTTTGGTTCTACAGCTTTAGTGCTAACATGCCTGTTTTGCTAAAAAAAATTAGTATTGAGTTCACTCTTATTCTCAAGAAGTCTAAGCATAGGTTACAAAATGGCCTTTCACCAGTATCATGAAAGCTTTTCAACTTCTCAGCAACATATTTGTACCCTACATCATCTTTTCTTGCAAGGCATATCCATTGTTCTGATGTGTTTCTTTTTTTTCTGGCTGAGAACACAAATGTTCTGGTTAACAGCTTCATCTTCCTGAGATGCTGTTGGGTTTATGCATCCCACACACTTGAATTTTATGGCAGACATGACCTACTCCTGTCTTTGAACGCCATACACCTACCATAGAAATGATACAGAGCCTTAAGTTAAAATGTAAATGGTAGCCATCATCATATGACATTAAATGATAGTCATATTGATTGTAACAATAATACAGTGGCATGTGTAAAAGTTTGGATATTCAATGTTATATCTCAGTGTAGAGTGCATTCCATAACAAACATACCACAATTACATGCACAAAACAAACAATGCAGCCACACACACACACACACACACACACACACACACACACACATACACACACACACACACACACACACACACACACACACATATATGAAGGTTTTTTGTTTTTTTTAATCACACCAATGAAGGCTATGTACTGATAGTTATTAAAAAGTTTTTAATATATATATATATATATATATATATATATATATATATATAATATATATATATATATATTTCTGAGAATGCAATTTAAATTGACAAGTTGTTCTATGCTGTTGACAAACCCTCACCCCCTTCTTTCACAAGCCACCCCCCCTCCCCCCCCCCCCCAAAAAAAAAAAAAGTGCAACAAATAACCCAAGAAAAAATCCACAAGCAGAAATAGGAATAAAATGTTTCGTTTAGAAAGTTTCATAATTTTAATGCCAACTAGCATCAATAATCCTTCGAAAATTTTTATTAATCACAAATGAGAGAGAGAGAGAGAGAGAGAGAGAGAGAGAGAGAGAGAGAAGAGAGAGAGAGAGAGACTCGAACTCAAACTCGAAAGGTTTATTCATGAAAAAAGGCCATTGGCCCATACATGAAGGGGGTTGCCGAATAACGATAACGATAATTGCTTTAAGCTGACACACGACGCTACTCCAAGCCATGGAAACCACAGCATTGATTAGTAATGTACATCGAGACACGAAACTCTTTACTGTCCAGATATGTTACGGCATTCCGAGCCTTTCTTTCGTCCAGTCTTTGTCACAGGCACACCCTTAGGTCTAGGCTAGGCCTAGCCAAGAAACCGCTGTAATAGTTCTCTAAGTGTCGCTAAGTCCCTTGAAGCACACGATAGGGTCTCTGTGTGTAGTGTGTTCTGGATTCGCTTCCCATTCCGCAAACTGGCGAGTTTGACACGTTCCTCTTTTAGCATGTTTTTCTCTTGCTGTTTGACAAACCAGTACACACATACTGGCTCAGTGTCTGGTTGGCATGCGCACTGGATCACAATGTCATCTGACCACACACGTCACAATATCTTCACCGTCTGAATGATATAGCACGGATTTTCTAAAGTGTGTATTTCTTTGTCTGTCTCTTAGCCTTTTCTGTACGGATCTATCAGTTAGAGTAGCCACGTACTGTTTGACATTTCTTGTGTCGAATGCACCAACAATATTATCATTGTTCACCTCAGGCTGCAAAACACACATATCAGCACAGTCACTACAATCAGACATACAGGGAGGTTCTAAATCAACCGATGATGGCAACTTAACTGATGTTTTTGTGTTGATGTCCTGTGTGTGTGTTGTTGGTAGGTCTATTCCATGTGTATCTACACATGCTGTATTCCCCTATTCTATTCCACTGTCAGGCAGACTCGAGGCACTGATGACACAGTCACTTTCACACACAACACTTGCCTGCTTCTCTTTATGCTTTCGAGAGCGCTCAACATCTCGTCGTCTTTGAGAAAACGATTTTTTCTTGTAGTACTGTGCTTGTGTGCTGCGATACACTGTTGGATCCACCATGTTGGTTGACACTGTTGTGTCCACTGGTTTCAGTCGCAAGACAAACACCACGCTGCCCCCTTCTCCTGCCACTTTCCAGCTGGAAACTGCATTGTCCGTCAGCAGGGCGCCTAAGGTCCTCTCCACAGCCGCTGGAAGTCCAGTAACTGGCATTTTTGAATGAATTTCTAGTTTTACTGCTGCTCACAGAAAATGTACGCCCTGTCCGCTTCACTTCTCGTGACCGCCCCCCCGAGAGAGAGAGAGAGACTTCAAGACTTCAGACTTCAAATAATTTAATGTTCATAAGTCTTCAGACTCCTAACATTTTGCACTCTAACTCATGCAATTTCCAGCGGTATACAGATTGCCTGGATTCTGAAAAGGAAACTACAAAGAGTAAACATGATTGTACATATCGGCATACAAAATATGAATAATAATGTATTGAGTGATACAAATTAAGATATCATGATCGCTTGTGCATGTCTCGCTCAAATTTTTTGGCACACTCATAGTTGATCTTGTACGCATGCACCCCCCCCCCCCCCCCCCACATGTGCACCCATGCAGTTCGTGCGCGTGCTCAAACGCACACACACACACACACGTATGCACACGCACTCACACGCACACCGCACTCGCACGCACGCACGCACACACACACACACACACACACACACAGGATTCTGGCCTTTGGCCCTCTTCCAACATGATTGATGGTTTTTCAGGAAGTCAGGAATTTCTTTTAGTTAGCTAGTATCTTTAACACCTCTCTCTTATTCACAGCATGGTAAATAAACTGAGCCAGGTTTTGCATGAACAGTGAGTCACAGTTGGTCATTATATCACAAAATAAGCTTTCATCTAGTTGATTATCCCCTAAATATTTGTTCCTTAGTTCTTTGTAATTATGACATGTACAAATCAAATGGATTTCATTTTCTATTTCATTTTGACAGAAACTACACAGCAAAACTGAAGGATCATCCTGTGCATAACGAAAAGTATTTGCATTCAGGGGAAGAACCCCCATTCTGGCTTTGGCAAGAGTGTCTCGAAAGTGTTTAACATTTAAGGTATCAACATAAGGTTCAGTCATGAAGTTTGATTTAAAAGATGCATACAATGAAAACCTTTCGCTATTGTTAAGTGCATCCGACCAGTCACTAATGAAATTTGTCACAAGGCGTTCTTTCAACAATGAAAAGAAACTCCGTTCATTCCAGACACCCTGGTTTAACCATGCAAATCCCAAACCACATTTTTCTAATATAGTTCTCAATCTGTATGCCCAACACACAATACCATTTTCATCCATGCTAACCTGCATTAAATAAGCTTGCTTAGGCAGTCTCTTTAATTCCATGTGCAACAATTTCACCCAATACTTAACAGCTCTCATGCATGCATTAATCTGAAGAGAGTATCTGCCCAGTTCGCCGTAAATGCATTTATTTGGGGTTTTAGGAGAGACACCTAGAAAGCGTTTGCATGCTAAGGTATGAACTTTTTCGATTGAATCAGTGTGTTCAAGTCCCCAAAACTCTGATCCATATAACAAGATTGGCTGAACCTGGGCATCAAACATCTTAAAGTAAGTCTGTTTAGAAACATCATTAAGATTGCGGAGCACTCGAACACATTCATAAACTGCCTTCCTTCCTTTTGTAACTAATTTCTTGACTCCTTGAACTACACTCAGTTTTGTAGTAAAAGTATATCCCAGGTAGGTGTAACTATTAACCACTTCCAGGTTTGCTCCATCTAAATGCCATTTTTCATTCCGACCTAGGTGTCCACCCTTTCTAAACACCATAATTTTAGATTTATCTATATTTATATCCAGATATTTTTCTTTGCATAGCTTACTCAGATTGTTCAACTGGCTTTGTAGCCCTACAGGAGTCTTTGACAAAAGAGCCAGGTCATCTGCAAATAACAATAGAAATAATTCCATAGAACCAGGTTGCAGTTGAATTCCATGTTTTCCCACATTTTCCATAGTTACAGCTATTTCATTTATAAACAATGAGAAGAGAGCAGGGCTCAAAATACATCCTTGCTTAACACCAAGCGGACATTTAAAGACATCAGACATCGTTTCATTCACACGAACACAGGACAAAACAGAAGAATACATGGCCTTTATGGCTTCCAAAAATGGTCCTGACAAACCTGCCCTAACTAGGGTTGCAAATAAAGAAGGACGATGTACAGAATCGAAAGCCTTTTTCAGGTCTATGAACGCTACATATAATTTTTCCCCTTTTTTGTTCAGGGCTCTTTCGACAATAGAAGACAAGGTAAAAATATGATCAATGGTTGAATATGACTTCCTAAAGCCTGCTTGTTCTTCCACAATTTTTTCGTTTTCTTCCATCCAAGACACAAGTCTTTTTCTGAGAACACTTGTATAGATTTTACTGATAATACTTAATAAAGAAATGCCCCTGTAATTGTCAGGCTGATCTGCATCTCCCTTCTTGAATATAGGTACAATCATAGAATATGACCACTGACTTGGAAATTCGCCATTACGGAAAATCTTATTAAACAAAAGAGTTAAGAAAGCTACTGATTTTAATTCTGCAGTCTTGAGCATTTCAGCAACAACCCCATCACAACCACATGCTTTCCCATTCTTTAGCGTTGCAATGGCGGTTCTAACTTCGGCCTCAGCTATAGGAATGTTTAGCTCATTTACTGATTCCTGATTTATATTAACAAAAACATCCCTGTCTTGCCCGTGGGCTTCATCTGTTCTAAAAACCAATTTAAAATGTTCAAGCCATTTATCTAACGATATGTTTTCACTCAGTTTCTGTTTGTTTGTTTTTGATCTTATTTCTGACCAGAACAGTTTGGGGTCATGAATAGCTTGGTTTATTCTACGAGCTTTCTCCTTTTTATAGCTAGATCTTTTACTCTGTTTAAGTTGACGATACTCTTTTCTTGCATTTACAAAAGCAACTCATTTCCTATTGACCGATTCTAAATCTTCTATCTCATCATCTCTATTTGCTCTCCCCAGACGCATACCTTTATCATACTTATTTTTTGATTTTCTGAAGGCATTGAGAAGTTTATAAGTTAACCGTTTAGCTTCTTTACATTCTCTATCGAACCAAGGAGCTCCCTTGTTGTCCTGATACATATCTACTTTGAATCTTTTTTTCATGCAAATTGCGGCATTCAACAGACAGTCTACAAATCTTGTTAAAGCTGACTCAGTGTTTGTGTCTATTTCTTCAAAAGCATGGTCAAGGTCAGTGACTGATTCAGGTGAGGACAAGTTAGCTAAAAACTCTCCCTCTTTTTCTTTGTCCCAGCACAACTTTTCCTTCCAAACTCCCTTATTAGCTCCCTTACTGCTATTTTTTGTAGACATAGAGTTTAAACTTCCCAATGTTATTGAAACAGGTAAATGAGTAGACTCAACTCTACTTATTATTTCAAAGGAGGAAATAAGGTTATGTTCAAGTAAATCATTAGATACAACAAAGTAGTCAATAACGCTTCCCCCTGTCTGACAAATATATGTCAAACTATCATCAAACCCTTTATCACTCAACCCGTTTACAATAGAACACTGGAACATACTACAAAGGTCAATAAGCTGGGAACCAAATATATTTACATTAGTATCTTGGGACTGTCTTGACATGAAAACATCTTCTTGGCTAACTGGATCCAAGTCCACTTCGAACAGACCATTTAGACTGGCTGTTCGTGCATTTAAGTCACCACAAATAACTAAGTCAAAATTATCAAATCTTTCAAAAAGGGTACTGATGCAGCTTTCTAGAGGTTCAATTCCATATCCATTATGAAGCAAGTTGTAGACATTAGAATCACTAGGTGGAACATATGTACCAATGTAAAACATATCTTTTTGTAGACCTAGCAATGATTTATCTAATCGTAAACAAATTAAATTATCATAATCCATATTAATAACACTGATCCAATCTTTAAACACACTCTTGTAGCCTACAACAACGCCTCCTGATTTCCGACCTCTTACAGTTAGTTTTTTGGCAAAAGAGGAAACAAAACAGTAGTCAGACATTTTATCAAATTGGAACTGGAAATCAATAAAAGTTTCAGTGAGACAAAAGATATCAAAAGATTTAAGAAAAGTGACAAAATCATTGCAATGGAGACGTTGCAGTAACCCTTCAACATTCCAAGCCCCTATCTTTAACCCACCACCACAATGTTGATCCTGTGAGGGCCGGCCAGACCCCTATGTGTTTGAAGAGGGATGTCGTGGATGAGCTGAAGGCTTGTTCTGCTGTCCTGGACTCACAGGAGACTGGCTATGCTGCCCTGCACGTTGTGAAGGCTCGTTCCGCTGCCCTGCACGAGCCGAAGGCTCGTTCCGCTGCCCAGCACGAGCCGAAGGCTCGTTCCGCTGCCCTGCACGTTGCGAAGGCTCGTTCTGCTGCCCTGCACGTTGTGAAGGCTCGTTGCGCTGCCCAGCACGTTCCGAAGGCTCGTTGCGCTGCCCTGCACGAGCCGAAGGCTCGTTGCGCTGCCCTGCACGAGCCAAAGGCTCGTTCTGCTGCCCAGCACGCTCCCAAGGCTCGTTGCGGTGCCCAGCACGTTCTGGAGGCTCGTTCTGCTGTTCTGTAGGAGTCGAAGGCTCGTTCGGCTGCTCTGTAGGGGTCGAAGGCTCGTTGCGCTGCCCTGCACGAGCCGAAGGCTGGTTCCACTGCTCCGCACGAACCGAAGGCTCGTACCGCTGTACCGCTGCACCGCACGTTCCGTAGTTCCCCGCACGTTCCGTAGGCTGGTTCCACTGCTCCGCATGAACCGAAGGCTCGTACGGCTGCCCCGCACGTTCCGTAGGCTGGTTCGGCTGCTCCGCACGAACCAAAGGCTTGCACCGCTGCCCCGCTCGTTCCGTAGGCTGGTTCGGCTGCTCCGCACGAACCAAAGGCTCGCACCGCTGCCCCGCACGTTCCGTAGGCTGGTTCGGCTGCTCCGCATGAACCAAAGGCTCGCACCACTGCCCCGCACGTTCCGTAGGCTGGTTTGGCTGCTCCGCTCTAACCAAAGGCTCGCACCGCTGCCCCGCACGTTCCGTAGGCTGGTTCGGCTGCTCCGCACGAACCAAAGGCTCGCACCGCTGCCCCGCACGTTCCGTAGGCTGGTTCGGCTGCTCCGCACAAACCAAAGGCTCGCACCGCTGCCCCGCACGTTCCGTAGGCTCGTTTCGCTGCCCAGCACGAGCCGAAGGCTGGTTCCGCTGCCCTGCACGTTCCGAAGGCTGGTTCCGCTGCCCAGCACGAGCTGAAGGCTGGTTCCGCTGCCCCGCACGTTCCAAAGGCTGGTTCCGCTGCCCCGCACGTTCCGAAGGCTGGTTCCGCTGCCCAGCACGAGCTGAACGCTGGTTCCGCTGCCCCGCACGTTCCGAAGGCTGGTTCCGCTGCCCCGCACGTTCTGAAGGCTGGTTCCGCTGCCCAGCACGAGCTGAAGGCTCGCCCCACTGCCCTGGTCTTCCTGAAGTCCCGCCCTGCTGCCCTCCACGAGCTGAAGTCTCACCCTGCTGCCCTGGTAGTGTGGGATGCTCGCCTCGCTGCCCTGGCCGTACGGGGGGCACGCCTTGCTGCCGTGACTGCGCTGGAGGCTCGCCTTGCTGCTCCGGTCGTAGTCGAGGCTGGCCCGGTTGTTCTGGACGTACTGGAGTACGTGGGAGCAGCCCGCCCCACTCTCTGTATCTGCCATCTGTTACCACTGTAGAGTAAAGCCTGTTGTCCTCCCAGTCCATCTCCATTTGCTGGTCCGCAGCTGGCCCGTCGTATGGAGACGTTGTCCTGTCCTTCCTAGGGCCTGAGCGGAAAGCTTTCCCCTTTGCTTTCTGTGGATGGTTCTCTTTCATCTCTTCTTCCTGGTAGCGTGAGGAAGGGGGCGGAAATCTTTCCTCCTTCCGTGGTGCGTATGTTCTGTCCCTAAGTTTTACAATTTCTCTTTTCTTCAGGTCGAAGGTGAAGATCCCTTCCTCTGTGTGAAGCTTATCAAATCTGAGGACTGCTCTCTGGTTGCTGTTCTTCATCTCCCTTTTGAGCCCCAACAAACCTTTCTGTTTATTCCGTACTGCCTCCGATACATCTTCCCTCACAAAGATCGGAGGGTCACTTCCTTTTAAATAACCAGCTCGAGACATTACTAGGTTACGGTCCTTAAAAGACAGAAAATTGACAATTATCGCACTTTTGCCTAGAGGATGTGCTCGTTCTATCCCTACGTCTTTGGTAATTTTCATTTTGTTCTTTAACACATAGCGCACTTCTTCTTCACATTCTTCACATGACTCTTTACCATTTTTCAAAAGACCCCCAAAAATGAGGTTGTTGCGTCGTGAACGATTTTCTAAATTATCCATTTTTTCTTCAAGTTTTTCTACAAGAGTTTTTAACATCATCTTGAATGTCCTCTAGTTTTTCGTAGTGCATAAACATTGCGTCTACGTCATCAGTCAGTATTTTTTGTTGATCATTCAATTCATCAAGCCGACTATCCAGTTTTGCTTCGATTTCAGCTATTTTAGAAGACAAAAATTGTTGATTAATTTCTTGCCTGTTTTCAATTCTTGTCACAGATTCAGTAAGGAAGTGCACTGACTTTACCAGTTGTTGCAGCAGTGACGTTTGTTGTGTGTCTGTTTCCAGCTCCCCTGTGTTGTGATTCAGGTATGCTGTTTCAGCAGTTGCGCTCTGCTCATCCATGCCAACTGAAGAGGTGGAGATTTGAAAACTTGTTAACTGACAATCAGATTTTTTCTAAGTCCTAAAATTCACCTGCACTGAACAAGGTTAGCATCGAGAGAGAGAGAGCAAGGATGCACGTCCGCTCTCCTCGAGATCTGTTCACCGAGTCGAGAGAGAGAGAGAGAGAGAGAGAGAGAGAGAGAGAGAGAGATGAGAGAGAGAGAGAGAGAGAGAGAAAATTGACGACACGAAGAAAAAGTACCACCGGTCCTCAGGAAAATTGGCAAAGCGGCTTGAATCCAGATTTGTATCAAAACTCCATACAAGAAAGCGTGAGGGAAAAACTGACTAAGATACCACGATCTCCCGAAAACTTGTGTCATACCGGTCGTTTCCCCGAACAAACCAGAGAAGTTTTTTCTGTTCCTCAAGCCCTTCAAAAGATAAGACAGACATTCGGATGGCTAACACACAGAAAAACGCTTGTCAAAAGCTGCATAGCCATAACGCTCTGCACACTGACCGACTTATGAGGTAAGAGATACCATCTCCGGGCAGGATGTCACTACAGTACGCAGTGAACAGAACCGGATGCATAGCCAACTTTCAGATGCCCTGGCCCTCACAGGTTCCACGCCAACCATGACCTGTCCCAGAAACGGAGAGACAATGCACCGTTTTGTAGTAAAAGTATATCCCAGGTAGGTGTAACTATTAACCACTTCCAGGTTTGCTCCATCTAAATGCCATTTTTCATTCCGACCTAGGTGTCCACCCTTTCTAAACACCATAATTTTAGATTTATCTATATTTATATCCAGATATTTTTCTTTGCATAGCTTACTCAGATTGTTCAACTGGCTTTGTAGCCCTACAGGAGTCTTTGACAAAAGAGCCAGGTCATCTGCAAATAACAATAGAAATAATTCCATAGAACCAGGTTGCAGTTGAATTCCATGTTTTCCCACATTTTCCATAGTTACAGCTATTTCATTTATAAACAATGAGAAGAGAGCAGGGCTCAAAATACATCCTTGCTTAACACCAAGCGGACATTTAAAGACATCAGACATCGTTTCATTCACACGAACACAGGACAAAACAGAAGAATACATGGCCTTTATGGCTTCCAAAAATGGTCCTGACAAACCTGCCCTAACTAGGGTTGCAAATAAAGAAGGACGATGTACAGAATCGAAAGCCTTTTTCAGGTCTATGAACGCTACATATAATTTTTCCCCTTTTTTGTTCAGGGCTCTTTCGACAATAGAAGACAAGGTAAAAATATGATCAATGGTTGAATATGACTTCCTAAAGCCTGCTTGTTCTTCCACAATTTTTTCGTTTTCTTCCATCCAAGACACAAGTCTTTTTCTGAGAACACTTGTATAGATTTTACTGATAATACTTAATAAAGAAATGCCCCTGTAATTGTCAGGCTGATCTGCATCTCCCTTCTTGAATATAGGTACAATCATAGAATATGACCACTGACTTGGAAATTCGCCATTACGGAAAATCTTATTAAACAAAAGAGTTAAGAAAGCTACTGATTTTAATTCTGCAGTCTTGAGCATTTCAGCAACAACCCCATCACAACCACATGCTTTCCCATTCTTTAGCGTTGCAATGGCGGTTCTAACTTCGGCCTCAGCTATAGGAATGTTTAGCTCATTTACTGATTCCTGATTTATATTAACAAAAACATCCCTGTCTTGCCCGTGGGCTTCATCTGTTCTAAAAACCAATTTAAAATGTTCAAGCCATTTATCTAACGATATGTTTTCACTCAGTTTCTGTTTGTTTGTTTTTGATCTTATTTCTGACCAGAACAGTTTGGGGTCATGAATAGCTTGGTTTATTCTACGAGCTTTCTCCTTTTATAGCTAGATCTTTTACTCTGTTTAAGTTGACGATACTCTTTTCTTGCATTTACAAAAGCAACTCATTTCCTATTGACCGATTCTAAATCTTCTATCTCATCATCTCTATTTGCTCTCCCCAGACGCATACCTTTATCATACTTATTTTTTGATTTTCTGAAGGCATTGAGAAGTTTATAAGTTAACCGTTTAGCTTCTTTACATTCTCTATCGAACCAAGGAGCTCCCTTGTTGTCCTGATACATATCTACTTTGAATCTTTTTTTCATGCAAATTGCGGCATTCAACAGACAGTCTACAAATCTTGTTAAAGCTGACTCAGTGTTTGTGTCTATTTCTTCAAAAGCATGGTCAAGGTCAGTGACTGATTCAGGTGAGGACAAGTTAGCTAAAAACTCTCCCTCTTTTTCTTTGTCCCAGCACAACTTTTCCTTCCAAACTCCCTTATTAGCTCCCTTACTGCTATTTTTTGTAGACATAGAGTTTAAACTTCCCAATGTTATTGAAACAGGTAAATGAGTAGACTCAACTCTACTTATTATTTCAAAGGAGGAAATAAGGTTATGTTCAAGTAAATCATTAGATACAACAAAGTAGTCAATAACGCTTCCCCCTGTCTGACAAATATATGTCAAACTATCATCAAACCCTTTATCACTCAACCCGTTTACAATAGAACACTGGAACATACTACAAAGGTCAATAAGCTGGGAACCAAATATATTTACATTAGTATCTTGGGACTGTCTTGACATGAAAACATCTTCTTGGCTAACTGGATCCAAGTCCACTTCGAACAGACCATTTAGACTGGCTGTTCGTGCATTTAAGTCACCACAAATAACTAAGTCAAAATTATCAAATCTTTCAAAAAGGGTACTGATGCAGCTTTCTAGAGGTTCAATTCCATATCCATTATGAAGCAAGTTGTAGACATTAGAATCACTAGGTGGAACATATGTACCAATGTAAAACATATCTTTTTGTAGACCTAGCAATGATTTATCTAATCGTAAACAAATTAAATTATCATAATCCATATTAATAACACTGATCCAATCTTTAAACACACTCTTGTAGCCTACAACAACGCCTCCTGATTTCCGACCTCTTACAGTTAGTTTTTTGGCAAAAGAGGAAACAAAACAGTAGTCAGACATTTTATCAAATTGGAACTGGAAATCAATAAAAGTTTCAGTGAGACAAAAGATATCAAAAGATTTAAGAAAAGTGACAAAATCATTGCAATGGAGACGTTGCAGTAACCCTTCAACATTCCAAGCCCCTATCTTTAACCCACCACCACAATGTTGATCCTGTGAGGGCCGGCCAGACCCCTATGTGTTTGAAGAGGGATGTCGTGGATGAGCTGAAGGCTTGTTCTGCTGTCCTGGACTCACAGGAGACTGGCTATGCTGCCCTGCACGTTGTGAAGGCTCGTTCCGCTGCCCTGCACGAGCCGAAGGCTCGTTCCGCTGCCCAGCACGAGCCGAAGGCTCGTTCCGCTGCCCTGCACGTTGCGAAGGCTCGTTCTGCTGCCCTGCACGTTGTGAAGGCTCGTTGCGCTGCCCAGCACGTTCCGAAGGCTCGTTGCGCTGCCCTGCACGAGCCGAAGGCTCGTTGCGCTGCCCTGCACGAGCCAAAGGCTCGTTCTGCTGCCCAGCACGCTCCCAAGGCTCGTTGCGGTGCCCAGCACGTTCTGGAGGCTCGTTCTGCTGTTCTGTAGGAGTCGAAGGCTCGTTCGGCTGCTCTGTAGGGGTCGAAGGCTCGTTGCGCTGCCCTGCACGAGCCGAAGGCTGGTTCCACTGCTCCGCACGAACCGAAGGCTCGTACCGCTGTACCGCTGCACCGCACGTTCCGTAGTTCCCCGCACGTTCCGTAGGCTGGTTCCACTGCTCCGCATGAACCGAAGGCTCGTACGGCTGCCCCGCACGTTCCGTAGGCTGGTTCGGCTGCTCCGCACGAACCAAAGGCTTGCACCGCTGCCCCGCTCGTTCCGTAGGCTGGTTCGGCTGCTCCGCACGAACCAAAGGCTCGCACCGCTGCCCCGCACGTTCCGTAGGCTGGTTCGGCTGCTCCGCATGAACCAAAGGCTCGCACCACTGCCCCGCACGTTCCGTAGGCTGGTTTGGCTGCTCCGCTCTAACCAAAGGCTCGCACCGCTGCCCCGCACGTTCCGTAGGCTGGTTCGGCTGCTCCGCACGAACCAAAGGCTCGCACCGCTGCCCCGCACGTTCCGTAGGCTGGTTCGGCTGCTCCGCACAAACCAAAGGCTCGCACCGCTGCCCCGCACGTTCCGTAGGCTCGTTTCGCTGCCCAGCACGAGCCGAAGGCTGGTTCCGCTGCCCTGCACGTTCCGAAGGCTGGTTCCGCTGCCCAGCACGAGCTGAAGGCTGGTTCCGCTGCCCCGCACGTTCCAAAGGCTGGTTCCGCTGCCCCGCACGTTCCGAAGGCTGGTTCCGCTGCCCAGCACGAGCTGAACGCTGGTTCCGCTGCCCCGCACGTTCCGAAGGCTGGTTCCGCTGCCCCGCACGTTCTGAAGGCTGGTTCCGCTGCCCAGCACGAGCTGAAGGCTCGCCCCACTGCCCTGGTCTTCCTGAAGTCCCGCCCTGCTGCCCTCCACGAGCTGAAGTCTCACCCTGCTGCCCTGGTAGTGTGGGATGCTCGCCTCGCTGCCCTGGCCGTACGGGGGGCACGCCTTGCTGCCGTGACTGCGCTGGAGGCTCGCCTTGCTGCTCCGGTCGTAGTCGAGGCTGGCCCGGTTGTTCTGGACGTACTGGAGTACGTGGGAGCAGCCCGCCCCACTCTCTGTATCTGCCATCTGTTACCACTGTAGAGTAAAGCCTGTTGTCCTCCCAGTCCATCTCCATTTGCTGGTCCGCAGCTGGCCCGTCGTATGGAGACGTTGTCCTGTCCTTCCTAGGGCCTGAGCGGAAAGCTTTCCCCTTTGCTTTCTGTGGATGGTTCTCTTTCATCTCTTCTTCCTGGTAGCGTGAGGAAGGGGGCGGAAATCTTTCCTCCTTCCGTGGTGCGTATGTTCTGTCCCTAAGTTTTACAATTTCTCTTTTCTTCAGGTCGAAGGTGAAGATCCCTTCCTCTGTGTGAAGCTTATCAAATCTGAGGACTGCTCTCTGGTTGCTGTTCTTCATCTCCCTTTTGAGCCCCAACAAACCTTTCTGTTTATTCCGTACTGCCTCCGATACATCTTCCCTCACAAAGATCGGAGGGTCACTTCCTTTTAAATAACCAGCTCGAGACATTACTAGGTTACGGTCCTTAAAAGACAGAAAATTGACAATTATCGCACTTTTGCCTAGAGGATGTGCTCGTTCTATCCCTACGTCTTTGGTAATTTTCATTTTGTTCTTTAACACATAGCGCACTTCTTCTTCACATTCTTCACATGACTCTTTACCATTTTTCAAAAGACCCCAAAAATGAGGTTGTTGCGTCGTGAACGATTTTCTAAATTATCCATTTTTTCTTCAAGTTTTTCTACAAGAGTTTTAACATCATCTTGAATGTCCTCTAGTTTTTCGTAGTGCATAAACATTGCGTCTACGTCATCAGTCAGTATTTTTTGTTGATCATTCAATTCATCAAGCCGACTATCCAGTTTTGCTTCGATTTCAGCTATTTTAGAAGACAAAAATTGTTGATTAATTTCTTGCCTGTTTTCAATTCTTGTCACAGATTCAGTAAGGAAGTGCACTGACTTTACCAGTTGTTGCAGCAGTGACGTTTGTTGTGTGTCTGTTTCCAGCTCCCCTGTGTTGTGATTCAGGTATGCTGTTTCAGCAGTTGCGCTCTGCTCATCCATGCCAACTGAAGAGGTGGAGATTTGAAAACTTGTTAACTGACAATCAGATTTTTTCTAAGTCCTAAAATTCACCTGCACTGAACAAGGTTAGCATCGAGAGAGAGAGAGCAAGGATGCACGTCCGCTCTCCTCGAGATCTGTTCACCGAGTCAGAGAGAGAGAGAGAGAGAGAGAGAGAGAGAGAGAGAGAGAGAGAGAGAGAGAGAGAGAGAGAGAAAATTGAATTGAATTGAATGAATTTTATTTAAAGAGGATAATGGCAGAAGCAAACATGTTTTTTTACAACCAGCCCTCTGGGCCAAGAAAAAAAAGAAAGAAAACACCAAAACAACAACAACAAACTAAATTCTTGCTCATTTCCTGCATCCCTCCACTATATGCACATGAGAACTGCGCGCAGCCCCTACTGTCTGCCAGTTCATGCCTAGCCGAGCTATTGTCCAAACGTTTATCATATCGCCTCTCGCTGTGTCGGCAATGCCCATCACTATCAGGAATCTCAGCACTAGCTATAATAGTTTCTAGACCTTGCTTTTCTTGGTTTGTTTTAATTTGTGAATAACTTGGGGTTGTTGTTTTTTGTAGTGCTTGTGAAATCTGTGTTTTGTGGAAAAGTTCCTGTGGAAAAAAACAAACAAAAAATGGAGATCCATTCTGTGGACTACACTAGTGACCAGGATTTGGTTATGGAGTCAGAATCCTATGAAGAAGAACCACAAGCTGGCACCTCTGCTGAACCCTCGGTGGAAAGGGAACCATCTCTCCGAGACATTTTTTCAATCATTCAGAACCTTTCCAAAAGAATGGACAATTTTGAAAGAAGTGCACCGCACACCAAGAAGAGAAAAATTAGTACTGACGCTGATAAACCCCTTGCTGAGAATGAAGGGAAAAGAAAGAAGGCAGGTAGTGATTCAGAATTTGTCACCGACAGTGTTTCTGATAAGGCAGAGGAACTGGAAAAAGAGCTGATAGCAGAAGCTACAGAGGAGGAGGAGGAGGAGATTTTTGCTGAAATGGCATCATCCTTTGACGACAACGAAGAAAAAGGACCACCGGTCTCAGGAAAATTGGCAAAGCGGCTTGAATCCAGATTTGGATCAAAACTTCCAGACAGAAAGCTGAGGGAAAAACTGACTAAGTACCCGATTCCCGAAAACTGTGCATACCTGGGCGTTCCCCGAACAAACCAGGAAGTTTTTTCTGTCCTCAAGCCCTTCACAAGAAAGACAGACATTCGGATGGCTAACACACAGAAAACGCTGTCAAAAGCTGCAATAGCCATAACGCTCTGCACTGACCGACTTTTGAGGGTAAGAGATACCATCTCAGGGCAGGATGTCACTACAGTACGCAGTGAACTGACCGGATGCATAGCTCAACTTTCAGATGCCCTGGCCCTCACAGGTCACGCCAACCATGACCTGTCCCAGAAACGGAGAGACATGCACCGACCCTGCCTACCCCGTGAACTCTCTGGCATATGTGCACCGCAGGTTGCCATGACCCCAGAGCTACTGTATGGCTCTGATTTTCACAAATGTCTAAAAGAAGTGCAAGAGTCCCAGAAACTCGGTCAGAACATGCGTGGTCAGCAAAAGAGGAGCATGTGGCAGCATAACAACAGTAGCTCTTTTTTAGGCCGGAAGCCGTGGAGGCAGGGGCAGGGGGGGAGTTCCTTCGGTCAAGCAAACAAAGTGTTTTAGAAGAAGGGTCAGAAAAACAGCCACCGGCAGTAACTCGATCTTTGACGGAACCGCCCCTCCCTTCTGAAAACAAGGTTAGTGAGTTTGAACTTTGCTTGCCTTCTTTGTGTGCTTATCTTAAAATGAAGCATGATAACTTTAAAGCAGGAAGCATAAAGGAAAAGCTGTCGCACTGGAATGAACTAACTTCTGACCCTGATGTACTTGAAACAGTTGAGGGATTTAAAATCACCTTTGATGATTGCCCAGTACACATAAAGCAAAGTTCGCAAAGGTTGTTTAGCAAGCGTGAAAACTATGCTGTTGACTCTGAAATAAGAAACTTGTTGAAAAAAGGTGTGATAAAAGAGTCTTTACCTGAATCAGGACAAGTTGTCTCACCTATCTTTGTTAGGGAGAAAAAAGACGGATCATTTAGAATGATTTTAAATCTGAAAGCTCTGAACAAAAATGTGGAATATAAGAAATTTAAGATGGAAACAATATATACAGCTTTGGATCTAGTTACACAAAATTGCTTTTTCGCATCAATTGATCTGAGAGATGCATATTACGTCATAGCAGTAGAGGAGACTTTCCGGAAATATCTGAAATTCAGATGGAGAGATAAACTGTACTGTTTTCAGGCAGCTGCTATGGGACTCAGTCCGATTCCCAGAAAATTCACAAAACTCATGAAACCTGTCCTAGCACGCTTACATGATATGGGTCACCTGATCACTTCATTCATTGATGACAGTTTGATTGTGAGAGAGACTGAAACAGAAGTTGTACAGTGTGTGGTAGACATGATACAATTATTAGACTCTCTAGGTTTCAGTGTACATGAAAAGAAATCACAGTTCATGCCTGTGCAAGAAATCACCTACCTGGGTTTCAAAATAAACTCAACAGACATGACAGTCACACTGACAGATGAACGGAAACAAAAACTGTTGTGTGCATGCATTCAATTATTCAGTCAGGAAAGTACAACTATAAGATCTCTGGCATCTTGTATTGGACTAATGGTTTCTTGTTTTCTTGCTGTGCCAATGGGCCCTTTGTACTACAGAGCACTTGAACAAGATAAGTGTTCTGCGCTTATTTATTTATTTATTTATTTATTTATTTATTTATTCTTTTATATCGAGGATAACAGAATAAGCAATCATATGCTTTTTTTCATCCGGTCCCCGTGTGTATGCAGTTTTGTAAATCATGTCATCTGTTCCCACCGGCACACGATGGCCTACTCTTACGAAAAGCGGAACAGGATTTAACATGTGCGCAAGATGTTCTGCGTGCGTTCGCACACGGGGCCTTGGTTTAAAGTCTCATCCGAAGGACTTTTGGGAGAGTTCCCCTTGCTTAGTGCTTAAACTAAGCAAGGGGAACTGGGAAAAGCCTGCTGTGTTATCAGCTGAAGGGAAGACAGAGCTAGAATGGTGGATTAATAACATAGACAAGCAACAGGCTCCCATTCAGAGATCAGACCCCACCATTACTATGAAGACAGACAGTTCACGTACAGGATGGGGTGCTTGGGTTGTTGACACCAAATCACAAACACAAGGCATGTGGAGTGAGAAAGACAAAGAAGGACACATAAATGCTTTGGAGCTATTAGCTGTCTTTTTTGGTCTCAAGTCTTTGTTGCATGACCAACGTAATGTTCACATAAGAATTATGACTGATAACACAAGCACTGTTGGTTGTATTAACAACATGGGTTCGAACAGATCTAAACATCTGAATGATGTATCTCAGCAAATCTGGCATTGGTGTGAAAGCAGAAACATATGGCTCAGTGCTGCTCACAATCCTGGTGTTGAGAATGTTGAAGCTGACAGTCTGTCTAGACAGATCCGTATTGACACAGAATGGAAACTTGATTCAATGCTACTTTCTGAGGCTATGAATATTCTTGATATAAAACCAGTCATTGACTTGTTTGCCTCTAGATTAAATTTTCAGTTTTCCAGATATGTGTCTTTCTTGCCTGACCCAGGACCATGTGCTATTAATGCATTAGGCATGTATTTGGGAAATGAGACTGTTTATTGTTTTCCACCTTTCAGCATTCTATCCCGGGTCCTGGCAAAGATAAAGAAAGACAAAGCAAGAGGGGTTATAGTAGCGCCAACCTGGAAAAATCAGCCCTTTTGGCCAGCACTGATGAAAATTCTCACAGCCAGACCTGTCCTCTTGTCAGCCAGAAACACTCTTCTGACACAACCAAGTCAAAAGGAGACAAAACACCCACTGAGGAAAAGCCTGACGCTGCTAGTCTGCAAAGTGTCAGGGATAGATTCAGAACACAAGGCTTTTCTGAGGAGACTACCAGTATTCTCATGTCCTCATGGCGACCCGCAACAAAACAGATGTATGATGTGTACAAACGAAAGTGGGAGAGGTACGCGTGTGAGCAACAAGTGGATTCAGTTTCACGCCTCTAGCCACAGCTGTAAATTTTCTGGCATCGTTGTTGAAAGGGGGATATTCTTATAGCGCTGTGGGCACCGCTCGTTCTGCGCTAAGTTGTTTTCTCTGCAACCATGAAGGGGCAACGTTTGGTCAACACGAACTTGTAAAAAGATTTATGAAGGGTGTGTTTGAAAGAAAACCACCACTACCAAAGTATCACCACACTTGGGATGTAAACATTGTGCTGAAAATGTTAGAAAGTGGGTTCCAGTGGAAAACCTGACGTTCAAGGAACTGACAATGAAACTTGTGATGTTAATTGCCCTTCTGTCGGGTCAGAGGTGTCAAACTATTGCTGCTTTGGACATCGACAATATGCTACTTTCAAGGGAAAAGTGTGTTTTTTATGTAAATAGATTATTAAAACAGTCAAGAAGAGGAGCCCATCAATCACCCATTGAACTCATGGCTTTTGTGGAAAAAGAGGCTTTGTGGTAGTTCACACTTTGAAAGAATACATGAGACAGAGCAAAGAACTGAGGGCTCAGAATGCTACCCGACATTTGTTTATCACTCTCCAAGCACCGCACCGAGGGGCCACTAGCAATACCATCGCACGCTGGCTGAAGTGGACGATGGAGAGGGCAGGCATAGACATTACACGCTTCACGGCACACAGTACGAGGTCAGCCAGTACTTCCGCTGCTAAACTTGCAGACGCTCCAATAAACATCATCATGAAAGCAGCTGGATGGACAAATGTTTCCACGTTTGCTAAGTTTTATAATAAGAAGACGGGGCCAACACTGACCATGGGCCAATCCATCATGGAGCGATTCCTACAACATAAATAAGGTAAGACAGTTTCTTGTTTACATGTGGTGGATGT
>CM060335.1:14182042-14184542 GCA_030674155.1 Stramonita haemastoma | reverse complement strand
TCCCCATGTTTCCATCAGTGTGTTGTGATGTGAAAATCTGTGTCCACAGCAATGCCATCAGCTATCCCCCCCCCCCCCCCTCTCTAGCCCCCCTCCCTTCCAACCTGTTATCCAGGAGGATGAATGCTTACTGTTGTAAACTATTAGGGCCTAGTCTCCTGGTAAAGTAACTCATAGGGAGCTTTACACATTATTTAGACTTTCAGAACCAGTATGCAGAAAAATTATGAATGAACAGATGGGGTGATCACTTAGATTGACATTTTTTATGCTAAGTGCACACTTTAGGCCAACAATTGTTTTTGATTTAGCCCAGTTAACTGCAGTAGAAATATTGATTCTGTTATCAAGAAAATTTGCACCAAATGGCTATAAATGTTGTTTTCTCTTCAGCTGTAAAGTGTGTAGACATTGTTAAAATGCAAGCACTATTTGTCGATGGAGGTCCTTGAAAATTGAGAATGAGGTCCTTGAAAGTCCTTGAAAAGTCCTTGAATTTTCCTCCCAAAGATCTGTATAAACCCTGGATCATCATAGAGCAAAAAAAGAAAGGCAGAGTGTATTTAACTTTTCATTAATGAAAAAAAAGAAAAGAAAGAAATTCCATGTCTTTTTTTATGCTAGGCTAGAAACCCTAACACGGAGGAGGGGGGGGGGTGGTGAGAAAAAAATCCCCCCTTTTTCAGATTTTTTTTTTTATCAACCCATCACAAGTTTTTGTGCGCTGTAGAACCTAATTTTTTTTTTGGAGAGATGCACACCACAAAGTCTCTTTTCTCAAAGTAAAATGTGCATTGCACAGTATATGAACAGGTTTGTGTGAGTGTGTAGCATAGTGTTGAAGGCAAATACAGACAGATACAAGCATGCATTAATTAAAGTGAGTACACGTGAGCAAGGGAATGTCAAAGAATTTTCTGTCACGTCTCTTTGTCTGGCATATAATTATCCTCTTCATTGCTAACACGACCATCATATGAACACATGCATGTATGCACGCGCGCGCGCGCGCACCACGCACACACACACACACACACACACACACACACACACACACACTGTGTTCATGTAGTGGTGGTTCTTGTTTGTATAATATGTACGATTTTCTGTAGTTGTAGTAGTGGTTTTCATGATACATGCATACATATAGAATAGGAAACTCGTGACCCGTAAGTTTGTACCAGTTCCCTGTCAGTTATGGGGAGCCCATCTGTTCAGAAGTAAGAATGTTCACTCAAAAGGCCTAGAGATGTTTCATGGTATTGTGTTGTGTGTTGTTAAGAATGGAAAGGTTTAGACTTTATTCTCACTTTGAATTTGATGCATGTATGTATCAATTGACTGTTACTCAGCTTTTAATAAGTCAGGTGTTTGTGGTGAATTTTAATGACAATACCACTACAACAGCGTAGCCACAATCATACCGTTGCGGGCTTATGAAATGGAACAATCTTGCCATTGAAGTAGTGTAGTCATTGCTTAAATCTTATTCAATGAAAACTAAACTTGCTCACATCTTCTTAAAGTCTGTGTAATTAATTACCATAAGTTCTGTGTGTTTGATCTCATTAGATGAACAATCTACAGCTAAACAAGCACTTACTGTACTTTGCTTCTGTGTTGTTTGTCAGATAAAGAGCCCCGCAGAGCTCGTGGGTTGGCCAATGCCGCGGCTACCTGCTACATGAACTCGTGTTGATGCAGGTATGTATCAAGTGCTCTGTATGTGCAGGTGCTCTCAGGCTGTGAATATAATTTTGCCCTTTTTTGTGTGTCATAATTAGCACTATTTTTGTTTATATCCCAAGACGTAATGAGGATAAAGGTGTTTTTTGTCTTCTACGATGTAAAGAGAATAATTTTTTATATAATGGAGAACTTTATAAAGGGTTGAACATCCGAGTACCCCTACCTGTAAATTCTGTGTTAGGGATATCCTTAATTTCCTACCCCTCGCTCTCATTGTTATGCCTGGCTCCTTTTCTTCCTGTCACCTCATTTTTTTTTCCATTATCTACCATCTTGATCCGTTGTCCAGCCCTTTTTTTATTTTTTGTAGAGGAACCTAAGAGAAAAATTTCCTCCTCCGCTTGTGACAGCTGCAGTTGCGCTGGGCTTGATTTAACAGACACTTATAGGCAGCACAAGACATGATTGTTATGCTAAAGACTGTCATTACAAAAGGTGCTGCGCTGGGCTTGATTTAACAGACGCTTATGGGCAGCACAATACATGATTGTTATGCTAAAGACTGTCATTACGAAAGGTGTTGGATGACTTTATGAAAAATTATCATGTTTCAGCTGTCTGTAGCCCAGGTGTAGTGGTGGTAGTGGGATAACATGTCCGTGCAAATTGTGTGCAACTGATTAGACGGGTCATAATAATCAGGTGTGGTGTGCATATGTTCCAGCTCTTCACAATTACGTTTCTGAGGGAAACCATTTTAGCATTACCGTTGATGCTAATTTATCAAGAGGTATGTATTGTAATTATTTTA
>CM060335.1:14094542-14177042 GCA_030674155.1 Stramonita haemastoma | reverse complement strand
TTTAATCCAGTCCCCGTGTGTATGCAGTTTTGTAAATATTGTCATCTATTCCCACCGGCACATGATGGCCTACTCTTATGAAAAGCGGAACAGATTTCACGTGTGTGCAAGACGCTCTGCGTGCGTTCGCACGCGGGGCCTCGGTTTACAGTCTCCTCTGAAAGACTTTTGGGGAGAGTGGAGTCAGCACTGATGTTAACTCCAGGGGAAAAATCCCCTCGACCGGGAATCGAACTCGAGTCGTCAAATTGCGAGTGCAATGTTCTGACCATTAGGCTATCCCGTCCCCAGTCAACAGGTCACCACCCTGCCCTTTCTTTTTCATGGAGAGACACTCTAGTGTCTCTGTCTGTCTGTCTGTCTGTCTGTCTCTCTCTCTCTCTCTCTGTCTTTGTGTGTCTTTGTCTCTCTGTCTCTATATCTTTGTCTCTCTGTCTCTGTCTGTCTCCCCCCTCCCCTTCATAAAGTTAAAGTTAAAGTTAAAGTCTGTCCCGAGCCTAAGGCTCATCAGGCCGGTGCTTATCCCGGTTTCTGTGGCGTTAAGTGACTGAGAGTCATGGACTCCCCCCTGGATAGGACGCCAGTCTATCGCAGGGTTAACCCCCAACACAAGGTTGGTACCCCTTTTACACCTGGGTGGGGTGAGAAAATAGCCGTAAGGTGCCTTTTCCAAGGGCACAACGCCATAGCCGAAAGCTGGGATCGAACCCGCAACCTTTAGATTACGAGTCCAATGCCCTAACCACTAGGCTACGGCGGCGGCTCCTCCCCTTCATATGTACAGTTAATTTCACGTTGGTTGGCAAACTATAAAGGGTCATGGTCAAGGTTTTTCCATAACCTATGCAGTCGTTACGGGGCGAGATGTCACAGACTTCAGCTTCTCTAAGCCACCAGCAGTTTGAGGGTGGCGCCCATATCCTCTACTTCGCCGCTTTACCTTCCCTGACCCTAAAGAGGGAAAATAACCATTTACAGCTGGGTGAACTGGGGGACTGTACTGAAGCCAGGGCGCACGAACCGTCACCCATCCACTTGGTAACCACGCTCAATGCTGTTGAACACAAACTTAAGGAAAGCCAGTGCTCTGGCCACTGAACTATCCCATCCTCCAAACCATACATGACTACAAACTAAGGTCCCACGTGTGGTAGCACAAAGACCATCTTCCAAGCCCTCCATCTTCCATAAAAGTTGGCTGATTAGGTCTGACGTCAATATACATACCTAGCATGCAATTCCAGTGAGCAATGAGAGACGGGGAAAGCCTGATTGGTTACAGCGTTGCGCTCGTGATCTGCTGACCCAGGCTTGAATCCCATTCAAAGTTTGTTTTTTTTTTCACCTGGAGTAAACATCAGTGCGGATTCCCCTCGCTCCCCAAGTCCTTCGGATGAGACTATAAACCGAGCTCCCGTGTGCGAACACACGCAGAACATCTTGTACACAGTTTAAAACCTGTTCCGCTTTTTGGAAGAGTAGGCTATTATGTGCTGGTGGGAACAGATGACAAAATTTACAAAACTTCTACACATGGGAACTGGGTGTAAAACACAAACACACACACACACACCACACACACACACACACACAAAACACCCACGAATAAGCACACACACGACTGCTTATTCCGTTACCCCCGAAATAAAAGAGTAAATAAATAAAAATAAAAGTGTGGAACATCACTAGGGATGCCGGGATTCTCTGTCTTGTTTTATTTCTCAAACCACACAGCATGAAGGAACGTGTCAACGTTGTGTGTGTGCCCTATTGACTTCAAAGTGAAACATGTCTTGTTGAAAAAGAAAAGTTGCCGAAAGCTCTCTCTCTCTTGGATTGTTTCTTTGTTTTTTTGATGGGTTTTTTCCGGGGGGGGGGGGGGGAGGGGCTCTGTGAGTGTGTGGTACTGCCCCCTCTACCTCCTCCCCTCTCTCATTTACTTGCTGACTTTAGATTCACTGCAGAACCTTGTTAACTTTCAGTATGTACGGGGAAAGAATCCACCGCTGCACACAGCACGACGCTGCTGAGTTTTTCACCTGCCTCACCACCTCCCTGGATCTTGGTCTACGGACCATGGGTTTCCCGCCGCACATGAAGATCCATTTTGGTGGCACCCTCATTCACACCAAGATCTGCTTGGAATGCGGGCACAGGTGAAAACCCAAACTCTTTTTTTTTTTTTTGGGGGGGGGGAAGGAAGGAGGTATTTAGCAATAGCACAAGAAACAAATTATTGCTGTAGATGTGTTTTATCTTTTTAAGTTTTTAAAAGTTATTCTATTGAGATGATGGCAACATTGTGTCCCACTATTACCTATCTGGTTGTAGGAGTCACAAACTCTCATCTTTATTGGCTGCCTAGCTCACAAACACACAAAAAAGTCCTGAAAATCGGATAGCTCAGAATGTAAGTGAAATAACTCTTTATAAGTCTTGTCTTGTCTTGTCTTGTCACAGAACGATATCACTCTGTGTGCCTCTCACTATCCACTTAACATTTTGCAGCACGAACACAGCAGAGCAGTTCACGGTACTCCCTGTGGAAATCGACCGTCGCTCCCTCCACGGCGCTTTCACGCAGTATTTCTCCCCTGAGGTGCTGCAGGGAGAAAACATGTATCACTGTGGGAGCTGCGGCAATAAGGTAACTACCAAGTATAGAGCAATGTATACAGTAGGCTTAATGTGTCCAGTAGCTTGCTGTAGAGTAACATCTTGAAATAGCTGAAATATCATGTTTGTGTAACATTAACGATCAGTCATTCTTGAATCTAATGCACATTTCGGGGCTCAAGATACAAGCAGTTAGTGGGAATGTGTCCTCTTCTTGTAGGATGTATGAACCGTTTGATCATTTCAGTGTGTAGGCATTACCTACCATAGTATGAGGAGAGCTTTAAACCTCCACCCAATGGAAACAGAGCTCACACAATTCACAGGTGTCTCCCGATTTAGAAACACGACATAACGACATGTCTCTGATCACATGGGAGGTAATCTTATTACCTCCTCGTGACATGTGTTAGGTACAAAGCGAACATTAATTGATGAAAGTTTTTATACAGAAAAAGATTATTCAATTACACACGCTTCCATGTCCAACAAGTGTATCTGGGCTGGGTTGCCCGAGTGGATGACATGTCCGATGTTGTCCTAATGGCATATGAGCCAAGATACACTTGTGGGACACAGTACGTATGTTTATCAAATAGTTAAAAAAGTTCAAGTCTGTCCCGAGCCTAAGGCTCATTAGGCCGGTGCTTATCCTGGTTTCTGTGGCGTTAAGCGACTGAGAGTCATAGACTCCCCCCTGGATAGGACGCCAGTCTATCGCTGGGTTAACCCCCAACACAAGGTTGGTACCCCTTTTACACCTGGGTGGGGTGAGAAAATAGCCGTAAAGTGCCTTTTCCAAGGGCACAACACCATAGCCGAAAGCTGGGATCGAACCCGCAACCTTTAGATTACGAGTCCAACGCCCTGACCACTAGACTACAGCGGCGGCATGTTTATCAAATGGGGGTTGGTTATTTTAAAAAATGGGGGTTTTAACCATCCATTTAATGATCACAGATCTGTGGCATTGACCTCTATAACTATGACATGTTTGGAATTCGTTCTGCTTTACTCCCTTAATTCATGACTACTTCAATCGCTTTGCCTTTGTATGTAGGTTTTCAATACTGGCAGCCGCCTATATATGTAGAAAGTGCCTGGATACTGCAGATGTCTTCAAAACTTTCAGAGAAAGAACTATGTAAACTGGTCCAGTGTCTTTGTTGAGTCTTTAGTGCTAATGGCATCAGCAATGACGTAATTATAGATGGTAAGAAAATCAGGACTGTCCATAGCTTCAAATATCTGGGAGGGATAGTATCAGATGAAGGATCAAAACCTAAAATTCTCTCCAGGATAGCCCAGACCACAGCTGCAATGACCAAACTTAAAGTCCTCTGGAATGATAAGAACATAGCTATCAGCTTCAAGATCAGACTGATGCATTCCCTGATCATGTCCATATTTTTGTTCACATATGAAACGTGGACCATAACAGCAGACATTCAAAGAAGGATACAGGCAATGGAAATTATATGCTTTCGCAAACTCCATGGCATTTCATACAGAGATCACATCACTAATGAAGAAGTGAAAACTAGAATAAAGATTGCCATTGGTCCATATGAAGAGCTCCTAACTACAGTGAAAAATTGCAAGTTAAAGTGGTACGGGCATGTCACACGATCATTCGACTGGCCAAGACAAGTCTTACAGGGAACAGTAAGGGAGGGAGATGAAGAGGTAGACAGAGGAAATGATGAGAAAATAACATCGGAGAGGGGACAGGGCTTGGGTGGAACAATCTACTACGGAGAGCAGAGGACCAAGGGAGTGGGGGAAACTGGTTGCAAAATCTTCTGTTGTGCCCCCACGGTCCACAGGACTACGGGGACAGGTGAAGGTGATAATTATAGAGAAGTAGGTGGGTAGACAGATAGTTCCTTGTTTGATGATTGCTGTAGCCCTGTCGCTGACTTCACTGTTCCAGGTGAAGGCTATGCAGCATTACGTTTGACCAGACTGCCCCAGGTGATGGTGAAGGTGATAATTATAGATAAGTAGGTGGGTAGACAGATAATTGCTTGTTTGATGATTGCTGTAGCCCTGTCACTGACTTTGCTGTTCCAGGTGAAGGCTATGCAGCGTAATTGTTTGACCAGACTGCCCCAGGTCCTTACCATTCAAATAAAGAGGACCACCTTCTGTCGGGAAAAGTAAGTCTACCTCTGCTTGTGTGCCCAGTGGAGTAAAGGCTTTCAGAATGATGGTCAGTGAGCGATTGTCATTGGCCTATTAAAGTCCCCCAGTCTTCAGAACCAGGAGTTGCCTTATCTTGCTCGAGATTTTTCTTTATCATGTGCGATTTTTATTTTTATTTTATTCTTTATATCGAGAGAATTTAATTGGGATAAGCACTCATGGGCTTTTTTTACATCCAGTCCCCGTGTGTATGCAGTTTTGTAAATCTTGTCATCTGTTCCCACCGGCACACGATGGCCTACTCTTACGAAAAGCGGAACAGGATTTAACGTGTACGCAAGATGTTCTGCGTGCGTTCGCACACGGGGCCTCGGTTTATGGTCTCATCCGAAGGACTTTTGGGGAGAGTGGAGTCAGCACAACTATGAGATGGTCATTGAATATTGGGCAAAGTAGGCCTACTCATTTTTTACAGTTTTGACTGTAGAATTTGGTTCGCCGTGTATTTCATCATCTGAATGCCTCCAAAATACTGCACCCTATTACGTGCTAAAAATGAGATGAGGCCACATCACACACAGACCAGTGGGTGCACTTACACTGCTGTTGTGTGTATAACTAGAGATGTAGTCTCTTTTTACAGGCTCTGTTTGTTGTTTGCTATTGTTTATGTAACTCATTAATATAGACTTAGAGAGATGGTGCGATTGCTGATTACAGTACTAGCAGTACGTCCAGTCCCTTAATGACCCCCTGTCACTGGAAGTACCCCGAAGACAGTGCCTAATTATCTGATTGGTCAATAATGCATACCATTATTCTACGCTTTTCTGAGGAGCCAAGTGCTTCATCTTTTGGCTAGCCACCGTTTCTTCCATGCACTATCATCATACTTCACTTCAAAGGCAAAATGGCGTGTGAAGAAAAATTTTCAAAACGTGATTCAGGAAAATAGTAAAAAATAAAAATAAAAAAGAAGCATTGGTGACAGAAACTAAGTGGCATATTGGTAAGTCTGGCCACTGCAAAAGATTTTCTTTTTTTTTGTTGTCTCATCCAGTGTGGTTTGCTTTAGGCTATACACCAGTAGAGTCGATGTCAAAACAGTGATCCAGTTCAAATAGACCTAATTATGTTTTTATTCGTATCCCAGGTCTGCATTCTCATACGATTTTTGCTCCATGGGTAAAGGTGTCCCATAACCTATGTGGTCGAAGGGGAGTAAGGCGTCAGAGACCTCACTTCTCCAGAGGCCAGCATATTGAGGGTGGCTTCCATCTCTCTCTCTCTCTCTCTCTCTCTCTCTCTCTCTCTCTCTCTCTCTCTCTCTCTCTCTCTCTCTCTCTCTCTCTCTCTCTCTCTCTCTCTCTCTCTCTCTCTCTGTGTTTTACCTTTCCTGACCCTAGAGAGGCGGGTACCCATTTACAGCTGGGTGAATTGTTGGGGGACTGTTTTGAAGCCAAAGCGTACAAACAGTCACCCATCAAATTGGTAACCACGCTCGATGCTGCTTAACATCGGCTGGGGGAAAACGAGCGCTCTGACCACTGAGCTATTCTTCCCATACTTTTATGAAATAATTATTGACCTCAGTAGAAAAACAAGGAGGGAGAAAAAGAGGCAGACCAAGGAAAAGATGGGAGGACAACATCAGCGAATGGACAGGCCTAGAACTCAACAAAATTTTTAGAAAGGCAAGGCAGAGAGAGGAATGGAGGGAACTGGTGTTCAAAGGCAAATTGGCGTGTGAAGAAAAATTTTCAAAATGTGATTCAAGAAAATAGTAAAAAATTAAAACAAAAAAAAGAAGAAGCAGCATTGGTGACAGAAACTATCATATACCTTTTATACCTGGGTGGGGTGAGAAAATAGCCTTAAAGTGCCTTTTCCAAGGGCACAACGCCATAGCCGAAAGCTGGGATCGAACCCGCAACCAAGGGACAGATAGATAGCTAGATAAAAAAAACAAAAAACAGCATTTCCTTGCTTCAGTTTACGTAACTGATGGTTGAAGGCGGTTGATTGGAAGATTTGGAGGCAAAACTACTGATGATGTTGGCGATGAGAAACTCCAGTGATGAATAGAAGTGACCGCATGCTGTTTCTTTGTGGGGTTTTGGGAAGGGGGGGGGGGGGGGGGGGGGAGGGGTCCTTTTAACCCAGCTTGTCCATTGCATTGGTCAACTAGTTGAGGATGGCAAGATGATGTTTAACGCCACATTTTGTGTGACTCCAATGCCAGCACAGGGAGGTATTGGTGAGTCTTGGAATAAATTTGTCTTGAAACAGAAACTACAGCAATATCTTTGAAACAGCAACACACCATCAATCTTTAAGGACCAGGATAAGTTTGTCTTTAAACGAAAACTACAGCAAAATCTTCCTCTTAAACAGCAACACACCATCAGTCTTTAAGGACCAGGATAGGTGGGTAGATAGGTAATTCCTTTGGTGATGATTGCTGTGGCCTTGTCGTTGGCTTCACTCTTCAGGTGATGGCAGCGCAATGTCCTCGTTTAACCAGACTACCCGGGTCTTTACCATTCAAAATCATTATCAGTGAGGGATGAGAACCAAGCACTTTCTTACAGACTTTGGATACAGCACCAGTGTTGTCCAGTCTGAAAGTGGAAAAAGTCCTACATGGAACTGGATTCCATTCTAAACCCTTCCTGCTGTTGATGTCAAGAAAACTGCGTTAGTGTAGTTATACTGAATAAAATTCATGGCATGAACATTTCTGCACGGAATTGCAAAGGGAGGGATTTATTTAAGTATTCTTTATTACAACAGCCACGTTATGTTTGTGTGTTTGCTTTTTTTTGTACAGGAGAACACTTGATAAAGAGGAACGACAGATTCCAGTTCCCTTCCGCCTGGAGCTGGGGCAGTTTGTTCAACGGAACGGGGACGAAGGTATGTAGATATACCGGCTGTGTTAACTTAAGTTCCTCAATAGTGAGGGTTTTATTTTAACGAGAAGTATTACGAACATGGCATTTTCGATTCTAGATGATTGACCAAGGACAGAGACTGTGCTGGCTGCAAGAGGCATTGACTGTGCTTCTGAAAGATGTATTAGGAAATATTTCGTTTGTAATAAGAATGATACCAGTTATGTTCCATCTCTGTGCACCTTGGTTTTTGGCACGGCTAGACAGTTTGGATGTGGCCTCTATACAGAGGTTGTGTAGATGTCAATGTAAAAGGCAAAGAAAATGCAATAATGAGTTTTCAACCACCACGCAATGACCTGATGTTGACTCTGGGTATATGGAGACCAAGAAATGAAAAAGTGACGTTAAAGTTTTTGTGTGTTTGGTTTGTGTGCAGAGGGTGAGGTGGCTGATCCAGGACTGTACCGCTTGCGGGGGGTCATTGTCCACAACGGGACCAGTGACAGTGGGCACTACTGGTCCTACGTCCAGCACAGGTAGGCAAGGCAAAGCGAGACAGATTGCACAGGTAGGCAAGGCAAAGCGAGACAGATTGCACAGGTAGGCAAGGCAAAGCGAGACAGTTTGCACAGGTAGGCAACGCAAAGCGAGACAGATTGCACAGGTAGGCAATGCAAAGCGAGACAGATTGCACAGGTAGGCAAGGCAAAGCTAGACAGATTGCACAGGTAGGCAAGGCAAAGGAGACAGATTGCACAGGTAGGCAATGAAGCGAGACAGATTGCACAGGTAGCATGCAAGCGAGACAGATTGCACAGGTAGGCAATGCAAAGCGAGACAGATTGGACAGGTAGGCAAGGCAAAGCGAGAGAGATTACAGCCACTTTACCTCCGCGATCGTTTTAAAAATCGTGTATTTAAAGATCATTTTTATTAAAAAAATTCAAAAAAATTATATCTTTCAATGACAGCATTTTTTAGTCAGGACCATGTGTTTTGTCTGACCTAACTCGAGTTCTGGCTCCTGAATAAGCCCATAAAAAAACCAAAAATCCTTCTAAAAAACATATCTTTCAATGACAGCATTTTTTTTTTTATGTCAGAACCCTGTGTTTTGCCTGACCTGACCGAGTTCTGGCTCCCTCGTCAGAGGTCCTTGCGGTGACTGAAGCTGTATCCTCTGTTGGTACCTTACAGCCAAACACTTTTTTTTCAGAATTTAGAAGTGTCAACCGCATTCACAAGAATGCCAGACTTACTGTTCTGCTTTTTATAGCAGACTGTTTCTATTTGTGCTGTTTACAGCAGGCTGTGTCGAGTTGTGTGTTTATAGCCAGCAGACTGATTCTAGCTAACAGACTGTTCTGCTCTTTAGAAGAGTATGCCATCATATGCCTGTGAAAAAATATTCTAAAGAAAAGGGGTGGGGGAGGGGACAGGATAGCTGAGTGGTCAGAGCACTTGCTAGCTGCAAGTAACGTTAAGCGGCATTCTAGACGGATGACTCCATGCACCTTGGCTTCAGTATATTCCCCAGTTCACCGCAACTAAATGGGTACCTGCCCTCTTTAGGGACAGGGAAGGTAAAGCAGCGAGGGAGGGGAGATGGGCGCCGCCCTCATATGCTGGCCCTAGAGAAGCTGAGGTCTCTGGTGCCTTGTTCCAGCATTTTACCTTGATAAAAAATCTGGAGGGTGGGGGTGAGGGGCCTAAAAAGATGTAAGATTGCAATTTTTGAAAATAGCAGGTTGGAGATGATTTCTCTATCTGCTGAGAGGTTTGAAGGAGTTGTATTTCATTAGAAATACGTAGGAGTAAAAAGTAAAGGAATCAAGGCCCTACTGTATTGTTTCAGAAGCCTGTATGATATATGAGGTTTCCTTAAATACAGGGGTCATCAGATCAGGAAGAAAGGTGACATACATTTCATGATGAAACTGTTATGTAAAAGAGTAAAGAAATAATTTGCATTTATTCTTTGAGATGGCTTTGTGATGTATTAGGAGTAGGCCTATGTCATTCACAAGCTTTGTTTCCTTTGTCTCAGGGGGCCATCAGATCCAGTAGAGAGATGGTATACGTGCGACGATGCCACAGTGTTTCCCTGCATCCTGGATCCCACAGTAAGTGATGGATAACTTCTGCATAACGTCACGTCACTTCTTTCCTTGTCCCCCCCCCCCCCCCCCCCCCCTCTTGGTACAGCTACGCCTATACACTGACATAATAAATTTATTTTGCTTTTGTTTTTCCTTTCGTTTTGAGAGATGGGTGGATGTTTCAGTACTTAAATCTACAACTTATTCTTCCTAGGTTTTAAAGATTTGTGCCAGCATTTTCAGAAAATATCGTTGCTGAAGTTATTTCTTAAATAATTACTCGTAATAACCGTTCTGATCACTCGACACTTCAAGGGAAAGAAATTTGGTCAAGGGAAGTAAGCGGGCAGAAGAGAAAGCACTATTGAGATCAGGACGGCTGTAGCTCCACCCCAAAAGTGTTGAGCAATTGTGCATATTTTCAACTTGTGTTTAATTTCCAGCAAAGTCATATATTGCAGTATAGAATGCTTTCGTTTTTTGCAGAGCTTGGACTACTGCTGTTTCGGAGGAGCGTTCACTGACACGCGGGGCTAGTAAGTGCACTCACGTTGTGTGGTAGGCTATTCATCTGATTTGATTGATTTGATTTGATTTATTCTTTCATATCGAGGATAATGGGATAAGCACTCTTGTGCTTTTTTTACATCCAGTCCCCGTGTGTATGCAGTTTTGTAAATTTGTCATCTGTTCCCATCGGCACACGATGGCCTACTCTTACGAAAAGTGGACAGGATTTAACGTGTGTGCAAGATGTTCTGCGTGCATTCGCACACGGGGCCTCGGTTTATAGTCTCATCCGAAGGACTTTTGGGGAGAGTGGAGTACCGTGTTGGGGCCAAATGCAGCCCATTGAGTTTGGCTTTCTGTGTGTGAGTTATGAGCGAGTTAGATCCACAAGGAACGGTGCTTTGCAGTTGTGTGTAGAGATCGGGGGCAGCAGAGCCCATATTGCGCTGTGGGTGGGGTCACATCACAAGAGATGTGCAGAGCCAACAGTAGCAATGTTTTGGCAGCTGTGTGTAGTGTTACTGTTACAGATACGCAAACACAAAAATGTGGTATATCACTACATGTAGGCCTATATAATAATGTCAGTGAGAGAATCACAAGATAATCTTTCGGATGAGACGACAAACCGAGGTCCGTGTGTTACACATCACTATTTAGCGCATGTAAAAGAACCCACGGCAACAAGGGGGTTAACCCTGGCAAGATTCTGTAAAAAAAAAAAAAAGCCAGTCTGATAGGGAAACAAATACAGTTGAATGCAGGAAAAAGAAAAAAAAATGGGTAGGCGCTGCACTTGTGGCGACACGCTCTCCCGGGGAGAGCAGCCCTAATTTCACGCAGAAAAATCTGCTGTGACATAAAGTGGTACAAAATATGCTTACAGACAAAGCCACAAGATCAGAAAGTGTGTGTGTGTGTGTGTGTGTGTGTGTGTGTGTGTGTGTGTGTGTGTGTGTGTGTGTGTGTGTGTGGAGAGAGAGAGAGAGAGAGAGAGAGAGAGAGAGAGGGGAGAGAGAGAGAGAGAGAGAGAGAGAGAGGATGGGGGTGGTGGAGAAATCACAAGATATGTGTAGAGCAAACATAACAGTATTTTGCAGTTGTGTCTAGTGTTACAGACCACCAAGACTGTTGAAATGGAGGATTTCAGCAATGCAAACTGATGGGCATAGATCTAGCTACATTTACTGTATGAACTGTGAATGTTATTCTCAGTACTCAAATAGGGAACATAGAGCGAAGGAGGGGGGGGGGGTGAAATTTGGAATCATGTTGAAAAGAGGAATTCTGGATAAAAGAAAGGACCGGCACAAGGGTTAAGGCAAGTTTTGGGTAGAGCATGGTGGAAAAAAACAGTTCGCACTGCAAAAGAAAAAAACGGGTAGCGCTTCTTGGGTCGACCAGCTCTCCCTGGCTCCCAGTTTGACGAAAAAATCGCTGTGTCAAAGTAGTGGTACATAAATGATGTCCTTGCGAAAGCACGCAGAAAGTGTTGCGCGTTATCGTGTGTCGCTTCGGTAGTGTAGGGTCGGTGTGCGGTGTGGAGGGGGATGACAGAGAATATATATAAAAAGAGAAAGCAATTGCTGAATACAGGTGTTGTGTTTAGACAACTCCATTGAGTGTGCGGAAAAAATGTTAATGGGTAGTTCGAATGCAATTTGTGGGCGATCAGCTCTTACTGTGTGAAGTCAGCTGTGAATTTTTTCTTATCAGAGGAAATATGCTGTGAGATAAAGTGGTTAAATAATATATTAAAAAATTGGGAATTAAAAAAAAGAAATTTGTTACGAATATTTACGAGATGTCTATTTTCAGGTGTTTAAATGTAAAGCACTTTGTGCTAGCTCTGCAAAGAGGAACTTGGAAGTAAAGTGCCTTTTAGAGAATTTATAATTTTTTGTTATTTGCTCTGTCGGTGCTTTGTCGGTCGAAGTTCAGGAATGAGGTGCAAGCACCTTACTGCATGACTGTTCCTCAAGGTTTGACCAGACTAGAGCAGTCTTGAGAGAAATGGCATTTTTTTCTGTCATGAGTCTTTCAAAACCTGTTGCGATGACTTAGGTTGCTTACTGTTTTTTCTTATTTGTGTGTTGTTGGCTCTTCCTCTTGTATGCTGAGCACTTGTGTGTTGTTGTTACTGGGTGTATAGTTTGGGTTTCTTTCTTCTTGTCCCCGACACACACAGGGATGCATTAGACACTAAAGTAATATGGGAACATACAATCATCAAGATTTTTTCAGTGTACGTGTTCATCTAACACAGCATTTCTTTGGAACATACAATCATCAGATTTTCAGTGACATGATCATCTAAACAGCATTCTTGGAACATACAATCGTCAAGATTTTTCCAGTGTACATGATCATCTAACACAGCATTTCTTTGGAACATACATCGTCAAGATTTTTTCAGTGTACATGTTCCTCAACACAGCATTCTTTCCACCCTCCGTCTTTCTTTCTTTTAGGTTTGTTAGATGGCAAATATGATACCTGCCTGTGGCCAAAGTGATAAGTCGTCAACAAAATTGTCCTGTACATATGGATACAAATTTAATCTTTTGTGATTTCTTTCCACAGCCGTGTAGAGAAGCGGTGGAATGCAGCCATGCTTTTTTACGAAAAAGTGGACGTTGCCACATTCAACGCTCTTCAACCTGCATTAGGTAAGTACAGTCTCCCTATTGCTGCTACTTGCTGACAATACTAATCTGTGAACACTAGCACACAAAACAAGGCAACAGTAGATGAGGACTACAGGCACAGTGCTGTGTTCGGCCTTTGAACTGAAATATCTATAGAAAGATTGTCTAATGTTCATGGTTGAACAAGTTCTGAGGCCAAAATAACTGAAAATGTATCATTGTTAGCTGACACCTGGCCCAGATTCCAATCCACAAGTAGAAAAAATATATCAGAGCTGTATTCCAATATCTGTTTGATGGAGCACAATGAAGGGATGAGGCAGATAACGCGGAAGTGAAGCAATTGAAATAATCATGTCCAGATCCTGGCCTTGGTAAACCATGGAGATATGGAAATGAATAGGCTACTGGTCTTTCCAAGTTGTTAAATTAAAGCCGAACGGAAGGGGTGTATGTTTGGGGTTAGGAATCATCTCTGGTGGAGCATGTTGTTGTGTGGTGGATCCGTGTGTTGTGGGTGGGTGTGTGGTGGTCACCGTTGCAGGGGGTTTTTGTGTGTGTTGGGGGGTGCAGGGCTATATGTGTGTAACAATATTTTTTCTTTGCAAGGTAGTAAAAATCCGACTCTTTGGTTTTTTTTGTTCCGTGGCAGAACTTGACCTCGCAAAGAGTTCAGGGTTTTCCGGAAGCAGAGAGACCTCCTAAACAAGCTACAGTGGAGACGACCAAAATCAGTATTTTGGTCATTGGCACGAAAAGCCAAGAAGGCAGGTAAGAATGCAATATTATCCTCGAACTGGTGAATTGTATACTCTTAATTTTCTTGTTGTAATAAAAAATATATATATATATATATATATATATATATATTTATGTGTGTGTGTATTGTATGTTTATGCAGGTATTGATAATTGTTCATAATTTAAGGAGGTGGACATGTGAAGTGTATGTCAGACAATGATATCTATAGCTTTAGAGGCACAATGGGTGTGTTTCAACCAACACACAAGAGGAAACTGAGCGTTACACAATTTTCAGGTGTGTCCCGATTTAGAAACACGAGGCTGCAACAGGGCTCTGATCCATGGTGTTCTGACACAGTTCGTCGTAGCAACGCAGTTCATCGTAACTACGAACTGTGTCGATCTGGGGGGGGGGGGGGGGGGGATCGAGCTGTTCGTCCGCAAATTACGAGAACTGTGTTGCTAGATATTCTCAAACACATGGGAGGTAATTACTGCCCGTCATAAGTAGGTACCCCAAATCCAATATTAATTTTTGTTAACAAGAAAATTTTGTGTGTGCATGACGACAAGCTTTTGGGCAGCAACTGTGTCACTGACTAGATAATTATGTCTTTATGTTTGCATTTCTAAGCAAGTTTGTATGTCTGGTCACCATATGCGATATTGTCGCTGGCAATTTTATGTTACATGTGATATATACTTCATATAAACATGCATTTTAGTGTTGAATCAGGATCTGACGCCTACTGAAGTGTTTAACAATGGCTATGGTAATGGGACTTCAAGAATGTGTCATACAGTGCTTTGATGAAACTCTTTTCAGTTTTTCTTTCAAATCATATTATTCGACCAATGTCTTAACTACAGACCATACAGTGCACAAAAGTGTCACCGTTCGAGTGTGGCATACATACACGAAACAGCACAGAACGACTAACCGCCTACAATATTTTGCTTCTCAAAAGGACAGGATAAATAGCTCAGTGGTCAGAGCATTCGCTTGACCCAGCTAAGGTTAAGCAGCATTGAGCGGGTACATGGTGGCTGACTGTTTGCACACCTTGGTTTAGTATAGTCCCCCAGTCCACCCAGCTGTACATGGGTACCTGCCCTCTTAGGGTCAGGAAGGTAAAGCAGCGGGGCAAGAGGAGATGGGCTCGCCCTCAATATGCTAACCCCTAGAGAAGCTGAGGTCTCTGACGCCTCGCTCCCCTACGACCACACAGGTTACCTTTATGACACCTTTACCCTGACCTTTTTCTGGTGGTCTGCAAAATAAGAAGAAGGAACTGACAAGTTTTGTTTTGTTATGTTGCAGGGAAGAAACCAGTGGGGAAGAGCAAACACAGAAAAAAAAATCCGAAACATGACCTAGGAAGACTCCACACTCACCTGACAAGGTGAACAAGTTGTGTTCTGCTGCAGCATCCTGGATCATGAGGCCATACACACAAGCCGCATAGTGTGAAGGGTTGTTCATGCCTGCGTCACGGGCCCCGAAGTCGGAATGCGGCTACCTTCATGGTGGACAAAAACGGTCGCATACGCAAAATCTCACCATTGGTGAACCTCGGGTTCTAGCCAAAGAACCTAAAAAAGCCTGCATCGTATGGATGATGGTGTCCTGTGTTTATGTCTGCACAGTGAGGTCCTGTTCATGCCAACATAAGGGATTCCTCCGCAACACGGGGGATTCCTCCGCAACATGGGGGATTCCTTCCATAACGGGGGATTCCTCCGCAACATGAGGGAATTCCTCCAAACACAGGGGATTCCTCCGTAACACAGGGGATTCCTCATACCGGGATTCTCCATACGGGGATTCCTCATACACATGGGGGATTCCTCAGCAGACATGGGGGATTCCTCCATACAGGGGATTCCTCCGTAAACAGGGGGATTCCTCTGCAACATGGGGATTCCTCCGCAACGTGGGGGGGTCCCCCCGCAACACAAAGGGATTCATCCGCAACGTGGGGGATTCCTCAGCAACATGGGGGATTCCTCCGCAACGTGGGGGGTTCCCCCTGCAACACAAAGGGGATTCGTCCGCAACTGGGGGATTCCTCAACTATCTCCCGACATAGGGGATTTCTCTTGTTTCTAGCCATGGAGTTTTGTTCATCCCTGCGGTATAGTGGGGTGTTCATACCTGCAGTATAGTGGGGAGTCTTGTTCATACCTGCGGTATAGCGGGGAGTCCTGTTCATACCTGTATAGTGGGGAGTCTGGTTCATACCCCAGTATAGTGGGTCGGTATACCTGTATAGTGGGGAGTCCGGTTCATACCTGCATATAGTGGGGAGTCCTGTTCATACCTGCAGTATAGTGGAGTTTGTCACGATTAGTGGGGAGTCCTGTTCACACCTGCAGTATAGTGGGGAGTCCTGTTCATACCTGCAGTATAGTGGGGAGTCCTGTTCATACCTGAGTATAGTGGAGAGTCCTGTTCCACCTGCAGTCATAGTGGGGAGTCCTTTCATACCCACATAGTGGGGAGTCCAATTCATGCCCACATACTGGGGAGTCCTGTTCATATCCATAATGGTCGGTTCTACTGCTACATAGTGGGGAGTCATGTTCATATCTGCTACATAGTGTGGATTTTTTTCATACCTGCAGTATAGTGGGGAGTCCTGTTCATACCTGCAGTATAGTGGGGAGTCCTGTTCATACCTGCAGTATAGTGGGGAGTCCTGTTCATACCTGCAGTATAGTGGGGAGTCCTGTTCATACCTGCAGTATAGTGGGGAGTCTGGTTCATACCTACAGTTAGTGGATCTGCTTAGGTTAGTGGAAGTCCTGTTCACACCTGCAGTATAGTGGGGAGTCCTGTTCCATACCTCAGTATAGTGGGGAGTCCTGTTCATACCTGCAGTATAGTGGGGAGTCCTGTTCATACCTGCTTGTAGTGGGGAGTCCTGTTCATACCTGCTGTATAGTGGGCAGTCCTGTTCATACCTGCGTATAGTGATAGTCTATTATATGCGTATGAGGAGTCCTGTTCATACCTGCTGTATAGTGGGGAGTCCTATTCATACCTGCAGTATAGTGGGCAGTCCTGTTCATACTGCAGTACAGTGGGCAGTCTGTTCATACCTGCAGTATAGTGGGGAGTCCTGTTCATACCTGCAGTATTGTGGTAGTCCTGTTCATACCTGCAGTATAGTGGGGAGTCCTGTTCATACCTGCGTATAGTGGGTAGTCCTATTCATACCTGCAGTATAGTGGGAGCCTGTTCATCCTGCAGTATAGTGGGGAGTCTGTTCAACCTGCTGATAGGGAGTCTTCATACCTGCAGTATAATGGGGAGTCCTATTCATACCTCTACATAGTGGCATGGGGAGTCTTGTTCTACCTGCAGTATAGTGGGGAGTCCTTTTCATACCTGCAGTATAGTGGAGAGTCCTCTTCATACCTGAGTATAGTGGCAGTCTGTTCATACTGCAGTAAGTGGGGAGTCCTGTTCATACCTGCAGTAAGTGGTGAGTCCTGTTCATTCATGTTAGTGCATTCACAGTGTGGATGTTTAATACATATCACAGTACCAAATTGATTGTTGCCATCATTATATTGTATAGTGTGCAGTTTTGTCTATAGCTATGCACTCAGTGTACCACACGTAAATCCGGTGTGTGTGCGCGCGTGCGTGATGCGTTGTGCTGTTGTGTGAGAGAGAGAGAGAGAGAGAGAGGAGAGAGAGAGAGGAGAGAGAGAGAGAGAGAGAGAGAGAGAGAGAGATGCATTCCATAAAATATAATCCTGTGCAATTATATATGCATTTTTTGATTTTTCTATATGTCCTTGTGTTTTAAAAAAATTTTAATGGATGATCATGAGATGAATGTTTGGTATTTGTGGTAGAGGAGGTTTTGAGAATTTTATGGATACATTGACATTTGGTGCTCTTGTATTGAAATGGCACGCCCATTTTACATGTGGGGTTTTTTTGTGTGTTTTACATAATCGATAAAATCTCATGTGTACTCATAAACGTTGGTGCTCTTATATTGAAATGGCATGCACATTTTACATGTCGGGTTTTTTTTGTTGGTTTTTTTTTTTTTTTTTTTTTGGGGGGGGGTAACTTGTAAACAAGTGTAAGCTTTTTTTCCATTTTAACTCCTGAACTGATTATATATTTTTATAGTAAGCGTTTTCTTTTAAAAGACGAACATTTTAAGCACATGTACCATCATATATAATCACCACCGTTTCCGCACGCGCGCGCTGTTTTGCGCTGGCGTGGTGGTTGCGGTGCGTGTGTGTGTGTGTGTGTGTCAGGCGCGCGCGTGTGCATGCGTAGTGCGTTGCGTGGTGTGCGTGCGTATGCGTAAAACACATTCCATGAAATCTCTATCCTGTGCAGCTATGTGTATGCATTTATTGGTTTTTAAATATGTCCTAGTCTTTCCATATATTTTTTTTGTAATGGGTGATATGAATGTTTGGTATTTGTGGAAAAGCTCATGGTTTTGAGAATGCCAGCTATTTTTATGAATACAATGACGTTGGTACTCTTATATATGAAATGGCATGCACGTTTTACATGTCAGTTTTTGTTTTTACATAATCGGTGAAATCTCATGTGTCCTCATAAACGTTGGTGCTCTTAAATTGAAATGGCATGCCCGTTTTACATGTCAAGTTTTTTTTTTTTTTTTACATAATCGATGAAATCTCATCGATCATGTGTACTCATAAACGTTAGTGCTCTTATATTGAAATGGCATGCACGTTTTACGCGTCAGTATTATTATTTTACATAATGGATGAAATCTCTTGTGTAATCATGAACAAGTGTCCTTTTATTCCCTCCTTAACTTCTAGGACAGATTGTACAACGACGTTGGTGCTCTTATATTGAAATGGCATGCGGGTTTTACACGTCCGTATTTTGTTTTTTACTATATAATTTCATGTGTACTCATAAACAAGTGTCAGCTCTTTTCCCACTTCAACTCCTGAATTGATTGTACTTTAAAAAAAAAATCACAGTAAACGTTTTCTTTTGCAAAAAAATGACGAATGTTTTAATCACATTACCGTCATATAATATAATCACCACAATGTGTTGTGTGTGTGTGTGTGTGTGGTGTGTGTGTGTGTGTGTGGTGTGTGTGTGTGTGTGTGTGTGTGTTGTGTGTGTGTGTGTGTGTGTGTGTGTGTGGTGTGTGTGTGTGTGTGTGGTGTAAAGTTGCGTGACATTAATGAAAGGGTTGACTATATTTTTATTTCGGTGAAATTCTGTGTATGAACGTATTCTATTAATGCAAATTATATATGTTACAGTTGATTTTGTTTAAAATTCTCCATGCCCCAAGAGGGGTCAAAGGCGAATTAAATCTTGAATGCTGCGCGCGCGGCGCGCGCGGCGCGCGCGCGCGGTGTGTGTGTGTGTGTGTGTGTGTGTGTGTGTGTGTGTGTGTGTGTGTGTGTGTGTTGTTGTTTTGGTTCAATTTTTTTTTGCCGCAGGCCTAACCTACAAGTCATGTTAAAGTCGATTTCTTTCTTGTGATACCTGTGGAACTCATTAATTGGTTCATGAATATGTCTTTCATTGATTTTTTGTATGAAAATGAGCTGGTTACAAATGTCTAGAGGTGTTTGTATACCAATAAAAACATTTTCACCCAAGTTTGATCTGAGAATTGTGGTTTCATTTCTATGACCAGCATTAAGACAAGGAACAGGGCAGAAGACTCTGTGCAGATCGCTTCTCGTTCTGAGTGTAGTTTCGCCAAAGTTTACACAACACATTGGCACACTCATCCACTCAAAGTACAGAGTCACACTCGTTGCACACTAAAGCATTAAAATATGTAAGCGTGGAATCGTTTTGTACATGAATACAGTTGCATTCTGTGCATGCACACTAAAGTGTGGAATCGTTTTGTACATGAATACAGTTGCATTCTGTGCACGCGCCTTAAGTGTGAATCGTTTTGTACATGAATACGTAGTTGCATTCTGTGCATGTGCTCCAAAGTGTGGAGTTTTGTTCATGGACACCTGTCACTCGCTCTCATGCATGCCAAAATATGGAGCCTCTCTCATGCATGCCAAATATGGAGCTTCGCATGCCAATATTGCTCTCATGCACGCCAAAATATGGAGCCTCTCTCATGCAGGCCAAAATATGGAGCCTCTCTCATGCATGCCAAAATATGGGCCTCTCTCATGCAGGCCAAAATATGGAGCTCCTGCAGGCCAATATGGCCTCTTCATGCAGGCCAAAATATGGAGTCACTCTCATGCAGGCCAAAGTATGGAGTCACTCTCATGCATGGCCACTAGAGGTATCGAGCCACTCTCATGCACGCCAAAGTATCGAGCCACTCTCATGCACGCCAAGTATCGAGCCACTCTCATGCACGCCAAAGTATCGAGCACTCTCGTGCACGCCAAAGTATCGAGCCACTCTCATGCACGCCAAAGATTATCCGCAGACCACTCTCATGCAGATGTACGAGAAGATCAAATCATGCTCATACCTACCAAAAAAACTTCTGAAGAAAGGGCATCCACATGGAAGTATGTCTATTAACAACCAAACAGCTTTAAGTCATCAAGTTAAAGTGTCATCAAGTGTTAGCATCATTGCTTATATCAAGCATTAGGCCTACATCAACATGAATTCCGTATTGCGTGGTTAAATTCGTGGATACTAAAGAATTAAATCCTTGCTGCATGTATATGGACAAATTAAATATTTCATTCATGCACAGCAAAGTCGTGTTCATGACTTTTTTTTATTTATTTTTTTCAGATGGTACTATAAACCAAGTCCCATGTGCGAACGCACGTAGAACATCTTGCACACACGTTAAACCTGTTCCTCTTTTTGGAGGAGTCGGCCATTAAATTAAGTACCGGTGGGAACGATGACAAAATTGACAAAACTGCATACACACTGGGACTAGATGTAAAAAAAAAAAAAAAAAAAAAAAAAAGGCAGATAAGACCTTATTCCATTATCCTCAAAAAAAGAATATATAAAAAAAATAACGAACACCAAAGTGTCCTTTTCATGCACACCCAGTAGTTTCAGGCACACTGTAGAATCAACTTTTATTCAGGTGCACCAAGAAGGAAGGTGACAAGACGACAGTTTAGACGTTCACTGCCTGTCTGCCTGACAAGTAAACCCTGAGGTTCTGGGCCTGATTCCCAGCCTTGCCCCTTTCTTCCCAGTTTGACAACAAAAATCAAACCGAATGTCAAGTCTTTCAAAGGAGACTCTAAACAGCACGTGCTTAGTCATTTTCCTGATGTAAAACAATAAATACATAATACCCCCACCATACTCCTGCCCACCTCCTTCCTTGCACCCCCCCCCTCCCACTACCCCCCCTAAACCTCCTCCCCTTCCCTACACCTAACCCCACCATACTTCCCCTTTAAACCTCCTTCCCTTTCCCTGTTCCCCTCACCTACCCCCACCATACTCCTCCCCCTTCCCTAAACCTACCCCCACTCTCCCCTTCCCTACACCTACCCCCACCAGACACCCCCTAAACCTCCTCCCCCTTCCCTACACCTACCCCCCCACCAGACCCCCCACCTCCTCCCCCTTCCCTACCTTATACTCCTCCCCCTTCCCACACTCCACCATGCTCTCCCCCCTCCCTGAACCTCATGCCCCTTCCCTACACCTACCACCACCACGCTCCTCCCCCTTCCCTTCACCTACCCCCCCCCCTACCCCCCTAAACCTCCTTCCCCTTCCCCACACCAACCTCCATACTCCTCCACCTTCCCTACACCTACCTCCACCACACTCCTCCCCCCTCCCTTCACCTAACCCCACCCACTCCCCCTCCTAAACCTCCTCCCCCTTCCCCACCCATCCCCTAAACCTCCTCCACCTAACCCCGCCATATATATATATATATATTATATATTTATTATATATATAATATCAATAATTATATATTCCCAAATGCTGCCTTCAAAGACTCTTTATCTTATCTCCTTTCTTATAAAGGATCTCGAAACATAAGGCACAAAGATTCACTAGGTGTGTGTTTTCTTCTATATTCAGTTTTTTTAATACATTTTTTCCAAACATATTTTCTTTCTCTTTATCTTTATCTTTTACTGGCAGCAGTGGTAGGCCACAGGAACATTTACCTATTCCTAGGGCTGCAATGGACACTTCTGAATTCTAAAAAGTGTCTTGCTCCTACCACTGAGGGTATGTGAGATTGTAACGGACTGTGTCGGGACCTCTGAGCACTGGGCCAAAACTCAGTCAGTCAGAGCATGGTCCTTACTCAATAATTCCCCAAATGCTGCCTTCAAAGACTTTTATCTTATACTGGTTTTTTTGTTTGTTTGTTTGTTTGTTTTTTTTTTTTTTTTTTTTTTTTTTGGGGGGGGAACTTTGAATAACATTAATTCTATGATGTGAATGAAGTTGTAACTGGTTACCTGCACTTGTTTTTCTCCACCATATTTTCTCAATTATATGATTGGGTAGGTGGAGAATAGCATCTCTTTTTGAGATCCAAATAAAGGCCATCTTTCTTCGATTTCTACTGCCTGTGCCAGCACTGAAAGTGACTGGTAATGTTTGGGTTATCATTGTTATCCAGCTGGGATTAGCCTATCAGCTGGGTATGGACTTTATGATCTCCCTTGCATCCTTTCGTATAAAGGATCCCCGAACATAAAGCACAAGATTCACTAGGAGTGTATTTTCTTCTATATTCAGGTGTAGGTTTTTTTCAACATTTTTTCCAAACATATTTTCTTTCTCTTTCTATTTTCATCTTTTACTGGCAGCAGTGGTAGGCCACAGGAATATTTACCTATTCCTAGGGCTGCATTGGACACTTCTGAATTCTAAAAAGTGTCTTGCTCTTACCACAGAGGGTGAGTGAGGTAGCAACCACTACCGGGACGTTTGGAGAATTCGCATCCAGGAGTCGAAACTCGTGTCAAGTCAGCCCCACAAGCATGGTTTTTACTCTGTAATTCCCCTAATGCTGTTTTCGGAGACTCTCATCTTACAGTGTTTTAATATTTGGTTTGGGTTTTTTATTTTTATTGTTTTTTTTGTTTTTTTTTAATCTGTGAATAACATCAATTTTATAATGAGAATGAAGTTGAAACTGATTACCTACGCTTGTTTAATGTTTATCTCCAACAGAGTTCCTCACTTATATACGATTGTTTTTCTCCACCATATTTCCTCAAAGGATACTAGTAAAAAGGCGTAGCCTGTCATTTCCAGATCAAAGCTTTAAATAGACCTAACAAAGGTAGGGAAACCCTTATTGAAATGAATCAAATATTGGACAGGTGTTACTGATGTTTCATCCTAACAATTTAATTATATATCTATTTATTAACTTCTCATTAAAACAAAATTCTAGACGATAATTGAGTAAGCACATGATGTGCTTTTTTTTTTTTTTACGTTCAGTTCCCATGTACATGTGTTTTGAAAATTTTGTTATCCATTTCCACGAAAGAGTTATTAAATAATTAATGTTAATAAAAACAACAACATACCAATATGTGAATTACGGATGTGCTTTGGAAAAAAATAACAACAGATTCATAAAAGACAAACATTAGTAGAAACATGAAAGGACCAGCCACGTTATTAATACTCTGTCACGACCAGCGGGGCTGAATTTAGCCTAACAAAGTATAGCTTTTGATTACACATAAGAGTTACATTTTGGCAGTTTTCCTCCTATTATTTTTCCTATACATTCGCTCTGCACGTACTAAGGCTTTCACAGAAATAAAAACCACTTTTTTTTTTAATTTTTATTTTTAGAAAGACCATCACCTGACTCCAAATTTAGGACATTGTAAACTAATTTGGTTGGTTTTAACTCTTTCATTTTTATTTTTCCAGCAAACACTTTTGTTGTCTGCTGGCTTCCTCACCACAATATGCATGCGCAAGATCAACACTGTAGGAACACAAGCAATCCTCATTAATTTTGATGATCATTTTCCACTTTCTCAACCCTAGCTGGTGTTGATTTATGGCTTCATCTCCCAAAATCAAGAACACAGCGCATTTTTTCATATTGTCAAAAATCTGTGAAAACCAGCAAACCTGTTTTTAACTGGCACTCTATAGGCCTTGAATGATAATACTTGACCCCGGAAGCTAACTCTTATGTGTATACCTTTAGGGGAGATAATGCTAACAACGAAAGTGGATACAACATGATGTACACACTAAACAGGCCGTTGCATTCTTGACGCTTGTTGAGCGAGCACATAATCCTGGGAATGCGTGTTAAAGTTATATTTCTACATTTGTGTGAAGGTTTTGACAAGCGTTTTCTGCATCAAGGAATGTTTCATCAGGAAAAGTAAAAAATCGACGTTTGCAGTTTTAACAGCATGAAATGTTGAACTTGCTCGCTGGAGATCGTAAACGGTAATATCAGTTCTTCCTTAACTTTGTACGGTTATGCTGTATACAGTACAATTCGAATCGTGATAGGCCTGTACGTTGTATGGTGTATAGTCCATCGTGGGGGTTACTTTTCATCCACATAAAGAGATTTGATAAGTTTATGATGAAAGTTTTGTCCTACCCTTTTCTTCTTCCTCTTAGTTAAAGTAAGTGTTCATGTTTCCATAACCCACCCAACGCTGACATGAATGACGGGATCTTTATAACGTGCAAATTTGATCTTGTGCATGTGTTCACTAAGAGAATTAAAGCAATGACACAGGCAGGTCTGCACTTAAAGGTGATCTGGGAGGTCGGAAAAATCCGCACCCTTAATTTGCCAGGTGTGGCTGAGATTCGAACCTATGACTTCATGACCCATGGGATTGAACTTGAAGTCCAACGGTCTTAGCCATTCAGCTTTTGCATCCGGTCTTCTCTTCTATACTTCAGATGGAAGTCTGAAATGATTGTGATTGTGATCACTACAGATCAGTATCCAGTATGTTACTATTTTTATTACTGTATTAGTATTGCAGTACAATTTGTTGTTAAACACGGAATGTAACCACAACATATTGACATTCATACTAATGTCATCAGACATCAGGCTTTGCATAAAAAGAAAATCAAAACCAGTCAATATTACTTTTGGGCCCTCAATTCTCCAATGTGCATGTGAAGTCATTCATCACAAACTGCTGGTGGGATGTATTAGTGCATTGATTGTATTTATACATGTATACATTATCATAATTATGCTGTCCACATTATATATTATGTGTGGACTATATAGTCTATAACCTAAATAAAATGGTTTGCTATTGCATGAAAGATTGATTTGTTTATTTCATGTGCAAAATGTTATAGCACTTACAAGTTACATGTTTTAAATTGTTATCCAGGGTGCATTTGTAATGTACATAACTGCTTTATAATTTCGTCTGAGAAATTGGATGGAAATGCACTGCAGGCACATTGGAACCCCTAATAATTCAATTAGAATGTTGATTCACTCTTTTTCCATCAACTGAAGAAATGATGATGAAGATACTAAGAACTTTTGTTATTGCATATTTTTGGTGCTTAAAAGTTGTGACAAAGTGCGTCAAAGCACTTTGTTACAACTTGGAACTGCAATCAGAAAGTTGACAAAAATGTATGAGGAGCTTCTAAAATGCTGAATTAGTGCATTGTATTAAACATACAAATGATACATTGATTAAAGATATGTTGTTGTTGGGTTGGGGTTGTTTTTTTTACATTGGCGATTGGGGAGGGGGGGGCTAATGCAGTTTGTCACAATTTGCGTCAAACTGCTGGGGCGATCGACACAGTTCATTGCAAGTTATGACGAACTGCTTTGCTGCGACGAACTATGTCAGAATACCCCCACCTCCCTTCCCTTATTTTATATAATATGAGCATATTCATGACAGTGACATGTGCACAGGTATACATTTTGTCATTTAACAGGTTAATATTTTAAAATTATTATCATTGAAGGGAGACATGACAAGATTGTCAACTGTAACAAATAATTTTATCTACAAGTAGAGGACTATCTGCTGTGTGTTGTGTGTGTGTGTGTGTGTGTGTGTGTGTGCGTGCGTCGTGCGTGCATTTATTAATTTTTTTTAACATGGTTTTAACATCACTCTAAAGTATAAGCTGTTTGTTTATAAATGTTTCAGGTTCAGAACACAGTAGCCAGTTGATCATGATGCCAACAGTATAACCCCAGAGCACTACATATCAGCTGACATCATGAAGAAAGATAGCATTCTGAGCGTCAGCTCAAAATCTTCAAAGAAGGAAGATGATGGCAAAACCACAACTCAGAATGCAAACACACTTTTGAGCAATGAGCGAGAGAACACCACTGATACTATTAAAACAGAACCCATGGACATGGAGTTTGATAGAATCTCCAAAGCTGGCAACAGTGCCCAACAAAATGAGAACACACTTTCAAGAAACCGTGTGAAAAGTGCTGCCATCAAAACAGAGCCCTTGGACAAGGAGTATGAAAAGAGCACGGGGGCAAACAAGCTGTCACCAGATAGGGGAGCTGCTTCTATCAGGCCAGAACCTGTGAACAGTGCAGGGAATGAACCAAGAAAACAAAAACAAAAGAGATATAAGGGACAACCAAAACCGCCACAGAGGGAAGAGACTGTGGTTAAATTTGAAGCAGATGAAGACATGGATGGCTCCAGAGAAAGTGATGAACAGAACAGCACAGCAAGTTGGCAGCAGGGCAACAACAGGAATGTGTCTAAACCTGTGGTCAGCCTTGAGCGTCTAGATGAGGATGTAGTGTCTGCTTTGATGCCTGCTGACAGCACTGCTGATGATGCTGAAGTGAAAGCTGAACCCGTTTTCTTTGAGGAGAATTTCTGCCAGAGCTCAGACTTTAACTCTGAGAATCCCCTTAAAAGAAAATGCGGTGAAGATGTTGATATGGGCAGCAGTAAGAAAAAAAGGAAAGAAGTAGAGTTGATCCAGAGGAACGATACCCGTGAGAAGCCTACGGAGTTAGTGTGGTTGAAAACTTCCAGCGGTGAAGTCCTCAACTGTTTGCCTGTCCACCACTCTGCTGAGCAGGGCTTGAACTCTGAACTCCCTAATGCTGCTAGCAGAGCTATCATGTTGAAAAAGATTCAGGATGCTGCACATGGCACCTCATTTCCTAAGTTTTCTGGCTATGTCCCATCCGGCCGCCCTAGAAAACATAAAGCGCGAAAAACGTCTGTGCCTCAGTATCAGCAAGTGCCGTGTCGCTTACGTGATTTAATAAAGAAAAAGAAGAAACCTGTTAAGAAGAGCACTCCCGTCATAAGTGAAAAGAAACGTGGTCACGCTTCCAGTGAAGATGATGTGGACTTAGCAACGGATTCCTCAGGAGATGGAGATGATACAGTGATTAGTCCAGAATACTTAGAGCATGCTGCCAGCGATAACGTTCAAGTTCAGCTGAATTCTCAACTCATCTTAGTCCTTCCTGAAGAGTTGCTGCCAGACCACACTGAGGTTCCTCATTCACACCATGACACTGTTGTCCAGGAATGGCCTGATGAAGGAGACATAGAGGGGGCAAGCTCATCGCCCAAACCCAGTGAGACTCAGAGCAGCGATAGCAACAATGGCACAGTTGGGGCTGACAAGAACAGCGGTTCTGAGGGTAGCCCACAGGAGGAAGAAAGTAAGCCGTGCCATTCCGAGGCTGCGTCTGTTCAGAGTATAGTGTATCCTCACTGCGACTGTATCCTGCCCTCTTGGTTTGAAAGGGAAGAAGTGGAGCTGTGGAGAACGGTTGTGCTGTCTTCACAAAACAGTCTGGTCTAGTACTATTTAAAATAATCAGATTTGTTTAGAACTCCTGAAAGAAAGGCAATTATTTATATAATAGAAGGAAGAATTTGTTGATAGAATCAGAGCTTTTTTTTTTTAACAAAAGAATTGATTTTTCCATATATTTCTAGAGTAAAAAAAATAATGGGTAAAGCTAATCTGACAGGTTTTTGTTTTGGTTTGGTTTTCATTAATTTAATGCACTGTTGTTGTTTTTTTTTTGGGGGGGGGGGGGGGGGGGCAGGGGGGGGGGGGGTTGGTTGGGGTTTTTAGTGCTTTTTTGTTTGATTGGTTGCTTTTTTTTTTTTTATCCTCCCAGATCAGTGCATGAAAGTAGTCACTGACAGCCACTATCAGTAATTTCAATAGTTGATTGCTTGAAAAAAAAAAATGGTGGCGCTTTCTTGTTGAGTATACATGTGTTTTCATCCACTTCCAGTGCACTAGAGTGGAGAACCTGGGTCTCCTGCGATTCGTCGACAAGAACCTGTTCTCTTTCTCCCTTGGGGATCGGCAGTATGTCTTTCTGCCTGAGCTGGATTTCCGAGGCCTGTTGCAGTCACAGGACGTAGGGGAAACGTTGCTTTTTGAGTTGCTGAGGACGCCACTGATTGCGGCTGAGGTGAGATCCGTGTGTGTTGGTCTTTGGAGTATGTATACAGTGCTGAAAAAAGCTAGTCTGTAAGTTTGTATTGGACTGTCTTTAATTAACTGTGTGCTGATTTTTTTTTTATGATCTCACCTAAAAGCAGTTAACTTTTTCATCATGTATGGTTATACAAAGTGTACAGTTTGCATGCTTACATAATTATAATGTAGACCATCTATACATTTTAGGACTCATATTTGGGCTTGCAAACCTGTATGAACATGTGAATAGACACGCACAGACATTCTTTCACACACCACACACACACACACACACACACACCACACACACACACACACACACACACACACACACACACACACACACACACACACACACACACACACACACACACACACACACACACACACACACACACACACACACACACACACACACACTTACACACACACTTACAACACTACACACACACACACACACACACCACACACACACACACACCACACTACACACACACCACACACACACACACACACACACACAACACACACACACACACACACACACACACACACACACACACACACACACGGATAAGTTTTTAAAGGTGGCATACCTGCCCACACACATATCTGTGACTAAATCTTTGCATTTGTTTTGTTGTTGTTAATACCTGTGCAGCTGCGCCCGATGTCGGAGCAAGAAATGGAGTTTGTGGAGCAGTACCTATGGATCCGTGAGCTGATGCGGCGAAAGAGCTGGTACTGTCAGATGATCACCCCCCAGGGGCTCCGCTATCTCTTCCAGGGCCTGTACCACTGTGAGGGCGATGCCCGCTGGTTCGTGCCCGCACACTCCCTCTTCTATCAAATGAAGTTGGGCCATCATTGTCGTTGGTCTTTGCAGGTTAGTTTTTAGGGGGGAGGTTTATTGCAACCATTTTCTTCTCTGATGAAGTTAACATCAGTGCTGACTCCACTCTCCTCAAAAGTCTTCGGATGAGACTGTAAACCGAGGCCCCCGTGTGCGAAAGCACGCAGAACATCTTGCGCACACGTTTAATCCTGTTCTGCTTTTTGTAAGAGTAGGGCATTGTGTGCCGGTGGGAACAGATGACAATATTTACAAAACTGCATACACACTGGAACTGGATGAAAAAAAGCACATGAATGTTTATTCCATTATCCTCGATAAAAAAGAATTTTTAAAAAGAAAAAAAGTTCCTTGCCTAAGACTTACTGCCTTGAAAATTCAGTGCAGTGTCCCAGTGATTATTCAAGGATTTATGGGGGGAGTGGTCATGTCCAATCAAGTCTCATGTGTTTACAAGAGTTAAAAAAAAAAAAAAAAAAAGTAAACATTTTTTTTGGTGGTAGTATTCATCATGCATTGGTCTCTGAAAGTTGAGGTGCTTTAGGTCACCATTGCACTTTCACATGCTTTCACCTTATGCTGCACATAGCTCAGGCAGGACTGAGCAGGTATCATGTAAAAAGGGCCTCTGGTGGAATATTTAGCACTGTGTGACATTGTTAACACTGTTACTGGAAGAACTGGATCAGTCAGGATGAGTCTCGCTGAGTCGCAATTCACAGATTTCTCACAGCCTCTTGGACCTGGTTTAGTAAGGATGAGAAGACTCACAATCTTCAGTTTAATGTCAGAGCTGCCAGTGCCCTGGTTCTTAGAGAGTGTATGTACAATGTATGCTTGTAGAAAGCAGAGATCCGGGAACCGGTTTTAATGTGTGTACAAGATGTTCTGCATGTGTTCACACACAGGGCCTTGGTTTATAGTCTCATTCAAAGAATTTGGGGGGGGGGGGGGGGAGTGGAGTTGACACCAATGTCAACTTGAGGGGGAAAATCTCACAGGATACAGACTGGGTTTAGGAAATTGCATGCATATTTTGCATTAACTACCAGGCTATTCTGTCCTCCCATTTACTTCTGCATCAAAAGCCATTCATCTTTGGATAGGGACACCACAGCCCTTCAAAACTTTTTATTGTTGTTTTTTTTGTTTCAACCCTGTCATTATTATGAATGAGTACTAAACTGACTCACTGGTTTATTCAGCTGAGTTGAAATAAAATGAGAGAATCCGTCAGAAGTTCCTGTCTGTTTAAACAAGAATGCATGCAATATTTTGTGTAGCTTATGTCTCTCTCAATCTTCACCAGATTAAATCTGCACCAAGCACTTCTATTATTTATTTGTCAGTTAATACACAGGTTACTGCTTTCCCTGTATGATGAGATATATTTTCAGTGAATTATGCTTCAAGGTTTCAACAAAATAAATATCACAGAGGAAAAAGAGCATGGAATAGAAAGAAGTGCCTTTTCAAATGTAATGCTATATACGCAAGTCCCCCAAAACTCTGAAATATTCTGTCAGTTGTTGGGAATATCATTCTCTGTTCTGTTCAGGAGTTGTGTAGTGTAAAATGTGGGCTGTAATTGTTTTTGGAGAAGGTGGTTTTATGGTGTTGTGAGATACTTACTATTGGGTGTATTTGTATTGCAGAGAGTGTGTTGTAATGTTGTGGAATATAATTATTGTATTGATTCCTGGTTGCAGGTGACCCCTCCCATCTGCAAGAAGACGGTTGACGGCCAGACCAACCCTGTCGTAGAGAAGACTCTTACTCATCAGTTTGTCGGGGTTAGTCAAACAGCCCATCAATGCAAGCCTGTTCATTATCGCTTCTTCAGCCTGCAGAAAGATTTCGTTTGTGCTATGTCAGCATGCTTGGTGTTCATTTGAGTGTTCTAGTGAAGCAGTGGAAAGCTTGAGCATAGCTGCCAACTGTTCCCTTTTTCCTGGAATTGTTCCGGTTTTTAGCTACAAATCTTTTTTTTTTCCAGTTTTTAAAAACTTGTTCCAATTTTCGAAATATGGAAGAGAAAAAATCCCAAAAAGTGAATTGAGTCTAAGGTCAACATCCATGCTTGTTTCCAATGCCGGCCACCAAGATGTTAAAGGAAAGCGTAGAATATGATAGCTGTGCCTATCAGCAGTTTGTCATCAAATACAGGAGGATTTTCCATACTTTGATCACTGTCAACAAGACAAAACTTATGCTTTCTGCAGCACTCAGCGCTGGTGCAATTTTAGAATTTTGAATGGCCGACAAAATGAGAAGAATCTACAGTTGTTTACTGCAATGATTTGGGCATAGTAGTTATGATTTCAGCACTATGCCAATTACTAATAAAAGAACCTCTGATATTTTTAAGTGTACAATACCAATTCAAATCCATGCAAATGCAATTATAGCACTGATTCAAATGCATGTGAATACATGGAGAAAACAAGGAGTAAACCAACACTATCCAAAGGAGGCAATGACTAAGTGTGCATGCACATCATGTGAAAGAAGTCTTTTATGAATCACCTTATCAAGCACATACACATAATAAACTTATACATATATGCATGAACGCATGCACACACACATGCACACACTCACACACACATACACATATGCAGACACACAGAAATCAGAAAAGGTGTACACACAACACACATGCCAATGACCAGCAGAGAAGAAATTCTCTCTCTCTCTCTCTCTCTCTCTCTCTCTCTCTCTCTCTCTCTCTCTCTCTCTCTCTCTCTCTCTCTCTCTCTCTCTCTCTTTCTCTCTCTCTCTCAAAAGAAATGTAACTTTGGTCGGAGTTGAAGGAAAACAAAAAAAAGACTTTGTTCAGAAATCACTCTTCATCAGAAATCATTTTTCATTTTTCGTCCACTACTTTTTCCTAAAAAGAAAAAATTATTTCAGATGGAGGGAATGATGGTGCCGGTGCGTGACGGGGGGGCAGGAACCTCCATCCTGAACCACAGGCTGTCTCCCTCACTGAAGGTGGCCCTCAAGCACTGCCTGGACAGCTTCCATCTGGGGGACGTGGCCAAGCCCTTCTGCAGCTGCGACCTCGACGTCACGGAGCTGCTGGCCTACAGGTCTGTAGGAGTCGCTTTCTTTCTTCTTTTTTTTTCTTCTTTTTTTTTCCTTTTTTTGGTTGTTTTTTTGGTTTTTTTGTTTGTTTGGGGTTTCTTTTTGGTTCCGCAGCTACAGCTCGGAGGTTCACGGTTCGGAGGTGGGAACAGATGATAAAATATACAAAACTGCATACACACGGGGACTGGTGGAAAAAAAAGTACATGAGTGCTTATTCCTTTCCTTGATATAAAAGAATAAAATAAATATAAAAAATATATATATTTTGCACATGCAACCATTTTGCCTGCTATGAAGGTGGCAGCATTCTGGACTTAAAGGGTGTATGCTGGTATGTTTGTGTTTCTGTAACCCACCGGAATGGTGACATGAATTAACTAGATCTTTAACATGCATTTTTGATATTCTGCAGTGTATTTTTATACATAAAAGAATTAGGCACTGGCAGGTTTGCACTTGAAGTTGACCTGGGAGATGGTAAAAATTACCATCCTTAATTCATCAGACACTGCTGAGATTTGAACCCATGATCCATGATCTCATGGGATTGAAGTTGAACAGTCTTAACCGCCTGCATATAGTGTCTGTCACTCACTCATTGACTTTTCACTCGGTTGACATTTTGTAGCTTTACTGTGGTGTGCTTTTTTGGGCCGAGGCTTAAAATGGAGCACAGTGCTGTGGGTCAATGTTTTTTTTGCCTGAGAAAGGTTTAAAGTAAACTGGAAAATAGGCTCTGCCAAAAAAACACTTGGGTGTGTTCCTACTTTTTGCTGTTAAAACATGCTAAAAAATACATAAAACTAGACATATTTTATACCAGTGTAAGTTTTCTTTTGTGCTGTGAAAATTTTCAAAATTAGTTTTTCATAAAGGCCTGCATTGTACACCTGTGTGTGTGTGTTGTGTGTGTGTGTGTGTGTGTGTGTGTGTGTGTGTGTGTGTGTGTGTTGTGTTTTAATAGATGATGCCATTAAATGCTAAAAAAAAAGTGAAGTTTTCATACATTCGCATGGTTTGTTTGACTGGTATAAATATCCATCAGCTAATCCATGCTAGAAAACTTAGGATTGTTTTCACAGGAGACATAGCCTGAAAATCCAGTGCAGTGCCCCAAAGAGTTTTTCAGAAGTTCAGGGAGAAAAGAAGATAAAAAAAGTGTTGTGACAGTGCTCGAGACTTGCTATGAACTCAAGGCTACATAATTCAGACAGGTTTTTTGTTTTTTGTTTCTCATTTAGATCTCTGAGGTTCACACAAATGTACGTGACCATTTTTCCACCTACCATTAGGTACTGCATTCTGACTTAGGAGATGGTGTCTAAACACGACACCTGTGTGCACGCTGGTTTTTTTTTTCCTGTCATTTGTTCCTACTGGCACACAATGGCCTTCTCTTTTGAAGGCGGAACAGGGTGTTTTTTTTTATGTGTGTGCAGATGTTTTGCATATGTTTACACATGGGGCCTCAGTTTATAGTCTCATCTGAAGGAACTTTGACATTCAATTTAATTATTTCATCAAACTTGGGAAGAAAGGGTGAGGCTGGGAATGGAACCAGAATCTGGTTTGTTGGCAGGTAAATGTCTTAACCATCCTGCCACCCTCCTTCTTGGAAACAGTTTACATATGAAATAGTCATCATTTTACCAGCGATTCTTTTTTTTGTTTTGTTTTTAAAATTTGCCATTCTTCAGTGTAGATATCAGATTAAGAGTGACCAGTCACCTGTGGAGCCAATTCCTCTCTTCTTTCTACTCCACAGGAAGAAGAGAGGGACGGGATAGCCTAGTGGTCAGAACATTGCGCTGGCAATTTGACGACCCAGGTTTGATTCCGGTCAAGGAGATTTTTATCCTGGAGTTAACATCAGTGCTGACTCCACTCTCCCCAAAAGTCCTTCGGATGAGACTGTAAACCGAGGCCCCGTGTGCGAACGCACGCAGAACAATCTTGCGCACGCGTGAAATCCTGTTCTGCTTTTCGTAAGAGTAGCCATCGTGTGCCGGTCGGAACAGATGACATTTACAAAACTGCGTACACGGGGGACTGGATGTAAAAAAAGCACAAGAGCACTTATTCCATGATTATCGATATAAGAATAAATCAAATCAATCAAATCAAATCAAATCAATCAACACCTGACACACTTGTTTCCAGGTGGCTGAAGGTGGACGGCACCCCCTTCCCCCAGGTGACGCACGTGTCTTTCCTCAACTCCCTGGCATGCCTGCACTGCTGGAAGCGGCCGCAAGGGTTCTACATCAGCGTGGCGGAGCTGGTCAGTAAGGGTACTTCCCCCCGCGCGACAACCTGACCCTGTGCGTCCTGCTGCGGGCGGCCGTCCTGGGTCAGGATGTGTGCACCATGCTGGAGCCGGAGCGACTGTTCCTGACCCACATGAACATGGACATCCCCTGCCAGAAAGACGCCCCCCCTGCTGCCGGCAGGGCAAGGTCAAGGTCAAGGCCTGGTGAGGAGGGGCAGCCGCCAGCATCAGGAGCTGATCTCGCAGTTCCTGGAAGACCAGCGCAGGCGGGACGAGGAGCGCCAGTGTTACGAGGGTCAGTGCCAGGAGATGAGGGGGGACCTGCTGATCAACCTCATCTACCTGAGGAGCGTGTACCAGGTGCTGGCCAAGGTGGAGCCCGTCTTCCGCGCCCACGCAGAGGCCAGGTTCTACATCAAGCAGTGGCCACACCTCTGCCCTCTGGAGGACAAGGCCACCCTCTGCCGGTTTGCTCTCCACGACTTCTCCTCTGAGGACACAGCTACAGCGGCAACTACTACAACAGCAGCAGCAGCAGAGTCGGCTGCAGCAATCTCCTCGCAGAGGGGAAAACGTGGAGCAGAAACACAGCAGGGGGCCTGTGCTGATGTTGGCGTAGAGAAGGGAGGAGAAGAAAGGACATGTCAGTGGGGTAATGGAGGTGAGATGGCTGATGTACTTGTTCACCGCTGAACAGAAATGTCCCCCTGTGGTCACTCAGCAAGGTGACATAGGCGACCCCACAGCAGAGCCGAAGGCCACCGAGACGGGCAGCACAACAGCGGAAGAGAGGAGAGAGGATTGTCAGCCAACACAGTATTGCCTCAGAGATATAAAACAGGAGCCCTGTGAGGACCTGGAGGCTGTCCCTGACCGAGGCCCAGTGTAGAGGCAGAAGTGAGGAGATGTGTGGAGGGGAAGGAGGTTCGGGGGAAGAGCAGGTTGTCCACAGGAGAATGCGCTGCTAAACGTAGTGAAATGTGAAGCAGTTGTGGATGAAGCTGGAGATGAGGACCTCCAAAAATCTCTATGGGTTTACAGCAGAGACAGTCACAAGGTTACACCTGTCACCCTGTCCAAGAACAGAGCTGCTCCTACAGCGACAATCCTGATCTCCTGGTGGGGCAGCACGACTTCAACCACAGGCGTCCTAACAGCAGCAGGCAGGACTGTGACCATGCAGAGTCGGAAACAGCAGTGAGCAGGACAGACAGAGCTGCAGACCTTCACCTCTGGCCTGTGCTCTGACAGCCAGGCTTCACCAGCCTCAGGGCATCACAGCAGGGAAGTGCAGGACATCAAAGTGGAGCAGGATGTTGGAGAAGTGACGGACCCATCTTCAGGCACTGCTGCTTGCAGTCTTCACTTACCGTCCACTTCTCACTCTCCTCCCTACAGCCGGCAGACACCACTGGCAAAAAAGAGATGAAGAAAGAACCGTCAGTCTCGGTGGAAATGCTTCAGATATGAGCTGCAGTACCCAGACAGGTCTACCTGAATCTGGTGAAGGAGCAGACATCAAAGCTGATGTGGATGGGGAGGGGGAAGCTAGGGAGGACATGGTACTTACATATTCTACATCAGGTTCCCAAAAGCTGCGCTCACTTTCCTTCAAGATAGAGCAGTACCCCCGAACGTGCACCTGTGCGGACGATGTGGTCGGCAGGATTCTGTACCCTGTGCCCACGGTGCAGTGTTTTTGGAACCAACTCACCAACAGGACGGTCACCTTGCTGAACGTGGGTCAGGTGGTCATCCTGGGCCGCCTCCTCTTCACCTTCAACTACACGGGGACACTGTACCTCAGCCTGGCCCAGCTGATGACCTGGACATACTGACCGGCTGGGGCGGCTCCCAGGTCATTGCCTCTTCTACCGTGCTGAACTGGTATCTGGTGGCCTCGGAGGAGGTGACTGCCTTCCTCAGGTACAGCTACTTCCACTCTGGCGTCAGCGCCGGAGGCTTTGCAGACCATGTCCTACCTGATCCCGGCCGAGCTTCTCTGCTATCTCTCCAGCCAGCCTGACGCGTTGATCGTGGCCGATGAGCTGACGCAGAGCGACATTTTCATCCACAAACCCGGCCACTTGTGCGCCGACAGTGTGGCCTGTGCTTTGAGGGTGGGAAGGAGCGGCTGACCAAGGTGCTGCAGGCCTGGTCCAAGAGTGCCTCCATGCAGGACGACCTGAAGGAGGCAGAGGAGAGGAGGATGAGGGTGGAACAGGAGGGGGCCACCCTGAACACAGACAGCGATCTTTTGTGCAGGCCCTGGCAGGCCATCCAAAATCCCCAGCAAGCCAGGCTGCACTGCCGCGACCAGAACCGGGACAGGCTGCAAGACCTGGCCATTTTTCTCAGGAGGATGAAGACCAACGAACTGGAAATCGTGCACTCTCCCATAGGGAAAAAGGTTTACGTGTGTAGCCCCTCCTCTGGGGGCACTTCAGTTGTGATGCAAAAAAGGGTGAAAGCAGCAACACCCAAGGACAAGGTGCCTGAAAAAGTAAAAGAAAGCGGTTGTGCCTGGACGGACGTGTTTGAAGGAGCGATGCTGCCCAAAGGGATGAAAGAAAAGAACCTGTCTCTGAAGACAGGCACAGGGTTCCGCGAGCTGACCAGCAGCAACGTCCACGGGTGGATCGGAGAGAAGTTCTCCACCCACCACCTGGTGTTGACGGGCACTCTGTTCCTGAAGGACACCTGCAGACCTGGGCTAGGCTCTGCCACCTTCTCCTGCTTCAGGATAGAGGGCAGGCTGTTCCTCAGCTGGTGGGAGTTGTGTCACTTCTTCACAGACCACGAAACCTTCTTCAACCTGGCCCACCACCTGCAGGTGACCTTGTATCACATCCCCAGAGAACTGGGCGTGCATCTGGACCGTCACCGGGACAACAAAGCCCACCTGTGCCTGGACAAGCCCTGGATCTGTGTGACCAGTCTGTGCGCCATGAGCTGGCTGGGGGTCTTGGATGGCAGCTACAGTAGAATCTACCCCTGCCTGATGGAGGATCTGGTGAAGAACTTCCAGACCAGCTCCATGTGGGTCCTCAAGATGCGCAACTTGGTTCTCCTGCCAAAAGAGCAGAGCTGTCAGGGCGCGAAGTCTTGATGATGGCAGGCACTTTGTCGGTCTTTACATTGCAACCATCACCCCAGCCCCAAACAATGGATATGGTGGGGGGGGGGGGGTTGCTGCCTCATCTTCAGTGATATGTCCCTGTCCTGCTGTTGCCACACCGCTCATTTCAATTACCCCACCACATCCATACCAGGTTTGTTATGTCTCATCCCCAGGGTCGGAAGTCCACAGGGAGCCCATCAATATCAGGCTGCTGTGAGGCCACCAGCTGAGGGTCTCTGCACTGCTGACATACACTAACTAGAGCTAACACACACTAGACACCACCTACTAAGCCCCTACTAATGAGAATACTAGCTCAGTCGCGGAGGCAGACTGGGTGAGGTACCTCCTCAAGGTGGTAATGACCACAGTGTCCAACGACCCTCTCCTGTAATCCTCCAACCCCAAAGGCTTTGACACAAACTTACCACAGGCACAGAAGTGTTTGGGGGAACCCAATCTGAGGCCACCATGAGACCAGAGCAACTGCGACTTCTGAATCAGAGGCTTTTTTTTTTTTTTTTTTTTTTTTTTTTGGTGCTGCTTTTTTAAGAGGGGAGCTGGTGGAATTGTGGCAGCTGGGGGGGGTTTTGTGTGTTTTCTTTTGGGGGGGGGTGTTTATTTTTAATAAGGTTAAACAAATCTTTTAATGGTCAGTAAGGAGCGTTATACGTTGTCGGCAAAGATCCAGCCTTTTCTGTTCTTTTTTTTTTTATAGATAAAGACCATACTTTTATTGTGTTGATTTCAGTAGCAGACCTGCAGACTTCAGAAGTGATGATATTGTACACTGTTATGAACTTAATGAAGTTTAGAGTAGTCCATTGACACAGTTCTTTTTTTTTTCTCAGTGATTACTCTCAGATAACCTGCTGATAATGAACTCTCATCTGGCTCTGCTGTGCATGTCTTTTTTGTGAGTAGAAAATAGAGAAATGTCAGCATTGACATTGTGCTGCCATAATACTATTTTACAAAAATTATAGCCACCCTGTGATGTCAGTCACTAAACCCCACCACTGATTGAAACAAGAATGCTTCCTGATATTGTAATGAGAAGGAACAAAGGACTCTTACTTTCGCTTAGCTCCTGTATCTGAGTAATTTTACAGAGTGCGATGAATGTTTTACCTTGATCTTGGCATGGTTTTACATGAAGTTTGCATGTATTTGTATGGGTATGTATTTTATCTCTGAAATGATTTGCAGTGGGCTTTTTTGAGTATTTGTTGCCTTTGTATATAATTTGGGAAATGTTTGTGAATGTGTCAGTCTCTTTTATCATGGTGCAAGGAGGGTGGCAGAATGATTAAGACGTTCATGTGCCAACAAGTAAACTGCGAGATTCTGGGTTCAATTCCCAGCCTTGCCCTTTCTTCCCAGTCCAACGAAAATTCAAACCGAATGTCAAAGACGTTCAGATGAGACTATAAACTGAAGCCCATGTGCGCATGGACGCAGAACATCTTGCACACACGTTAAAATCCCGTTTTGCCTTTTGGAAGAGTAGGCCATTGTGTGCAGGTAGGAGCGGATTACAAAAAAAACCCTCGCATGCACACAGATGTTGTGTTTAGACACCATCCCCGAAGTCAGAATGCGGCTACCTAAATGTGTAAGGGAAAAAAACAATCCTATATATAATGCAAAAAAACCCTCACCATTGATGCACCTGAGAGCTTTAGCTGAGGAACAACAACATCAACAACATGATTGATTGCGCCACATGAGTATGTATGACTGGGTGCATTACCAGCAGAGAAAGGCTGGGGTCTGGATGTGGAGTTTGGTGGTGGATATTTTTGTTTTATCGATGGGGGGGTTTTGGTTGGAGGTTTTTTTGGGGCGGAGGGGTGGGAAGGTGGGTTCCTACATGGTTGAGGTTTTTCATGGCTACCAGATCTTCAGATGTTTTTTCATTGAGCGTAGTAGCGTTTTGTTTAGCTGTATAAAGTTTGACATTTTTAGACCTTGAAATGAATTTCCGTCCAATAAATCTTTTAAATAAAAACATATAAAATGCTAGTTTGTAATGACTATTTCCCAGTACTACAATTCTCAAAATGAATTCGGTAAATGATCATAAGGTTACAACATTTGCAAAGAAAGATTAAGACCTGTCTGTTAAAAAAAAAGAAAAAAAAAAAAAAAGACCAGTCTGTTCCTGATCAGGTTTGCAAAAGGGAGCATGTGGTTTGTTTTTAAATTTTACAGTGTAGAACTAGGAGACATGGAGAGCAAGTGATTTAGTTATGTTTGCAATTAAAGAGAACAAGCACAAGGAATTGGTAGGTTCATGTTTGCTGAAGAGACAAAAAGGGAGTGATTAGAGATTCACAGCATTTGCAAAAAGGGATGGGAGCATGTAAATGAGATAGGTTGACACTTGTCATAAGGGGCAGAGAGCTAGAAAGTTGCCATAAGTTACAATATGTGTGTGGTGTGTGTATGTGACTCATTGTGTGTGAGTGTGTGTGTGTGTGTGTGTGTGTGTGTGTGTGTGTGTGTGTGTGTGTGTGTGTGAGAATGACAATTACAGTGATGACATTAGGTTTATTGTGATTAGCTTGTATGCTTGATCACAAGGGGAGAAAAGGGAGGGGTGGTACAAAACACATATTTTGATAACAAAATAAGTATTTGATGGTAGCCCACGTTATCGTCATGGTTTCAAAACTGTGACATTGTGTATCTCACCAAAACCATAATGTGTCTGGTCACAGACTTTTTTTTTTCCCTTACCTGTGCTCACCCTGTCAGTTACACATCAGACAAGTTGTTTCCTTTCAGCATAGATAAATAGCTATCTCCATTAGCTTGCACCATTTTAAATCTTGTATCGTCAAGTATATATTGTCAATGAATTTTTACACATAATTTCTGTCTTTTTAGACTCACTGGCTTTGTCATCATCTTCTATAAACATTGCCCACTCTGCCTCTGTACACAGTGTCTGCATGCTGTTTGGTTTTTCCATTCCCTTCAAAATCCCCTTTTCCTTCTTGAATTCATGCCTCCTTTCCTCTGAAGTCGAAGTATGGCTGCCTATATGGCGATGTACTTGAAAAAGTCACACATGCAAAATTCAGTGTGCAATTTCAGTCTTACAATTATTCCTGGGGGGGTGAGCGAGTCAGAGGGCATGTTGTGGGTGACCCTCAGAGTGTTAAGCTGGGGAACGCACAACAACAACAATACCACAGACATCGCCTGTAATGTCATTGTCATCTTAGCTGACATATTCTTTCATTTCATTTATGTCATCGTGATCAAATTCATGCATATGCATGTGAATACATGAAGTTTGTATGTACAGGTCTTATGTCAATGATGCAAAAGTGAGTTATTCCCTTTTAAAAAAAAGTATCACAGAAAAATTGCTGTTCATTATTATGTAAAAAAACTCTGTAGTATCCCCTGAATATATTATCACCACAAAACTTATTTTTTAACAAGTACAATTTTACTTCATTTTGTGATGTAACTCATTCCATTCATCATGAGATAGGCATGATTATTCATCCTGTACGCATCTGTGCATCATTTGATTACATTGCACCTTTTTTTTTTAATCGGAAATTTGATGAGTTTTAGTTTTGTGTGATATGAAAAAGTTGTAACTATTGCACATTTTAATTATTTTTTTTAAATGTATGAATTCATGATTGTGTGGTCAAGTTTTTACTGCTGTTGACTCGAACAGGTGACCATAGAAGATGATGTCTACTGTGATTGTGAAGGTGCAAGAGTTGAACTTTGGCGTGGATTATTGCAGACTGAGGTTGGGTTTGTTTGGGTTTTCTTTTCATTTGAGTTTGTTGATTTTTTTTTGTTTAATGTCTATCTCTTTCTTTCTTTCTTTCTTTCTCTCTCTCTCTCTCTCTCTCTCTCTCTCTCTCTCTCTCTCTCTCTCTCTCTCTCTCTCTCTCTCTCTCTCTTCTCTCTGTGATGTTCTGATGTCTGTCTTTCATTCTCACTCACAACACACACACACACACACACACACACACACACACACACACACACACACACACACACACGCATGCACACACACACAACTTGCAACCAGAAAATATTTTTCACATAAGTTCTTTCCTTGATTTTCCCTTCTTTTATTCTGGAAGCGAACATTTGAAAATGTTGTTCTGGTATTGAAATGAAGAAAGTGTTTTTAACCATCCAATCTCTCTACTCTCTCTCTCTCTCTCTCTCTCCTCTCTCTCTCTCTCTCTCTCTCTCTCTCTCTCTCTCTCTCTCTCTCTTCTTTTTTTAAAGTTTATCTGGGAATCTGAGTTTTTCTGTTTTGGAAAAATAAAATATTTTAATTTTGGAGATTTTGGTCAGTTTTGGTTTTTAATAGAAAATATACTTTTTTTCTTTGTGATTCCATTTAAATTTAATGAAATTTTTCGGCTGTTAATGAAATAATGAAAGTCCTCTCCTTTAATTTTTTTTTTTTTTTTGGATGAAAGTCCTCCCAGTTCATCTGATTTGGAGCCTGCAGTTTTGACCCCTTTAAAAAAATGTTTTTGTTTCAATAAACAGCGTTTTTGTTTTCTTTATTTCTATTTTTAATTTGGACTTCTTTATCTATAAATACAATTCTTTTATTTCAGGAATATTTCCATGTCTTATCTTGATTACATTCATTTTAGGTATCAAATAACGTACCTAATGAAAGTTCACATTTTGATGATTGAAGGTATAGATAAAGTAACATAGGCCTACATTGTGTGTCTGTCTGTCTGTATGTGTGTTTCTTAAACCAATGAAAAAGATGAATAAAACATAAAAACACAATTGTGTGCGCCTATTATATAGTTATTTATGTAAATGTTAGAACATGAAATAGATGTGTGTGTGTGTGTGTGTGTGTGTGTGTGTTTGTGTGTGTGTGTGTGTAAGTGGGAAAATATGGTTTTTAACTCTTAACATCTCTTTCTCTCTGTTTCTGTTTCTGTTTTCTCTCCTTTTCTTCTGCACGCACACACACTTGCAAGCACACACACAGACACCCAGACACACACACACACACACACACACACATACACACACACACACACACACACACACACACACACACACATGCTTTGTGTCTCTCCTAAAGCCGGCCCTGAAATGTACAGATATGCCACATAAATTTGTGCACACATATTTTCATGAGCACCAAAAAGAACAAGTTACAATTATTGCATGTGTGCGTACATCAAGTTGATGACCCCCTAGCAGTCTGTCTGTGATGACTGTGTGTGCGCAGCTAATTCCAGAGATAAAATGAGGATCTTTTATGTGGCTGTAGAAAAGCTGGCACCACAACATAAGCCGTGTTACAGTAATAGCATTTTTGTTTCCCCTCTTCTGTGTTCTCTTACTGCATGCGATACACAGTATCTAGCCTTCTCCTGTGCTTGTGACTCTGCAGGAGGTCTTCCCACTGGCCTCAGCCAACACACTTGAACTTCAGAGCAGCTTACTTCTTGGTACAGGACGCATGTGGAGTATGTGTGTGTTTCTATAACCCACCAAACGCTAAAAGGAATAACGGGATCTTTAGTATGCATTTTTTAATTTTCTGGATGTGTAGACACATAAAGGGAATACAAGGCACAGGCAGGCCTGCACTTAAGTTAACCTGGAAGATCGTAAAAGTCTCCACCTTTAATTCACCAGATGCCACTGCTGAGATTTTAACCTATGACTTCACGGACCCACAAAATTAAATGATCTTAACCACTTGGCAGTAGTGTCCTTTGTAATAGAACTTTAATTTCTCAAAAGAAGAAGCAGGCATTCACATAATTATGTATACCTATTTAGTACACACTCATTCATATGCCCCGTCATATACCTTGTTTACTACCTCAAAGTAGAACTTTTGTCAGTTACCATGCACACAGTCCTCCCCCCTCCCCCCCTTTCACTCCCTGACTTCACTTTTCCTGAAAAGTCCTTCAGATGAGATTTTAAACCAAGGTCTGTGTGCAAACACACAGAGAACATCTTGCACACATTTTAAAACCTGTTCTGGTTTTTGGAAGAGTAGATCATTGTGTGCTGGTGGGAATGGATGACAAAATTGACAAAACTGCATACACACAGACTAGATGTAAAAAAGTTATTGTGCTTATTCCATTATCCTCAAAATAAAGAACAGAATAAAATAAAATAAATTAGGGTCATGTCACGAAGGAAAAATGGTAAATTGAAGACTATGACATGAAGACACATATTGTGGATAGTAAAACAATTACAATGGTAAATTAACAAAAAGATCTTTATTTGCGTATCAGTTTTATTCCTCACAGAGAAATGTATTTAGTGTGTTATATGTGGGTGCACTCAGGTGCATGTATGTGCATGGACATGTGCGCTAAAAGCACTGAAAACAAAAACAAAAAAAAATCCATCCCCAAAGTTGGAAAGCAACTACTTTAATGGTGGGCATAGTTGGTCACTATGCAAAATTTCACCTTTGGTGATCATAAGAGCTCCAGCTGAGGAACAAACAAACAAACAAATGTGAAAGCAGAGTTATGTGTGCTGATCAGTTGGAATGCAGAATTTGGTCCACCTAACAGCAAACAAAACTGTCAGCCTGCATGTATATATATATATATACTTCAGCCCTGTGGTCAGCACAGTAAAGTGTCATGTAGGAGGTACCGGGTTCAAGCTCCATCCTCAGTTTGCCTTCTTTGTTCAGTTTTTCTGTCTCTAGCCACCCCCTGTTCTCCAGCTGAGTGGAGTGTTGGCCCAGTGGGCAGACTGTGACAGCACAATCAAGTTTCATTTCACGATATAGAGTATTGAATGTTAATGCTGCTCAAATTATCTCCCCAAAAAGCCCTCGGATGAGACTATATAAACTGTGGCCCGGTGTGTAAATGCACGCAGAACAACTTGCACACATGTTAGATCCTTTTCCGTTTTTTGAAAGAGTAGGCCATTGTGTGCGGTGGGAACAGATGACAGAATTTACAAAACTGCATGCACATGGAGACTGGACGAGAAAAGTGCGGGAGTACTTATTCCATTATCCTTGATATAAATGAATGAATAAATACAAACAAATAAATGCATGTATTTGTCTCAGAGTCAATCACTCTAAAAAGTAAGAGTTTGGTGCTCTGTTGACAGAAGTAATTTTTCTTTCTATATTTCCATGGCATCATTGCCCAAATCCTTATTCTCATCAACCACAATGCAGTAAAGAAAAAATATCTTCGAATCTGGGGCCATTTGACCTGTTCTCGGGGTAAATCCAGTTTCAGTTTCTCAACCTCTTCCATGCTTCAGTGACTTTATTCTGTATTTATTCACTCTTCAGAATCAAATGATTTACAGAAAAATGTCAAAGTAGGAATATGGCTGCAATGGTTTATCAGGTGATAAAGTAACCATCCTACTTTGTCTGCTGCCAGACTGAGCTGTTTTGGGGTAGTGGTTTGTTGGTTTTTTTCCACTAGGGGCACATCACAGACATAACACCAAGCAGTCCTCAGCATCCATGGGTCAGTTACAGGCACAACTGGGTGTAGCTGAAGAAATACAGCATTAGTTCTGGCTTCTCTTTGAGTGGCTGAATGGCAGCTTTGTAACAATGATAAGTAGACACAGTCTGCTGATTCTATAAGTGAGATAAGTGCACCCCAGGTCACTGGGTGACTGAACAAACTAAATAAATGAAAATAAACAAAATAAAACATTTTGAGTTTTGCAAAGCCTCTGATGCCATTCCCCATGACAAATTAGTATCTAACATCCAGGCATAAAAAAAATTCTGAAAATATTCAGAACTGAGGCAGATTTTCCTTGTTAGCAAGATCAAAATGGTCAGACCTATTGATTTCTCATTACATTTTTGTTTTAAAACTGTCAATGCAATTGGTGATATACCTTAATAAAATACCCTGGGTTCAGTTTTATCAATATGCCTTGACCGTATGTATACTCAGGTCAAATTTCGGGGGGGGGAACACAAGCAACCCATTTTGACACAGTAATTTTTAGAATCATTATGTAGGATTTTTGAAAATGGGACTTGGGTCAATGAAAGAAAATATTTTGCGGATTTAGATATCTCTAATGACACCCCAAATCTTATTCTAAAGTGTAAAGGTGGACTGAAGTCTGAGCTGTGCACATCTATGTGAATGAATGCAAAATGGGCATTTTACATTTTTGCTTTAAGTACCTGATTTACTTTTAAATACCTGATTTTTGTAGGTGCTTTTTATATTGTGATGGGTGCATGCTGATGTTCAGAACTTGTGTTGTGCTTTATATCCATAATTTTTTTTCCTTTTACATGTTTACTGTTTTTATACATGGCTTGTCACTCGCCAGAATTGCTGTTTTGGAGATAATAAAGTATTTTGAATTTGAATAACATTTTACACCACATTATCACACTTTTGGTGCACTTTAGAATATAGACAACCTTGGTACCATCTACTCTATAACAATTATACAACATACATTATATATTTGATGGATTGTTGTTGTTGTTCTGTATGACAAACAATTATACAACAAACATTACACATATGGATTGTTATTCACTGTGACAAACAATTATACAACAAACATTACACATATGATGTTTTGTTGTTGTTCTCCAGTGACTCTTTGCAACACGGCTGCTCTCATTGTCATTTCTAATGGCTGATTATAATGGTAGCAAAATTGCAATATACAATGTCATAATCTCAGCTTTGGATATTTTAATTGTCTGCTTTCTTGAAATATTACTTGACATTCTCATTCATATCTTTGAGAAAATTCTATACTTTTAAACTGCGCCCATTTCTCCCATCAACACGTTAATTTTGTTTGCCTGTCAATTACAGTCATTAAATGAGACTTGACACCCCTGCATTCTTTATGAGTAAGGTAAAAAATAAAATTTAAAAAAGAAAGGAAGAAAGGAAGAAAAAAAAGGTAAAGGTGTCCCATAACCTAGGTAGTCGTAGGGGAGCGAGGTAGGCCTATCAGACATCTCTAGGGGCCAGCTATATTGAGGGTGACGCCCATCTCCTCTCCCTCGCTGACCCTGAAATGAGCAGGTAGGCCTACCCATTTACAGCTGGGTGAACTGGGGGGGGGGGGGGGGGGGGGGTTGGCTTACTGAAGCCAAGGCGCGCAAACGGTCACCCATCCAACTCGTGACCACGCTCGTGGCTGCTTAACTTGACTGGGGGAAAGCGAGTGCTCTGACCACTAAGCTATCCCCTCCCCCTTTAAGAGTAAACTGTGTCAAACTGTTTCCTCTTATATCTTTACTCATTTGGTTAGAATCCGCAGTAGGCCTTTTTTACATCTCCAACATGACATCTGTTGTTGGTGGGACTGTAAGCATCGTGGTTGATTTCAAGATGAAATTAAAATGGGTTAGGCCTAGCCTGCTGAACGTAGTTGTTTGGAGGAAGTTGTGTAGATTCCTGTTATTAGATATTTAAGGTTTTACGTCATCTTGCATACCACATGAACCAATCAAAACTCCGAATAATGTGGTACGGAAGTGCGCAAAATCCCCATGAAAACTGCGCCATCATATTCTAAGCAAGATGAACGCCTACGAGTTTTATTTGTCAACTTGCAAGTATGTCCTTTTAGCTGATCCATCCAACAAGAGTACTTGGGTGGATCTTTATGGCTACTTGCCGTGCCTGCGGCAAATGCTGTCGTGCTGTGTTTGTGGAAACATCATGCTAAAACCTAAAGGTCCAAGTCACGCCATTTGTTTACATCATGTTTGCTCGTCCTGCATCGGTGGGAAAATGCGCCTCCGGCCAGCGTGTAGTTGGTGTCGAACTCACGAGGGCTTCATAGAGAATCCTAGCATGAGAATCCTCATTCTTTGCTTCAAGAAAATGTGTGAATACATTAACAGTACAGCAATCGGGCGAGAGATACGCAAAGCCGCAACCAATGGCGCCCACACAAACACGCTGATCCGCGTGCTCGACGAGGCGGCTGCATTCGAAGACGATTACGTCATCTCAAACAAAGTGATGCCAACGTGTGTTCCCACGTGGGGAATGGCACCGGAACCCAAACTCGTGTCTTTGCCGAGAGGTCCCAATCAACCATCCACCTCGGGCATCAGCGGGGCGGGAAGGAAGCGGAGCGACAGTGCTGCATCTGCATCCTCGCAGTCACAGCCCCAGCCAGAGAAAGACACCCACCCTCCCAAGCTGACCAGCGTCCAGACCGTCACCAAAGCAGCAGACAAGGACAAGGTAGCACCCAACAATGGCCCACTGAAACTGAGTCGACTGGATGAAGAACTGGATTTGATGCCTGCATTGCTGGCTCCATGCACCCAGAAAATTATCCCCCATGAAAAACTGTCCCCTCCACTGGCTGGCCCACAGCGTGCGGACGTTCTTGATCAGCAAGGACCAGGTCCTTGGGATAAAGCTTCCCATGGGAAACGTGGACGGAAAGTGCGTGGGAAAAGGATTTCCAGTGCACTGGGTGTGACTTTGCTTTCTCCAAAGAAAGTGGTTCCTACTTTACCTCCTAAAGCCAAACTGAAAAACTCGGTGGTCCTTCAGACCAAACTCAGAATCAAAGGCAAATATCAGAAAAAGCAGAAACCTTTCAAACAAGAGATCGATTTTGAACCCCCTTGCAAACGCACTCGCTTGGCTTCCAGTTTGAACAGTTCAGAGACCCTGACCGCAGCCCCTGCTCGAAGAGTGTGTAAGTGTGCACGTCTGAATCTCCCGTCGCGTTTCACGTGCTTCAACCAGCGTTGTGCATGTTACAGCCATCGCTTACCGTGCAGCAACTGCAGCTGTCGTGGTTGTTGTAATCCGCTGAAAACTGCAGCTGCACAGAAAAACAGTCATGACAAATCAGAAGTAGAGCATGATCCTACCATGCCTGTCCTATCCCCAGAACCCAGCTCATAGAGAAAGAACTCTTGATCATCCCCTCTTTTTGTGTGTTTATTTTTTTGTCATCGTCTTGCTAACTTTGGCGTGATTTTGTACAGTATGTAACACTCATCTGCTTCATTATGGCTGTTCTGAGATTATTTTGCAAGTTTTTGGTAACACTAACAGTGGTTTTTTTTCCTTTTTTTTCGGGGGGGGGGGGAGGGGGGGGAGGGATTGTTCTTTCTAAATCTGAGGAAGGTTTTTTTATGCTGTTTTGTGGGTTTTCCCCCACATGATTTGGCAGAGTGATGTGAGCAGTTTATTAGGTTTTTTGTGGGGTTTTTTTTTTTTTGCAGTCATTTAATATCATAAGATTGTTTTTTAAGCAAGTAAATAGAAAAATAGATATTTGGTGGCTTTTTTTATTATATTTATAGAAAGAATTATTTATCTGCCCTTGAAACTGCCTGTACATTTTATTTTTACATGTGTACACATGCGCGAGTGCGCACGCATGTGCACACACACACACACACACACACAACGACACCGTGACAGTACCTGACAGTGAGTGACACACACTTTCCCTACCTGAGTCCTGTACCTTTATATTGTATAGTATAATGGTATAACTATAATTTAGATTTTGAAAAGGTAAAGACCCAAAGTAACTATCTTGTTTCTTACTCAGTGATTGTGTGCATTTTCACAATGTGCTTATTCAAAATTCTGTTAATGATTGTTGTTTGTATGTTTTCTGTAATAATAACAATTAAATTGGACGTAAAAGATAGTTGTTAAAGTGAGGGAAGAGATTTGTATTGTGTGATTGTTTTCTTTTGTTGATTACAAACATTTTCTATTTGTTTTGTTAGTAGCAAGTAACTTATTTTTTTCTATTTGTAAATTTCCTAAACTTTTAAAGACTAGAACATGTTTGTTTTTTTTTAGAAATATGTATTATTTATGGTTGGGCCATTTGAGAAATGAAGCGAGATCTGTACTTTCTTACTCATGATGGTAGAATTGTACTAAAACAGTAAAAGTAAGAATTGCTTCCCTTCCTGACTGGGGTTTTTTTTCTCTCCCCTTTTGGTAGTATTTTTGTTGTTGATATAACTAAATTAGAGAATCGTGTTTTAACTTGTTTTGTTAAATTCTTTAACAAAGGTTTTTTTAATACTTTGATGATCAAATATTTGTTATGTTAAAGAAGTTTTTGTCAGAAGTGATTTTAACTGTTCTTTGAGCTTTTTTATTTTTAATTGCTGTTGTTCGTTTTGTTGGGGGGGGAGGGGGGCATCTTTTTTTGCGTATTTATCATTTTTTTAATTCATACAAATTCAAACGTGTTTTTGTCCTTGTCACTTATGTCATTTAGAATTTATTCTGAAAGATCACGCAAACTCACAATTGCATTTTTTGTTGTTATTGTTAAATGAAAAGATGCATTTCAGCAAACAGCAAGTGAGAAGCACAGAAATTTAACTCTGAGTCAGTGCCATGTTGCTCTGTTTGGCAGAGACGGCAAAGCAAGTTCTCGGCAGGTTGACCACAGCTTCTTGTTTGTGTAAAGAAAACACTCTCTCTCTCTCTCTCTCTCTCTCTCTCTCTCTCTCTCTCTCTCTCTCTCTTTCTCTCTCTCTCTCTCTCTCTCTCTCTCTCTCTCTCTCCTCTCTCTCTCCTCTCTCTCTCTCTCTCTCTCTTATTCATGGAACAAAGGACTTCAGTGCATGTAATTATTTCGAATTCTGACTGATGTTATATGACATGTTGTCATGTTTTCAGTTTCTGTGCTGGCAGCAAAATGAACTGCTTACCAAGACCCATCAGTTGAAGGGAACACGAGAGTGCAGCATCCCTTTTCTGACTCTGAAACTGAGCCCAGAGAATTCAGAGCTTGAGATGACGGTTTTTCAAGGCACCAAATGTAAAACCGAATGAAGAGAATGCTAGTAGTTAAGGACTTTTCATTTAAAACTAATGGAATAATGCTTGTTTAGTAGTTTAATTTCACTAGGATATACATGTTTATACAGAATTTTTTACATAATGTGATTTATGGCTTATGCCATGTCTTTTTCTTTGTTTAGTGTAGAGTTGTTATTAGTTTATAATACAGAAATAGTTTGTCATGGTTTTCTAGATTTAAAGAAAGATTGGATTGTATTCTGCCTACTTATTTAAAGCATTGGTAAATATTGATGATTTATTTTAAAAACTAAAGATTATATCAATGTATGTTGGAAGTCAGAACATAGTGTATCTTTTTCTTTGGTTGCTTTAGCCTATGATTTTTAAATTGTTTTGTTTATAGTTGATGAATCCAGCAGGTATATGTATATTTTTTTGGGTTACACTGTGTAATATATAGAGAAGATTGGTTGATTTGAATCTCATCTAATGCTTTATTTTTTATTGTTTTTTTTGTGTGTTTATGGTGGTATCAACATTTTTATTTGTTGCAAGCCTTTTATCGTATGCTTTGATTTTCAAGATTGTTACCAACTTTTTATGATTATATTGTAATTCTATTGAATACTCCAAGCTGTTTTATATTATTATGAGTACATTAATTATAATGATATACTACACGTTTGTTTTTTGGTGGATTTTTTGGTGGGTTTTTTTGGGGGGGAGGGGGGGTAATCTTTTGTATTATTTCAAGTAATGCTGTTTTGATTTTTAACATAAAAGATGATATGATGATGAATTAATGGAATCTAGGTTGGTTTGGTTTTTTAAACTACACAGTGAAAGACAGTGCACAGAAAAGTTGCAGCGTTAATGCTTGTTTTGTTGGGTTGGTTTTTTTTTGGGGTGGTGGGGGGTGGTGATGCTGGTTGTTTGTTTAAAGTAGATGTTAGATTCACAACTTGATAATTTTTTGGCAAATGTTTCTGCATGTAGTGGAGGTTCTGGTGTGGGTTTTTTTGTGTTTTTTTTTTCATTAGACAAACTAGCAAATAAGTAGTAGACTACCATAAAGTTGGTGTGTGGATGGAAGTTCTAAGTTACTTTATTTAGAGATGACCTATTTTTAAATCAAACTCAGAGGGTCGCTTGATTAATGGAAAAAGATGGCAGGAGTGCGAAGATCTTTTTTCACTGCTACCAAAAGAATTTTACAGTGATGTGTACAATACTTCGACAAAATAGGCCTATGACTGAATTCTTTCTCTGCATTAGAATAAACAAACTGTTCATTGAGATGATGAGAATGGAGAAAGACTTGTATTGTTGTAATCATATGAGTGGAAAAGACAAAGATTTAAAGACTATTTCTCTCTGTTTCTCTCTCTCTTGCTTTTTCTCCTGTTCATGTGTGTGTGAAACTGCATTTCATTGATGGTTGTTTCAGGGGATTTTCGCTTTGTTTCATTTAAATGAAATTTTAATATGTATTAATATAACTTATTAATTGATATGATGAATCAATTTTTGTTCTGTGTCAACTCATCGTAGTCTTGGCTGTCCCCACCAACATAGTTATGTACAGATGTAAATATCACTGACTGCTCTGATCTCTGTTAATGCTTATTTTAAAGTTATTTTACGTTCAGAGTGTGTGTGTGCGTGTGTGTGTGTGCGTGCGCGTGTGCGTGTGTGTGTGCGCGTGTGTGTGTGCGCGTGTGTGTGTGCGCGCGTGTGTGTGTGTGCGCGTGTGTGTGACACAATACTTGTAACAGTTCAAGGGCTCAGGAATTGGTAGAAAATATTTATGATGTTTGGACAACAAACTTGAACAAAAAGTTGCTTGATTTTATTTTGTAACTATTGTATTCCAGGCTTTCTGGAAATTGGGTAGAGTGTGTACATATGTGAGTGAAAGTGGATTTGAAAAAAAAAAATCTCTATGTCATGGTTTTTTTTTTTCTTTGAACAAGTTGAGTGTGGAATTTATTCAGCTGTTTTGCAAAGTATTTGATGAAATAAATTTGGACAATTTTTCTCAGTTATGAGCGTTTCCTCCTGTACTGAAACAGAGAGGAGTAAAAATGGATAATGTGTCCAAAAAGAAGTGTCGAGAGCAGATATGTCAGTGAAAACAAAGTTTTCAACCTCCTTTAAATAAATGGTTCTCAATTTCTGCTGTCCCAAAGATGTAGATGTGGGACATATGATTTGCATAGCTTGGCTGCTGTCTTGTTTGGATATGTATCCATGGATATATGTGTCATTGCCACTTGCTTCATTGTTCGGGGGCAGCATGTCTGGCATACTGGCGTTTCAGTTTGGTAGAGGATAAGCCTTGATCTGCGCTGTGTGCCAGTTATTCAACGGTTGCATGGATTTTCAACAAAATTTCGGACAAAGAAAGCCTCTTAATGTTCCTTTTTTATCCTTGAAGATGGTATCTTTTGTTCTTGCTTTTCCAAGCAAAATACTCTCAAGTGTCATGGAAAATAATATTTTAAAAAAAACAAAAAACATGCCAGAATAATTTTAAAGCCAAGTGTGAATGTGTGGATGTTTCTTGTTTTATTACAGATATCACCACCAAACTTTAAAAAAATTTTTTTTTATCAGTTCAAAGAGAATCGGGCATCATCGTTACCTCATTGTTTTGTGTACATGTATGTATTACTTTTTTGAATGGAGACGTGTTATTTCAGACCCTGAAGCTTCCCAGAGAAGCGAGCACTCACACAAGTATATACAGGACTTAACAGCCCATTAATCTTAAAGCACCACGGTACGTTTTCTTCAGAGATGTTTGATTATATTAATGTTAAAGAATGCCAGATATGGAAAAAAAATAATGGAAATAAGAAAAAACACATTTGCTTGATGGTCCATCAGCCTCCTACGTATTTCAGTAATGTCTGTTTAACTTTTGCAGTTAACTTGGAAAAATGAAATGGAAAAAAAAAATTAAATTGTGAAACACAGGCTTACCCTTGGGTTCTTTTAGCCCCTCACCCACCCTGTTTGTATTATTCCCCTTCCTTAACCTGTAAATGTTTTGTCGATGTACTTCATGTCAATATCACTCTAAAACGGGTAGTGCGGCCCCCCCCATATGAAAATACGGACATGCTTTATTATTTGATTGATGCGTCAGCAAAACTGATGTACACATATATATATATATATATATCTATATATTCTGATGATGAAGGAGAGTTTGTAAAAAGGAAAGAAAAATAGAAACAAACTGTGGAGGCAGCTACACACGAAATTATGAAATGTATGTGTGTACATAATTTTCTTCTTTCTTTTTTTTTTTTAGTGCAGATGTGTACATATACAGGAATATTATCATATATAAGGAGGATGTACTAGCAGCAAGAACAGTGTTTGAACAAGTGAAATGTGTTCACTGTCTTCCTGGTTTGTGTTTCATAGTCATCAATATCATGGATGTGTGTTGTCTGTGTGTTGTGATTTTAATGGTTACATATTTATTAGCAAAAAAACAATTATATTTAATTATTTTTCAATATCCTCTCCAGTCTTTGTCTCCTTCATGCTCTCTCTCTCCCGTCTGTCGTCATGTTTTTATTTGTTGTGTTGAAGAAAATTAATCTCAAGTCATTGGCAGAAAACCTTCCGCTATATTATAAAATGAGTGTCAACTGCAAACCTGAAATAGAAGAAACCATTACCCTTTCTTCACTTTCTGTGTCAAGTTTGTATTTTTATTTTTCATGTATAATTGTGTTCTTAAAGATTTTGTTGACATTGATTTTTTTTTATTTTTAATTTTTTAATTTTTTTTTTTTTTAGTCTGGTTAGTCAGGAATCGTATTTTATAGTAATCTAAGCTTGTTTGCCAATATGTACTTTATTGTTTAAACGGGAATTGGTTGTCTATTTCCCTGATTGTTTTAGATCTTTCTTTTTTTGTTTCTTGTTTTTCAAATCTAAATTTAGATTATCGATTTTTTTATATTGAGTTTCACTTGTTTTTAAACCCGTTAGAAATCATGAATATTTATATAAAATGTCAATATTTGTTTATCAAATCATCAACATAATATGTGTATGTGCTTGTGTTATGGTCTCCCTTCCTCACCCTCATGTATTTTCTTTCCCCTTGTGTCATATAATTTGCTGAATATTTTTGAGTCACACTGATTGAGAAACTGGGCATATTTCTGACATTAATTTTGGTTATGCTCACTGACTTCATGTTCACACATTGATGGGTTTGTTTGTTTGTCTTTTTTTTTTCTTTTTCTTTTTTTTAAACCATCCACATTTTGCGCCATTACTTAAATACATTACTGCTGTCACCGACTTGGATGTATGTCATGAACCTTTGCCCTTGACTCTAGATGCTTGTTCGTTTGGCTGGTTTGTCGTTCATTGCTAACGGCATTTTTGCACCTGTACCATGTCATAAGTCATTTTTAATATTGTCTGTAGTATTGCTTTAGATTATTAAAGTAATATTCTACAAGAGGCATCATTGCCTGTGCGTGTAAACTGAAGAACTTTTTTCAAATTACCACCAGAATTGTCTTTATATTCTTGTCATCCATCTTATCTCTTGTCTTCAAGGTGTCTGTTACAGTTTTTCTTGGGGGGGCAGGTTAATAATCAAAACAGACCTCAACCCTAAGTCTCTTATCCAGTGTTCTGAATTCTTTATTTGAACTGTAAGGGGGGGGGGGGGGGGGGGGGGTTGGTTACATGGATTAATAAACATGCTGACTCAGATTTATTTTTCTGGCAGCTGAGGGAAAAGAATTGGGGGGGGGGGGGGGGGGATGTTGAAAGAAGTAACGAATAAAAAAAAAAAAAGAAGTATAAGCCATTCAGCCCAAAGGCAAGAAAGGGCCGCTTGTTCCATGCCATTCCTGTAGGTTCTCTGTGTTGTGTTAAGGTTGGACATGGGGGTACAAACTGATGACATTTTGTTTACAAGCCCATGTTAAAAAGTTATGCCGTATTTTGAAAGGGCATCAGTTGTAAGTTTTCTGCACTGTTGCCATGGAAACGATCCGGTATGGCCACCAAAACTACACGTTTCAAACGCCTAAACCTTTTTTGTCTCTAACTAGTAGAAGTAGCCTGTTTATACAGATGTGTTTTACAACCCGAATTCTTTAAATTCATACAGGAAGATCTCCACAAATGTATCCGGTAATTTTTAATTCTAAAAAAAACATGATTTTGGCCACCTTTGGACCTTGATAAAGATGTAGAATCTGTTACAAATATCAATATATATATACACACACACATGCATATGCATGTATAAACACAGTTCTTTTCCTATAAGTTCTAAACTTGGAAAGGTTAATCTTTAATTTTAATATGTTCCTAGACACTAAAATGTGATGCTCCACGATGAAATGAGTCAGTCGCGTAGGACTGATTTTTAGACAGGTTTACAGGTTGTTGATTTTTTATATCAAGGCAGAATTGGTTTCCTTGCTTTATGAAGATCTTTATATAAACACTCTACCCCTCATCCTAAACCTCCTATTGTGATGTAAAATAATTCTCATTTTGTCTCTTCCTGGGGTCTATGATTTCAGTTTTGTGATAACTTTTTATACATATGTCCAATTTTCAAATTTAACTGAATCGCTTTCCAAATTTTTTTTATCTTAATCTTGCAGATTCCTAACATGTCAACCGTTGAAAATTAACCTCCAGTGCAGTGTGACCCATTATGTGATGGAGGCTCACATATATAGTTTGAAACATAATTTGATAAATAGAACAGGTTTTCCTGTCCTAGCGATTTTTTTAAAGGTTGAAAAGAGTGGTTTTGCCTTGGCTTAGGTACACTTGCCTTGCTTTTTTTTTCTTTTGCTCCAAGAATACTGTTTTGTGGAGCTTTGTGCTAAACTGCAGGCTACTGCTGCTTCTTGTCTGGAACGCTGCCAGACCTCAAAAACTCTTTGACCGAAGTGTTGGTTCTTCTGAACCAGCATCAGTTTGCTGATAAATCAGCTTTGGTTAGTGATGTTGGGGGCCTGGGTGGTTCGCTTGTTCGACGTTTGATCCGAGGGTCACAGGTTTAAATCTCGCCTGCCAGGTTTGTAGTCTTGAATTGAAATTGAAATGTATGTAGAATCCAGTCAGGACTCTCTCTTCCTGTCCTTCAGCAGCTCGAGGATTTAATGTCTGCGCAAGCAATCGTACATGCTTATTTGGGGGGGGTTGCTCTTTGGCTAGAACTCTGAGGATTACCAATGGTGAGATGGATGAGGATTACCAATGGTGAGATGGGTATGAGGTATTACCAATGGTGAATGGATGAGGATATACCATGGTGAGATTTTGCGTGTAACAACGTTGTACTTTACACTTAAATAGCTAAAGTCTTCCTACATTATCAGAGATGGTATCAAAACAAGAAGCCGTGCATATATTTCTCAAACTGTCATTCTGTTCCAACTGGCATACAACGTTTACTCTTCTGAAAGATGCGACAGGTTTTTTACATGTGCCCAAGATGTTCTGCACGTGTTCACACATGGGACCTCAATATATAGTCTCATTCAGAGGACACTTGGGGAGTGGAGTCCATACTGTCCTCTTTGGGGGGGGGGGGGGGAATGCCCTCAAATGTGACCTCGGTTATGGCTCAATCCGGGGCCATCGGATCACGAGTGCAACCTCTAACCACTAGGATACTGAAGACAGGGAAAGGGGAAGATCTACGTGTAGATTTTTGAAATGTACATAGACATTGAATTGACAGTTTGCATTTGACTTTGCTGTGGCCGTACTGTGACTCATTGTAGTGTGCTGTTGTAATGGTTTATCACAATGTTCTGTTTTGTTGACAGCTGGCTTTGGATTGGATGTTTTCTCACATGTTGTACATAACATCCAGACATCCAGTTAATTGATTAATTAATACACAAAGTGTTCAGTGCTGTAGCCGCTCCTTTTCGGTGTTGTTCTGAGTCAGAATCTTTCGTTTGATTATTGTCAGTAAAGCTGTAGTGCTAATCTCACTCTGGTTTCTGGTCCTTTTTCTTGAGAGAGAGAGAGAGAGGAGGATTGTGGTGGTGGTGTATGATGGTGATGGTGATGATCAACCTCCAGGACTAAGTTTAAAAACATCTAACCAGTGCACCTGCACTCAGATCATTCATGCACTTACAGACATTCATGTACAACATGAAGCTAAGTTTTAACATAGACATGCATGCATATTATTATATATATATATATATACATATATATATTATATATATATATATATATAAAGTCATTCGGATGAGACTATAAACCGAGGCCCCGTGTGCGAACGCACGCAGAACATCTTGCGCACACGTTAAAACCCCGTTCCGCCTTTCGGAAGAGTAGGCCATCGTGTGCCGGTAGGAGCGGATGACAAAATTATAAAAACCAGCATGCACACAGGTGTCGTGTTTAGACACCATCCCTGATGAAAATTCGGGAGGTTGGAGTCCCAGGGCGGCTCGGGGCTGTAGGCTATCTGGCAACGTTCTGGTGGCTCCTGCGACGGTACTGGAACCATTCGTATCGGTCATTGCCTTTCCAATGGATCATTCCAGTGGCGTGGAGAGGGGGGGTCTGCTGCATGGGTAACAGCTTGCCCTCCGTACTTACCTACCCAGGCTTTGCGCTCTAAAGACTAGAGCGCAACTCCATAGTCTTCCGAGACTGACGGGTGCCTACTACTTATTTTATTTATATATATATATATAATATATAGACATATTTGAGTGTGTATATATATATATTGTGTGTGTGTGTTTTTTATATTATATATATATACACACACATACACAAGGATATTTTGATAACACTTTTCCTTTTTTTGCTTGTCGGCTAGATTTAGAGGTTCACCAATGGTGAGGTTTTTGCCTATGCATCCAATTTTTGCCCACCACATTCTGAAGTTGGGTATGTTTCTGTAACCCACTGAATGCTGACTTAAAGCTTCCCTATGTACCTAGCATTGCTTCCAAGGCACTTCTGTCACTCTCTTCTCTCAAACCAATGACACAACACAGTGTGTGTGGTAAAATGTACATGTTTATTCAGAAAAATGATCACAAAGTAAAGCATCTCAGCTGTAATATTGCTGCCTGACAGGAGATCATTTAAAAACACACACATGTCACCATAATGTACATACCACTTCACACATTTATCCACATGTGCAACAACAGTTGCATGCACTCGCATTCACTGACACAGATTATTAAAAACACTGTTTTACACACTGAAAAATGTGTGTATGCCTATGCATGTATTCATGCAAACAGGTAAGCAATGAACTAAAGTTTTACCACAGGTGAAAAAAGATGGGTTTCCTCAAATACTATACCTTTAGTTTCAGCAGTCAATCTCCAAGAAGATTTTACCTTCAGTTTTTTCTTTGGTTTGGGTTCTCTGTGTGTGCGCGTGCATGCGTGTTGTTGTTATGTTGTGGGTTTTGTCTCTCTTTTTTGGGGGGGTGGGGTGGGGTGGGGGTGGTAACTGGTTTTGTTGTTGTTTTAAGGTTGAATGGTTTTGGGTTGTTTTTTGCTTGTTTTTTTGCTCTAGTTATGGGGACTTTCAATACTAAATCACCTGGCCATGGAAACCAACCAAAGCAAAACCTGCAAACTGATCATCACTGAAAGGAGAACAGAGATTCAAAGTATAACGACCCAATTCCACCAGAAGCATGAGATCCATGCAAATGGCTTGATCACTGAGCATGGACAAGGATGTGGTGAAGTAGGAAGACTACTAAAGCGTTAATGACAATGCCAATATAGACACTGAAATCAGGGAATAGGAAGACTACCAAAGCGTTGATGACAACGCCAATATAGACACTGAAGTCAGGGAATAGGAAGACTACTAAAGCGTTAATGACAACGCCAATATAGACACTGAAGTCAGGGAATAGGAAGACTACTAAAGCGTTAATGACAACGCCAATATAGACACTGAAGTCAGGGAATAGGAAGACTACCATGACAACGCCAATATAGACACTGAAGTCAGGGAATAGGAAGACTACTAAAGCGTTAATGACAACGCCAATATAGACACTGAAGTCAGGGAATAGGAAGACTACTAAAGCGTTAATGACAACGCCAATATAGACACTGAAGTCAGGGAATAGGAAGACTACCATGACAACGCCAATATAGACACTGAAGTCAGGGAATAGGAAGACTACCATGACAACGCCAATATAGACACTGAAGTCAGGGAATAGGAAGACTACCAAAGTGTTAACGACAACGCCAATATAGACACTGAAGTCAGGGAATAGGAAGACTACCAAAGTGTTAACGACAACGCCAATATAGACACTGAAGTCAGGGAATAGGAAGACTGCCAAAGCGTTAATGACAACGCCAATATAGACATTGAAGTCAGGGAATAGGAAGACTGCCAAAGCGTTAATGACAACGCCAATATAGACATTGAAGTCGGGGAATAGGAAGACTACCATGACAACGCCAATATAGACACTGAAGTCAGGGAATAGGAAGACTACCAAAGCGTTAATGACAACGCCAATATAGACACTGAAGTCAGGGAATAGGAAGACTGCCAAAGCGTTGATGACAACGCCAATATAGACACTGAAGTCAGCAACATTGTCTTTTTAAAATCACTACAAAGTTACGTAGCTTTCAAAAACACAAGTGGAATGTTTGCTACACAGCTAAAAACTGAAGGTAAAATCTTCTCCAACTGTAAAATTGTCTGACAATCTATAGATATTGAGATAACACCACCATCATGAACGCAAATATCACAGTTCATTGCTGTATGGCAAAATATGTGAGTAGCAAGTCAGGACAAAAATGTGCAAAGTAGTGTGCAGGCATGTGAACAAATGGGAAATAAAAAATAGTTTATTCAAAAAGAAAGGGCTTTTCTTTGGGCAGAGAGGGGGCTGGGGGGGTTCCTCAGCTAGAACTCCAAGGTTCACCAATGGTGAGATTTTGTGTATGCCACCATTTACCCACCATATTCCTACTTTGGGTATGTTGTCTCACCACAACACCAGCGTGCATGCAATTTTGTCAGTTCATCCATTCCTACTGGCACACAATCACAATGGCCTTCTCCTCTGACAGGAGAACAGGTTTTCATTTAGTGTGTGCTTAAGATGTTCTATATGTGTTTGCACACAGGAGCTCTGTTTAAAGTCTCACCCAAAGAACTTTTGGGGATTGGAGTTGGAACTGATGAGGGGAAAACCCCTTGAACAGTCACCTTGGTGGTGGCTCAAACCTGAACCATCAGATTGCAAGCTCAACGCTCAAACCACTAGACTACCAAAGCCACCACCCCACCCCCACCTAGAAAGATTTCTGTCATGGAAAAAAGAAAGGCAAGTTATTTCCGATTTTATCCACATTGCAAGTGAATTAAAGCCATTCTACCTATCTGATCAATAAATTGAGGTAGCTGTGATTAAGTTAATAGCACTTATCTATAGAAACTGGACATTCTTTTTTTATCTTAGCATTTGTTTTTAAAGTTTGATATATAAAAAAAAGATCACATGGGACAATACAGATCTTCATAAAAAGTTCCTGCAATGTTTGATACATATGACAAACGTTTTGCATTAATGCTACTGAACAGATCTGACTAGAAATCAAACCCTATTAACTTTAATGCTTCATGGATAAACTCCAGTTTCAACATACCTGAAAACAGGTAAGCCAACAATGCCATTTCTTTTTCAAGACAAGTGATACACATTTAAGCCACAAAAATTCAAAAGCAAAAGACTTGAATTGAAGCTTCCCACTGAAATTAATCGTTACCAAACAAAAAAACCCAAACAAACCTAACACCCCCACAAGGTACAACACTAAAAAAAATAAGGGGGGGGGGGGAGGCTCTAGAAAAAACAACAACTCTAAACATGGACAAATATTTTTAACAATGTATCAAAAACGCAATCACACAGTTACAATGTATCACACAGTTACAATTTAAACTCAATCACCCAATTTCACATCTTTTCTTTGCTATGCCCGTCTCCCTTCCTATTTTTCTGTACGCAATCACACAGTTACAATGTATCACACAGTTACAATGTAAACTCAATCACCCAATTTCACATCTTTTCTTTCCTATGCCCGTCTCCCTATTTTTCTGTCTTTTGGGGAAATCAACAAGTTCAACCCTCCCCCCTCCCCAAAAAAGACACATCATAATATTTAACTGCCTAAGTCACCATGGAGAAAAAATAAAAAGGTCCTCAGTCTTTCTCCATTTTCCAGAGAGCAACACCACAGACTGTGAGGAACACCACACGACACCGTTTTCTTTTTTCTTTGTGGCCATGTTTCCCTGAGATGTTCCAGCACTAGGCAGGCCTCCCTGCCACTCATGCTGTTCTCCCATTATTATCTGCCCACCAACACCTGTGTAAGCTGACCAGGGAAATGAACACACACAAGGGGTGCATACCCTTCTCCATTACGTGCGGCAGTAGGGCTTCAAAGCAGCCAGCTGTGGGGGGCCTGTGGGTGCACCTGGGCTTGAGGACAGATCCCCATCTCCCAGGTTTTCTGACATGGGTGAAGCTGCCCAAGAAGAATGAACTCTGGCTGGGTCAACTTGGTCTCCCTGTGCAGGGACGAGCTCATGGCCCAGAAAACACGACCCTCTGCCTGTACCTCCCCTGTTTATCTTCATATATGTTTTGACTACTATCACATCAACCAGCATGAAAGAAAGTATATGGCGGTTGGTGTCAAAAGAAAGCTTGCTTAAAGCTGATTCTAAAAAAAAAGCTTGGTCTATTTTAGGATGATTCACTGTGCGAAATGATGCGTGAACGAAACAACGGTAATTTACAGCTGAACACGGCTATAGCGCAAGCCGCTAGTGCCGCCTTTCCTTTTGCCCCCTTTATTTATATTCATACCATGCCAGCTGCACTTTCAAGGAGGAACTGAATATAAGAACTGAAGACATCGTCATGTTCCCTTATGTCCTGTTCAAAAGTAGTGTTAGGAGGAGGAGGAGGATACACCACGGGGCGTTTGCACAGCGGGCATGACTCGTTTTCTCTCAGCCATGGCTTGATACACTTTGGGTGAAACACTGCAGACAGAAACAGCACCACATTACAACGGCAATTATGCGTTTGTCTAAAAGAAGGATTTTTTTCACAAAGAGAATCAAATAAAGAGTGAACTCTGTCAATGTAATCAAAAAAAGTAAATAAAAGAAACAGAAAAAAAACCCAAACAATAAAAAAAAACAACCCAAACACACACACAAGAACAGAGCCTCCTATGGACGTTTTCTTACATATTTTCACAATGCCTTCATGACTATAAAAAGTTCATCTTATTTTATGTACTGACAGAACTTGGGTTAGGTCATCTGGTTAGCCACACCTATATTCAGCAAGAATCACCCCACCCCTAAAAAATAGTTGACACAAAGATAAAATCATAGACAAAATAAGGCACTTGATAATCATAGCCAGTCGTTTAGGAACATGACAAGCTCAATGTTCAAACTGATTAGTGTAGTGAATCAAAACAGATCAAACCCCAAGGTTGGAATGCGGCTACCTTAACAGTGGGTAAAAGCCGTCATATACACAAAATCTCACCATGGGTGTACCTCAGAGCTCTAGCAGAGAAACGAAAATAAAACAACCTAGAAAAAAAACACACCAAAATTGTTTAAGATGGACCAAGTTTAAAATCTGTGAAAAAAATCCTTATATCAATCAAAATATCGCAAAGTCTGCAAGTGATTGATGATTTTAAACCCCCACCTTTTATGCCACTAAAACTGAGAAACAGGCATGCCATTATTCAGAAAAAAAAGTGTTAATTCTACACTTTGGGCCACAGCTCAACACACTTCAACCAGCACGTTTTCTCCCCTTCCTTTCACCACAACCTGCCCATGGTAAGGGTCAGTGCCCACAACAACAAACCACCCTAAAACTGATTGTACAAGCTAGCTGATTAAACTTGAATGACAGGTCGTTAAGAAGTTGAGTTTGTTGGTGTCTGCGTTTTTGTGTGTGTGTGTGTGTTTTTAAAAAAATCCTTCCTCAGCTAAAACTCTGCGGTTCACCAATGGTGAGAGTTTGCTTATTATGTGACCATTTTTACCCACCATTAAGGTAGCCACATTCGGACTTTGGGGATGTGTCCAAGAATAAAGTTCCTTCCTTTCTTAGCTATTTTACACCAGCAAAATGTCTTCAGACTGGCTGCTTTTGACAGAACGTTGGGCTACCATAGCTGCTGTTAGTGTCTACCATCATCACGGTGCCTTTCTGAGTGCCAAATATGTCTATATCTCACATTCCTGATCAGGAATATGGATACCTAAACATTTATGTCATGAACTTTCCAGTTCAGGAATGTTTACAATGAGAGTTAAAAACAGTTGGTTATACATATATATGGGTCACTCTTCTGAAACCTGTACAATTTTGTTACATGGTTTGGGAAAAATCAAAATCTGCATTTGATGCTGTTTTCAGTTGTTTTTAAGAGATTTATGATTGCTTGATCAGGTAAAATCAAAAGTAAATTGATTACTCTCTGAGAACTTTAAAAAAACAATACTTTATCCAATGAGTTGAAAACGTTCGCGCGTAACAGATGACACCATAAGAAGGAAATATTTTTTATTTTATATGCAGAAAAAGATTTCATTTTAACATGGCAGAACCAATCAGCGCATAGTCTCATCTAGAAGGGGAGAGAAAATGATGTTATGCATTGGATTCCTTAATATTCTTCTGCTAAACAGCCTCAGGGATTGAATTTGAGAAAATATAATCCTTTTGTCGTCTCGGTTGTAACGCGATTTTTGAGACACCACTGACATAATTTTTGTTGGAGTGCTTATTGTATAAAAACTTTCCGACTTACAAGTCTGTTAAACATCCATAATTCATAAGAATAAGTTTTATTTTGAGAACAAATGGAAAGTAGGCTGCTCACACTTGATAAGACTAGAAGTTTCATTGCACAAGGCAGGTCATGAATGCGACACCGCGGTTACGCGCGAACATTTTTTTTTTTTAAATTTAAAAAGTCGTGTGTTAGAATCCAAATAAGGTATAAAATGCAATATAATTGTTTGCATGTTTGGTCATCTTTAGTTTTCAGTGCAGCTGTTCTATCTAATTGGTACCTGAAGTTAGAATTTTAGCAAATGCAAACCACTCCTACGGCAATGTAACAAAATTGAGATTGTAAATGGTGGATTTTTCAAGAAACAAATCAGTTTATGGATGTAATTCCTAGTTGTAGCACATAGTTCTTGATTGTGCTGATAGTTGTACCACTTTTGATTAAATATGTCAAGTTACACACCCCAAAACAAATTAGAACAATTTTTATTTGGCTATGAATATGACACCCCTCTCCTGCATAGGTTTCAGAAGAGTGACCCATATATATATATATATACTTTTTAAAATAAAAATATTCAGTGATGTCTCTTGGTGAAAGTTTAGAAGCACTGTGATCAAATACATTTTGCAAACTTTAATCTCTCCCTTCCCCTCCTCCTCCATCTCTTCTTCCAAACACACACAGTTCCTCTGTCTATCACTTCACTTCAACTCACCGTGTTCACATGGCAGCAGGATGCGAAGTCTCTCCCTGCACTCAAATTTCTCCAGGCAGATCGTGCAGGTGTCCTGGTGGTCACCTAGCAGTTTTTAACACACACACACACACACACACACACACACACACACACACACACACACATTAAAGTTTGCAGATGACAGATTGCATTGCATCAGCTTTCAAAATGGTTCGATCATTTTTACAGATTTCTGGAAACATGTCAAAAGTCCCAAACCATACCACAAATCAAGAAATTTACAAAGTTCCTGACAGAGGAAGAGCATATGATATATGACATGCTCCAGATATACCACACATAAAATAAAAACCAGATATTCTTCAAAACAAAAAAGTGTTGTTGTTTTTTTTTTTTAAATGAAAAAGCAAATTCCCCAAACATTTCACTTTTCAAACAAGAGAATAAAACATGGTCAAGTAAAGCATTCTGAAATAGATTGGAAGTGATCATAACCATTACTACAGAAGATAGTATTTACCCAACACTACAGATGATAGTAATGTACCCAACACTACAGAAGAAAATATTTAACCCATACTTCAGGAGAAAATATTTTCCCAACAGGAGAAAATATTTAACCAATACTTCAGGAAAAATATTTTCCCAACAGGAGAAAATATTTAACCAATACTTCAGGAGAAAACATTTTCCCAACAGGAGAAAATCTTTAACTAATACTTCAAAATATTTTCCCAACAGGACAAAATACTTAACCAATACTTCAGGAGAAAATATTTTACCAACAGGAGAAAATATTTAACCAATACTACAGGAGAAAATATTTTACCAACAGGAGAAAATATTTAACCAATACTACATGAAATAATACAACAGCAGAAAATATCTTACCAATACTACAGGAGATAATCAATACTACAGAAGAAAATATTTAACCAATACTACAGAAGAAAATATTTAGCCAATAGTCAATACTACAGGAGAAAATAACATTACAGGAGAATCATTTAACCAACACTACAGGAGAAAATATTTAACCAATACCACAGGACATAATATTTAACCAATACCACAGGAGAAAATATCTAACCAATACCACAGGAGATAAGATTTAACTGAGTTGGTGGTTAGGGATGTAATGGTTTAGTTTTTCAAGGTTACCTTCCTTAAAGCATCTTTTTGACGAAGAAATGGGCGGTCGTTCTTCCTCTTTCTCCTCTTCCTCGTATTCAGGCCATTCCACTAAGGTCTCCTCCATCAGACTCAATACGAAAATCATATATTCCTCAGAATTCATAATTCGCTCAGCATTCCTCTGTTGCTGTTCGGAAGAGTTGGCCATTGTGTGCAGGTGGGAATAGATGACAAAACTGACAAAACTGCACACACACCAGGACTAGATGTAAAAAAAAAAAAAAAAAAAAAAAAGCACATGAGTGTTGATTCCATTATCCTCAAAATAAAATATTAAAAAATAAATAATTCACCAGCCACATGTTTTATGCCTACACACCATGCAGATGTGCATACAGTGTATTTATAGGTTGACAGACTTTCCTATAAAATTACAAAACTGCACACACACCGGGACTAGATATAATTTTTTTTTTTTTAAAAAGCACATGTGTTGATTCCATTATCCTCAAAATAAAATAAATAATTATTTAAATTAATAATTCACCAGCCACATAATGTTTTATGCCTACACACCATGCAGATGTGCATATAGTGTATTTTTAGGTTGACAAACTTTCCTATAAAATGCATTATAAACACATGATGGCCAAAACTATTTTAACAAAATCTGGTGAAAACTGACTCCTTTTGGCAAACAATGTGGGGATGGGGAAAAAAGAATGTCAATACTTTGCTGTTATATTTGAAAATAATGATTATCATAAGGCCCCTATGACACATGGTATTGTGTCAAAAAACCCCACCCAAAATCAAACCAGTGGTGCAGGCTTAGTGTTCATCACTCACCTTGGGCTGTCTGTACACATGCTCATAATATGGACCACACAAAGTATAACTGAGATATTCCATCACAAGCAAAAGGTAAAATGTAAGGTAGGTTTGAAGATTTGGATAAAATAATAATAAGGAAGAACTGGGCACACATACACATAGGATTTCAAAAGAAAGTACGTATTGTATAGGCCTAGGCGTACTGGACCGGTCATGTCTGAAAGTCATAAATCCAACGCCAAAACATGCAAGCTGGGTTGTAAATTATATATAATCACAACAACAACACAGTATAGCTCAAAGTAAAAATAATGTTGAACTTATATATGTTAAAATAGGCGAAGTGACCACTTACGTTTTCCTCTGTTCAGGCTCTCTCACTCTCCTTCGTTCTCTTCTCCTTCTTCTTCTTCTCTCGCCGTTGTGGTCGCCTTGAAATACCTTCGTTCTTGTGGTCCAGTCAATTTTCGCACGGCCATGTGACGAGTCATCATGTGACCATCTAGCCACTTCGGGATTGGTTGATTCAAAGTTGGTGATCTTTTTATAGAAGTCATGTGATGAAAGACCCTGATCCAATTACTACAAAACGGATTGGCCTACGCTAAACAAAATAACACGCAAAAGATAGCACGGTTTTTGTGTGATTTCGCCACAACAAATTTGATTAGACTGTATCAAATACTTTATCGTCTTACTATCTTGTTCCAGAGTTTGTTCAGTACTAGACTTTCTGTAAGTGACAGTTGATGTTCTAAAATGCTGCTCACATGGGGGCTTATGTCACGCCCCCCCCCACCCTTCCACCCTTCTTTTCCCCACCAAAGGTTAGGGACTATAATCTTTGATTGATTTGATTTCATTTATTCTTTTATATTAAGGACAATGGAATAAGCACTCTTGTGCTTTTTTTCATCCAGTCCCCACGTGTAGGCAGTTTTGTAAATGTCATTTGCTCCCACTGGCACACGATGGCCTAGTCTTACGAAAAGCGGCATACACACGGGGACCGGATGAAAAAAAGCACATGTTGCTAATTCTGTTATCCTCGATATAAAAGAATAAATAAATAAATAAAATAAAAGCGGAACAGGATTTAACATGTTTGCAAGATGTTCTGCCTGTGTTCGCACACAGGGCCTCGGTTTAAGTCTCGTCGAAGGACTTTTGGGGGGAGTGGAGTCAGCAAACTGAGCCAGTTTCTAAAATAAAGGAACTTAATCAGTGTTGGATTAGAAAATCGTATGTAACAAAACCTAACAAAACATCGAAGCAATTATCAAACCACTCATTAATCCAAATATTATCTGGGGGGACAGGGAAACCATGAGTTCAGAACATTGCCCTCCAATCTGAGGGCCATTGTGCGCGGTGGAAGAGGGGGGGGGGGACAGATAACAAGATTTACAAAACTGCTTACACAGAGGACTGGAAGTTATCCTCGATCTAAAAAGATTAAATAAAATAAACAAATCTTTTTTCTGATGACTGGCTCTGCACACACTCGGGGACTGGCTTCAACAAAATTAACTGACAAAGCACTTAGCAAAAACATGGAGGTACAGGCTATGATGAAAGGGTTATCACTCAAGAAGAGATAAGTTCACAAACAACCCATTACTATCCAGGTACAATCACTTGAACCTTGCTCAGTCAATGTGTGTGAACGACAAAGGGTGTGTGTGCTGGTAATAGTTTTTTCTTAATTATCATGTTATTCGTACTTTCTTGAAACTTGAACCTCCTGATGAGAAAAATTGAGCTATAGGGTGCAAGTAGTCCTCTTTTTCTCTTACTGTTGTTATCATCGTTGTTGTTGATGATGATGATGATGATGACTATGGTGATGTTATGTACTTGCTGTTGCTGTTGTTGAATATTCATACTGTTCTTTTTTTCAGTCCTGTTATTCAATTGTAGGCCTACTTTTAAATTCCTGCTTTATTATTCTGATTTTTGTAAAAAATCATTATCCCCCCCTTTTATTTCAAGGTTGCCTCCATCCCACCCTCCTGCTCCTCTCATATAGTTCTGTAATTAACATTCCTTTTATTTATATATATCTTCTGTCTCAGTGACTGTCTTTCTGTTGTTACATCTTTTTCTCTCTTTCTTCCTTCTTAGCTCTCTTTCTTTCCCTTTCTTTAAGTTCTTTTAATCTCAGAAAGTACCAGACTTTGTTATCTGAAATGGTGAAATGGTTAAAATATGAGTGTCATGTTAGAATTATACAACAGACTTTAGACAAGGCAGATTCAAGAGTAACAAATCTTGAAAGTTGTTAGTGTTTGACCCCCCCCCCCCCCCCACAACACACACACTATTGTTCTCTACTTGTATTAATGAACTTGCAATGCGAGTTTTTAGAAATGGCAACATGGTGCCACTTTTCCTTATGATCCCACAGAATCGTTTATTGTTCTGCTTGCTGATGATATTATTTTATTATCTGTAACAGTGGTAGGTTTACACAAAAGCAGTTGAACAATTTGTCCAGTGCTGCAGTTTCACATGGTCTCAAAGTAAATTTGAACAAAAGTAATATCATTGTCTTTAGAAGGGGAGGCTTTCTAGCTGTTCATGAAAAATTGGATGTACAATAAAGATGTTATGCCTGTGGTTAGCATATACTTGAATATTTAGGAACCTGTTTTTCCACTTAGCTTCGCTTCACCACTACATGTAAAGATCTTGCAAACAGATGGAAAACAGTTTGTTATGTGCATTGAAAAAATTATTATTTTAAAATAACAATCTCATTGATTTACTTATTATTTGATGCACCAGTGTTTTCTATGTGGGAGTGTTTTTAACTCTCTGTGTGCGTTTTCTGTGTGTGTGTGTGTGTGTGTGTGTGTGTTTCTTTTTTTCCCTTCATTAGAGCTCTGAGGTTTATCAATGGTGAGATTTTTGCATATGCAACCATTTTTGCCAACCATCAAGGTAGCTGCATTATGACTTTCACAGATAATGTATAAACATACCAGTGTGCATGCGTTTAAATTTATAAAAAAAAAAAGAAGTATATATATACATTTCTTCTTATCTGTTCTTACAGGCACATAATAATGAGCTCTTTTCCAAAAGACATAATGGGTTTTAATGATTGCACAAGATGATCTTCATGCATCTGCACATAGAGCCTTGGTGTAGAGTCTATTCCAAATGACTTTTGGGGAAGTGGAGTCAGCAGTAGTGATGTTAACTCCAGGGGGAAAAGTCCTCTTGAAGGGGTGTCTTGCAAGCACAACACTTTACCCACTAGGTTATCCCACCCCCCATGTTTTCAATGTGTGTGTGTGTATGTGTGTGTGTGCGCCCGTGTGTGAATGCATGCAAGTGTGTATGTACACACGCCCATGCATGACTGTGCCTCTTGTGTGTTTGTGTGTGTGTGTGTGTGTGTGCGTGTGTGTGTGCGTGTGTTTGCATGGACTTTGCACATGTTTGCGTGCATTTTATGTATCAGTTTTTTGGTTTGTTTGTTTCTTGGCCAGAGCTCTGAGGTTTACAAACAGCAAGATTTTGCAATGCAACCATTTTAACCCACCATGAAGGTAGTCTTAAATATCCACCACCATGACCACCATGAAGGTAGTCTTGAATATTCTGCACCAAATACCACCTTTACAAATCCCTCGTGATATCTATCCTCCTATATGGCTGTGAATCATGGACTCTGACAGCAGAGTTAGAGAGGAGAATCCAAGCATTCGAGAACAAGTGCCACAGAAGACTCCTCAAAATATCATACAAAGAACACAAGACCAATAACTATGTGAAAGGAGAAATCATAAAGCGTGTGGGCCCCCAAGAGCCTTTGCTCTCCACCATAAAGAGGAGAAAGCTGATGTGGTTTGGTCACACCACAAGACACAACACCCTAGCAAAAACCATCCTGCAAGGAACAGTCGAGGGCAAGAGAAGAAGAGGCCGCCAAAAGAAATCATGGGTTGACAACATCAAAGACTGGACTGCCCAACCCCTACAACACCTCCTACTAGCCACACAGGATCGTGAAGCATGGAAAAAGATCTCTGTTGCGTCTTCTCTCATGTCCCCCCTACGTCCTTTGGGACATGGGACTGAGTGAGTGAGTGAGTGAAGGTAGTCCCATTCTAACTTCAGGGAGTATGCTGGGTATATTTATGTTTCCATAACCTACCAAATGCTGACGTGAATTGTGGGATCTTTAACATGCATTTGTTTTTATCTTCTGCATATATTATATGTATATATACACACAAAAGAAATTGAACACACTGGCAGGTCTGCACTTCAGTTGACCTGGAAGATAGTAAAATCAGCACCCTTAATTCATCAGCGGCAGCTGAGAAGTTAAGTCAAGTCAAAAACACTTTAATCATCCCTGATGGGGGCAATTACAAATCGAGAATTATGAAATCGATAAAAGCTCAATGGACAGAAATGGAGGATTTGTTTCAAATGCAAGTCTAGCTACCCATACTCTAAAAGTATCTGTCTTCCAATACCAACAACTGTATTATCTCAAAACAGATAAATTCATGCCTTAATGCAATATATCGATCAGCTCACACCTGCCCCATTTATACAGCCCCAGAATAAGTCAGAAACGGGAAGTAGTATGGTGCGGCTAAAAACTTGTTTGAAGAAAGTACTGACAGAAAACCAGGTACTGAGGTCCTGTGGTTTGAGTCATTTTATATGATATGGCAGATTTGTTTGTTTTGTTTTTTCAAAAGAAGAAAAAACAAAAATGTTATGAATGGAATTTGTAGGAAAATTGACTGTATTTGTATTAGAAGGAAGGTAACAGGGATAGAGAAGGAGAAAAACTTAAAGAGAGGGACAGAGATGGAGACAAAGAGAGGGGGGCGGGGGATAAAAAAAAAAGAGAAAAAGATGACAATTATCTACAAAAAAAAAAAAAAAAAAGTGCACACACACACACACACAACCAAAAAGTAATAATGATTGTTTCACCATCTTTACTGATTTTCATATGTAAAACACACACACACACACACACACACACACACACACTTCCTTTCTCTCATTTACAGAACTGTACATTGGAACTATATTTTACCAGAAAAAAGCATACACACCCAAAAAACACCCTATATTATACCCACATAAGTTTTCACTTTAACAAATACTGAAATATGTACTTACACTATTCTATAAAAAGTATCATGATGCATGAAACAAGATGTCTTTTTCAAGTTTTCTAATGGTATGAGAATCTTACTTCAAATTCTACTTGTACTAAACTTGGTACTTATAAAACACTGCATACCCACATGTCAGAGTCAGATCACATTTTCAAGTGCACACACACACACACACACACACACACACACACACACACACACACACACACACACACACACACACATGCGTGTAACTCATGGAAAGTCTAAAAATCATTAAGCAAAAAAACAATGTATGTATACACAAGTATCCCAGTCCATATTTAATTAATTACTGCCAGGTTTGCTGCCGTCAAGGTAGTCCTTGGCTTCGTTTATCTTTGCTGCAAGGTAGGGGGAGCCACCTGGACACAAACAATAAGCACTATCTTTATCAGTAGAGAGACAGTTGTTTTCTGCAGCCGTTTACCTGTTGATACCATAGGGTGAGCTTTTTAAGTTTTTCACAAGTCCTCCCTCATAGTGTGTGTGTGTGTGTGTGTGTGTGTGTGTGTGTGTGTGTGTTTTGTGTGTTGTGTGTGTGTGGTGTTATCGATTATTATTATTCTTTTCTTCTTCTTCTTTTATATCGAGGATAATGGAATAAACACTCATAAACTTTTTTTTTTTTTAACATCCAATCCCGTGTGTATACAGTTTTGTAAATCTTATCTGTTCCCACCAGCACACAATGGCCTGAGAAGGATTTAACATGTGCGCAAGATGTTCTGCATGTGTTCGCACATGGGGCCTCGGTTTACAGTCTCATGCTAATATCAACATTGTAATCAGCTGAATCCTCAGATCCATTGCTGTTGTAGTTCATAATCCACTCACAAACCTGCTGAGTGGCTTCTTGAGCTAGGAGACATTGCAAACATTTACTAACATTAATTGATAGGCAAACAGATCAACTGAAACTTTGCACAAAACAGAAAAGTGGCATGTAAACAAACCCTTTGAGAATGAGTTTAAGCAATCAGAGGGAGTAATTCTTGGAAATATTCTAGCTTAGTGCTCTGTTAAGAGTGTACCTGTGAATGGGGTGGTCAGGCTGGACAAAGTTTACGAGTATACTGGTAAATGGGGGAGAAAGAGTTGAGGTGGTTTTTTTACTTTTTAAATTTTTTTAACTGTTCAATATCTTAATAGAATAGTGTACAAATTTAATTGAAATTTGTCTTATCATACAATATGTTATAACAATTTGGTTTATGTCTTTAAATGCATGCACATGTGTGCAAATTTTTTTTTTTTTTTTAAATAGTGTGTGTGTGTATGTGTGAGTTTGTGTGTGTGTGAGTTTGTGTCTGTGTGTGTTTGTGTGTGTGTGTATGTGAGCGTGAACCATGCGTGAGTGTGGATGTGTGGATGCATGAGCATACTGGTGTGCACACGAATGTTTGTGTTTTTACTCGAGTGAGGTTGCAGCTGGCTGAGGTGTTGCTGACTTGTGGGTGCTCTTTGTGCTGTGATGGGTGCCTGCCTGCTGATGTTCAGAACCTGTCTTGAGCTATTTTGATGTTATTTTTGTGTGCTTATTGTTTTTATATATTATATATGGCTTGTAACCCACTGGAATTTCTCCATTTTAGAGATTATAAAGTATTTTGGATTTGAATACATTAGAACTGGCCTCTGTCTGTTTCTTACTCAGTACTGACCTCGGTCTGGGTGGTTCAGCAGCATGATACGTTTGTGGGCCTCCTTGATCTTGGCCTTGCTGGCAGACGGGCTGAAACATACATTCAACTTTATCTTTGAAGCTGGAATGCAGATACCTAAATGGTGAGGGGCGGGGGATGGCTGCATACACAAAAACCGGGGGACGGATAGCCTAGTGGTCAGAACATTGCGCTCGCAATTTGACGACCCGGGTTCGAGTCCGGTCGAGGAAATTTTTCTCCTGGAGTTAACATCAGTGCTGACTCCACTCTCCCCAAAAAGTCCTTCAGATGAGACTTTAAACCGAGGCCCCGTGTGCGAACGCACGCAGAACATCTTGCGCACACGTTAAAATCCTGTTCCGCTTTTCGTAAGAGTAGGCCATCGTGTGCCGGTGGGAACAGATGACAATATTTACAAAAACTGCATACACACGGGGACCGGATGAAAAAAAGCACATGATTGCTTATTCTGTTATCCTCGATATAAAAGAATAAATAAATAAATAAAACCTCACCATTGGTGGAAAATCTAAGCTCTAGCCAGGAACAACAACAACAAAAATCATTCAACTGTTTCTTCTTTTGTTTCTTCTCCTACTTTTCTTTGTAACATGACTGTATATCTTTTTTTTTTTTTTTTTAAAGTCATGAACTGTATGTTTGTTTTATTTAAAGTCTTTTTATAGGTATTATACTTCTCTGTGTGTGTGTGTGTGTGTGTATATGTGTGTGTGTGTATGTATGTGTGTGTGTGTGTGTGTGTGTGGGTGTGCATGTTCCATTTGTATACATGTGCACGTCAATGTGTACACACAGCTGAACCATACCTACAGACCAGGTACACACATGCAACAACTCGTACATTTATCACACACACACACACACACACACACACACACACACACACACACACACACACACACACACACACACACACACACACAAATCATATGCATGCATGTAGACATACCTGACACCCAGAATAAGCCCAGCTTCTCTCTTGTTCATTTTGGGCTCAAATCCACCCTTGTAGTACTTACTGAAAGCCTGAAATCAAAACATATATATTAATAATAAGTCTTACCTCTCTCTCTCTCTCTCTCTTCTCTCTCTCTCTCTCTCTCTCTCTCTCTCTCTCTCTCTCTCTCTCTCTCTCTCTCTCTCTCTCTCTTTTAAACGAATGATGAAACAACCCTGAAGATTAGTAACTTTTCCCCCATCTCTTCACCTACATCTTTTATTTCTCTGCATAGTTACATTGAAAGTTTCTCACAAGTCCTCCAGTACATTTTCAGATCCAGATTCAGACCAGTTTTTAAACCAAAACCTTAAAAAAAAAAAAGGAATTGCTTTGGTTTTGCATTGTAAAACACTTACCAAGCACACAGAAGGAGATGTATTTAAATCATTACAGGCAATGCTCATTTCACACAATGTCCCTCACACTGCAGTCATGCATGCTAGGTATCAGGTACCATACATAATGATAAAATACACTGACTTAGTTAAAGACCTTGACAAATCTTTTAAGACAAATATCATCATTTTTGTTAGAAAAAGTCAATGTCTTTGTCTAACTTTCCTTTCACATAAACACCTAACTTTTATTTAAATTTATTTATTCTTTAATATCGAGGATATTGGAATAAGCACTCATGTGCCTTTTTAATCCAGTCCCCATGTGTATGCAGTTTTATAAATCCTGTCATCTGTTCCCACCAGCACATGATGGCGAAAAGCGGAACAGGATTGAACGTGAGCGCAAGATTTCTGCGTGCATTCGCACATGGGGCCTCAGTTTATAGTCTCATCCGAAGGACTTTCGGAGAGAGTGGAGTCAGCACTAATGTTCCCTATGAAACTTAAAACCAAATGCTCTCATACAACATTCACACAGACTCTGCTCATTAAAAAACAACAACAAACAAACAGAAACTAAAACAACCATGTCCAGGACCATTTCAAATTCTTTCAAAAATTGAAATAATGGCTCCAACAAAACCAAATTTATAGCTATTCTGAAAAAAAATCTCCCTTAACTCTCAGAGGAGGGTCCGCTATAGCGGATCAGTGTAAAGCAACAGTTTTGTACGGCCGGCCGCTATAGCGGATTTGCCGTTACAGATTTTTCACACGGCAGCCGCATGATACTACGACCTGTACAGCTTAACATAGCTTCATGAGCCTATCAAAGGTCAAATGCAGAGCATTGTTGGGTGAATCTGTGTGTTCCAAACTCTTTGTTTGTGGTTGCAAAGAGTAGCCGACATGGAGCAGTGACATGGAGTACAAAATTTGGAGTATCTTCTTCATGCTAGTCAAAGCTCAAATATTAGAGTGAGAGCTTTAATCTTTTGATATATATTACTAACCCAGCATGTTATTAATTTATTCAGAAAATTTTATTTTCTTACTATGTATTTTGTATTTTTTATGATTTTTTTAATATATTTTTTTTACTGACCATTACAAATGAGCGGTCTGTGAGGAAAAGCAAGGGAGAGAACTGGCCGTCCCGAGTGAGTTAAGAATAAAATTCTTTCCGAAAAGATAGGTCTCCAAAACTTACAAACAAAATCCCATTCGGTATGACTTTTAGATTCACTTCCGGACTGTTTTACTGTTTACCTGATGTCTACCTGACAAGATGACAAGAACATTCTAAAGATCATTTCTGTTTTGTTTTTCTGATTCCAATAAAGTGATGTCAGCAGAACAGAGACTTCTTTCTCTTTCTGTGCATAGGGCATAGAAATTATAATCATACAGTGCCATTAACAGAAACTTGAAAGTATTTTGCCTTACCCCACTTGATGGAAGAGCATCCAACTGCTGCTTTAATGTGTGCTGGGCTTGTTTCCCGTACCGTAAAGCAAAGCGACCTATTGAACAAAGAACAACAAAAACAAAACAAAAAAGAAAGAAAAAAGAAGAAATGTTTACATGGCAATAAAGTAAATATACAGCATGTATTCACCTTGAGAAAACTGATGAATGATGAATACTATGTTAGTGTGTGAGCTTTGGTTTAGTTTTAGAAAAGTAAGTGTGTGTGGTGTGTGTGTGTGGTGTGGTGAGTGAGTGAGTGAGTGAGTGTGAGTGAGTGAGTGAGTGAGTGAGTGAGTGAGTGAGTGGTGAGTGAGTGAGTGTGAGTGTAGTGAGTGGTGTGTGTGTGTGTGTGTGTGTGTGTGTGTGTGTGTGTGTGTGAGATCTTCAATTTAACATCTTTCTACTATGATGTTCTATATAAGTGATATCATACAACTGGGAAAAGATGGCTGGTTGGGGTGTGCCCCCCATCCCCAAGAGAAAGGCCCTCATAGTCTAGTGATGAGGACCTTGTATTTAAAAAAAAAAAAAAAAAAATATATTATTTGTGTGTGTGTGTGTGTGTGCGCACTGCGCGTGTGTGTGCACAAATGCTTTCACAGTAGCATCTGATTTTCAACAATACAAAATTATGATTTAGAAATTCATTTAACCTGAGAACGGATTAAAAAAAAAAAAAAGTATTGACTATTGTGACTTTTGAAGAAACTTCATGAAAAGCAAACAAAAAATATGTCTATTATGACAGAATATGTTAAACAATTCTGTCAAACATTGAACAACAACAGTGGCATTTGATTTCCAGTCTCAGTCTGGTTTTGTAATAAATTACCTTTGATTAAATACTTCAAAAACTTTTTGTGCATTTGTTTCCTTACAAAATACATCTTTTAGGATCATGGAAAAGAACACTGTGATTTTACAGACATAAAAAGGTGAATTCATATGATATGAAATGACATACCTGCAAAACCAACAGCAGCCATTCCCAGGCCAGCCAAAATAAGTCCCGTAGCCTGTTCACATAATTTACACATGAATGATGTGCAGTTTCACTTTGTTATAACACCATGTAAACACATTAATTGCACTTAAATATAATATACACATGTAATTTACTACATTTTTGTTTCTTGCTGCCTCATCTCCTGTGATGTTTCTCCTTACTGTTCCCACGTCGCTCGTTCCAATCTTACCGCCACAGCCATACCCGGGTTCGCTATGTCTCATCCTCAGGTATCGGAAGTCCACCAGGAGCTCATCATTATCAGGTCGCCGTGGGGCCACCAGCCAGAGGGGCCCTGCACTTCTGCTGGGTCACTTTGGTGGTACATGGTGTTCAGTGGCGCCTGTTCTGAGCCAATATACGCAGGACACCACCTACTAATTAAGCCCCCTACTAACGACAGTATTTGCTCAGTCGCAGAGTCAGACGGAGTGAGACACCCACCCAAGGTGGTGACCACCACAACGTCCCTCCAAAGACCACCCCCCTCCCCCCTGAACCTCCAACCCCAAAAGCTTTGACATAAACTCACCATAGGCACAGAAGCGTATGGGGAAACTGAACCTGAGGTCACCATAAGACTAGAGCAATGGGGGCCACGGAATCAGAGACAATTTTTTCCTTGCATGATGATCGATGAGAATGAGGATGATGTAATGATGCTGCCATGGAAGTGCATGTGCTTTGAGGCTACTTGACAGGGTTGTACTCTATGCTTACTATCATAATATATCTCAGCATCAACTGGGCCGAGAGATACAGACACCTGCAGTGTTGGTCAGGTAATTTGAGCAACACTCTCAAACTCGCTTCTTTAAAGTGGATGAAGCTTGACTGTGTGGTCCCAGTCTTCCCATTGAGCCCACAGCACACTCACTCTGGGTAGGAGCCAGCCGGAGCCCAAAAAATCCCTATGACTCTTATGGGAATCGAACCCACGACCTTCCAGTCTGGAATCCAAGGCGCTAACCACTGCGCCATGGCGGCTGATCTATAATACATAAAATTTAATATGACTATAAGATAAAACACATTTAAAAAGTTAAAAGGATGGCACTGTCTTTACCCAAACATTTTACTATAGATAACTATGTAATTTATATATACATCATTACATGTATACGGAATGCAGAAGTACAACACACACACACACACACACACACACACACACACACACACATTCTACATGCAGTTTGTCAACATGTGAACATACATTCAGGATTAAATATACTTCATTATACTTCAATACTTGTGAAGTTGTGTGGCGTGCAATTGCAACTTGCAAGCATTTTTTTTTTTGGCTCATCATAGTCATGCCAAATTCTATCATTCATTCATTGTATCAATTTGTGCAATCATTTTACCAATAATGTGTGGAGTACTTAACAGTTATTGAGTTATTCAAGGTCTGACTGACTGATGTGTGTGAATGTGACAGAAAACAAACAGAACGACCCACAGTGAGTCAAGTGACTGTCAATATACTAATGGGGGCATATTAATTAAATTTATAAACATGAGAAGGTCATCATGTGCCCTGTAGGAGTGGACTGGGTGACAAAACTGACAAGGCTGCATGCACATGAGGACTGCGTGTTAAAAAGAAAATGAGTGCTTATAATTTTCCATTATCCCCGAAATGAAAGAACTTTTCTTTAAAGTAATATTCACACACACACACACACACACACACACACACACACACATTTTATCGCTTGCTTTCATACACATGCCCACTCACATAAAGTTTTAGGCCTAGTAGGTATTTTTCGATGTGACCTGTGTATATTTTGTGCTTGAAGCAGAATTGTCATTAATTCAAGTCGCGTCAACAGTTCACATAGCAACTTCACCAAACTTAAAACTTAGTGTTTGTTTTACTGTGTATTTGGCCTGACCATTCTTTAGGCCAGAGAAATCGACCAACTTACCATTTTTGGCTTCACTTCCCGGGAACTGGGAGGTGTGTCGTACTGTTCCAGCTCGACGGATTTGTCAGCAAATCTGTCTTGTGAACCGAAAAAATAAATCCACCTCGCAATGTGTGCATTCGACCGCTTGTGTCCTCGATTGTTTCAATTCAAGTGAGAGTGCAGTCCCATGTCATGGCTGCCGTTAGCAGTTGCAAAAAAAAAGACAAACCGTTTACATGCATGGATTCTTTGTGTTATGTTTTGGTTTCGCTTAGCTCCATTCAGACTTGGTAAACCCGAAAGATTTTTTAAAACCAACTAAACTGTCAAATATGGGATGCTAACGTCAGAACAAAATCACAACTGATCAGGGACAAAAGCAAAAAACTAAATAAATTCCATTAAGTACCTCTAAGTGTTGAATTTCATGTAGCCTATAAGGGAACCACTTTTGAGCGGTTTGCTAATACACAAAAACAAAGCTTCTGCTGGCAAAAATCAGTAATGATGGCTCGACTCAAAATCACATAAGTTCCTGCAGTCAGAGTATGTTGTAATTCTTACCAGCCAACTGTTCTCCATTGTGAAGTTCTGCAGATAACTTTGTGTTTTGGTCAGCAGGGCTTAGTTTGAGAATGGCATTGCAAATTTTATTCTTACATTACTGAATAATTTTGATGAATACTCAGCCTCCAGTTTTTACTGTTGAAGCAACTTACGTATTTTATCTCTTGGGGGATTTTGTGTGTGTGTGTGTGGGGGGGGGGGGGGGGGGAGGAGCGGGTCATCTCTATGTCCCCTGACAGACCCAGTGAAGAAGTGGGGGGGGGGGGGGGGGGTAGTATGATGTGTGAACGCACATGGGTATGTGAGCTATGCCATATCTTGATGTCATACAAACATACTGGTTTTAAAAAAAAGTTGTTTGACAGATGATTTTTAAAGGGGTGGTGGGGTGGAGGGTGTCCTCTAGTGCACATTTTCCCATCCTTCCCCAGTGTCGTCCTCACAGCTTTCTACGTTTCCTCCATCTTCCCCTTCACCCTTCCCAGGTCACTTTTGTGAGCCACTCTTTATGTGGTTTGGTAAGATTGGTGGATTTTTTTCTTGAGAACGTCAATCATCATTTCAGTTGTGCTAAAGTGTAAATATGGATTGGATTGGATTGGATTGCATTGGATTGCATTGTATTGTATTGTATTGCATTGATTGTGTACCACTTTAAGTCACGGCAGAATTTTCTGCATAAAATTCGGACTGATCTTCCCTGGGGAGAGCATGTCGCCACAAGAGCAGCGCCACCCATTTTTACCCCTTTTTCTGTCTGCAACTGTATTTCTCAAAGTAAAAAGAAAAAGAGTATTTTTCATAGTATCAGAGTTACTTTTTTCCTTCAGAGTTTTGCCAAGGACAAGTTTCTTGTTGCCGTGAATTCTTTTACCTTCGCTAAATAATTATGTGTAACACACGGAACACCTCGGTTTATCATCTTATCTGACAATCGAGCACCTGGACCACACAACTCACGGGCTAGTAGATGGGGGGGAGGTTTCTGGCCCAAATGGAGATCAAACCACCACACACTTCAAACTCAGATTTTTTTTGCTTTCTAGACAGGTGTGTTATCTCTAGACCACCAATGTGTTCCCTTGCCTCCATGCCCTGAGGCGTCACTGGTGCTGCAGGGAAATTTTGGAGCAGATAGCCTCTTACGTAAGTTGAAACCAGCAGAGATTTTCCTTCTCTATACTGTATGTAGCCGCCGCTGTAGTCTAGTGGTTAGGGCGTTGGACTCGTAATCTCAAGGTTGCGGGTTCGATCCCAGCTTTCGGCTATGGCGTTGTGCCCTTGGAAAAGGCACCTTACGGCTATTTTCTCACCCCACCCAGGTGTAAAAGGGGTACCAACCTTGTGTTGGGGGTTAACCCTGCGATAGACTGGCGTCCTATCCAGGGGGGAGTCTATGACTCTCAGTCGCTTAACGCCACAGAAACCGGGATAAGCACTGGCCTGATGAGCCTTAGGCTCGGGACAGACTTTAAATCATGGGTTGACAACATCAAAGACTGGACCGCCCAACCCCTGCAACACCTCCTACTAGCCACACAGGATCGTGAAGCATGGGAAAAGATCTCCATTGCGTCTTCTCTCATGCCCCCCCTACGTCCTTTGGGACATGGGACTGAGTGAGTGAGTGAGTGAGTGAGTGAGTGAGTGTATGTATGTATGTATGTATGTATGTATGTATGTATGTATGTATGTATGTATGTATGTATGTATGTATGTATGTATGTATCCTATTTTCTGCACTTATTTCTGCTATTCTGCTATCCAAACTTTCTCCGGCATAGGGCGGAATAAAGAATGAAATGCACACAGTGTTTAATTATGTATTATATTACAACAACTCTCTGGACACCCCCCCCCCCCCCCCCCCAATTATATCGATCATAAAAGTCCATATATACTATACTATACTATACTATATATCTATACTATACTATACTATACTATACTATACTATACTATACTATACTAAAAATACTATACTATACTATACTATACTGTACTGTACTGTACTGTACTGTACTGATACTGTACTGTACTATACTATACTATACTATACTATACCGTACCGTACCATACCATACATGTATAGAATAGAATAGAATAGTGTAGAATATGATATGATATACTATATACACACACAGACACACACAGACACACACAGACACACACAGACACACAGACACACAGACACAGACACACAGACACAGACACAGACACAGACACAGACACACACACACACACACACACACACACACACACACACACACGTCTGTGTGTGTGTGTGTGTGTGTGTGTGTGTGTGTGTGTGTGTGTGTGTGTGTGTGTGTGTGTGTGTGTGTGTGTGTGTGTGTGTGTGTGTGTGTGTGGTGTTTAGACACCATCCCTGTGAAAAATCGGGGAGTTGGAGTCCCAGGGCGGCTCGGTGCTGTATGTGGCAACGTTCTGGTGATTCCTGCGACGGTACTGGAACCATTCGTATCGGTCATTGCCTTTCCAAAGGATCATTCTAGTGGCGTGGAGAGGGGGGTGGGGGTGGGGGGTCTGCTGCATGGGTAACAGTTTTCCCTCCAT